>CM062819.1:999736407-1000336407 GCA_031772625.1 Pinus tabuliformis | reverse complement strand
AAGATAATGTAGTTCCCTTTCTACAAGTAGTGTAGCTCTTATCTTTTCATGAATTGATTCAATAACATTTACAAGTTGAAGTTCAAAAGCATTTTCCTTTTTATAATTAGAGGTAGCTTCTAAATTGCACCTTCATTAGTTATTTTTCATTCTAATTCAGTAGGAGGAATGGTCTTGGAGCACTATTGATCAAATGTCCTAGTTGAGGGTGGCATGAGTAGAATCCCATCTACTGTGCATATAGCACTATCACCTCGAAGTTTGTACGAACCCCAGATTAATAAATAGAGTTGAGGAGCCCTTGGGAGTTGTAGCACTCTTGGTGCAATACTAGGGCTCACCACTTTTTGGCGTCATTGTCGGGGAGGTGTCTAGGTAGATGTTATTTCTGCTTAAGCATTGTTTTATGTTTTACATACAGTTTTGAAAAAGTAACATAAAAGAAAAAAGAGAAAATTTTCTTTCATGCCTCGTAGGAATAGAGATACTCAAGGAAAATTCTTACCAAACACCCCCACACCCTCAAGCAATCAACCTTCACTCTTCTTCGGTGACTATCAGCTTCCCTCTCTGACTACAGGGGAGTTAGAAGACCCTCTAGGTGAGCAACTTGAGATCTTTGAAGAACCTATTGGGGAAGAAGAAGAACCCACTTCACCTACCCAAACCATGGTTGAAAACAGGAACAATGAGGTTTTCCCTATCAGAGAGACTAATGGAGAGGCTAGAATGAAGAATATAAGCCCTATTGCCCTTCCACACTTCCATGGCTTAACCTCTGAGGATCCTAATACCTTTATGTTTGAATTTGTTGTTGTATGTAGGACCTATGACTATGCCTCTGATGACCAAAAGCTGAAGTTATTCCCATCTACCTCTTGACGGTGCTAGACCTCCCAACATGTCAGGGGATCTCCCCGATAATAAGTCCCAACTAGACCTCAGACTGTTTGGCGTAGGAGTCCTAGCAGTGGGTCGTACAATATCGCCTTGATCGCGGTTGCGCGCAGAGGCAAGTAAGATGTCCCTGTTGGTAGCAAGGGTGTGACATATGCAGCAAGTCAAGGAAGGTGCATGAACGGTTCTAACACACAAAGGGTGAGGTGAGTGCACCCCTTGGAAACCTGTGAAAGCATGGAGTTAAGAAGGGAACACACGAGCAAAGATGCATCACAAACTGGAAGGCAAGTAAGATAGCAATCCAAAGTGATGGTTAAACCAACAACACATTTCAGTAAGATTCATACATACTTATATAGGAAAGCCATACATGCATGCATAAGCAAACAGATACATATATCATTTAGAGTAAACAAGATAGTTGAAATACAATACAACATATGCATGAAACGTGTTGGCTTTGTTATATTAAGAAGTGAAAGTTCCAGTCATACAATACAACCATGACCAACCACTAGTTCCAACAACGGAACGTTACAGTCACTGCCGCCTACTCCTCCAAAGAGATATACTAGCTTTGCACAGTGGAGAAGCCAAGGCTTGTTACAATACTCTCCAAGCTTTCTCTAAGATACTCCTATCGGAATCTTGGCTAACCAAAAGCCTATACAATGAGTTATGAGGGACTATATATAGCAAAGGGTGGGGTGGCCCTTGACATTCCCCTTTGTGACTGTTCATCTACCCTCATGACTCTTCATCTACTCTATGATTGTTACATCCAACTATCGACACTTGAACTTCCACTTGACAAGACGTTACATACAATTTGCACATGTACCCATGTGAGACAAAATAGGCTTGAGCAAGCCATGCAAGACATCACTATGACTCAGACAACTGTGGGAAGACCAACTCTTCAACATCCTCACAGTGGTCGACAGTAGCGAACTGATGCCAAGCTCGGTAGTCTGCGATGGTGTCCATGTACTCTATGGTGACATCTTTCTGGAAACGAACTCTTGCCTCTGTAGCATCTGGGTACACTGCTTTGGCTCCTCTATCCAACTCGTTTGATAACATGTGCATCATTGTCTTGAGTGCGGTTGGACTAGCGACATACTGATGCATGGTGTCTGCACTAATCACCAAGGTTGCGTTGATGGCTATGCGCATCAACTCGACAAAGTACGAATCAAACTCCAGTCGGACTTGTGCCTTTGTCTTTGCCTCGGTGAGTATCCCAATAGATGGGATCACATGTGCGTGCACAACAACATCCATACTCCTGAATACCCATGCATGGGAATCCTGCAAACTAGTGATGAGTTGCGGGAGTTCTTCATAGTTCTGGATCTGGCTCCAGATGCATGCCTTCAGCTCGACTGATCTGGGCTTCATCATCTTGGGCAAGTGTAATGGGGCTCCCTTGTATCTCATTGTCCATGTTCGCATGTAGTCAACAGCAGTATGCAAGTTTGATAAGGTACGTGCTCCTCCTAGCACATCGTTGCTACCAACCGTTGACATGGACAACTACCGTATGCATGGTACCAAACTTGGAATACAACGCCCACATGACTATCTCAAGGGACAATACTTCATCTAGTATTGCCTTCTTCAATTCTGCTCAGGCGGACGCTGTAACCAGTTCTCCTCCTTGCTTGTGTTAATCTAGGTTGTCATTGATGTCAATATGGCACTAGCCGAGATGGAAAATATTGTTGAGATACCTGGTTCCAAATGATGATGTCATAACTCTTGTTTCATAAGAATGTCATCAATTAATATGTCAAGTCACTAATGAAGAAGTCTTAAGAAGTGCCAAGTATTTAGAAGCCCTTGATGACATATGGAGGACTACATTTGATGATGTCATATTCTTGATGAATGACCACAATTGATGATGGCACTTGATGAGGTCTTGATAACATGGTTGGAGATCATTTGATGGTTGGAAGATTATTTTGGAGTTATCCTAATGATGCTGCACTATGACTGCACTAGTATATCATGACATTGTTCATGTGTCATGCTACATGGATGTTGCACTCCTACATAATGACTCTATGATCCTTTGATGACATTGATAACAATGAAGAAGCCACGCTGTCCCAAACATTCCTCATGCTGTCCCAAACTTTTTATGCATAAAATTTAAGGATAGTCACAAAGAAAATTTATTTTGGACACCTTGGAGGCATCCTTTGAAAATGGATCCTAGACCATCTTAAAGAGTATTTTTTCCTCTTTCTAACGAGCCTTTATTTGCCCCGAAACTCCCAAAAGTTTGTGAGATATTGAATTTTTAAGTTAAGGAAATTATTCCTAGCAGTGAGCCGACCTACACTCAATCATACAAGTCGGCCTCACTTCAAATAGACGTGTCCCTTCAGTGATAAACGAAATCTCTATAAATAGACATCTAAACACTTCATTTTGATCAGCAATTCAAGCACGAATTCAGAGATACGAAGTACAAGAGAAGACAGAAGGCCGAGGAGAATAAGGAGACTATTGTTTAGGATGAAAAAAAGGATAATTATGTGTGGGCATAAAATGTTGGTTGAAGCTATCGTATTTTCCGTGGTCAAAGATGACGTAGTTGCCGTGGTCGAAGTTGTCGTAGTTGTTGTGGTTGAAGCTGTCGTAGTTGCTGTGGTCGAAGCTGCCGTAGTTGTCATGGTCAAAGCTGCCGTAGTTGTCGTGGTCAAAGCTACCGTAGTTGTCGTGGTTGAAGTTGTCGTAGTTTTCGTGGTTGAAGCTGTCGTGGTTGAAGTTGTCATAGTTGTCGTGGTCGAAATGTTGATTTATTGGGATTGGACAAATAGAGCTTGTTGAAGTCTTCTCTTGAGAACAGAATAGGGTAGAGCTGGAGAACTTTGTGAAGCAGCATATTGAAGATTTGTGGAGATCAATGAAGACCATGATGCATTGAAGCCATTATGAGGTGACCTTAAAGAAGTTTTGTTTGGGTAACATGAAGATCAGTGGTGACACCTTCATGTGAAGAACAAGGCTATCATTGATGATGTGATGTGGAGACTAAGTGAAGTTGTAGCTAAAGATTGATAGGGCTTGTTGAAGAAAACATTGGGAGTAGTGAAGTATAACCAAACATACCTTGACAAAGTGAAGCTATAGGGTTGGATCCCTTTGGGTTAGTGCCTCAAAATTGACAAGGTTGGTGCCTTGGAAAGTCTAAATTGGTGCTTGGCAAATACAGGATTGGTGTCCTTGGATTTGGTGCTCCTAAACTCAAGGTTGGTGCCTTGGATAAGATAGGGTTGGAGCCCTAAAGGATCATAGCCCTCAAGAAACCAGGTCGGAGCCTGAACCAGATATAGGGTTGGAGTCCTTGAGGTTGGTGCCTCAAAATTGACAAGGTTGGAGCCTTGGAAGTCCAAGTTGGTGCTTGGCAAATACTAGTTGGAGCTGGGAGATTGAAGATCAGTGTCTTCACCTAGGGTTGGAGCCCTACATATATTGTACTTGATTTATTGAATAAATTAATAAAAGCATTTATTCTTATTGTTCATTTTGTGTTCTAAATATAAGTGATCTAATTGGTAAAAGTAACAATTGAAAAGAAATACTGATTCACCCCCCTCTCAGTGTTTCCAACAATTGGTATCAAAGCCAGTACCTTCACTCAAAGCCTAACAGCTTGAAGGTTGATCATTAGAACACAAATGGCGAAGCCAAGGAAGAAAGTCTCCAATCCTCCTAAAGATGTGTCTCCCTCAACCACCGAAATTGAAGTCAATCAATTTATGAAGGCTCCATTGTTCAATGGAAACTTTGATATATGGGAGGCAAGAATGAGGAATTTCTTAAAGACTCAAGGCATTGAAGTCTGGAAATCAGTGATTGTTGATAGCATGATGGATGGAGAATCCAAGGAACATAATACAAGAGCAATGAAAGCAATCTTGAATGGGCTACCTGATTCTATGAAGGCCAATTTTGAAAAATGTTCGTCAGCAAAAGACATATGGGATAAAATTCATAATCTTCACTCAAAAGGAGCATTGACAATGATCTCTAGTCAAGAAAATGATGGAAAACAAGAAGGAAATCTAGAGCCCATCAAGGAAGGTGAAGATAAGAGTGATAACATCAAGGCTAAAGAAGACCTAGAAGATGAAGAGAATGAAAAAGATTTTGAAGAAGATCTCCTCACTAAACTTATGGCTACCATGGAAGAGATTAACAATTTGAAAAAGGAAAATGAGGAACTTAAGAAGAAAGTGCAAGTTGGTGACCAGGACAAGACAAGGAAGGAAGTTGACCTTGTCAAGCTTCAAGTACAAGAAAGAGATGAGGAGCTTGCCAAGATTAAGGAAGAATTTCATCAAAACAAGAGAAAGCATCATGAAGAAGTCATATCCATGACAAATCAATTGGATAAGGCAAAGAAATGGGAAGATACCTTGTCAAGCCACCTTGAACAAAGGCACAAAAGCTTGAACAAACTTGAAGCAGAGATTGGTCAATACAAGGAAGAGGTCTCCTCCCTTAGATCTCAACTAGAAGAAGCAAGGAAACAAGCACAAGGCACTGAGAAGGTTATGGAAGATTTGACATTCATAGAAGGACAAGTTGATGAAGCAGAAAAGGAGAGAAACACCATGATATGCCAACTAGAAGAAAAGGATGATGACATCACCAAGTTAAAATCAGAAATCACTTCTCTTAAGGCCCAATCATGTGAAGCAACCAAGATGATGGAAGAAATGAAGAAGCAACTAGTTATGAAAGATGAAGATTGTGTAAAGTTGAAAGGAGAAAGGAAGTTGACTTGTTCAATAAAAACTTGAAAAGCTCTCAAACCCTAGATGACATCTTAAATCATCAAAGGTCTCCCCTTGATAAATTGGGTCTTGGCTATGCAGGTGAATCCTCAAGAAAGAATGATGCAAACCCTAATGCTTCAAACAACAAGGATGTGAGGAAGCCTGGAAGAAATGTTGATGCTCCCAGTTCCAGCAAAGGCAAGGAGAAGAGTCAAGACAACTATGGAAGAAACCTTCAACCGAGAAGAAATGCAGATGGTGTCAAGGATGCAAGAAGCAATGATTATCATCAAAGGATCCCAAGGCAAAAAGACTTCAAAAGTACATCAAGGAAACCTTCTTCTCCCAGGTACCAAAGTATATTTCTTGGTTATTGTTATTCTTGTACGAACTTTGGGCACATGGCAAAAGATTGTAGGGCATATCACAAAGATAAATATAATGGTTCCCATCAATCTTCGAGAAGCAATTTTGCAAGAAGTCATGAATTCTTATTCATGAACAACATAGAGTGCTTCAAGTGTCATAACATTGGACATATGGCACGTGATTGTAACTTGACTTGGGCCCCTACACAAGCTAGAACTGTGCCAGAGAAGAAAGTTACACAAGTATGGAGAAGGAAGAAAATTGAATCCAGAAATCTCTTGAACACTCCAGCCAACAACACATGTTGTTGACCTGATGATGTCATCCTCGATATTCCAAGTATTTGATGGGGAAACTCTACCAAAAGGAAGACCATGCATACAGTTAGGGGGAGCTTATGATGATTAGGCATTCTTACAGAAGCCATCTGTGAATGAGTCTTATGAAATCCTTGATGAGCTATATGGACAATCATTCTTTGATAGATCATCTCTCAAGAACACTCCTTGAAGAATATAATCCTTATTCATCTGATGGATTATTATTGAAGATCTCTTCCACTTGATCATTAGCAGGTAATATTTCATGAGGGGGAGTTGGTTCATCACATGAAGGAATTTAAGCACATCTATCATGGACCACATTGCCAGAAAGAAGAGCACCATGACAGGGGGAGTAACATACCTATGAAGAACTACTATTCGTAAAGAAAAGAAGCAGCTTGACAGGGGGAGTACTTGGGCACCCCGTTTGCCATTGATGTCAAAGGGGGAGAGAATGTTGAAAGGGCAAGAATATTGCCGTCAATGACAAAGGGAGAGATTGTTAATCTAGGTTGTCATTGATGTCAATATGGCACTAGACGAAATGGAAAATATTGTTGAGATGCCTGGTTCCAAATGATGATGTCATAACTCTTGTTTCATAAGAATGTCATCAATTAATATGTCAAGTCACTAATGAAGAAGTCTTAAGAAGTGCCAAGTGCCAAGTGCCAAGTATTTTGAAGCCCTTGATGACATATGGAGGACTACATTTGATGATGTCATATTCTTGATGAATGACCACAATTGATGATGGCACTTGATGAGGTCTTGATAACATGGTTGGAGATCATTTGATGGTTGGAAGATTATTTTGGAGTTATCCTAATGATGTTGCACTATGACTGCACTAGTATATCATGACATTGTTCATGTGTCATGCTACATGGATGTTGCACTCCTACATAATGACTCTATGATCCTATGATGACATTGATAACAATGAAGAAGCCAAAGAATGAAGAAGCCACGCTGTCCCAAACTTTTTATGCATAAAATTTAAGGACAGTCACAAAGAAAAATTATTTTGGACACCTTGGAGGCATCCTTTGAAAATGGATCCTAGACCATCTTAAAGAGTATTTTTTCCTCTTTCTAATGAGCCTTTATTTGCCCTGAAACTCCCAATAGTTTGTGAGATATTGAATTTTTAAGTTAAGGAAATTATTCCTAGCAGTAAGCCGACCTACACTCAATCATACAAGTCGGCCTCACTTCAAATAGACGTGCTCCTTCAGTTATAAACGAAATATCTATAAATAGACGTCTAAACGCTTCATTTTGATCAGAAATTCAGGCAATAATTCAGGGATACGAAGTACAAGAGAAGACAGAAGGTCGAGGAGAACAAGGAGACTATTGTTTAGGACGAAAAAAAGGATAATTATGTTTAGGCATAAAATCTTGGTCGAAGCTGCCGTATTTTCCGTGGTCAAAGTTGTCGTAGTTTTCGTGGTTGAAACTGTCGTAGTTGATGTTGTCGAAGTTGTCGTAGTTGTCATGGTCGAAGTTGCCGTAGTTGTCGTGGTCGAAGCTGCCGTAGTTGCCATGGTTGAAGCTGTTGTAGTTGCCGTGGTCGAAGTTGTCGTAGTTGCTATGGTTAAAGCTGCTGTAGTTGTCGTGGTTGAAGCTGTCGTGGTCAAAGTTGTCATAGTTGTCGTGGTCGAAGTGTTGATTTATTGGGATTGGACAAATAGAGCTTGTTGAAGTCTTCTCTTGAGAACAGAATAGGGCAGAGTTGGAGAACTTTGTGAAGCAGCATATTGAAGATTTGTGGAGATCATTGAAGACCATGATGCATTGAAGCCATTATGAGGTGACCTTGAAGAAGTTTTGTTTGGGTAACATGAAGAGCAGTGGTGACACCTTCATGTGAAGAACAAGGTTGTCATTGATGATGTGATGTGGAGATTAAATGCAGGCGTAGCTAAATATTGATAAGGCTTGTTGAAGAAAACATTGGGAGTCATGAAGTATAACCAAACATACCTTGACAAAGTGAAGCTATAGGGTTGGTGCCTCAAAATTGACAAGGTTGGTGCCTTGGAAAGTCCAAGTTGGTGCTTGGCAAATATAGGATTGGTGTCCTTGGAGTTGGTGCTCCTAAACTCAAGGTTGGTGCCTTGGATAAGATAGGGTTGGAGCCCTAGAGGATCAGAGTCCTCAAGAAACCAGGTCGGAGCTTGAACTAGATATAGGGTTGGAGCCCTTGAGGTTGGTGCCTCAAAATTGACAAGGTTGGAGCCTTGGAAGTCCAAGTCGATGCTTGGCAAATACAGGTTGGAGCCTAGGAGATTGAAGATTGGTGTCTTCACCTAGGGTTGGAGCCCTACATATATTGTACTTGATTTATTGAAGAAATTAATAAAAGCATTTATTCTTATTGTTCATTTTGTGTTCTAAATATAAGTGATCTAACTGGTAAAAGTAACAATTGAAAAGAAATACTGATTCACCCCCCTCTCAATATTTCCAACAGCTTGGTCGTCTGTAACTCCTTATCCATTCGCTCGTTCTCAGCTATCAAGAAACGAACACTCGAGTTAGTGGCTTCAGCATATGCTCTGGTAGCATCGGCCAATGCTGTTGGATGCTTGCGCACGTCAGCAGTGTTGATAATATCGATATCGGGAAAATATCGGCGAGGGTCTGGAAAATATCTTATCAGAAATATCGGCAAAATATCGGCAAATATCGGCAAGCATAAAAAATGCATAATATATTCATTTTTTTTCAGATTTCTAAACATATAAAGCAATAACAACATGAACTAAACACATTGGCACATAAATATGAAGAAAACACTGATATATATGATATCAAATAGAAATGACACATCAAACTTCAAAGGCGATACCAAATCCTGCTGATCCCTGATAGTGATAAATTGATAATTGTCCAATCAAGGACTCAAACAAAAATTAAAATAACATCACACATCCTGCTGATCCCTGATAGTGATAATTGTCCAATCAAGGACTCAAACAAAACAACATCACATATATAAAACTTTAAAAGTATTTCATCATCATGAGTTATAAACTTATATGTAGAAAAAGTTGCAAAACAAATAAAACTAGCAGCTATCTATCTGAGACCATTGGCCTCTCCCTAGCAGCTTTCTTTCTGTCTTGTTCAGCAATTGCTTCACGAGCTTTTTGTATAACCTCTGCACTAGAAACCATACAAGGCATGACATCTGCATCATATGCAGAGAGTTTAGCCAGATGGTATTTCAATCGTGTAATCCCTCCTAACATCTTGGTCCCACACAAGTTGCATGATATAAGTGCCTGATTTGCCCCACCAACAGCCTCCCCATACTCCCAAAATGGGTCCAAAGCTTTTGGCATATTTGACATTTGTAGTGAACTAATTCAAACCTAGGGCACAAAAAAAACAAAAAATTGGCATTAAATGAGTATAACTATACAGTGCCCAGCAAACACTCAAGAAACTATTTTAATTTTTAAAGCAACATCTTCATGTTCAGAATTTAAACAACAAAAGCAAGCATAAAAAATGCATACTATATTCATTTTTTTCAGATTTTTAAACATATAAAGCAATAACAACATGAAATAAACACATTGGCACATAAATATGAAGAAAACACTGATATATATGATGTCAAATAGAAATGATATATCAAAGGCGATACCAAATCGTGCTAATCCCTGATAATTGTCCATTCAAGGACTCAAATGTGGAGAACCAATACAAAATAACATCACATATAATAATAAAAGTATCTCATCATCATGAGTTACATGTAGCATAACAAATAAAACTAGCAGCTATCTATCTACTGCCCTCTCCCCCTTTTACGGGAAAACATGATGGGCTGTTTGTCAGGCCTGCCCCTAGTAGTAGAAGGCCCTGACACTGCCTCTGCACCTAATGTCAAATAATGAGTGATAGGCATGCAGCTATGCTCTCCTATATCTATAGCAGATGGTGTTGATGCTGATGCTCCCGCAGTGTCCTCCTCCAGCTCCTCCTGCTCCTCCTCTAAGTGCTGCTGCTCCTCTGACTCCGAGTCCTCCTCTTGCTGCCCCTGCTCTAATGGATCATCTGCCACTGGCTCCTCCAACCATGAAGGTGACTCCTCCAATATGGGCTCCTGAGACTCCACCCTCCACGGAGACAATACATCAATATTGTCTAAGGAAATGGCATCTGGATCCACTGGTGATTCTATTTGCCTCACTCGAAGTCGGATGTTGTAATGCACATACACCAAATCGTTGAGGCGTGCGAACTCCAACCTGTAAGAGTGTCAAAAAAGTAATGAGTCTTGACTCTTGACTCTTGAGTCTTGACACTTGAAGGTCATAAATTAAAAATTAAAAATTACAATAAGTGTAATTGCTCAACTGAAGGCTTGAGTTCAAAGTTATACCTGTTGCGCTTTTTGGCGTGTATTTTCTCAAATACACTCCAATTGCGCTCACACCCTGAAGAGCTACATGTTTGACTCAAGATTCGCATAGCCAAATTTTGCAAATTTGGTACCCTTGCACCATAGCTTCGCCACCAAAGATCTACAACAAAATAATGAAATAAAAAATTCAAAAACTTAAAAGTTAAAACATAATTAAATTCAAATTTATAATTTCTAATGAGTGATGACTTGTCACTTACGTGGCATGAAGAGGGCCCTTTCCTTAATGGCATCATCAAAGCCAAATAGGCCAACACAATCCTGATAATTATGTATCTCGCGGCTGATTTTGCGACGAAGCTCAGAATCAGGTACCATCCTCTCAATACAGGAATGGAGCCCTTCAATCACCTCGCCATCAAAACGAAAATTGCATTTGTATGCAAATGCAGGGTTGAGGAAGAGTGCTGCTGCATGAATGGGTCGATGAAGCATCCCTGTCCACCGACTATCGATCACATCCCATAACATCATCTGCCTATTAAGGCCAGCAGAACCCTTGTCTGCATAATAGGAACGAATGGCCTCCTTGGCCCTATCCATGCCCTCATACAAATAAGGCATTGCAGGCTTCTCTCCATCCACCAATCTAAGAACCTTTACTATAGGTTCGCTAACTGCACATGCTTCTTCTACTCCACGCCAAAATGTCTCAGAGTACACCATTTTTTCAATGGCTTTCCCATCAGGTCTCCTGCTGTATCTACAACCACGCCAATCATTAGACACAAACATTTGCTTCAACTCGTACTGACATCGAAGCAAAGACTCAAGAGTAATAAAGGTTGTGGCAAAACGTGTGATGGCAGGACGCCGCAACTCCTTGTTTCCTGTGAACCTCCTCATAAGGCTAAGAACAATAGCATGGTTATAAATAAACTTGGGGATGCTCCTAGCCATATTAACTGCCTCCTTGATGAAGGAGAGTTTCCCCATATCCTCAAGCAACAAATCAAGACAATGCGTTGCACATGGAGTCCAGAACAATGTGGGATGCCTCTCCATAAGCATTCTGCCCGCAGACACATAATTAGCTGCATTGTCTGTTACGACTTGCACCACATTCTGCACACCAATCTCCTGAATGAACCCATCTAACAACTCACATATCGTTGCTGCATCTTTGATATGTTCTGATGCATCCAACGATTTAATAAACATGGTACCTTTAGGACAATGTACCAAGAAATTTAGAAGGGTCCTACCCTTCCTATCTGTCCAACCATCAGACATCACTGTGCATCCAGTGACTTCCCATGTCTGTTTCAACTCCGCCAATCTAGAGTTGATGTCCTCTTTTTCTGCTTGAAGAATTGGCCCCCGCAACTCCTCATATGTGGCACTTTTGTACCCTGGGCCCACAACAGCAATAGCATCACACATTGGTTGCCAAAATGGATTGGTTTTTGTGATGCTGAGAGGTAAGTCGCTCCAATAAATACACCTCCCCATGACTCTATCTGCTTCTTCCTTCTCCTTTTTTTTGACAAGCGATTTTATGCCAGGTTGTGCTCCAGCTCCTGTTCGTGGAACAAAAAATGATGACCTCGCATTCACACTAGCATGTGATGGTGTGCCAGTTGTGGAGCCCCTCCCACTAGCGCCAGTAGGGCCACTACCCTGAACATCAAAATCAGGAGAAGATATCCCAAAAGATCTACCTGCACGTTCAGCTTTGTTTCTTTCCGCCTCTTCCTTCTTTCTGTCCTTTTCTTCAATTGCCTCAAGAGCTTTTCGTATAAGCTCCGGACTAGAAACTCTACAAATGCCAACATCATGTCCAGGGAGTCTAGCAAGATGGTATTTCAGTCGTGTAACCCCACCTGTCATCTTGTCCCCACACAATTTGCATGAAAGATATGCACGATTTGTCCCACCATCAGGGATCCCATACTCCCAAAATGGGTCCAAGTTTTTTGGCATATTTGTATTTTGTAGTGGGCTAACTCAAAAGGAAACCTACAGCACCAAAAAAATTTGGAATTAGTAACTTAATAAGTAATACGAATTTACGAAATTCCATGGGTGCAGGTCTCAATATCAAATCCTCATTCTTCAAAGACAAATGGACTAAACTTTAACAAAGTTCTACAATCTGCAATCTTCACACAAAGGACCCTAGTCAAGCTATGTAGAAAAGAGTCAAAAGACATTAAAATCATAAAATATAAATGTATTCAATAACAGCGTTAGAGGACTGCGATTTGGCTGCTACAGGCAGTGTAAAGTTATAGTCATATACAGAATTCTATACTCTATAAATCAATGACATGGCAGTATATTAATAATTACTATATAACACAAGAGGGAGACAATATCTACTCCAGTACAACGTAGAAGAAAGTTGGACCATCATTTGTTAAAAGATAAGTGTTTAATCTCTGTTCCCCATTTCTTGAATATTTGTCTTAGCTTGAAAGTTGTCCTGTAAAATACTACTTCAAGTTGAGTTTAGAGTAGTATGTCACTTTGTTTTACTTACTTTCTGCATCTTTCTTTATTTAGGAGCTGTCCTCTGTGCTGCCACTATCTATTGACACATGTACTCAGCAGTCCTGACTCCTATTGACCTACTTTTCTGCTCATTTGTTGGACATTAATGAACTTATCTCTCCTCAAAGTTGATTGACCACGTAGATCATTCTTAGTCATGATCTTATCCAGTGCTCTGCAATCAATGTGTATTCTGCATCTGTCATTCTTCTTTGGTGACGATGCAAGGATGATCCACATGGAGATACATTGGGGCAACCATTTTAATTTTGAAAATGCATCATATATTTAATCTTAAATCAATATAGATGTTCTCATTCTAGAGCCAGCAAGTTTAGCACAATTCTGTGAGCAGGGAAGAAGGAAAGTATATATACATTTGTTAACAGTAGAGCTGACCTTACATAAGCAGCATGTTAATGCCTTGATCTTTTGCCCTCAAACAAGCAATTGAAGAGGAACGCCTCTTTAGATTAAGGAACAGACATAAGAGGCTCGTGGCAATTGATTGAATGCCTGTGGTTATCCTAAAGTGTCCTTTTGTCAGCAGTCCTATAATCTATTACCCTTCTGTGGTAAACTTTAGATGAAATCTAGCGAAACTGTTCTGAGCAACATCTGAGCGTAAAGGGTCTAATTTATATCTATCCGTGGCTTCCTAGAACCAACGAAGCAAGCCTAAACACCAAATATTTGCGGCATTTCTTTTAATCATGACACATCCTGGCAGATTGAACTACGTGGCATTTTAACCTGAACCAAAAGTCGCTTTAGAACTTCGCCACAAATTGAACAAGGGCTTAGGTGTGACACTTAGGTTACATATCTATCATGATTGAATCCTCAACACATCATATCATTGGTATTTAAACGAGTAATTACAAGGTAACACATAGAAGAATTTCGTCGCTAAATTTGAAACCAATATGATACATGAAAAAAGGGTTTACTTGGGGGATGCATATTATATGGCTGAACGCTCAATGGGTCCAACCCTCCGCAGCCAAAGTATTAACGGTTGGGGAATACGTATTACGCATACCTGGAAAGTTGTAAACTACTAAACCGGAACCCTCCGCAGCCAAAACCCTCCGCAGCCACCGTTCGAACTTCGTAGCGTCTCCAGGCTCCAGCTCTCACGAAAGTTCGAAACAGAAATGGCTCATTTAGGGCCAAACCCCAATTTATAAAGGCTGCCGGCGATTTTTATGGTCGTCGCGCGATATTTGCAAAAAAATCGCCGAAATTTCGTATATATCGCGATAAATTCAAAACGAGAAAAAATCGCGCGAAATTACAGCCGAAATTTCGTTTTAGTGAAAATCTCGCGATATTTACGATTTTCGCCGAAATATCGACGATATTATCAACACTGCGTCAGACACGATCACTCGTTCTTCAAACTGTGCATGAGATTTGTTGTCATTTGGAGTAGACACTCTGCGAGATTGCACAACTCTATGTTGTGACTCGTCGAATGATATGTTGTGCATCTCTCCTTCTGAATTGTCTCCAAGGATCTCAGTATCTCCTTGGTCGCTTGGGACTTGCTCTTCTTTCGGATCCAGTGAAGCTAGTGGGTCGACCTCTTGGTGGTAAGGCATGAGGTCGATGTCTTGCTCTAACTATTGTTTCTCCATATCCATATCCATCTGCTCAAGTGCTTGTTCAATCTCTTGAGCGAAGTCCTACTCCTGCGACTGCTCACCCTGTTTGCTTGGTGCCAGCTATTCGGATGAGTTGACTACCTGTACAGACGCAGTTTCATCTGTCTGTACATGTTGCGCCCCTTGTTGTACCTGTTCTTGTTGCACTTCCTTCTCTTGTCTCCGCAGCTCCTGTTTCCTCCATTCTCTGTTTTTCTCTCTGCCTCTATTGCCAAAGTTGTTTTCTGCACCAGTGGGTCTGCTATGAACTTGTAGCTTTGTTCCGCCTCTGCGCTGTCGACAATCTTTCTCTTGCCTTTGTCGCGCGCCGATATGTTTACCTCTGTTGTTGCTGCTCTCTTGGATGTTGCTTCGCTAACCATTCCACAGCGATGCCAACCAGTTCATTAGGCCTAGAGAAGCTGTAACAATATCTCCATGGGTCTTCCTCCGCCCAATGACATGCCCCGTGGATCCATTGAAATTGTACTCTCGCGCAGTGATCTTTCACAATACAATGCGGGTCATACGGATTGAAGCTTCGGACATCAAAAGGATATTTCTTGATCTCCTCTATTTCGACATGCGCATGTTTGAGGTTCCGTATCTTGTACAACCCGATCCGCAATGGAAGAGTGGGCCAAGGTGCCTTCTTCTTCCAGTGCAGCCTAGATGATAGTCCTACCGAGATGTGGTATGATACTTCTTGCATGACGAGCTTGTCCATGGAAAACTTCAGCAAAACATGCAGAGGCTTCTTCGTGTTGTACATCCGTATGAAGGTGTCGGACGGTGAGGCATACCAATCCGCTATGTTGATCAGTGCCTCCAATGTTGTTTTCGACCTGCAAGGTGGCTCCTGCTCAAATATCATCTTGTACACCAAGGTGACAAAATGATCTGATAGTTGTGTAATAACTCCTCTGAAGCTGCATTTGGTAATTATTGACAGAGGTTCCCGCCGATGTCCATGCCCACTTCAAGCCCAGAAATCCTAACGGGCACAGATCCAAGATGTAAGCGGACATGTAGATTTCTGCTTCCTGACCTTTCGGCGGTTGTCGAGCTCTTGTTACCTGTTCCTTCAGCCTGTGAGCCAACATGTCGGACTAGTTACTGGTTTATGGGTCTGCCTGGGGGTAGCATCACTACCTGGGCTCAAATGCAACAAGCCTTTAATAGCAAGTACATGGACTACTGTAGGTCCAAAGAAACCAAGGAAGAAATCTTTAGAATGACTCTTGGACCTGATGAATCCCTAGAGGACTATGAGGAGAGATTTCAACTCAGTTATAGGAGGGCCAAATGCACCCTTGATCCTGAATCACTCAAGCTAGTTCTTCTCCGAGGGATCAGGGAGGACATGCTAGAAACCCTCAACATGTTGTCTGGGGGAGATATCTATTAGTTATCCTATGATGACATCAAAACAATGTTCAAAAATCACTCTAGGGCTGCTAGAAAGAAGGGTAGGGCTAGTCAAGGCTTGATCAATTCCTCTCCTTCCACAACATCCATCAAGAATGAGATTGGGAACATGTTGGAGGACTTTAAAAGTGAAATGTTGCATACATTTGCTTTGCAAATGGATACCATGCAGATCAAGAGGAAACAAGAGGAAGCAGAGAGAGCCCTAGCTATTTTCTGCCCTAAATGCACTAGAAGGCACCCTAGAAATGAATGCCCATTAAATGTCATATAGGTTTGCTCAGTCTGAGGAAAACCATGCCACAAATAAATGCCCTTCTTTTCCTGGTTTAAAAGTTGTATACCAAGGGGCAGAAGGTGGGGCTGAGCAACTCTGCTTTATAAATCAAAGGAGGCCTCAAGGACCTCGGCCATACCAGCAGGGCATGCAAGGTGCATCTTACTCTTATTACCATCCCAACTAGAATGCACCCTTGCCACCCTGGTACTCTTCCACTCATCCATCATGGTCCACACCTCCTTCTTGGCCTTATGCTCCTCAATATCCTCCTCAACCTGTCAATCAACCATTTTAGCCATATGCTCCCCAACCTCCTCAATGGAACAACCCATCACAAGGGTGGAGGCCTCAACTCAACCAACCTCCTACTTTACTGCCTCCACCTCCACCTCAACCACAACTCACTCATCCTGCTCCACCCAAGCAACCTCAGATGCCTGCTCAACCCAATCTGAACCCGAATAACAAGCAGGCACAACAAGTCTACAGTGGAGAGACATCTTATCCTACCTATGCTATGGAGATCCAAGAAATCAACCTTAGGTCTGGAAGAGTGCTTCCAGATAACCAACCTCCATCTCCACCTTAAGAACTTGAAGAGGAAAAGGAAGAGAGTATCCCTCAAGTAAATCCACCTCCTTTTCCTGAGAGATTGATCCACCCTAGCCAGCACACCCCAGAAGAGACTGAACTTCTGGGAGAATTGAAGAATATGTGTGTTAAAATACCCCTTCTCCAAGCTATTAAGGATGTTCCCATCTATAATAAGTTGATCAAAGAGAAATGTTTCAAACACCCTGGAAGAAGAAAAAGAGACACCCCCACCATCAATGTTATTGGTCAATTATCTGATTTGATGTTGGGGACAGTAATTTTTCCGAAATACTTAGACCCTGGAAGTCCAGTAGTGGATGTACACATTGATGGCATCATTGTCCCTCATACCCTAATTGATCTTGGGGCTACCATCAATGTGATGACTAAAGAAACCATGCTAAAACTAAACCTCCAAGGAGCCTTGAGAAAGACCACTACAGTGTTGCAACTTGCAGATAGATCCATAATAGCTCCTAAGGGAGTTGTTGAGGATGTAATGGTCTCCATTGACTCCTAGGAGTATCCTACTGACTTCTTGGTTCTCCAACCCAAAACCAAATTCAATGGCTATCCTCTCATCTTGGGAAGGCCATGGTTAGCCACTATTGATGCTTACATTAGTTGCAAGGCTGGGAACATGACCATTAAGAATGGGCATTTGTCCAAACAATTGGTATTGTATCCTCCTGCTCAGCCATCCATTGAGCATGACTTACCCTTGTGGCTAGAAGAGGAGGAGGAAGATGAAGTGTATCATACAACATCCTACCCAATCTGTACCCTAGATGTTGTTATAGGAGGGGAACAACCTGATGAAGATGACCTCATTGACCAGATCCTTCAGAACCAACCCCCCAATACCATGCCTCTTGATGAGATAGTGAAAGAGTCTGAGAGTAGTCCTTGGACTGAATTATGCTCAGTTGACCCAAGTCCTACCCATGTCAAAGTTGTAGAATTTGGTCCATCTAGAACCTTGAAGATTAACCCCTCAGCCAACCAAGAAGAGAAATTGTGCAAGATGCTGAGAGAACACTTAGATGCCTTTGCTTGGAACTATAAATAAATGAAAGGGGTGCATCCCTCGGTTTGTACTCATCACATCTACATCAAGGAGGGATGCAAACCTGTGTGCCAACCTCAAAGGAGAATGAACCCAGCCCTCAAGGACATAGTAAAGGAAGAGTTGCAAAAGTTGATGGATGCAGGGTTCATATACCCCATCTCAGATAGTGAGTGGGTGTCCCCTCTAGTTTTAGTCCCAAAGAAGAATGGGAAGTGGAGGATCTATGTGGATTACAGAGAATTGAACAAAGCCACCAAGAAAGACCATTTCCCTTTGCCTTTCATTGATAAAGTTTTAGATGGTCTTGTAGGGAAGAAGTTCTTCTCTTTCCTGGATGGATTCAATGGTTACAATCAGATCCAGATCAGCCCTGAGGATCAAGACAAAACTACATTCACATGTCCTTGGGGTACCTTTGTTTATAAGGTCCTCCATTTCGGTCTATGCAATGCCCATGCCACTTTTCAAAGGGCAGTTCTGAGCATCTTTGTTGAGCTTGTCCATGACTCTGTGGAGATCTACATGGATGATTTCACTCCCTATGGGTGTGACTTCCTGGAGGCTCTCTCTAATCTGGGAAAAGTCCTAAGAAAATGCATTGAAATGAACCTCTCGCTTAGTCCTGAGAAATGTGAATTCTTAATGAATGCAGGGATTGTCCTTGGCCATTCAATATCTTAGGAGGGAATACAAGTGGACCCAAACAAGATTGCCATCATAAAAAGGGTCCCTACTCCTCAAAAGCAGAGGGATGTTAGGAGTTTCTTGGGCTTAGCTGGCTATTATAGGAGGTTTATCAAGGATTTCAGTAAAGTGGCTTCACCATTGTTTGGATTGTTGGCCAAGGACTCTAAATTTTGTTGGAAAAGTAGCTGCCAAGAGGCCCTTGAGATTTTGAAAGAGAAATTGACCATTGCACCCATACTTAGGGGTCCCAATTGGGCTCTGCCTTTCCATATCCATGTTGATGCATCTGACAAAGTTGTGGGGGCAGCCTTGGGGCAAATAGATGATAAGTTACCCTATGCCATTTATTTCATTAGTAAAAAATTGTCTAAGGCTGAATTGAACTACACTATCACTGAGAAAGAACTCTTAGCTGTTGTACACTCCTTAAACAAATTTAGACACTACATCACTGGATACCAAAATTTTGTGCATACTGATCATGCAGCTATTAAATATTTGATGAACAAGCCTGATGTGAATGCTAGAATCATTAGATGGTTGCTATTGTTACAACAGTTTGATTTAACTATCATTGACAAGCCAGGAAAAGAAAATGTAGTTGCAGATTTTTTGTCTAGACTTGCTTTGCCTACAGGTGATGAAGGGAGGTCGACGATCAGCGTCCAAATGAGCACTTGTTTGTTATCTCAATGCTCTCTCCATGGTTTGTTGACATAGCCACCTACCTAGTCGCTACAGAATTTCCTCCAAATATGTCATCTAGGTAGAAGAGCAATTGTAAGGAAAAGTTCCCCTTTCACTTGGATTGGGGGCAATCTTTTCAAGCTGGGACCAGATCAGATCTTAAGGAGATGTGTCAGGGAAGAGGAATTCTTTGACATCCTCTCAGCCTGCCATGATGGGCCCTATGGAGGTCATTTTGCTGCCAAGAGAACAACTTTCAAAGCTCTACAAGCTGGCTATTATTGGCCCACTCTCCACCAAGATGCAAGAAGGTATACCAGCAGATGTGATCAGTGCCAGAGGATGGGAAAACCCACACCCAGGGATGAAATGCCTCTACAACCTCAAGTGGCCTTAGAGCCATTTGACAAGTGGGGCATGGATTTCATTGGGCCAATTGATCCACCATCAGGGCAAAAAAAGTACATCATTGTGTGCACTGATTACTTGACAAAGTGGGCTAAGACAAAGGTTGTCAAAGCAACAACAGAGGAGAAAGTGGCTAAGTTCTTAAGGGAAAATATTTTCTACAAATTTGGGTACCCCAGGGAGATAGTCACTGATCAGGGGGCTCAATTCACATCACATCTGATTGAGAATCTCCTAAGGCAACATCATATCAAACATAGAACATCTACTGCCTATCACCCTCAAGAAAATGGGCAAGTAGAGGTTACAAATAGGGCATTAGAGAGCATCCTCACCAAGGTTGTGAGCAGCAGGAGAGATTGGGCAAACAGATTAGTGGAGGCCACTTGGGCCTATAACACCACTTGGAAGACAACTACTAGGTTCACTCCATATGATCTGGTTTATGGAAAGAAAGCTCTACTTTCTATTGAGTTTGAGTATAATACTTTGAGAATGGCAACCCAATTGGACTTAGATGTCACCAAAGCACAGCAAGAAAGGCTGCTCCAATTGAATGGCTTGGATGAGTTCAGAATGCAGGCCCTCCTCCACACTGAAGTTATACAATTGCAAAGGAAGGTCTGACATGATAGGCATATCAAGGAAAAGGTTTTTCAAGAAGGGGATTGGGCATTATTATATGATTCTAGGTTCAAATATTTTAAAGGAAAACTGATGACAAGATGGTTAGGCCCATACCTAATAGAAAAATGTCATGACAATGGAGTTGTTCAAATCAAGACCATTGATGAGGAAGGGATCCCCTTGCTTGTCAATGGCTATAGGCTGAAGATATACAAAAAACCTATGTCTAAGGAAGAATTCATCAATGCAATCAGCAGAGAAGTCAATGTGATTGGGAGTGTCATAGCTTCTAGTCCATAGCATTTCTAGATATTTTTGTTTAAAGAAAAAAAAAGGAAAAATAAGAAAAATAAAAGGCCTGGATGAGGCATCTAAGGCCAACTCTTGGGTTGAAAACCTCTCTAAGGCAGCCCAAGAGGAAAAAAAAAGAGAAGAAAACATAATAAATATCCCTAGGAGAAAATCTCTCTTGAGGCACCTAGGGCAGGCATACAGGTTGAAAACCTTCTCTGAGGCAGCTTGTGTGTCTCAAAAACAAAACAAAAAACATAAGAAATAGATCTACACCATGTCTGCTAATTTTTTTCTCATTTTACAGGATCATATACAGTGGCAAATTCCATGGCTACATGGCCAAAATTCTCAAGATTTTCTTCACTCCTCCATCCATCTACTTCCTATCCATCATCCACACTCATGTGATCACCTCTCTCCACCATCCCATTAGCCCAAAATTCAAGTTTCACCCTCTCTCTAGGCTGCTACAGGAAGGACCTGTAATTGCTACAGGAAGGTCATGTAGTGCTACAGGAGGGTTCTAAAAAGCTACAGGAGGGAGATCCAAGGACAAGGACAGCCCAACAGGGACCCTATGACCTTCAAAATGATGAATAAGGTTCCCCCACCATGGTCCATCATCCATCTATCACTCATCCACTTTGTCTTACCCCCGTTAAAAATTTGGAAAAATACGCAAAAGCCATTATCTTCATCTCTACAAGTCTAAACTACTCCCTCAAGGTCCTAGCATTGTCCCTAGGACTTGTTACAACTTCCCCAATCACCCCATGCATATTGAAGACCTCAGAGGAAAAGGAGAGGACTGCTACAGGAAGAAAACCTCCTCCTGTAGTAGCCTGTGCACACATCACAGAAAGCATTGATCTTGTTTTTTTCTCATCAGTAGGGGGTGATGGAAACTTATGAGGCCACTCTGAAGCAGTCATATCACTCCTAGAAGGACTCTCCACCAGCAGTAGCAACTTGGACATCAACAAGGTACTTGCACACATAGCAAACACAACAGTCAAATATCATGAGGAGCAATGAAGAAATACACAGGAAATAAGCCAGCAAGTCAACTCCCTTGATGCCAATGATGTGGTCCAGCTCCAGCATGCAAATCCTTGCATCAATTCGATCATGAGGTAGGCACAGGTATGGAAAACTCTCACCTCCTCCCTATGTGTGAATAACGAAAATGTGTAAATGTCGAGAGGAGATGTTTTAATAAGCTGGAGGTGGCTAGTTAACTTGGCCACCCTCGGCTAGTAAACTAAAAGTGATGGTAAGCACTCATGCAACATGGAGATGTCACATCAGCTGAGTTGGGATCACAAATAGTGGGTGGTGATTATGAGGAAAGAAGAAATAATTACTCTGAGTGGGGACAACGGTCCAAAAGAGGAAACCCTGTGTGACTGTCAGGTCACCACAATGCTCCAAGCCTAAACCAAAAATGGCATATTATGTACTGGGCTTAAGTTCTTTTGCATAATCGCTCATTTCAAAAATAGTTAAGGAGAGGACAAGCTTGGGGTGCCATCGAGGAGTTTTGAACCCTGTTTTGAAATTGCTAAAGCAAGGAGCTACAAGCAAGCCTGTAACTGCAACAGGAGGGTCAAGAAACTTCTACGAGAAGATTGAGAGGGTGGAAGAAAGCCACAGAGGTTCGAATTGGTCTCTGAATTACCACCTTCATCCCAGACTACCTAACAAAAAGTAAGTGCCGCCATCTGCTTCATCCACCCATCATATTGCACGCAACTCTCACTTCAAATTCTACAGGCAGTCGCAGCCCTCAGATACCAAGAGAATCCACCTACACCCTCATGTGGTAAACATCTTTAGAAGACACCAATGACTAGGATTCTTTGATTTGTTGAAAGGGTATGATGATGACCTTGCTTTTGAATTTGCCATGGCTCTGAATGCACAAATAGAGGACAATGCCACCACTGTGGTGAGGGGATTGGCTATCTCACTCAGCCCTAAATTAATTAGCAGAGTGACAACCTTACCTCTAGGGATCAAATGGAGCAGAGAAGACAAAGCCACCAGTGTCACTGCTAAAAAGAATTTCTTCACTGCCAATGAAAAGCATATTGAGGACAAGAATGGAGTTAGGAGGGAAAGCCTACCTTATCCCTGGGATGAGGTGGCCTACCATATTTTGAAATACATCTCTTGTGAGGGAAGAATGAGTGTGGTATATGCCTACCACTTTAGATTACTTCATGAACTCAGGTTCCAAGAAAAATTGCCTCTTGCTCAAAGACTTAGTGTGCCATACTTCCTCCTACAATCCATCAGGGACATGAGTCAAAAAGTGAGAGAGGGAAAACACCAACACCTAGGCCACCATGGCCTCATTAAACTGATAGTGGTGGATGCCTTAAGCAAGTTGAGAATCCTTGTCCTTTGGTCCAAATTCATAGACATGGATAGAGAAGCCTTCATTGAAACATAGACCCTCACACCAAGTGAGACCCCAGCCTCTAGTGTTGGAGGAAAAGAGGGAAAAATAGAGGAAGAAGAAGAAGGGGCAAGGACAAAAGAGGAAGAAGCAGCAGGGTCAGAAGAAGAGGAAAGAGAAACAGAAGCAGAAAGGACAATGGAAGAACCAGAGGTAGAGGTAGGAAGAGAACAAGATGAAAAAGAAGAGGGGGAGAAACAAGAAAAATCAAGTCCTAAGAAAACTACTGAGCCCAGAGAAACAAAGATACCCCAATAACAAGAAGTTTGTCTCCAAGAACCACTGAACAAGAGGTAGTTGCAACTTTAGCTACCTTAAGCACCACTCAAACCTAAAAGAAGAGACTAAGCAAGCCCCCCATATTTTAATACCAAGGAAAAGCACCAGGATCAAGCAAGGGAGGGCCACAAACTCCCACAAAGGTCCCCATCACAATTGAGGAGTCCCCAAGCAAGAAAGAGGAAGTGGGACCAACTAAAGGAAAAATCAAAGAGGTCACCTCTCCAAAACCTACAACAAAGACTCCTATGGCATATGTAAGGAGGCCCACCACCAGATCAACCTCCTTCAAACAACCCAAGACACCAACCACCTTCCAACAAAGAAGAAAGGGCAAGCTACAGGAGGGGTAGAGTATGCTACAGGGAAAATAGAGTGTGCTACAAAAGGGGTGGAGGATGCTACAGGAGGGGCAGAATGAGCAACAAGAGAAGCAGAATGTGACACAACAGCTACACGAGGTAGCAGCCTCCCCAAAAACATTTGAGAAGGACTTCCCAGAGCTCAAGAGCCTAGTCCACAACTTAGCCTAAGCTCCTATTATAAATCCATTGAAGGAGGGAGAATTATCCCAAAAATTTGCAGTCCCACTTTTCTATGAGCTAGAAGCAGAAAGAGGAAGAACCCACAGGTGGATGCAAATTGCTAAGTCTAAGAAGGTAGAGGATGTGGGCCTCATGGAAGAAAAGGTCCTTGAAATGAGCAAAGAATTAAGTGAGCTGAAAATGAGGGAATCCACAATGAAGGGGCAGCTACAAGAAAAAAATATGTGGTTGAGAGAGAAGTTGTAAGAGAAGAAACCCAACTTGCCACCATGGCAAGCCTCTCCATGGAGGCATTACAGTGCAGACAGCCATCCAAGTCTTATGCACTCTTTCTCAAAGAGCAGTGGCTACAATTCCAAATCAAAACCTTAGCACAACATGGATCTATGCCATTTCAGGATTACAAACAGTTCATTGAATTTTGCAACCAAGCTAGCATGGAGGACAAAGAAAAATTGGCTGAGTTTTACATTCATAACCTCACTTTGACTGATATGAATATTTGGGATCCCAATGCAATATTAGGGGATACATAGTTGATGGCCTTAGCATCTTGGATGACTCATGAGGAGGCAAGAGTTGAGGAAGTGAAGAGAGTCATGGCAAAGGAAGAAAAGGAACCATTATATATCAGGGCAGAGCTAGTGAGCCCAATGGTTGTCATTAGCAATCATAACATCATCTCCAATGATGCTGACTTAGCACCTAAATACCTTGCCAACCAAGAACAAGCCATCTTACATTTTGAAGACACATTCAGGTTGTTGGGAACAGAAAGCCTGCAAGCCTACTAGAGGAGATGGCATGCCTTACCCCACAACCTCCAGATCATAGAATATCACTCTCCTGAAAGGCTGATGGATGCCTTGGAAAGGACACCCTTGTACAAAAGGATCATGCAAAGATTAAATGTTAAGTGGATAGTACTCAAGCTCAGTCCACCCTTACTGCTAGGCCTACAGGAAGGAAGAAATTAAGTAGAAGAGCAAAAGGAATGGACAGAAATAGAAAAGAACGCAGGTTTCTATCTCCAAGAAGGCAAACCATCTGAGGAACCCTGGGATGTCAAGGAGGCCACCAGGACCATGAAAGAGATGCACATAGATGACTGAGTTGCTCAGAGGATGAGCAACAATTTTAGTATGGAGGTGATGATGAGGCCCATCAATAGGTACATTATAAGGGACATAATGCCATCCTCCAACTTTAGAACTATCTCTTTCTCACATTTATTTACAATTTTTGTTATATTATGCTTAGTGCGAGGGGTAAAAGATGTTTTGCTTTGTCATGTGGCCTAATATGGTTTAATTGCCGTAAATGGAGCCTTTTTTAGATAATTTCCACACACTGGCTCAGAGTAGACAGCAGGGAGAGATTCTAGGAGGTTGTCCACCTCCTTAACTCCTTCAATCAGCGCAAGATCACAACACTTTCTCTCATCAGCTCGAATTCATTGGCAACCAAGCAAGTGCGGTTAATGAAGATCAAGATCCACCATTTTTGAGTTATGGGAGACAAATATTTCTATTTTCTAGGGAGCTGCTAGTAGCTACCCTCTTGTATAAATAAACATGTAAAAGATTCATTATGATTCGAGTTTTGTTTTCAACTAGGTAGCTATTGAGCTCAAGTACTTGGCACTGTTATTTTTTACTGTTATATTATGTATTAAACATTGATGCAATGATAATGAGAACTTTCTTATTGGTTCATCACTAATTTAGTTCTAGAGGGTTGAATCTCTTGGGTTTGGGCCCAACCCCAGTGGCTTAGGTCCCTCGTGTATTTGTATCTCCTTTTGGTTCAGAGTGCTTATTAGTGTTGGCATTATGGCTAAAGTGTTGTCCTTGATGGCAACCCATTCAGGTGATAGATCACAGCAGCAGAGATTGATGATCAGCTATCAAATATTGAAGAAAATAAGGGGTACGCAGGTACACCTTACAGAAGGTGCGTACACGCAGGCCAATGTTACATAAAGTGCGTACATACCCGCAGTTATCCCGTTCAGGAGGTGCGTACCCCCAGTGCACTTACTTCAAGGCAGAGAAAAACACACGTGGGGTTTCTTATGTTTAACCCTTGATATTTAGCCGACGGTATTGTGTTATTATGGTTTTGGCTCGTGGTATTGATCCATGATTTGAGGAAGAGCTTGCCTATATAAAGCAAAGGAGATCATTTGGCTTATGTATGCTTTTGGGTTGAACATCTTATGAGAGCTAGATCTGAAATATTATGATCTCTTGGGTGTAATGTCTAGATCTAAATAAGGCAAATCTACTGATGGATTGAGATCTCTTTGGCGCATGATCAGATCTGTAGATCTGACTGTCTGGGTTATTCTTGAAGTCTTGAAATTATCTATACCCGAAGGTACGCAGGTACAGTGAAAGAAAAGAGCGGAGATACGCAGGCACAGAAGCGTCGCAGGTGCGCAGATACGCAGGACCAGAAGCGCTGCAGCTGCGGAGGTGCGCAGGCAGTTCATTGGACACAGAGCGCACGTACGCAGGAAGTCTTTGAGACACAGTGCGTGGGTACGCAGGTGCGCAGTTGGGAACAGTGCGTACTGTACGCAGGCATTACATGGGTGAAGCTGCGTACTTCTCTTGAAATATATTTAGCTGTCCATGTTTATCATTGCTGTGTTCTGGGTTTTGAAGTGATGTCTGGTTTCTGATATTATGACAGTATTCTGAGAAGTGATAGAGTATGTTTCAGTTTTGATAGATGAATGGATCGGGTTCATAATGACTTATCTTCATGTGATCTGATGGACTAGATCTGGTTGATGACTCACTTGTATATGTATGGATCTAGTGCTTGGGTGATTCAGAAGCTTGTTTATGTTGTTGTTGGGTCCAATATGAAAATTGGATGAAATGTGGCCTTTCAAATTATGTGTTGTGCTTCAGTGTATCCAGTATGAAAATTGATGAAACATGGTACTTGGAGGAGAGAAGATTGTAGGCCGGCGCCTACGTACTAGTATCTAAGCTAGTACAAGAGCTAAAGGAAATCTTTGGAGCATTGTAGCAGGTAGTAGCCTGCGTACTAGTAAATGGATCGGCTAGTACAAGAGCAAAGGGGGTTGTAGCTCCCGTACTGGTATAAGACTGCACCAGTACAAATATTGTAAAAGGATTTTCTTATTAAGAAGAAGATTGAGATGACTTGCAGCAGGTGGTTTTCTCCCGCATTGGGTTTCCACCTTATATCATGGTGTTCATGTGTGTGCCTTATGTGTGATGATCTATTCTATGTTACTGCATCTGTTAACTGATAATATGGTTGATAATGTCCTAATGCACTCATTGAAGCTCAATTAACTTAATCATAAGAAGTTGTGGAAGTAGCATATATGAATCTGATTATGGAAATGAAAAAGTTTTATTAATGTGATAATACTGATTCACACCCCCCCTCTCAGTATTATTTCCAACAATTAGTTTCTTGTATTTCATTAGAAAATAACCCCTCAACATCTTGTGATTGCAACCTCTGCCTCATCGTTGGGCAATTATATGAATGATATGTCACCACAATATTAAATTATCAACCAGGGAGTCGTAATCAATAGAGCTGATGCACTATATGTACCAATAACAGGTGTGTTCCTATGTCTGATGAGTATAGCCTAGATAGAAAGCATTCAAAACCAATACTAACTTCCTCACACAATTTGAAAGCAAAACTCAGAAATAAAATCTTAATAAACAATGTAACCTAAGGGTTCTTGCTCAAGTAACAAATTTGTCCATTTACAAGCTCATGAAATGAAAAGATGGATTCAGCTCTATTTTCCTGTAGCAGTTGATCTCAATCACTACACTAGAATCAATTCACTATATTCAAACATTAAACAAAGCAAATGAGACTACTCCTGGAAGAACCTTTGCATTCTAGTACAGGAAATGTATGACAAGGGTCTTCACTAACAGCACATTTAGGTGAAGGGTGAGATCTCTATTCTTAGCTTCTCTGTTCTTCAAAATAACAATCAACAATTAAATGTGCAGCGTAAGAAACAAAGTTTGCATTCATAAAACTAATGAAATGTCATTCAAAAATTACTTACATGAAACAGGATTGAAATCACAGCAAATACTTAACACTACATAAACAAAACTATATGCATAATAACTTTAATAAGAACTTGTCTTGATGGCTTCGGTGGGCCCTTGTTGAGCTACCAAGGAAAGCTTAAAGAACTTACAGAGCTAAAGAATTCACCAACACGTCGAATTCATTAATTGTTGCTCATATTATTGATTTCAAAGAAAGATTACAAAATCAAGTCTCCAACATAACAATAAAGTTAAAACTTTGTTTCTCTATATTCTCTAATCTCCCTCTAATATCTCCTCTATGGCTATCGTCTACAAGCCTTCTCTTATAGATAAATGGTGTTACATCAAGGCTTAATAAAATAGTAACAAATCATACAAAATATTACAGTTTAGCTCTTTTACATATTTGGCTTCATCCTCATGACACGCAGTGCATGAGGAGGAAGCATATCTCGATTTGTTGTAACAAAATGCATGAGGAGGAAGCATATCTCGATTTGTTGTAACAAAATGCATGAGGAGGAAGCATATCTCGATTTGTTGTAACAAAATGATGCCTTTGACCAACAATTTCCTCGGCCTTATCTAAGAAAGTTTGCTCAACCACCGAACCTAGAAAGTAGGATCTGGTACCGAAATAATACAGTCAACGTAAGTAGTAGTTCCAGTGTTGTGAAAATCGCGATAAAATGAAAAAATCGCGATTTTTTCCCTCTACCGATAAAATCGCGATAATTAAACGAAAAAATCGCCGGATTTTTTTTGCCGATTTTTATTGAAAAAAATCGCGATTTTATGAAAAAATCGCGATAAAAGCGAAAAAAAATTGCGATAAAAACTTAAAAAATCACCGGGGGTCACGACAACATAGTTTTATAACGTTTTTTGGGGTTTTTTCATGCAATTATTTTTAAAGAAACAAATAATTTTTGAGCGGGGCAGCTTAATGATCAAGTCTAGGCCCTAGTATGGATATGCTATTCATGGTAATGTTAAATTCTTAAAGTAAAAGTGACATTCTCCTTAATCTTCATTTTCATCTTTTTACTTAAATTTTTAACATTACCATGAAATAACTTAGGATGTTTGAGAGTGGTTCCAGCCTCGTTGGATTTCATATGGAGAAAGTAGAATTTTAGATTTCATTTAAAATCCAGCAGACTTATCAGTTTTTCAGGATTTCAGGATTGGGAGATTGTAATGTTTCTAGGTGACACCACCTGCCCGGGCTACCCCTGCCACCAGTAGAGGACGCGGTCTACCTCCTATAGCTCCTACTTCTAGTTCTTCAACTTCTAGAGCACATCAGACTCCACTGCCATCTCCACTAGCACAAGCACCAGCATCTACATCTAGAGGGAAAGGGAAAGCTATGGCATTTTCTCGCAAGAGGGGCAGAGGAAATCAATAGGATTAGACTTTCATTTTATTGTATATGACATTATGACATGATGAGATACATTATCATATTTTTTGTTGATATTTTGAGGCTGAGTTTGGACTTAGGAGTCAGGACTTACTATTCAGGACATGATTCAATGTTATGTGTGATTTTAGCGCTAGAAATGATATTAAACATCTTATATATTAGTTTTTTTTTATCATATTTATGTGTCAATGTATTTATTTTATGTTGTAGATGGTTTAGATATTAAAAAAACTGAGAAAAAAAAAATGTACCAAACGATTTTTTCCCGATAATTCCGATTTTTTCCGATTTGTTCCCCGCGTCGATTTAATCCCGATCACGATTTTCACAACATTGGGTAGTACCGGATCAACACGGGTGCTAGATCGCAAGTTCCGGATAGATCTTTCTAACGAGCTATTGTACGCGTCAAACGGAGATCGTATGCCAAAGTTACAACCCCGGGAAGTTGATGTACCAATTTACCCAAACGGGGCCCACAGTTTGGCGTTTCATCTTCTCGGGTTAGGTTTTGGAATGTTAAGGGTTTTCCATTGTTTCTCAACAATAAATAGGCCTTCGAGCCTCATTGTAAGACAGTTCAGAGGCATGTAGCCACCACATCTCTTCTCAGAGATAAGCTACCATCGCCCTAGCTGGTTTATTTTCATTACTGTTTGTAAGCATATTTCAGTATTTTACATTAATGAAGTGAAGTATTATTTCCGATGCATATTTATGTTTATGGATATCTCTGTGTTTTATTGCGTTCCTGTTTAAATCCAGATCATATACATTGGTAACTATATTTTGAGCAATTGTTGTATTGATAATCAAAAATCTATATGAATAAGAAAAATGAAATTCAAAAACAGAAATAGAAACTATGAATAGTTTGGAATTATCCTTCAATTCAAATTTTATGAAAATGATTGCTTATATCATCTTTGTGAAATAGCGGTCTTAAAACAGATAAATCATGAATGCATCCTTTTTAATAACTTAAGGAAAAAAGGAAAGATGTCATCAAATACTCCCCTAAGTGTTCCATTCCATTGATGAAGATGTCTTTGCCGCTTTTAACAACATTCTTCCAGTATTTAAGCATCCCAAATGAACAATACCCTTGGATCCTGCTTTTTCTTGCAAAATAGCAAATTGGTACCAGAATTCTCGATACTTGGTTAGATGAAACATGGTACTAAACAATTGGTATGCAATACTAGATGATGTTGCTATGCAATCATTTCCAACTTTACCTACAATTCCAAACATAATGGTCATAGCTTGCTTTATTAAAAAGAAAAACTAGAAACGGATCTAACTGAAAAGAAATAATAAGTGGGAAAGCAAAGTAATAGTTGAACCATGCTGCAGTTGGAAATAAGACTGTGTGGCAATCTTCATTAAAACAATATGCAACTGAAAGAGACCCCAATGAAAATATGCAATAGGAACATAGATCTCCCATTTTCAACTAATTACTTTTTAGTTGTTAACATCCCTACTTATTGAAAACAAATGAGAAAGATGTTGCACTAAACTAACTGCTATATGTAACATTTATTTATTTATTTATTTATTACCCTACTCTACTTCAGAAAAAGAAATTCCTCTCCTCAAGTATAGGAGTATTTCCAATATAACCATGTGCGTAATAGGTGTAAAAATGCATTCATACTCAAGTTTAAATTATAATATTCAATGCATCCCTGAGTATGAAGAACCAGTTGTCTTAATGATGATGTCAAGAAGTAAGGAAAAATGGAGTGGTATGTCCTTATAGTTGCTTGAAACCAATTTTCAATCAAATGAAAATGCACTTGGTTTACCTCGTTATTTGTCTCATTTGGCATATCCTCCTTTACCATGCCATGCAAATCTTCTATTACGAGATGACTATCCACTTGTGTGCTTAGAGGATTTGTAGATAGGCATGTCAAAAATTCTTCAATCTCAGGTTCTAATGGTTTCTCTCCATTGGATGTGGTCCATGATTCTTTAATTTCTTCGACAATATTGCAAGGGTGAAGATCTTCCTGTGGATGTGGTTCATGGATTTTTTGTTCCTCTATCACTTCTGGAGAGGCAGATAAGTTCTTGACTACTGTCAAGATTTGTTCTTCCTGAGAAGCAGATATCCCAGTTGTCGCTAGTATTTGAGAGAGTTCTCCCAAAATCTTGATCATCCTTGCATACTACTTTGTTGGTTGCTAATCCCTATCATGCACATGGATTAGTGTATGGAGTTCTTATTAAAAATCCTAAATAAATAAGAAGAAAACACACTTAAAAAAAATGAAAAAAAACCAATCATGTACTCGAAGCGCCATTGTGCTACTAGGATCCTGTTGTCACCAAGTTATTTGTTCACACAAGTTAGGCTTCTCTTCTTTTCATGAATCGATCTAAAGGAAAACACACTTGCAAAGAAAAATAAAGAAAATGAAGCTTTAGATCCTACCTTTAATTCTATGCATATGAAAAAGAAACTAGAGAATCAATTAGAGACAACCAGACTTTGGAGCAACCCCACCATAGTGGATGCGTGGCTCTTCACTCACGTCTTACCATCTTCTCTCCGCCCTTAGGTCGTCCTAAATATCACTCAAAAACCATCAAAAAAAAATCATTACCTATTACCGTTTACAGCTCCCCGACAACAGCGCCAAAAATGTTGGGGCAATTATATGAATGATATATCGCCACAATATTAAATTATCAACCAAGGAGTCGTAATCAGTAGAGTTGATGCACTATATGTGCCGATAACAAGTAAGTTCCTATGTCTGATGAGTATAGCCTAGATAGAAAGCATTCAAAACCAATACTAACTTCCTCACACAATTTGAAAGCAAAACTCAGAAATAAAATCTTAATAAACAATGTAATATAATGGTTCTTGCTCAGGTAGCAAACCTGTCCATTTACAGGCTAATGAAATGAAAAGATGGATCTCAATCACTACACTAGAATCAATTCACTGCATTCAAACATTAAACAAAGCAACCAGGACTAGTCCTGAAAGAAACTCTGCATTCTAGTACAGGAAATGTATGACAAGAGTCTTCACTAACAGCACATGTAGGTGAATGGTGAGATCTTTGTTCTTAGCTTCCTTGTTCTTCAAAATAACAATCAACAATTAAATGTGCAGCTTAAGAAATAAAGTTTGCATTCATAAAACTAATGAACTGTCACTCAGAAATTACTTACATGAAACAGGACTGAAATCACAGCAAATACTTAACACTACATAAACAAAACTATATGCATAATAAATTTAATAAGAACTTGCCTTGATGGCTTCAGTGGGCCCTTGCTGAGCTACCAAGGAAAGCTTAAAGAACTTACAAAGCTAAAGAATTCACCAACACATCGAATTCATCAATTATTGCTCATATTATTGATTTCAAAGAAAGATTACAAAATCAAGTCTCCAGCATAATAGTAAAGTTAAAACTTTGTTTCTCTATATTTCTCTAATCTCCCTCTAATCTCTCCTCTCTGGCTATCGTCTACAAGCCTTCTCTTATAGAGAAATGGCGTTACATCAAGGCTTAATAAAATAGTAACAAATCATACAAAATATTATAGTTTAGCTCTTTTACATATTCGGCTTCATCCTCATGACACGCAATGCATGAGGAGGAAGCATATCTCGATTTGTTGTAACAAAATGATGCCTTTGACCAACAATTTCCTCGGCCTCATCGAAGACAGTTCACTCAACCACCGAACCTGGAAAGTAGGATCTGGTACCAGATCAACACAGTCAACGTAGGTAGTACTGAATCAACATAGTTAACGTAGGTAGTACGGGTCAACACAGGTGTTGGATCGCAAGTACCAGATGAACACGGGTATCGGATTGTTGTTATTGGTGTCGGATCACGTGGTTGGTGTCAGATGATCGCAGATGTTGGACTGTTGTTGTTGGTGCCGGAAGAGCGTAGGTACACGGTTGAACACGAGTCAGCAAAAACAAAGATAACTGTTGTAGGGGAGCTGATAGGCAAACGCACAAGTACCAGACGAGAGCACGAGTACCGGATTGATAATGTTGATACCGAATAAGCAGGAGCGCCAGTACTAGACCGATAACACTGGTACCGGATGAGTAGGAGCACAAGTACCAGATCAATACACTGGTACCGAATGAGTAGAAGCACAGTCTAAACATCTATGTGAACCAATCCAATTAATCAAAGAGTATAAGAAATCAAATAATTCTATTTCTACTACAAGAAAACATAAAAATCATGTTTTGAAATATAAATTACCTCATATAGACATAAAAAGGCTAAAAGGTATGTTCTGGAGGTGAATAAGTAAATGATAACTAGGTTCAAGGTGAAATTGGTCAAAATCAAAGGACGATATAGGGTATTGTGGGTATCAAAAAGGAGACTCAACACTCATCTCTCCCATGGGAGCATGAATAGAATGATCTACAATCACAACCCAAAAATACCATGTTTATGATTTCTTGGAAGAAGATTTATGTTAGTCATCTTGTTTTGCATGTGCTTACTATAGCTTAGGAGTTGATTTATTGACTAGATCAGAGTTTTTGGCATAGATTAGATGACATTCAAATTCAATTCATCTTTTCCACTACTAGTTGTTTCATTTTGTCTATGATAAAAGGGTATATGCATGTGATGATTGCAGATTTGTTTGTATTTGCAGGCAAGGGCACCTTCACCACCTCCATCTTGGACTTCCTCACCCTCTTTTATGAATCCCAAATTCTATCTTCAAAGTTTTGTTCTTGAGATCATTTTCCTAGACCCCGTGAGCAGCTCTCCTAGTGCAAAACAGGCCTTCAAAAGGCTCTGAGCTTGGCTAGGGGCTTTGGCCACCCTTCATCCATTTACCTCAACCTCCATCCACCTTGCCATCCCTTGAACCCATCATTTCCACCTCCTAAACCTTCTCAGCAACCTTCCTATAGCATTACAGGCCTTCCTATAGCAATACAGGGCACCTGTAGCAGCCTGTTTCCTCACCAATTTTGACCTTTGCTACAATTTGGACTTAGCTTAGAAGTAGGTTGACCCCTAGTTGTGACTCCATGATCAAGGGCAGCTCCTAGGCCACTCCAAACCCTCCTTTTCCTTCACTGCAAAATAGAATAGCATTAGTTTCCTTATCACAGATTTGGCACAAATAGAACATTGATTTATATGCAAATGTGAGCTAGATAGATGATACATAGAATCTTGAGTTTTGATTTGGTAGGTTAGCTTCTTGTTTGCAAGTAGATTTGGTAGCTAGATGGTTGATTGCAAGATAATGTAGTTCCTTTTCTGCAAGTAGTGTAGCTCTTATCTTTTCATGAATTGATTCAATAGCATTTACAAGTTGAAGTTCAAAAGAATTTTCCTTTTTATAATTAGAGGTAGCTTCTAAATTGCACCTTCATTAGTTAGTTTTCATTCTAATTCAGTAGGAGGAATGGTCTTGGAGCACTATTGATCAAATGTCCTAGTTGAGGGTGGCATGAGTAGAATCCCATATACTGTGCATATAGCATTGTCACCTTGAAGTTTGTACGAACCCCAGGTTGATAAATAGAGTTGAGGAGCCCTTGGGAGTTGCAGCACTCTTGGTGCAATACCAGGGCTCACCAAGTGCATTGAGCACTATGGTAGTCATTTCCTTGTCAGACATTATTTCTCCCAACTCTTGGAGTTGGTCTCTTATTTATGACACCACTCTCATAAAGTATGAGGCTATTCGTTCTTCTTTTGATATCTTCATCTTCTAGAACTTGAGCTTCTTCTTTTGGCGGTTCGACAATTAAACCCTTAACATGACCAACAACTTCATTTTCTAGGAGGATCAAATCTATCCTCTTCTTCCATGCAAGAGAGTTTGATGACCCAACCAATTTGTTGCTCTCCTTGCAATAAGAAGTCATTTTGACATATTCAAATATAGCTATAAAAAAACTTACTCCTTGCAATAAGAAGTCATTTTGACATATTCAAATATAGCTATAAAAAAACTTACTTGTCAAGTGAAGATACTCCTAGATGATTTAATCCACAACTTAATGCCTTCTTGATTTTGATGATGATGTAGATAATAGAAGATGTCTTCTTGGTGAAGATGTCTTTCTTTAAAAGTGATCCTTGGCTCAAAGGGAGATCACATTGATTCCTTGATGATGATGACAACACTTTTTCCTGTTTTTCTTCCTTCAAGGCAACACTAGCTAAACTTGTTTCAGAACTTCAAATTTCGGCCCTATTATGCAAATACCCTAGTTCACACGTGTGGATAGAAGATGGACAAATTTGCCTCCTTTGTACTTCGCTTGACTTTGATTCTTTTTCTTGTTATTTCGGCTTGCAAAGGAGACCCTTCTTGGCACAAATTTTGATCCTTGGTGGTTGCAATTCGATACTTGTTGTTGCAGAAGGATGTCTTAATACTTCTCACATGTGGAGAATATAGCCCATAAAAATAAACCCAAGAGTGCTTCGCTCTTCCTTCCTTGTGATAATGATTATAGAATGTGTGAGTTTCCCAAGAACGCTCCAAGTGTGGAAACCTTCTTTGGATGAGCTAGGGTTTTGAGGTCTTCTTTGATGCTCTTAATTATTTCCTTTCAATATGATGAGAAGGTTAGTCCTTCTTGATGATTGATTCTCTTGATGTTTCCAAGATGATCTCTTTATACTTTGGCCCTAGAGTATCCTTCTTCGTGTTGCCCTTCCTTGATGTAATCACCTTAACTCTGATACCATGTTGAGAAATCTAGAGGGCAACAAGTGTAGTTGATTTCTCTTACTTTGATAACTGCTTGTGATGTATTTTTACTTTACTTGATTAACTTCTTTTTCCTTTATTATTATTATTGTTCTCTATCATCAAACAGCTACCAAATCATAAAGAACAATGAGACAATACGACACAAGATATAGGCGATCAGCCAGGGCCAAAACCTCTCCAACTGAGACGAAAATCCACTAGAATCCTTCTCTTCTTATAGCACTTCAATTGACAAATTCCAAGACCTATGACCCTTGACCAAGATCTTCCAAGACCAAGTCATCCTTCCTTCTTGATGAGCTTTCCTTACACAGCTTTCAGCAACAAACTTCGACCTTCCAGCAACTTCAACCCCACAACAATTTCTGTAACCTCGACTTAGCAGCTTCAGCAACTTCAACCTAGCAGCTTCACAGCTTCAACCTTGATGCAGCTTCACCGCTTCAATCTAGAGGCAGCTTCACAGCTTCGACCTTGCAGCTTCATAGCTTCAACCTTGCAATGTCACAGCTTCGATGTACCTTCAGAATTTCATATAGCCTAGAAACTATAGAAACCCTAACGAAAGAAAGAGAGAGGGGCCCAAAACTTCGATCTTGATCTTCTTCTTCTTCGTCGTCCTTTTCTAGCTTCTATCTTGAAGAGATCGAAATTGCTTGTGTGAGTGTACAAATGAGCTCCAATTCCTTCTTATTTATAGGCTTGTGATGGGTATGAATTGCTATCTTGAGCCGACTTGTCCTTCATGTAGGCCGACTGGATCTTTGTGCCATGGCGAGGTCTTGGAGGGTCTTTTACTCTATTTTAACTCAATAAATTTTTCTTTACAATATGTAACATGCCCAAATGCGTCTTCAATATATGACAATGACTCAACTTACTTTATGATAAACCTAGAAGCACTCAATGGGTGCTTGACCTAAAAATAGATTTCCCTTGAGCATGAAACCCATACCTCAAGAACACAAATAATAAATTTATTTTTCTCTTTTCATTAAATACATAAAATCACGATTACATATGCCATTATGAAGACCGAACCTAGTTACATATTTCAACAGTGCTTGATGGTAAGGCCTTATGTGAGTCGTGTTACCCACCACTTTGTGGGTGATAACACCAGGAGAAATTTTTCTCCATGATGAGCCTCAGTCGATAGCTCGCAGCCCCTTGATGCCTCCTACAAGCTCGTTGTGCCATTTCTCTACCACCTGAGCTAGCCATGTGGTCCCTCACCCACCTATATTAATCGTGTGTTTGAAGGTGGGCCTCCCGAATCTGAAGGTATGGCTTGTCATTTGGTAATTGAGTATTGGGTTTACTTATCATGGATACTTTTGGGTATGGATTGATGGGGGGATTTGGCGAAAAGAGTGGGCTTAGTTTGTGCTCCTATCCCCTTGATCTCTTTTGGTTGTTACCCTTGGATCTTAGTCTCGTGGGATCTCCTTTATTGACCATTTGGTTCTAGGGTGGTACTACTTGGGAAACCCCGACTTTGGGTGCGTGGTCCCGCTCCTTTATCCGCACATATTACTCCCTATCCACTCACTATACCCCCATTCATCTTTTCTCCCACCTGGATCCACATTCCCATTCTGGGTCCACATAGGGCTAGCCTCCCTATCCCCTTGCCCCCACCTTGGGTCAAGCCTAGAATGATGCCCCGGAGGTTGAAGCAATTAAAAGAAAAAGTGAAAAGCATAAATGGCCACATTTAACAGGAAATTGTACCACAAAATGCAAAAGATGGTCGAGACAAAAATAATTAGCACATGGGCAAAAGCCATTACATGAGCTCTACCCCAATCATTGACCATCACCCTAGTTCCATAAGCGTTAGATGAACCGCCTCTATCATTCAGGAATCCATGATTGTCCCAATCCCTGAAGGGCAATAAACCGCCCTACCTAAAAGGGGGTAATCATTTCTATATCTTGCACATCATGCTCTTGTCCTTCGAGCCCCGATCAGTTGATTAAAGAAAATTCATAAAAGGAAAAATGTATATGAAGAAGGGTGGAAAAATCAAGGTCGAGGCACCTCATGTACCACGATTGCTCCCTCCTATACATTACATACCCAGATGTGGGCTTCCCCTTATCTAGCTACCCGTATGCCCCACAATGTGGCCTAGGATTGCCCCCTCATTCCCTATTCCATTCCGCTTATTTGTCACTTGCCACCCCCATTAGAGGGATGTACCTTGGACATACTATCCCCTTTAAGGGATGAAACCACCTAATAAGGTACTTGGCTAACACCCTTTGGAGCTTAGAGACACTAGCACATGTCAAAGCCCACTACGGCAGGCATCCCATTATGAAGTGCCCATTTTGTTATCCATGATTTGTAAGCGCTTTTACACGATTATTTTAGTGATTGGTTGTACTGGAAGCCTAGGGGATGCATTGGATCTTATGCAGGATTGCACGTGGTTTCCATTTCGGTTTGGTTTCCCTATATGGGATCCTAAACCCCAGAGGTCTACATTGGCACATGTAGGGTGTGCATAGAGGGCCATGGGCCTCCACAACAGCAGACAACACTCCACGGACCTTCATGGATGCTCAGAGATTACTAGCAATCCACTTTTGGAATGATGATGATATGCTTGCTACATTATGCCCAACAGGCCCCCACAGGAGCCCCACACTCTTGACAGGTGTCCCAAGACTTGTACGACGTCATGGCAGCATTCATTCCACCACTTGGACCCTTGCAGAGGATCTCCGATTCATATGGAGACTCATGGGGTCATCTATGTGCCCTCATACCCATTGGGAGCACCACAAGTCTACTACTTGGAGAACAAGGGGCCACTCCCTTGTCCATCATATTCCGAGGAATGTATTCTTCAATATGGCACTTCAAGAAATTATTGAGCCTTTAGAGGTCCCTATGATACGCACACGTTATTATTTGGCTCCTTATGAGGCTTATTTTTACACTTATGAGCTAGGTTAGTGGGCTTGTCACCAATAGGGGTTTTATTTGCACATCATTTTATCATTAGGGGCTAATGTAGTCCCATAGGAGGCTATATATTGATGTTAGATACACTCATTTGTATTATCACTTGACTTGGGATCTCTCTAATCATAGAGAATTTTCGCACTTTTTCCTTGGTGGACATTTTTGGAGATGGATGAATTTTGTTGTATGGATCTGGGTTATTTCTCTTATCTTGGAGCTTTATTGAGCAAACGAAATGTTGGTTGGATATCCTCTATAACGTTGTAAGTCAATTTTGATGTTATGCTGCATATTGCTAAAATTAGGGCTAGTTGTTGCATTGTCGAAATGTGGAATTGAACATGTTTTAGCTAATTTAATGTATGGGCCAATGTTATATGAATGAAATGTCCTAGAGATTTATTTATCTTGAGAGGCTTGCATCATTTTCTTTGAAGTATAAATGCTTGAAGGTCACTTTTCTTTTCTTTCTCTCAACATTGGACGAAGTTGACTTTCTGGGCCTCATTGATCAAGAAACCAAGTTCTTACTCATCATTTTCCTTGACTCCATATCCCCAAGTAAACTAGGCATTGATCCCTCAAAAAGGCAAATCATTTCAACCCTCTTTTAACCATTTTCCCATTTTTTCCCCAAGTCTAGCCCCATTAGGTCACCTAGCGCATCAATTTCCCGGGAATTCACCCAAGGAAAAAATTCGATCTCCTATAGGCTACTACACTGGTGGATCCCCTCCCTCTCCTCCAAATTTGAGGCAATTCTAACGGTGGAATCTCCAGGAATCTCAAGCCCTAGCTCTAGGATCCAGGCATCCCCAAGGCTAGACCTCAATAGGATCAATTCAACCTTTTGAAGAAAGTATTCTTGATTGGTTCTTTCCCCTCACCTTGTCCAGGATTGTGACGCAGGAAAGTTCCCTCTGCGGACAGAGGCAACCCCTCTAGCCCTAGAGTGGGTCTAGTCACAGCAAAAACAATACCAAAGCAAATTTCCTTAGAAAGTTGATGTCATAAAGGCCTACCTTCAAATCGTCATTCGATGAAGTCCCTATTGTGTTGCTCCAGCTCTCGTTCTCCTAATCGATTGTACCTGAAAACGACATACAGAGCACAACCACGAATATAATAGAGTACAACAAAAACAATCTACTTAAAGAGTCAAGGAACTTCAAGCTATCAATACGCAATTCGACATAAGATATAGGAAATAAGCCATTGATTTGTATTAATGTAAATTGAAGTAAAACTTACAACCAAGCCTTGACGTCATAAGTCTCCTTGAAGGGTCCTGTCAGCATGTCTCCACAAGCATTCACTCATGAATTGTCTCCCAAAAGGACGAATAACTCTCTCTCTCCTACCCAAAAGGCTAATGCTAGAACATTCTTACAATCAAGTCAACTCCACTCAAAACCATCCCAAGCTAAGTTATATGAGAGGCTACTTCCACACTCTAGCAAAACTCTCTACTTCTATTGCTGAATTCTTGAACTCTGAAGCTAGCTGATCTCAGTCATGGAGGAAGTATTTATAGGAGGAGGAGCTTCCATAAGAGATGGGAGAAAGAGCTTATCCCTTTGAGAGGTTGCACAAAAGGTGGAACAACCATCCCAAAGGAGAGAGGCGAGCTCATCTGATCCAACAACCAACCCTAAGACCACCCATGAAGTTGTTACACTTCGAAGCTTCGACAATTTGTTTAAAAAACTTGCCAAAAGTAGCTCGTCGTGAGTGCAACACAGAGACAGAGCGACGACTTCGCTAGGGCTAGTGCAATCTTGGCCATCTTCGCGGGTGGAACAATTGCTGACCCACGACGACCCAAAAACATAGGTAAAAAAGGGTCTGCTCCAGGAGTAATGAACTGAGGTATTTTTCTTGAGATGGCAAGGAAGACATTGACACAATTTGCAACATGACAGAACGCAGATGTCAATAACACGGACCGGAAACGTCCAAGATCAGGGAATGCGGAGTCGGTGACAAATTACTATGTAACAGATGCCCCCTAAAGCGTGAAGGCCGAGAGAGTGGGAGGGGTGAAATGCTTTACGAAGCCATAACTGAAACAGAACACCATCGTGGAGAACCTGCAAACACAAGTACAACTGATATCTCTGATACATGAGTACATAGTGAAAGGAAATACATGTGTATAAGGCATGGGCGCAACCATTCAATCAAAAGGACCATATAAAAGACTCAGGTATGGTCGCAGCCATCCAATCAAAAGAGTCATGTATACAATCATGAACCAATACGCGCAACCTGGACTTGTGTAATTTGAGCCTAGGGTCTTGAATCCCAACCTGATCATGGTACAAATTGTAATATGCGAATAGATGTGCTGAAGTCGAGCATACTAGAAAATCGTTTGATTACCGGTCAATGATGTAAACCGTTAACAAGCACAAGAGAGACCACCAGTGATGTCAATGGTTCTCAAGGTACTACTAGTACAATCCACGAAGTGTGAAGAATTAGCTGAAGTCGAACACCTGTGAAATCACCTGATCAAAGGCCAATAATGAAACCCTGTCGTCAAATGTGAAGAACTTGCCATTAAGGCATGCAAGCTCCAAGATACCATAAAGGAGTCTCTAGATCAACTTCCCGGATAATGAGCTGAAGTCGACAGGAAACAATCAATCGAAGGAGGGCCATAATGTTTCCCACATCATCGATGCGAGACAAAGGAACAAGATGAATGTGGATGAGACAGAGAATCTAAGGAAGGTGAGTAAGAATACAAACTGCAGAAAGGTTAAGCTCTTGAACATATCGGTGACACGACTTCGAAGTTTGGCAGCATTTTGGTACCAAGGGATCAAAGGTCATGATGACGTAGCAAGGATCAGATCGAATGAGGCAAAATGGATAACCCAAAACCCGGAAGGCCAACGATAAAGTGAGAATATCCCAACCTGACACGAAGCAGAAAGAGTGTCAATGTTCAAGAGCAACACGCTGCCGTAATAATTAATACAACCAACGGAATACTTCCAAATTTTTCCCCCACCATTTATGGCGAGTACCCCAATTACTTTTGAAATACAAGCTTGAAGTGGATAGCATATGCTTGTAATATAAGTTTGTCCTTTGGACAAATCCGACCTAGTAAAGTTTAACGAGCCTTAGGAAGGAGAAGCTCGGTCTCGTCATGATGACAAGTCCAATGTCGTCCGAGTGTAACGAGTCCGACATAGGTAAAACTCAGAGTCTTTTTCATATTTAGAAAGTTTGAAAAAGACACAAAAAAGAAAACTCCAAAGGTCCCTTTTCGTAAATTTGTCCCTCGAATCCGAAAAGTTAGAAAACAATACCCAAGGGAACCTATTGACCATGATAGATCAACATCTACCTTTTTCATAAGTAATCTATCCCAGTCCATAAAAGGGGTAAAATTATACTGGGTAAATGATGCTTCGTAGCCTTTAACAAGTTCAAAGCGACAAGAGCTCGGCAATCTTTTCATGTTTCGAAAGTCAGAAAAGCGCTGAAAGATGACTCCAAAAATGATTTTTTCGTGTTTTTACCAAGTCCGAAAAAAGTATAAAATACAACTTGTAAATCACCATCACCAGAATATTTGGAACCTGCCACTGCACAGAAGGCAAGTGTAAGATCTGTTTTTGACATAAATACGCATAAATATTCAAAATAGACCAAAAACCCTAATTTTGCAAAAAAAAACTTATAAAAGGGTCAATTGGTAAAAACAATTCACTTTTACTTTTACCCTGGAGTGAAGCAATTTAACCCTTCTACACTTGCGACCTTCGGCGATCGATTGGAGGAGATTCAGAAGCTCGTTCGCGAATCCGTCTAGTCCAAGTAAACACCATATCTTATAACCTGCATTTTAGAGACAAATTATCTCCTTTTTTGATGTTTTTAGCCGTCATTTAGGAGGATTTTGGGGTGGGGATGTCTGCGGCGGTTGTCGCGGGTTGCCAACTCAAGACTGCGACAAGCCGGAATTTCCAACGGACGAGAAATAAGCTCGTCGCGATTGTACACCAAACAGTCGCGAAGAGCGAAAAAATTTCAAACCGTGGTTTCCAGCTCGTCGCACCTATTTTAGAAACAGGCGTGACGAGCGCTGAGAACAAAAATTCCTCATTACTTAAGCAATTTGAAGAGGTTTAAAGCAAAATTATGGCACTTACAATTACATATGTGTGTGTTTGCAGGGATAAAATCATGGTGATCGAATGGAAAGAGCGGGAACATAGTAATGATGATGAGTTGGCCCTGGGGGATCCAAATTGTCTAGATGTGCTCAGGAATTGAGGGCTTCTAAAAAATTTTATGGTGTCGTGCCTGAGAGCACAACCGGATTTACTCCAATATCTGGTTGGAGCATGGGGTCCAAATGAAGGGAAATTCAACATCCCGGGGCAGGAGCTAGAGATCGATGCAGCTGATATCTACTTCCTGACAGGGTTATCATGAAGGGGAGAAAGACCCCGAATGACAAGAACCCGAATCACAGGAGAGATCATGGACATGCTCATCGAGAGAATGTGTCCGGAAGCCCAGAAATCAGACAAGGGAGGCAAACTAAAGATTTCCACAGTAGCTGACTTGTCACTGCGAGTCCTCCTTTCCACCATCACTAGAGCAGCTGGTTCGCAGGCCCCGCATGAGGCCACCAAGACTCAACTCCGGCTAGCCGCCGACTGCCTAAACCCTACTATATTCAACTGGGCAAAAGCGGTATCAGATAACCTCAAACGGAAATTAACAAAATGTCGCCGAGGTGACACCAAACAGTTTGGGTATGGCTCAATCCTCGTACCGTTCATCCTAGAACGACTTCCCATCTTTCAGAGACAGGAAGTGGTTGTGGACAGGCCACCACCACGGGAGCCACAGATTACCCAGTGGGCTATGCTGATGCCTCGAGGAGGCGGTGGTCAACATATGTCGTGGAGACTAGAGTTCTTCCAGTGGTTGGATCGCCAGCTTGTTGTGGTAGAGGACTGGCCATATGCTGAGACTAACTTCAGAGGTGATCCAGACCTAGTACTGTCGACTGGGGAACACTAGGATGATAGAGGTAACAAACTCATTTTTTGATTTTTTTAAGAGTTTTGTAAAAAAAAAATTGTGTTTTTTATATATATGTACTGACCATTACTTTTCAATCTTGCAGATGTCGGACCGGAAAGACCTGCAGGTTTGTCTCCCATTGCTCGGAGAGTCGAGAGGGAGTTTGACATGCCTCCTCCCAGCGGAGACATAGAGGACGAGATCGCCCTTGACCTAGAAGACTTGACTGAGGGGATCCCGGATTATGCGGGATTCGAGGATGTCCCTCGACGGTACCAACGACACATAGCAGGGGTGTCAAACAGGATCCACCGACTGTTGAGACGTGTTGTCCGAGCAGTTGTGTGCTACAGAGAGCATCACGAAGATTAGAGAGAGCATCACGGAGATTAGACCCCTAGGTTTATTGTCTGCAATTTTGAGAGACATGTTGTCTCATGATGTAATCTGAACACATATTTTTTGGGCACTACGATGTGCAACACTCTATATATATACATACCTATGTTTTGCTTTATCAGCTTATTATGTCTCAATGTTTACTTTTACAAATTGCGCAAATGTCTATCTAGCACATGATATGCCAATGCATCTGTTAATGTATTTAGTCTTCTACGAATATGTTGATATGTAATATAATCAAAATTTCTTTCCAGTGAACGAACACGTAAATACAACCCTAAAATGTGAGGGTGTCTGACGGAATAATGCCCGTTGAGCTGAAGAACAAGAAGCTGTGAGTCTAGATTTACGATCAAGGTGCGAATATGGAGGGCAACAGCCTTAGTCAATAGTTCAATAACTGCACTATATTCAGCGACATTGTTCGTAGTACATCCTAGACAAACACCTTGAAGATCTACCAACTCACCGTGAGGATCACAGGTAACCCATGTCGCAGAGGAAAGATTCCGAGTACTGCGACAGGCACCATCAACGAAACCGACATAAGGTGTGACAGACATCTGCATAGGAAGCAAAAGGACACAATAAGCGAAAACGCTTACACACCAAGCCAAACATGTACAAAAATGAAAACACACTTATGTACACAACAAATGCACGAAAGACTCATGCATAATACTTCTTGAGATAAAGCCCATTTCGGGGCTTATCTAAAGGATTGCCTTCATAATCAATCAACTCATAGGCACCTTTTTGCAAAACATGTTTTACAATATAGGGCCCATGCCACATGGGTTCGAATTTGCCTACCCCTAGCTTATCATGAGCTTGATCATACAACAGGACTAAATCCCCTTCGATAAAGGAACGTGCGTTGACCGTTTGATCAAAGTGAGCTTTCACTCGTTTCTTCTATGCTTCAATGACCAATGAAGCATGTCGACAAGTCTCATCAAGCCGTTCTAAATAAAGAAGATGCTCCTCCACCGGAGGTGTATTCGGCAATAATTCGAGAGCTAATTTAAGAGAAAGAATTTCACATGCAATCGAAAGGGTAGCTTCAAGACCATAAACAAGCTGAAATGGTGTAAATCCAATAGCATCCTTAACCGAGGTTCGGTAGGCCCATAGAGCGGAAAACAACATCAAATGCCAATTGGACCTATGCATTCCAATGGTATGTTGAAGCATGGTGACCAACACTTTGTTCACTGCTTCGACTTGGCCATTGGACTAGGGGTAATATGGCGTCGAACTATCGTGATGCAAGCCCAACTAGGTTGTCAACTCAGCCATCATATAATTACGAAAATGAGAGCCATGATCTGTGACGATGGCCTGAGGGACTCCGAACCTGGCAATCACATGATTGAATAGAAATTGAGCAGTTGTCTTACCGTCGTTAGTCAATGTAGGCATCGCTTCGGCCCATTTCATAAAGTAATCAACAGCAACGATGATATACCCATGCCCCCCAGCCAAGCGAGGGTTACAGGTCATAAAATCAATGCCCCACTTTGCAAAAGGGCCAATGGTAATGACAGGATGCAAGAGAGAAGGCGGCGCACGCATCTTGCGCTGGTAAATTTGACACGCATGACATGAACGGATGGCAAGAATGCAATCCTTGAAAATGGATGGCCAAAAATAACTAGCACAAAGAATTTTCTGAGCAGTGGCATAACCAAACATATGACCGCCACAGGTGCCAGAGTGACAGTCATTTAAGACTTTCTCAGCTTCCTCGAGGGTTAAATAGTGGTGGAGAATAGAATCAACTCCAACACAGTATAACGTGTCTCCAATAATACGATAGGGTTGAGAATGATGGCGAATACATCGTTGAGCATCCTTAGACAAGTCAAAGCGAAATGAAGACGTCTGGAGGTAAACAATGATGTCACCGTACTAGGGATCGAGGGTACTAATCAAGAAAAGCATATCGTCTGGAATGCGGTCCTCTATCCGAGAGGGAGTGGAAGCAGATGGTAAGGAGCAAATCAACTCAACGAAAACCAGTGACTTCTTAGATTTGGCAGTAGTGAACTCCAAATCAAACTCCTGGAGGATAATGATCCACTTGGAGTATTTTCCCCCCCAGCAATTGACGTGACAGAATATATGTCATCGAGTTGCAATCAGAAATCACAGTCGTGGTACACAACAAAATGTAATGACAAAAACGTTGAACAACCTGAACGGCTGCCAAGGCCAACTTCTCGACATAAGCATAGCGAGTCTCAGTGTCAAGAAGGTTGCGGCTAAGATAATATATGACATGCTCGGAACCATCATCATCGTCCTGTACCAGAACCATGCCAATGGTACTATCAGCGGCAGCTAGATAAAGCGAGTAATCACAGTGATAGTTAGGTGGACGCAACAAAGGAGCAGAAACAAGAAGGGTCTTGAGTTGCTCAAATGACTTTTGGGCAATTTCATCCCAAATGAATGGAATGTCATGCTTAAGCAGATGCATATAACCTTTAGCGACCTCGACATAGTTAGGGATGAAACGATGCAAGAAATTAGCCTTCCCTTGCAAACTCTGCAACTGGTGCAAAGTAGCAGGAGGCGGGAGATTCAAAATAGCTTTGACGAATACCCTCCTTAGAAACGACAAACCCAAGGAGTCTGTCAGACTCAACGCAAAAGACACATTTGTGCGGATTGAGACGAATGTGGTAATGTCTACAGTGAAGAAAAATCTGATGGAGGTGGTCCAGATGGTCTGCGCATTTAGCTGAATGAGCAGGAAGATCATCCAGATAAGGCTGAACAATGTGTCTAATATCATGAAAAGCATAGGACATTGCTCTTTGGAAAGTCGCACCAACATTCTTCAGACCAAAAGGAAGCTTTTTATAAGCAAAAGTACCCCACAGACAGATAAAGGCAGTCTTGTGCTGATCAGCAGGTAAAATATTGATCTGGTTATAGCCAGAGAAGCCGTCCATAAAAGAGAATATTTCACTCCCAGCACAGTCATCAATAAGCTGGTCAATAAAGGGAGTGGGGTAGTTATCTTTCAGACATGCGTAATTAATATCACGATAATCAACACAAACTCTAATAGTGCCCTGCTTTTTAGTCACAGGGACAATGTTAGAGACCCAGTCTGTTAATGGAATAGGATAAATGAACCCAGCCTTGAGAAGTTTTTCAACCTCTCCTTTAATGGTAGCTGCCTTTCTTGGGTGCACGGGACGTAAACGTTGACGAACTAGTTTCACATCAGGATACATAGGTATCTCATGCACCACAATACTCGGATCTATACCAGGCATTTCTTCATACGACCAGGTGAACACGTCGCAAAACTCTCGGAAGAGACTAGTGTAAATCTTGATCTCCACGAGAGAACAAGTTACTCCAATGTGAATATTTTCGACAACCCCTAGTTTAACAGAGATGTCAATAGGCATGGTTTGCGTGATATTTCCCATATTCCCTTCAGAAAAGACCTCATGAGTTAAGATGGGCGTCTAAAGCGGTTGAGAAGGAACATGGGAAGCAAAATTATCTAGACAGGCAGTCATTGCCCCAAAGCTAGGAAGAAACGAGGAACGATGATGACTATCGACCCAAGGAAGATCCTCAAGAGACAAAGTTTCAAGAAATACCGGGCATTTTGTCATACGACCAGGCGAACACATCACAAAACTCTCGGAAGAGACTAATGTAAATCTTGATCTCCGTGAGAGAACAAGTTACTCCAATGTGAATATTTTCGACAACCCTTGGTTTAACAGAGATGTCGATAGGCATGGTTTGCATGATATTTCCCATATTCCCTTCAGAAAAGACCTCATGAGTTAAGATGGGCGTCTGAAGCGGTTGAGAAGGAACATGGGAAGCAAAATTATCTAGACAGGCAGTCATTGCCCCAAAGCCAGGAAGAAACGAGGAACGATGATGACTATCGACCCAAGGAGGATCCTCAAAAGACAAAGTTTCAAGAATAGCCTCATCAGAAGGAAACATCTCTTGCAAAGGATCAGGAGAAGCAATATCTCCAAGCCAAGGGGATTGCACATACGTGTCAAGAGATCTACTCAAAGGAGTAGAGTCAGAAGAAGAAGCCGAAGCCGAGATGATTTCAACATAGTTAAGCTCAGCAGGGCTTAACGACATAACATCACCCCAAGAATCTACCTGATCGAGGGGAGGAATCACCCAAGGATCAGGGTTAACAGAGATCATATTAACGGAGGCGACATTAGGAGGTGGGAGCAGAAAAAATGCCCATGAGGGCAGGAGCTTTAAAGAGCCCGGCACCCACACTCTCATAAGGAATACTGGTATGCTCCACATATGGAACATTGCCTTCCAAGGAAGAGGAAGCAAAGAAGGACAACTGATCGACCATAACAATTTTCCCTTGATGAGGAAAACGGAGTACGCAGAATAGTGAAGAAGCAACGGCATGCATAGCATACATCCAACTTCGACCCAGTAGAAGGTTGTAAGTCAGATTGGCGTTGACAACCTCTACTTCAACGTTGACCGTCTTGCCTTCCAAGGTGATAGGCAAGCACGGGAGAATACCAAACGGACGAGAATCTCTTCCATCAAATGCCTCCAAGGTATTCGGAGATTGACTCAAAGATGGAGAACCAATGGCTTTCCAACAAGAAATAGACATGATGCAAGTCGAGGCTCCTTCATCGATAACAGTACAATGAATAGTCTTTGAGTTAATAACAACCTGGATGAGAAAAGCGATCTGGTGAGGCAAATGCGGCACATGATTTTCAAGATCGAAAGTAATCAACTCAGAATTAGCCGGATCAATTCCACCGATGGCGGATAGTAATGACTTTCGTTGGGGAGGACAACTCTGGAGAACCTCCAATGCAGACATAGCCGAAGGAGCTTGGGCTAGATCTTCAACAATACTATAGTGTTGTGCAACACGAGCATTGGGATTATAGGAAGATTTCCGAAGAATTCCTTTAGCAGGTGGTCGAATGACGGACTCATTACTAGGCCTTTCAATATGAAGAGGGCCAGAACTGGACGGGGGAACACTAGAAGGGACTTCAGGCTCTTTCCTGGCCGGTGGAGCATAATCTTTCGATCGAGTAGACACGTGAATAGGAATAGTCTCGGCCATAAAGACCTGAGAACCAGATGAGGAAGAGGATTGAGGCTGGTCCACCATTTGAGTTTGCTGGGAAGGAAAAGGTTCTTTAAGCACAGCAGGAATCCCTGAAGTCCCCTTAAGCAAACAACTTACCTCAGACCGTCGAGGACAGTCCTTAGTGAAGTGATCCTCATCACAAATAAGACAAGGATACTTAGGCTTGTGTTTAGAACCATCATTGGTAGGAGTCTTAGGAGGTTCTTGCTTTGGCATGTCAGACTTATTTTTCCCTTTCCTTTTCTTCTTACCCTTCGAAGTTTTCTCCGCCATGGTGGACTGGATGGCGTTAACTTCTGAGGTTTTCCTAGGATTGGATGAAGACAGAGAAGCATTGGGCAAGACGTCATAAAACGTGCCAAATTGGGAATATACCAAATCAAGATATTGAGCACACGCGATGGCTTGCTCTTCAGTAACGCATGCCCCCATAGCAATATCTCTGGCTATTGGACCGACAAAAGAGGTAGTGAACCAATCAGTCAATAGTTGATCAGGAATCCAGAACTTGATCAAACGATGACGCCTTCTCCATTCATGAATATGATCAGAGATGTGGGTAGTCGTGTCCTGTTTCAGAGAGGTAAGAAGATGCGTTCCCGTTTCATAGCGAATCGGTAACTGAAAATGCATAAGGAATGCCATCGCGAGAGAGTTAAAATCTTGGAAAGTCCCACGAGCGAGTTCAATGTACCACTTTGCAACGGAACTAGTAAGAGTCCTTTGGAAAAGACGGAGACAAATAGAATCATCAAGCCAGGAATTGGATGAACACCAAAGGTGATAAGTCATGACATGTGCCTGGGGGTCTTCTCCGGACTTGCCTTCAAACTTAGGACAGTCACCAAGGATCTTGGTTGGAACAGGTGGCCAATATGGATTATGAAGTATAGGATCATTTGTCAACTTCGACACATCGGGCAGTTCCAAAGTCGCAAGAAAAGGTAACTGAGGATTGAAAGACATCATGGGTCTTTGATAAGGACCAGTGTTAGGGTTCCAACCAGGGCCTTGTTGCCCCCATGGATCTTGTCCCAGAGGATTTTGTCCATAAGGGTTATAGTTTGGTGGATTGAAACCATACCCTGGTTGTTGACGGGGATTTTTACCTCCAGAAACCATTGATTACCAGCCTGACCAATAGGGGTAGCATATGGCTACTGAAAATTTTGATAAGGATTACCCTGAGGTTGTTGATAGTTCTGATATGGATTACCCTGAGGTTGCCCTTGGGGTTACTGAGGTACCTGAGGACCAAACTGGAACTGAGGCCCAAACTATGCATGGGGCCCAGGTTGTCCCTGATAAATAGGTTGAGCTTGGAATCCAAACTAAGCCTGGGGACCAAATTGCATTTGAGCACCAAGTTGACCAATAGCTGGATTGACCTAACCAAAGGTCTGTCCTTGTTGAGCAGCAGGTTGACCTTGTTGAAATTGAGGCTGACCTAACTGACCAGAAGGTTGTCCTTGTTGAGCAACAGGTTGGCCTTGTTGGAACTGGGGCTGACCTAACTGACTCGAAGGTTGCCCTGGTTGAGCAGCAGGTTGGCCTTGTTGGAACTGAGGTTGACCTAACTGACCAGAAGGTTGTCCTGCAGAAACAAAGGATGAACCTGTTTGGGCTAAAGGTTGTCCCTGAAAGGGTTGTCCTTGCGAGCCCAAAGGTTGCCCCTACTAACTATAAGACTAACCTACCGAGGCATAAGGTTGTCCCTGAACAGGTTGTCCTTGCGAGCCGTGGTAAGTAGTGTGATTCTAGGAAACCGAAGGTGGAATTTGACTGTCAACTAGAGCCGTCTGAGGAAGAGGTCTAGTATAATAAATATGAGCTCCACGATGATCAAAATAGTGTGGAGGGTTGTGCGGAACAGACATCTGCTGAGAACTTAGAGGGTTATAAGTCGGATTTTGAAGAGCAAACATATATTGATCATACGACAATCCCCCCGGAATGGGGTTCGAGGAGACAGGTACATTACCCATAGTAGGTTGACTGACTCCGGACGCTAGAGGCAAAGGACCACTACCAACGGGTCTGGAAGATACCCCAGTAACAGCAGTGACCACTGCAAATGTGGTAACCGCACTAACAAGAGGAGCAGAAGACAGCACACAAACGGTGGGCATCGATGGAACAAATGTAACAAATGTAACCTGCATCTAAGGAATGGAAGTAATGGCAAACTGAGTAGACACGAATGGCCCTAAAGTCGGAACCGTTGTACGAGACCATACAGAGCTCTGGTGTAGAGATGTAGAACCAAGTATGTCAGCTAGAGCACGATAGCGAAGCGGTAATGAAACATCTAGAGAGGTGTGGAAAGGGAAACCTTCCGGAGGAAACTGATATTCACCAGTCGACACAAGGCTCTCTTGACTGCTAACAGGACTCGACTCATCCATGTCGGAAGAGGCCATAGGAACCGAAGCACCAGGGGGAGTAGAAGGAAGATCCTCATCTAAAAATTCCCAAACGTTGGGAGGAGTCCAATTGATATCAAAAGGTTCCTCACCGGAGCTCGAGAGGCAAGAGGCTGAACACTTGGAACAATAGCAAGAGTGCCACTAACAGATGATACCTCAGAAGAGACAGGGGAAGAAGGCTCTCCGTCACTTGGTAAAGACGACGGAACAGATGAGTCCGCTAGGATGGCCTAAACTCAAAAGACCAAGAGAGAAGATTTAATTAAGAGGGCTTTAAATTCTTTTTCAAGGATATTACTCACGATGTGGCCAAAATTAACAGATAGGATATTATCGTGGGCAAATAAATTTTATGACACCGGAACGAAACTTTGCCTTTTCATGTTTAGAGAGTCAAGAAAAAGGGCAAAAAATGACCCTAGTCTCCTTCGAATTTTAATGAGCCTGAAAGAACAAGTGCTGAGATGATCCTTTTACTTTTAAAGAGTCGAAAAGGAACGAAAGTGAGTGCTCTGGAATTCTAGGCAAAAGGTTTACCAGACAAATCGCAAAATTGCATATACACCTTGGTTGTAAAATGAAAGAGAAATGACCAAGGGCTTCCCGTACGGCAGCTAATCTTCCCGAAAGCTGTTTTTGGTGCATTACGATTCGTAAGGCAGCACACTTGGCTTCCTAAGGATAATAGGATTGTAACCTAGTGGGGTCTCCCATCATATATGCGACGGTACAGAGAGCACAAGTCCGTACTAGTACTTATCAAATCACAAAAGGAGGAATCACCCAACCTTAGTGAAAACAACAGCCACTAGGTTTAACGACGTCGGAACACGTCTCTAGCCTAGACCTCTAGATAAGTGAGCGTTAAGTCCCAATGCATTTTTTAGATTAATTCAATAAATTTTAGCAGTTAATCTTGAATTAAATTTCAGTTTCAAGGCCCAAACGAATGTATCTTCAAAATCTCCTAGAATGCGACTAAATGAGTAAAGAAACCATTCATTTTCAATGAACAACTAACTAAAGAAAAGTGAGAGGTTCATTTCAAAGCAACAAGCAAGAAAATACAAGCAAACCAATCAAGAGGAAAGAAAAATGCTTCTATCTTCTACTAACTTGCAGGCAATCTAATTAAGAGAATGAAAAATGCATCCTTTCCTTTTCAACGTCTAAATATCAAGAATTTACTAATGCAAAAGATTGTTCTCATTTCCTAATGCAAAATGAATGCAATATTTTGATTTTCAAATAAATGACAAGCAACCAAATGCAAAACTCAAAACAATGCTAGTTTTAAGCCTTTTTCGAATGAAATCATCCAATAAGTAAAGAGAAACATTCTACTCTAAAACGAATCAAAGACTCAAAACCAAGAAGATGTTTCTTTTTGCAAAACTTGGAAAGCTTTCTCACTGACCGGGAAGCAATGTGATCTATGCCAAGTGAAGGAAGGAAACCAAACGAACAAGACTTGAAAGTTTTGGTAACCAACCGTCACATACCAATCAGGAAGATGAAAAAACAGTTAATAAGGAGAAGCCTCAAACAAAGCAAGGGATCGTGCCAAACGCAGCCCAAAGATCCAAACGAACAAGTAACCCAAGAAAAGCTAACGCTTCAGAAAACCCTAAGGTGAACAGGTCACACAGTTCAAAAGGAGAAGTTTCAAGGGAATGAAACCCAGAGTCAAATATTCTAGCAATCAACAATTTGACACACAATAAAGGGGCAGAAGACAAGCTCAAAAGGATAGGACACACTGGCCAATCAGCAAACAAAACTTCAAAATTGAAATCTACAGGAATCTTCGCGAGTGTAGAACTAACAACATGCGCCGACAATGAAACGTCGGACTTCTCTAACTAGTCACTTTGCGACGTCATCGCTGAAGTACACTAGTTAACGGCGCCGAGCCGATTTCAAAGCTCTTCACGACTGAGGCGATTTAATCGTGCCAAACAGTAGAATGCGTAACTATCTTCGCGGCTGTCATAAAATAAACTGCGACAACCCTAAATCAAAGGAAAAAATTCAAAATGTAGCTAAGGGAAGGCCAGACCTATCACTTATGACAGAGGGAAGACTACCAAGAGTAGTCAAACAACCTATAACATGAAGAATTCATCCTGAAAGTAAAGGAGACAATAAACAAGCAAAACAAAATCAAATCAAGAGACAAAAGACAAAGTTCCCCAATATGGTCGCCAACTTGTGACGCATGCAAGTTCCCTCTGCGGACAAAGGCAACCCCTCTAGCCCTAGAGTGGGTCTAGTCACAACAAAGACAATACCAAAGCAAATTTCCTTAGAAAGTTGATGTCATGAAGGCCTACCTTCAAATTGTCGTTCAATGAAGTCCCTGTTGTGTTGCTCTAGCTCTTGTTCTCCTAATCGCTTGTACTTGAAAATGACATACAGGGCACAACCACAAACATAATAGAGTACGACAAAAACAATCTACTTAAAGAGTCAAGGAGCTTCAAGCTATCAATACGCAATTCGACATAAGATATAGGAAATAATCCATTGATTTGCATTAATGTAAATTGAAGTGAAACTTACAACCAAGCCTTGACGTCGCAAGTCTCCTTGAAGGGTCCTGTTAGCATGTCTCCGCAAGCATTCACTCATGAACCATCTCCCAAAAGGACGAATAACTCTCTCTCTCCTACCCAGAAAGCTAATGCTAGAACATTCTTACAATCAAGTCAACTCCACTCAAAACCATCCCAAGCTAAGTTATATGAGAGGCTACTCCCACAATCTAACAAAACTCTCTACTTCTACTGCTAAATTCTTGAACTCTGAAGCTCGCTGATCTCAATCATGGAGGAAGTATTTATAGGAGGAGGAGCTTCCATAAGAGATGGGAGAAAGAGCTTATCCCTTTGAGAGGTTGCACAAAAGGTGGAACAACCATCCCAAGGGAGAGAGGCGAGCTCATCTGATCCAACAACCAACCCTAGGGCCGCCCATGAAGTTGTTACACTTTGAAGCTTCGACGATTTGTTTTAAAAACTTGCCAAAAGTAGCTCGTCGTGAGTGCAACACAGAGACAGAGCGACGAGTTCGCTAGGGCTAGTGCAATCTTGGACATCTTCGCGGGTGGAACAACTGCTGACCCAAAAACATAGGTAAAAGAGGGTCTTCTCTAGGAGTAATGAATTGAGGTATTCTTCCTGAGATGACAAGGAAGACATTGACACATAATTTGCAACATAACAGAAGGCAGATGTCAATAACACGGATCGGCTGTGTCCGGGAACAAGGAATGCGGGGTCGATGACAAATCACTGTGTAACAAGGATAGGAACATCATTCCTGTTACATTCCATCCCTGAACCTGGGTTGGGTCCACTTGGCCCCATCTGGTCCCACTTCTCAATAAAGACTCTTTGTCAAGGACCATTTGGGAATCCAAGTTTCCCAAGGATTATAGGGATTGAGAAACTTGTTCATAAGCCTATCCTTTCTCCCTCAACCTTCCAATCCTCACCCCTTACCCTTGGAAGACTAAGTCCCTTGCTTAAAGAGCAAGCAAGTTCTATTCTTCACTCTATCCTCGAGAAAGGGGTTTCTAGGGTCACCTTCCACCTATTCGTTGACATATACTTTACAAGTGATCCCTACACTACCAGGACTCCTCCCATCGGTGAAAGTCCGTAAAGAGCAGGGAGACTTATTTGTGGTGACAGTGGGCTAAGCCTCCATCGTTGCCCTTAACCTAGCAGTGGCCCTCTTAGGAACCCCTTTTAGGTCCCCTACTGGTTTGAGTGGTAACATTTCTGGCGCCGTTGCCAGGACACGAAGCGTGTGTTTTGTTCCCCATACAACATATTGACATATCATTATTGGCGACTCCACTAGAAGAACGAAGCCCTAGTTCTTCATTGAGCATTAAAGTTAATGCTTGTAGGGTGAAGCAAGCATCTATCAAGGCACCTCAATTCACCCTGGTGACTCCATTATAATCTTAATATGAAAAATCGTAGAAGATGGAGATTTCTCTCGGTCCTATATTTGAAAAGCTCAATAAACAAGAGATTCAAGAGTTGCAAAGGAAAGTGGTGGAATATGCAGAATCCTTTCAAGATATGTTGGAGAGCTTGGATATGGAATTCATGCTCAGGTTTTATAGGTCGCAAGAAGTACAACTTGACATAATAAGGTGTGCTTATGAAGAGGATCCTAGTCGTCTCTGTGACCTTGCTCACATAACCTGTGCTGTGAATATTTTGGATAACCTCATCAATAACAATAGGAATACCTCCTCTAAGGATGATGAAGAGTTGGACCCCGCAAGCTTCCAAATCACGCAAGAAAGAATGGATGAATATAGTAGGTCATGCAGGGAGGTAGTAAGGGAATATAATTCTAATGAAGTTTTCTCCTGCTTATATGATTTAGAAGTGAAGCTTCATAAGATGAAATGTGAATATAAAGATAACCCTACTAATGCTCTCCTCTAGAAGCATACTACCAGAATCATGTAACAAATACCTTAGCCATCGTTCTTCAAGAGGAGAGAAGAAGAGAGGTCCCGCTTGTCAACCAACCTAGATGAAGATGACCTCAAGGACCTCGGTGATGAGCAAGAAGATGAGTCCTCGTGAGGACTGCAAGACAGGCAAGTTGATTTTGAGGACACCTGTGTTGGGAAGGATGAATTTATTGAGACCAACCCTACCTTTCTCAAGGATATTAGTCTCGATGAATCCTCTTTTGAAAACCTTGAGAGGGATAACCCCATTAGCCCCTTAAAAAGTGACATTGAAGATTATTTCCACATTGAAAGGGAGAAATGAAATTGTTGATCCTCAATTTGATTGTGCTCCCATTTATGACACTGACAAGGAAGATGAGGATGAGATTGGTCTTCCCTTCCCCTCAGGCACTATTTATGATGACATACCCATTGATACGCTTGGGAAGGAGAATTGTTACTTTCCCTTGCATAAAGAAGGAGAACCTTTGATGGAAGTGCTTGATTCTCCTTTTAATGAAAGCCCAATCTTTGACTCTCCTTTCGATGAAGGCCCAATCTTTAATATTTATAATGAGGAAAGCAACGAGGCTCTTACCAACCCACCTTATGATTATGTATTCAAATAGTTTGAGCCTTCAGGTTGTGGGGAAGGAAAGCCTGTTGAATATGACACTTCATCCTCCCCTTTGCATTTCCCTCTTGTTCATCACCTTGAGTCTTTCTCAAGTACATCTCTCATCCCTTTTGGTATCGCCTCGAGTGACCATGCCCGTTTTCCCTTTTCTGAATATGGTGTCAAGGAGGAACCCTTCATTGAATATACCTTATCCCCTTTGACCCATCCTCAGGATTATGATCACTTTGCATCCTCCCCTCCCCATTGTGACCATCACATTGAGAGACCTATTTGTTGCATTCCTTCTTTCTCTCACCCTTCGTTCCCCTCTCATCACAATTTTGTGACATCCTCAAAGCATGATATTGCAAGTCGTGATTGTGATGAGTTGTTCTCGAGAGTAATCATTCATTCCTCCATTTTGTACCTAGAAGGGGAGCCCTAGACCTCTAGAATGACCAGTTTTCTTTCTCCAAGGACCTCCCTCTACCTCAAATGGAGATCATATTTTCCCGCCTCCCACCCACCTCATCTGCCATGTGACTATGTCCACATTCGATTTGGGGGTTGCTACATGAATAATCATACTGGCAAGCATATGTATATTGATGTGATGATATGTCAGTTGCACTGGCTTTATGATTACACTTAGTATTAACATCACCATATGCATGTTAGGGTAGGATGCATTGCATGATGATTTTTGCATTAGAACTAACCGCATATGATGTTTCTCATGATAGATTAGATTGCATGTATATAAAAAATTAAAAAAATTAAAAATAAAATTGCATATTTTATTGGTTTGTGGGCTAACATTAAGCATGGGTGATCATCAGACATCGTGAAAAACATGTTGCCCTGTGGCTTTGATCTTTGACATGTGTAGATAACACGTCTACGATGACCAAGAGATTGTTGAGAAATCACGTCCCAGTTGGAGCCAGATGTCACCCACCACTTTGTGGGTGATATCCCCAAGAGAATTTTTTCTCAATGATGAGCCTCAACCAACAGCCAACAGCCCTTTGATGCCTCCTACTAGCTCGTTGTGCATTTCTCTACCACCTGAGCTATCCATGTGGTCCCTCACCCACATATATTGATCGTATGTTTGAAGGTGGGCCTCCCGAATCTAAAGGTATGGCTTGTCATTTGGTAATTGAGCATTGGGTTTACTTATCATGGATACTTTTGGGTATGGATTGATGGGGGGATTTGGCAGAAAGAGTGTGCTTAGTTTGTGCTCCTGTCCCATTGATCTCTTTTGGTTGTTACCCTTGGATCTTAGTCTCGTGGTATCTCCTTTATTGACCATTTGGTTCTAGGGTGGTACTACTTGCGAAACACTAACTTTGGGTGCGTGGTCCCTCTCCTTTATCCACACATATTACTCCCTATCCACTCATTGTACCCCCATTCAACTTTTCTCCCACCTGGGTCCACATTCCCATTCTGGGTCCACATAGGGCTAGCCTCCCTATCCCCTTGCCCCCACCTTGGGTTAGGCCTAGAATGATGCCCCAAAGGTTGAAGCAATTAAAAGAAAAAGTGAAAAGCATAAATGGCCACATTTAACAGGAAATTGTACCACAAAATGCAAAAGATGGCCAGACAAAAATAATTAGCACGTGGGCAAAAGCCATTACATGAGCTCTACCCCAATCATTAGCCATCACCTTGGTTCCATAGGTCCTAGATGAGCCTCCTCTATCATTTAGGAACCCATGATTGTCCCAACCCCTGGAGGGAAATAAGCCGCCCTACCTAAAAGGGTGTAATCACTGCTATATCTTGCACATCATGCTCTTGTGCTTTGAGCCTCGAGCAGTTAACTAAAGAAATTTCATAAACGACAAAAGGTATATGAAGAAGGGGGAAAATCAAGGTCGGGTACTTCATGTACCACGATTGCTCCCTCCGATACATTACATACCCAGATGTGGGCTTCCCTTATCTAGCTACCCCTATGCCCCACTATGTGACCCAAGATTGCCCCGTCTCATTCCCTATTCCATTCCACTTATTTGTCACTTTCCACCCCCATTAGAGGGATGTGACCTTGGACATACTATCCCCTTTAAAGGATGAAACCACCTAATAATGTACTTGGCTAACCCCCTTTGGAGCTTGGAGACACTAGCACATGCCAAAGCCCACTATGGAAGGGCATGCCATTATGAAGTGCCCATTTTGTTATCCATGATTTGTAAGCGCTTTTACACAATTATTTTAATGACTGGTTCTGCTAGAAGCCTAGGGGACGCGTTGGATCTTATGCAGGATTGCACGTGGTTTCCATTTGGGTTTGGTTTCCCTATATGGGATCCTAACCCCAAGAGGTCTACATTGGCACATGTAGGGTGTGCATAGAGGGCCATGGGCCTCCACAACAACAGACAGCACTCCACGGATCTTCATGGATGCTCAGAGATTACTAGCGATCCACTTTTGGGATGATGATGATATGCTTGCTACATTATGCCCAGCAGGCCCCCACAGGAGCCCCACACTCTTGACAGGTGTCCCAGGACTTGTACGATGTCATGGCAGCATTCATTCCACCACTTGGACCCTTGCAGAGGATCTCTGATTCATATGGAGACCCATGGGGTCATCTATGTGCCCTCATACCCAATGGGAGCACCACAGGTCTACTACTTGGAGAACAAGGGGCCACCCCCTTGTCCATCATATTCTGAGGAATTTATTCCTCAATATGGCACTTCAGGATATTATTGAGCCTTTAGAGGGCCCTACGACATGCACATGTTATTATTTGGCCCCTTGTGAGGCTTATTTTTACACTTATGAGCTAGTTTGGTGGGCTTGTCACCAATAGGGGTTTTATTTGCACATTATTTTATCATTAGGGGCTAATGTAGGCCCATAGGCTAATTCAAACTCCTTAGGAGGCTATATATTGATGTTAGATACACTCATTTGTATCATCACTTGACTTGGGATCTCTCTAATCATAGAGAATTTTCGCACTTTTTCCTTGGTGGATATTTTTGGAGATGGATGAATTTTGATGTATGGATTTGGGCTATTTCTCTTGTCTTGGAGCTTTATTGAGCAAACGAAATGCTGGTTGGATATACTCTATAACGTCGTAAGTAAATTTTGATGCTATTATTCTTGTTGTTGCATACTGCTAAAATTAGGGCTAGTTGTTGCATTGTCAAAATGTGGAATTGAGCATGTTTTAGCTAATTTAATGTATGGGCCAATGTTATATGAATGAAATGTCCTAGAGATTTATTTATCTCGAGAAGCTTGCATCATTTGATTTGAAGTATAAATGCTTGAAGGTCACTTTTCTTTTCTTTCTCTCAACATTGGACAAAGTTGACTTTTTGGGCCTCCTTGATCAAGAAACCAAGTTCTTACTCATCATTATCCTTGACTCCATATCCCTAAGTGAACTAGGCACTAATCCCTCAAAAAGGGTGATCATTTCAACCCTCTTTTAACCATTTTCCCCTTTTTTCCCCATGTCTAGCCACATTAGGTCACCTAGGGCATCAATTTCTTGGGAATTGACCAAAGGAAAAAATTTGATCTGCTATAGGCTACTATGTTGGGGTCCCCTCCCTCTCCTCCAAATTTGAGGCAATTCTAACGGTGGAATCTCCGGGAATCTCAAGCCCTAGCTCTAGGATCGAATTGTGCCTAGGCATCCCCAAGGCTAGACCTCAATAGGATCAATCCAACCTTTTGAAGAAAATATTCGTGTTTGGTCCTTCCCCTCACCTTGTCCAGGATACGAATATCATTGATTGCTACATTCCATCCCCGAACCTGGGCTAGGTCCACTTGGCCCCATGTGGTCCCACTTCTCAATAAAGACTATTTGTCAAGGACCATTTGGGAATCGAAGTTTCCCAAGGATTATAGGGATTGACAAACTTGTTCATAAGCCTATCCTTTCTCCCTCAGTGCTCCAATCCTTACCCCTTACCCTTGGAAGACTAAGTCCCTTGCTTAAAGAGCAAGCAAGTTCCATTCTTCACTCCGTCCTCGGAAAGAGGTTTCTAAGGTCACCTTCCACCTATTCATTGACATATACTTTACAAGTGATCCCTACACTATCGGGACTCCTCCCATCGATGAAAGTCCGTAAAGAGCAAGGAGACTTAGATGTGGTGATAGTGGGCTAAGCCTCCACCGTTGCCCTTAACCTAGCAGTTGCCCTCTTAGGAATACCTTTTAGGTCCCCTGTTGGTTTGAGTGGTAACAAGTCCTAGTGTAATCGAGTCTATGTAAACTATCATACTAGATCATCTGTAAAATGTCGCAGAATTTGGTTGAGTCTCGAGGTCATGTTTTTATTGTCAAAATTCCCCTTCTATGACATTTTCTATGTAATATCAGATGTAAATATGTAAAAAGTGTTGTCTATAGGAGTTCTAAGGGGTATGAGTACTTAATTTTAACCCTCAATTTCTAAACCTTCTATCTAGACACACTTTGAGGGTGTAAAAATATGTTGAACCCCCTCTAGAGTCATTGTTATTATTTTCTCGCAAAAAATGGCAAAATAATTAGCTAGAAATTAGTCAGAAAATAAAAAATGAGAGAATAAAATTTTCTCCGAGTGGAAAAATAATTAAAAAGAGAATGTGCACTTTCCAAAAAAGCGATCAAATTCAAAATGGAGAAAGGTCTCATTTCAAGGCAGAAAAGACCCACAAAAAATTCGTTGGCCCCCGAAGGAAAATATTTTCTCAAGGGAAATCAAATTGTTTGGCCTAGGTGGTTATTATGAATGAGGAAATTTCAAGAAAATTATGTCCAAAACCACCCCAGGGTCAAAGATCGGTCCATCCAGCACATCAATCAAGAAGGTCGATTTTTCCTATGGATCTATACAACAATAATCAAGGGTTCAAATTATTTTGAGGATCAATTCATGGATCAAGTCAACTAGCCGTTTTTCCCACTTGGAGGCTCTCACACTCATTTTTTCTATATAAGGAAGCTCTAAGCTCCTCATTTGTAACCATGAAAAATCTTGAGCTCTTGGCTAAGTGAAGCTCTGCTACTCTTGTAATATTTGTTTCTGAGCAATAAAATAAAGTCTTTGGGGCAAAGCTATGGTGTTATTCTTTAGTTATATGGTATAATCTTTCTGAGCTCTTGTGCTTAAAGTTATACTAGTGTTTTAATTTTGTTATTTCCATTAGCTTTCAAAGATTGATTGGTGTACAGTTACCTTGCATCATTGTTTAGATTTGAAGAAACACACTCGCTGGAACAGATCTATTGGTTTTCGGTTAAACCATTAGATTCTTCTATCATTGTGCTATCCAAATCTCTGTGGATCTAACAAATATCTTTCAAGTGTGTAGAAAATAATATTGTTGATCAGATCTTGGATACTTGGGGACATTCTCGATTGAATTAACCAACTATTCAAGCATAGAAGTTGAAGAACCCATAGTGGGTCATCCAAAGACTTATCTTTCGAAATAAGAAAAGGGTTTTCTTACCATTTGCTCTAGATCGAAATTTTAATTATCTTGAAAATCTTTCAAAATTATTTTAGAGCTTTAATGAATAGATATGTTATTTGAAGAGCTTATCATTGTAAATTTGTGAATAGATCTTGTATATATATTCTCTCCTAACCTTGTATATAATTTCTATTTGTCTTGTATATATTTGTTGGGTTTTCTTGAGTTTCTTTTCTCGCTGATCTGAAGAGGGGCATCATTTTTGGGCTTGGATCTATTTGTATATATTTTTGCAGGCTTGATCCCAACAAAATTTTGAAGATCATTTTTGAAGCTTAGATCAGCCTCCTAGCCTAGACAGCTAGGGTTTTTGAGGGCAGCGAAAATTTTCAAGGGAGTCGTCTAGCCTTTTCTAGTGGCCACAAGGGTTCGGAGGCCTATTTCCCTCCAAATAAAATTATTCTCCAAGCGTTTTCTCCATATAAATTTTGCAATTTTTTTTAACGGTTTTGCTTGGAGTTTTAACCATTTTTGTTCTTCAGATCTCATTCTTGGGTAGTCGCTAGCCTTAGGGCTTATTTTGGCACCTTGTGAGGGTTTATTTGTGGCTCATATAATTTTTGGAGATTTTTCTTGAGGGTCACAGGCATTCTAGCCCTTTTTCTCTAGGTCGCAAGCCCTCTAGGGTTTAATTTCTTGCCATTAATTTATTTGCTAACCCTTGTGATTTTGCAAGAGATTCAACAAATTTTTGGAGGGTTTCACCATACATTCTTGGCATAAATTTCGATTTTCAAAGGTTTGTCATCACTTGCAAAAAAAAATGGAAGACACATATTTTTAGGCCTTTTTCCTTAAGGCTAAGAGCTCCTAGAGGAGCCTCTTCTTTGACTAGTGCGAAGGGCTTATTGGTATAAGGAAGCCGAAATTTTTTGAAATAAATTGAGCCTTGATCTTAAAGAAAATCACCATAAAATTTTTGATAAAATTTAAATAAAGATTAAATCATTTTTCTGAGTAGGTCGTGATTACTTGAAGGCCTTCCTTCACCTAGGCTTGGGTTTTGATGACTGGTATAACTTCTTGTTGAGGCCTGAGGTCTTTGGAGGGTTGGATCAGCTTGTTCGAAGTGTTTGCAATCATATTCAATAGTTGGTCTAATTGGATTTTGTTCTTGAGGAGATTGTGTTGTGAATTTCTTTTATCATTGTAATTCTCCTTGAGTTGAAGGGTCCTTTCCCTTTTTCAAAAGCTTCTCTTGTAATATAATAACAAAAATCTTGTTCTTGAGGGAACTTGGGATCTCAATCCCATGGTATCCTGCCTCCTTATTTCAAGGGAGGGCTGCTCTTTCTCTTTCCTTTTCTCTTCGTTTAGATCTAATTGCTAACTCTTCTCTCTTTGTTTAGTTTAGATCTCATCTCTTAGTTGCATCTATTGCATTTGGAATTGATCTTGTCTTGGTTTCATTTGCAAATTAAAGATTTAACGAAGTCTTTCTCTAATCTTGTTAGCAATCTCATTGTCCATCATTCACATGTGCTTTCATCATATATCTTTACTTGTCTTAGTTATCTAATATAAGTAAAGACACCTTAAGAAGTATTTCTTATCAAAGGCATTGTGAGATATTGCTCTAACATCTAATCTAATTGCATCTCTATTATTTCATTGAGTAATATTCTAGTTGCTTCATTGATCATTATTGTAAGCTAATCATCTTGTGCTCATAAGTGAATCTCGATTATAAGTGAATTGGCTCTTTCTTTTACTGAAGCATTATTGTCATTAAATCTCATTGGAACATTTGCATTTGCATCTTAGATCTAATTTGCATCTTAAAATTTACCTCCAAGCATAAGCTTGGTTGATAGAGAGATAGGTCAACCTTCTTCATTTCTAAATTGAGAAGCTTAACCCTTAAGAAACGATTAAAACAAGTGACCTTTCAGTTCACTTGTGGCCGAGCCTCGTGTAGGAACGAAGGCACTTGGGTTGCTAGAACTCCTGGGTAGGTATCATTATTTAGGCCTTAGCCTCCTTCCCCAGAAGTTCTCCAAACAACCTTGTTCTAAGACTTGTTTCTATAATTGAGGAAAAGGCATTCACCTTAGAATAGGCATATAATTAAAATTTACCAAGATCTTGCATTACACATAGGTAGATCTTGCATTCATTCATCTTACATTTCGATTGGTCTCTATAATTGGAATCATGAGCTCATTTCATACTTGCAGATCTTATATTGTTATACTTGTCATTTTCAACTCTATAGCTTACTGAATATCATCTTTATTTGAAAAACAAGTCTCGTTTATATTGCAAGTTTATCTCGTATTGCTCATATATCCAATTGTCTTGATCTCTTGATCCCTCGTACTAACTTTGTCTTGCAACACTGCTTGTCTTGTAACTTGGGATATAGTTATTTTGAGAAAGTACTTTAATTTGTATTTGAGCATTGTTATTAAGGAATAGTCTCTCCCTTCATATCTCATTAAGTGTCATATTGATTTAAATCAAGTCTATTTCTTAGAATTCACCTTGCTCAATAATAATAATAATCTTACTTGTCAATTAACTTTAAATCAAGTTGCCTAGAGGAGTAGTTTTCTTGCCCTTAGTCTCCTAGAACTTGTTGTTCCAACAAATTTTCTTCTTTCATTTACCTTTAGGGACTACCCCCATAGCTTGCCTAGGAGAGAGCTTAAACAAAGTGAGTGGGGAATAGGTGACAACTACTCTGAGCATTACACCTTAGGTGTACACTTTGGGCAACAACAAGCATAATCAAGCATAATCTAAAAGCAACAATTCCATACATTAGACAAAATTAAAATGATAATCTTCAACAATAGGCACTTACATAATAACATGTAGTATATCCATCCATTCACCAAAGAAATAGCTCCAAAGACAATCCAAAATATCTTCCAAACATCAAAATGCATTCCAAGAATCTGAATAGCCAAGAAGGAACAAGTGTGAATTCTCTTATAAGGTCCAAATTCTCCAAGTGATGATGATGAGAGGATCAAATGGTCTCTCTCTAATTTAGACATGTCTAATGAACTCTAATTTAGCTTAAAATCCCTTCTTAGTTGTAAAATAATGGGTAAAACTAAGTTAGGTTACAAGCCAACCTCAGAGCCAATGTAAAATCATAAGAAATCACCCATGAGAGGGCCGAAATGTTGACATCATGCATACGTAGGCCTCTCAAGGGCATGCGTTGGTCCCCTCTAGTGCCAAGTTGAGGGAAGAGGGCTCCAAAAATCATACGTTCTCCTACAACGTTGAGGGCTCAAGGATGGTGCTATCCCTCCCATGTCTCAAGGGTTGAGACAAACCTCATTTGGGCCTCGGATCAGTTGCCAAACCATGTGATCATTGTTAAGCCGATTGGGACACACTAGTCCAAGTGCATCATCTCATGAATAATGCGGGGCAAGCGCAAATTGTTGTAGTGCTGAAGGTGCCCATGAAATGGAGTGATGCTCTAGAAGTGATAAGAGTCCCATGGCTCTCAACACTTCATTGTAGGGTGCCATAATGCTCCTCTAGTAGACTTGGCCCAAGTTGAGTTGCCCAGCCCATGATGGAAACCACCTTCCAATCACACAGAATGTCCAGTGCTACATCTTCACCATTAGGTACAATAATCATTAGTGCAAATAAGTGAACTAACCAATAATCAAGGGGAATTGATACTTCATATGGGGTTTCCCTTCCAAATTTGGCACTTTGATCATGTAATAGTGTTACCTCCCTAGGTAGGAGTGGCTAATAAACAACCCTATTAGGTGTTCCCAGCTCCTAAGGGGAAAGACATGTTAAAATATGCAACTGCGGCCAAATTCCACACTGGACAGCTCATTTGATGGAGATAATGGTTGCATTGAATTCCTCTTTTCGAGAAGACCAAAATCGACCTAAAGATCATCTAATTTGGCCAAGGGAAAGTGTATTTTTGAACTATGAGCCCACATGTGCATATTTGATTAGGTCGGTCCTAAAGCAAAGTGGACACCCTTGGAACGTATAAATACAAGTGACCTCTACCTCATTTGGCTATCATTATGAGACATTCCTCTATTCTCTTTCTTGTTTTTGGCTCACACAGTTTGAGGCAGCTCCACGGAGGAATGGGTTTGCACGAAGGTGAAATTGCAGGGTCTGAAGCTCACATCACTGTTTTAGGGTTTTGGACCTCAGTCGCAGGCATGACACAGGAAGAACTCAACCATGGTCACTCTCTAACCGGCTCATCCGTGCGACCTAAGCATCTCAATCGCTCGCACAACTCGTCCTCCATGCAACTTAGGGTTTTAGAATCACAGTCACAAGCTCTCCAAAAGCTGAATTCGACCACAGTCGTTGGCTTACAAGCTGAACGGAGCAACTGGACCTTTCCAGTCGCACGCATGACTCCTCCTCCATGCAACCAAGACCTAAATGATGAAATTTGAGTTGTCCGAAGATTTCACTCAGTGACCGCAATGTTCGGCAATTGACCGCAGACAGGGACAGTTCATTACAGGTTTAGAATCATAATTTTGAGTATAGGTATTGTTGGGTTCATTTCATGGATATTGTGTAGTATTTTTGAGGGATAGTTATATGGATGAAGATATGGATCATTGTACTCTCTTTTGTTGAATCATTCGATGACAATCTAATAAGAAGAAGAATTTGAAAGGGTTTTGCCCTAGTCTCCGACCAATCTTGTTGTCTCTATGTGTGAATTCTTTTCTTCTATTTTTCCTTTATGATTCGCTGCATTCATGATGATGATATTGTTTTTTCTATATAGTTGCATATGCTGCCGAATAATGATGTAAATATGAATAATGTTATGGGGTGAACTTAATGTGTAAATGAAGAAATGCAATTATCAAAGTAAAGAACAATATAGTCCTAACAAAAATTAACATGGTATCAGAGTTGGGCTGAAGAAAAGTCATGGAGATCACCCCTATGATGACACCATTGATGGATGCAAGAGAGGATGGTGGAGACCTAAAAGAATTCTAGGGTTTGAAGATAACCATAGGCAATCTGTGTATTAGGGTTTGATGGATATTATGAGGTTAGGGTTTGAGAGAAACCCTAGCATGGTCAAAGTGAAGATGCTCTAACACTTGTGACAGATTTGATGAAGCCCTAGATGGGATAGTTTTCTATTAGGCTTGGTTGCTGATGAAGTTGATGAATATATATATATTGAATGCAACAAATGGACAATGGTCAATGATGGCTCTTGAAGGTTGGTTCAAGAGGGAGATGATCACCTCTCATTGAAGATAAGTATTTTTCGATTTATGATGCTCCTTTATGTCCTTACTTTTGTTTAGACTTATTGATCTGATTATTGTTTTGATTATTACTTATGCTTCCTGCATGTATATTTGAGTATTTGGATGCTTCTAACCTCCTGATGAGTTGTGATAAGTGGATCCCTCTTGAGGATCATGGCTAGTGCAGGAAGAGAAGAACTAGCATTGGAAAAAGTAAAGAGGCACCTAATGAAAAGGTGACAAAGTGCTACTAGCTAAGAAGGTGCACAGGTATCTAAACACTACAAGGTATGTATGGTGTTATGTTTCAGCTGCAATATTGATGAGAAGGTAAGCCCTAAGGTATGATGAGAATGTCTCCTTCACAAATGGTTCAGGCATATAAAAGTGATTTGGATTCATGGTTCAGTCATTGAAGGTGCTCCAAGCCTAAACCAAAAATGGCATATTATGTACTGGGGCTCGAGTTCTTTTACATAATCGCTCATTTCAAAACAGTTAGGGAGAGGACAAGCTCAGGTTGCCATTGAGGAGTTTCGAACCCCGTTCTGCAATTGCTACAGGAAGGAGCTACAGGAAAGCTTGCAACTACTACAAGAAGATTGAGAGGGTGGAGGAAAGCCACAGAGGTTCGAATTGGTCTCCGAATTACCACCTTCATCCCAGCGTACCTGACAAAAAGTAAGTGCCACCATCTCCTTCATCCACCCATCAGATTGCATGAAAATTTCACTTCAAATTCTACAGGCAGTGGCAGTCTAATTGTGGAATTAAAAGGTCTTTTCGAGTAGTAGAGTCATGGGAATGTAGGAAATTGTCATTAACAAGGAATTTTTAACTCACTGTTGCCACTAAATTACACACTGAAGCTATTAAAGAAGTATCTTTCCCTCACTTGATTGAGAACATAGAAAAGAAATGGGGGGAGGATTTAATAGAAGGGAGCCCTCAGATACCAAGAGAATCCACTTACACCCTCCTGTGGTAGACATCTTTAGAAGACACCAGTGGCTAGGATTCTTCGAGTTGTTGAAAGGGTATGATGATGACCTTGCCTTTGAATTTTCCATGGCTCTGAATTCACAAATAGAGGACAATGCCACCACTATGGTGAGGGGATTGGCTATCACACTCAGCCCTGAATTGATTAGCATAGTGACAACATTACCTCTAGGGATCAGGTGGAGCAGAGAAGACAAAGCCACCAGTGTAATTGCTAAAAAGAATTTCTTCACTGCCAATGAAAAGGTGTTGAGGACAAGAATGCCGTTAGGGGGGAAAGCCTGTTGAGGACATGAATGCAGTTAGGGGGGAAAGTCTACCTTATCCTTAGGATGAGGTGGCCTACCATATTCTGAAATACATCTCTTGTGAGGGAAGAATGAGTGTGGTATATGCCTACCACTTCAGATTACTTCATGAACTTAGATTACAGGCAAAATTGTCTCTTGCTCAAAGGCTTAGTGTGCCATACTTCCTCCTACAGTCCATCAGGGACATGAGTCAAAAAGTGAGAGAGGGAAAAAACCAACACCTAGGTCACCATGGCCTCATTAAAATGATAGTGGTGGATGCCTTGAGCATGTTGAGAATCCCTATCCTTTGGTCCAAATTCATAAACATGGATACAATAGCCTTCATTGAATCACAGACCCTCACACCAGGTGAGACCCCAACCTTTAGTGTTGGAGGAAGAGAGGGAAAAACAGAGGAAGAAGAAGAAGGGGCAAGGAAAGAAGAGGAAGAAGCAGGAGGGTCGAACGAAGAGGAAAGAGAAATAGAAGCAAAAAGGACAGTAGGAGAGCGGGAGGCAGAGGTAGGAGGAGAACAAGATGAAAAATAAGAGGAGGAGAAACAAGAAAAATCAAGTCCTGAGAAGACTGTTGAGCCTAGAGACACAGAGATACCCCCAAAGCAAACAAGTTTGCCTCTAGCAACCACTGAACAGGAGGTCGCTGCAACTCTACCTGAAGCACAGTCAAACGTAAGAGACAAAGGCAAGCCCCCCTACCAGTTAAAGTACCACACAGGGAGGCCACAAACTCCCACACAGGTCCCCATCACAATCGAGGAGTCCCCAAGCAAGAAAGAGGAGGTGGGACCAGCTAAGTAAAAATTGAAGAGGTCACCTCTCCAAAACCCACAACAAAGACTCCTATAGCATATGTAAGGAGGCCCACCACCAGATCAACCTCCTTCAAACAACCCAAGACACCAACCACCCTCCAACAAGAAGAAAAGGGAAGCTACAGGAGGGGCAAAGTATGCTACAGGAAAAACAGAGTGTGCTACAGGAGGGGCAGAACGAGCAATAAGAAGGGCAGAATGTGACACAACAACTACAGGAGGTAGCAGCCTCCCCAAAAACATTTGAGAAGGACTTCCCAAAGCTCTAGGAGCCTAGTCCACAACCTAGCCTAAGCTCCTATTATAAATTCATTGAAGGAGGGAGAATTATTCCCCAAAAATTTGCAATCCCACTTTTCTATGAGCTAGAAGAAGAAAGGAAGAACCCACAAATGAATGCAAATTGCTAAGTCTCAGAAGGTAGAGGATGTGGGCCTCATGGAAGAAAAGGTCCTTGAAATGAGCAAAGAATTAAGTGAGCTGAGAATGAGGGAGTCCACAATGAAGGAGCAGCTACAGGCAGAAAATATGTGGTTGAGAGAGAAGTTGTAAGAGAAAGAAACCCAACTTGCCACCATGGCAAGCCTCTCCATGGAGGCATTACAATGCAGACAACCATCCAAGTCTTATGCACTCTTTCTCAAAGAGCAGTGGCTGCAATTCCAAATCAAAACCTTAGCACAACATGGATCTATGCCATTTCAGGATTACAAACAATTCATTGAATTTTGCAACCAAGCCAGCATGGAGGACAAAGCAAAATTGGTTGAGTTTTACATTCATAACCTCACTTTGATTGATATGAATATTTGGGATCCCAATGCAAGATTGGGGGATACACAGTTGATGGCCTTAGCATCCTGGATGACTCATGAGGAGGCAAGAGCTGAGGAAGTGAAGAGAGTCATGGCAAAGGAAGAAAAGGAACCATTATATATCAGGGCAGAGCTAGTGAGCCCAATGGTTGTCATTAGCAATCATAGCATCATCTCCAATGATGTTGACTTAGCACCTAAATACCTTGCCAAGCATAAACAAGCCATTTTACATTTTGAAGCCACATTCAGGTTGTTGGGAACAGAAAGCCTGCAAGCCTGTTAGAGAAGATGGCATGCCTTACCCCACAACCTCTAGATCAAATAATATCACTCTCCTGAAAGGATGAGGAATGCATTGGAGAGGACACCCCTGTACAAGAGGATCATGCAAAGATTAAAAGTTAAGTGGATAGGACTCAAGCTTAGTCCACCCTTGTTGCTAGGCCTACAAGAAGGAAGAAATGAAGCAGAAGAGCAGAAGGAGTGGACAGAGATAGAAAAGAATGCAGGTTTCTATCCCCAAGAAGGCAAACCATATGAGGAACCCTGGGATGTCAGGGAGGCCACCAGGGCCATGAAAGAAATGCACATAGATGACTGAGTTGCTCAGAGGATGAGCAACAATTTCAGTAGGGGGGTGATGATGAGGCTCATCAATAGGTACATTATAAGGGTCATAATGCCATCCTCCAGCTTTAGAACTATCTCTTTCTCACATTTATTTACAATTTTTGTTATATTATGCTTAGTGAGAGGGGTAAAAGATGTTTTGCTATGTCATGTGGCCTAATATGGTTTAATTGTAGGAAATGGAGCATTGTTGAGATCATTGCCATGCAGGGGCTCAGAGTAGATAGCAGGGAGAGATTCTAGGAGGTTGTCCACCTCCTTAACTCCTTCAATCAGCCCAAGATCACCACACTCTCTCTCATTAGCTCGAGGTCATTGGCAGCCAAGCAAAACGAGGTCAATGGCAACCAAGCAAGTGCGGTTAATGAAGATCAAGATCAACCATTCTCGAGTTATGGGAGACAAACATTCATATTCTCTAGGGAGTTGCTAGTAGCTACCCTCTTGTATAAATAAACATGTAAAAGAGCTCATTAGGATTAGAGTTTTGTTTTCAGCTAGGTACCTATTGAGCTCAAGTACTTGCCACTGTTATTTTTTATTGTTATGTGACGTATTCAACATTGATGCAATGATAATGAGAAGTTGTTTATTGGTTCAGCACTGAGTTAGTTCCAAAGGCCTAAGGCTCTTGGGTTTGGGCCCAACCCCAGTGGCTTAGGTCCCTCTTGTGTATTTGTATCTCCTTTTAGTTTAGAGTGCTTATTAGTTTCTTGCATTTCATTAGAAAATAACCCATCAAAATTTTGTGATTGCAACCTCTACCTCATCTCTCCCATGGGAGCATGAATAGAAGGATCTACAATCACAGCGCAAAAATACTATGTTTATGATTTCTTGGAAGAATATTTATGTTAGTCATCTTGTTTTGCATGTGCTTACTGTAGCTTAAGAGTTGATTTATTGACTAGATCAGAGTTTTTGGCATAGATTAGATGACATTTAAATTCAACTCATATTTTCCACTATTAGTTGTTTCATTTTGTCAATGATAAAAGGGTATATGCATGTGATGCTTGCACGGTTGTTTGGATCTGCAAGCAAGGACACCTTCACCACCTCCATCTTGGACTTCCTCACCCTCCTTTATGAATACCAAATTCTGTCTTCAAATTTCTTTTCTTGAGATCACTTTCCTAGACCACTGTGAGCAACGCTCCTAGTGCAAAACAGCCTTCAAAAGGCTCTGAGCTTGGCTAGGGGCTTTGGCCACCCTTCATCCATTTACCTCAATCTCCATCCACCTTGTCATCCCTTGAACTCATCATTTCTACCTCCTAAACCTTCTCGGCAACCTTCCTGTCACATTATAGACCTTCCTGTAGCATTACAGGTCTTCCTTTAGCAATACAGGGCACCTATAGCACACTTGTAGCAGCCTGTTTCCTCACCAATTTTGACCTTTGCTGCAATTTGGACTTAGCTTAGAAGTAGGTTGACTACCAGTTGTGACTCCATGATCAAGGGAAGCACCTAGGCCACTCTAAACCCTCCTTTCCCTTCACTGCAAAACAGAATAGCGTTAGTTTCTTTATCATAGATTTGGCACAAATAGAACATTGATTTATATGCAAGTGTGAGATAGATAGATGATACATGGAATCTTGAGTTATGATTTGGTAGGTTAGCTTCTTGTCTGCAAGTAGATTTGGTAGCTAGATGGTTGATTGCAAGATAATGTAGTTTCCTTTCTGCAAGTAGTGTAGCTCTTATCTTTTCATGAATTGATTCAATAGCATTTGCAAGTTGAAGTTCATAGCATTTTCCTTTTCATGGTTAGAGGTAGCTTCTAAATTGCACCTTCATTAGCTAGTTCTCATTCTAATTCAGTAGGAGGAATGGCCTTGGAGCACTATTGATCAATTGTCTAGTTGAGGGTGGCATGAGTAGAATCCCATCTACTGTGCATATAGCACTGTAACCTCGAAGTTTGTACGAACCCCGGTTGATAAATAGAGTAGAGGAGCCCTTGGGAGTTGCAACACTCTTGGTGCAATACCAAGGCTCACCAATTTGCACAAGAATTTACTTTCCATTTCATGCTTAGAAATCAAGGGTGATCGAGTTGCATTCATTGATGGAAAGGTTGTAGTATGGGATAAAAACTCAATCATAGAAGATGCTAGAATCATTGGGATTCATGAAGGAAAACTCTATAGATTGATAACTCCCCTCGCTCAAGATTTGGTTCACATTGAAGTTAGCCCATGTGAACTTTGGCATAGAAGATTTGGTCATCTCCACTACAAAATATTACCAACCCTAAATACCATAGTAAATGGCATCCCCGAATTGAAAGAAGATCATGAAGGAGTTTGCAAGGGATGTGCATTGGGTAAGAACACCAAGAGACCATTTGGAAGCAGTGCTTCAAGGTCAAAAGAAATCTTGGATCTTATTCATTCTGATGTTTGTGGTCCTATGACTCCAAAGTCACTTGGAGGTCATCTATACTATGTCACATTTATAGATGACCACTCCAGGAAAACTTGGGTTTACTTAATGAAATCCAAGGACGAAGTATTTATCAAATTTCAAGAATTCAAAGTTGAAGTAGAGAACCTTACAAAAAGGAGAATCAAGATATTGAGATCTAATAATGGGGGAGAATATGCATCCAAAGAACTTATAACCTTCTGTAAGGACTCTGGGATTGAGAGGGAGTTGATAGTCCCATATAATCCTAAGCAAAATGGAGTTGCAGAACGAAAGAATCGATCCATTGAAGAAAGTGTGAAAACAATGCTACATGATCAAGATTTGCCGAAATTCCTTGGGGTGAAGAAACAAAGATAGTTGTTTACATACAAAATCGAAGTCCCCACAGATCACTAGACAACCTGACTCCTGAATAAGTATTCACTAGGAAGAAACCAAGCGTAGATCATCTCTGAATTTTTGGTTGTCCTATTTATATTCATAGACCGAAGGCCAAGAGAAAGAAGTTGGATCCATCAAGCATGAAGAGAACATTTGTTGGCTAGAAAAATTCTTCAAAGGCCTATACGATCTGCATAAAAGGACACTGAATAAAGTCAGTTGAGATGTGATATTTGACGAAATTATTACATTCAAGAAATCAAAAGATCTCCCTATGGACTCTAATGATGAAGAATTTCCGGTATTTGAAGAGGAAGTTGCTAGGGAGGAAAAAGAATCAAATCATGAAGATGAAGATCCCAGTGAACATATACAACATGTGGTAATCCCCGAGACTAGAAAGAGACCTAATTGGTTGAAACCCACCTTATTAGATGCAGAGGGTCATGGAGCAACTAAAGGCACATTTAGAGAAAGAAAGAAGCCCAAAAGATATCCAGGGTACGCAGCATATATGACAGTTAATAAAAGCAGAGTCATCCACTTTTGAGGAAGTTGTCAATCATCAAGAATGGAAAGATGTTATGAATCAAGAATACCAATCGATAACGAAGAATGGGGTATGGGAGATCATACCTAGGCCTAAAGACAAGTCTATGGTAACTTCCAAGTGGTTGTACAAAATTAAACATGCAGCAGATGGAAGTATTGACAAGTATAAGGCAAGATTTGTGGCTAGGGGCTTCTCTCAACAAGAAGGCATCGATTATGAAGAGACATTTGCTCCAACAGCAAGGTATACAACTATTTGATCATTGGTCTCTTTGGCAACATCGATGGGATGGAATATACATCAAATGGATGTTAAGATTGCATTCCTGAATGGCACAATTGATGAGGAAGTCTATATAGAGCAACCCTTGGGATTTGAAGTCAAAGATAGAGAGGCATATGTTTGCAGGTTAAAGAAGGCATTATATGGCCTTAAGTAGGCACCAAGGGCATGGTATGCAAGGATGGATGCATACCTTCAAAGATTGGGCTTCACAAAAAGTTTTGTTGATCCAAACCTTTACTTCAAGGTTGTAAAGGGTGAGCCTGTAATCATTCTTTTGTATGTGGATGATCTTCTCTTGACAGGTGTGGAAGGTCGAATTGAAGAATGCAAGAAGCAACTAGCAGCAAAATTCGATATGAAGGATCTTGGGCTGATGCACTATTATTTGGGACTAGAAGTCTGTAGGGACCTGATGAGATCTACCTAGGTCAAGGGAAGTATGTGATCAAGATGTTGAAGAGGTTTGACATGATGGATTGCAAACCAATGACAACCCCGATGATTACAAACTTGAAGAGACTAAGGTATTCTGAATCTAGCCCAGTGGATCCTACCAGGTATAGACAATTGATTAGATCACTAATGTAGTTGGTGAATACTTGACCAAACATGTTTTGCAGTGAATGTTCTCAGTCAATTCCAAGTGGAGTCGAAGCATGATTATTTGATAGCATCCAAGCACATACTGAGATATTTGCAAAGAACAATCCACTACTGCCTGAAATATGATAGGAGGAATAATGTCGACTTGATTGGATATACAGATTCCGGCTGGGGAGGCAATGAGCAGAATGGAAGGAGCACTACAGGAGGATGTTTTAGTTTGGGATCCTCCATGATATCACATGGATGAGTAGAAAGCAAGATATGGTTGCTTTGAGTAGTGATGAGGTTGAATATATTGCGACTTGTGAAGTGAGCTAAGAAGTTGTCTGGTTGAGGAAGTTGTTGTCCAACTTATTCGAAGGACCAATGGACCCTACAATGATACATTGTGATAACACTAGTTGTATAAGATTGTCTGAAGACCTAGTGTTTCAAAGCATATAAACAACAAGTATCACTACATTTGGAAGCTAGTACAAGATGGCGTGCTGCAGCTACAATATATGTCCACCGATGAGCACGTAGCTGACATACTGACAAAATCTCTTCCTAACAAGAAGCTTGTGTATTTAAGAGACAAGCTTGGTTTGGTTGATATATCCTCCCTAGTTGAGAAGGAGAGATAGGTACATCATTATTGTCTTCACTTGCGAAGACAGAATGGAGGATTGGGTAAGCCTCTGGCATCCGATACTCTTTGAGGATGAAGTAGGGCATCCAAGATAAGAGTAGTCGAGGACCGATATTTTTTCAGGACTAGCTATCGAAGATAAGAATAGTCCAAGGAAGGACATACTCTAGGAACACCTGGGTGGAGGATGTCCCTTGAGAGAGAATGATGATGGTGTTTATAAATCATTGGTCTCGCCAGCATTGTGCTCTGATCTTGTGGAGAGATAGAGTTGTTAGTCAATGCCTTGTTATGTGAAAATGTGGTTGTTTTAATGCTAAACAAATGGGTTACCAATCCGACTCTTCTGATGAGATCTCTTCAGATTTAGAATTTCCATGTACCATTTATGAAAACCTCCCAAGTTAAGAGGGAGTGTTAAAAAATGTGTAACTAGGTTCGGTCTTCATAAATATGAAATGTACTTTTGATTCTTGTATATTATAAAATGAAAGAAAAACTATTATTATTATTTTTGGAGCATGGGTTTCATGCTCAAGGTCTTTTATTTTAGATGTCAAGTACCCATTGAGTGCTTCTAGGGTTTGTCCTAGGTCAAGAAGTCAAAAGAGTCATTGTCATAAGTTGAAGACACCATCAGGCACATTGTAACTTGTAAAGGAAATCATTTTTGTCATTAAAAGTGTCAAAATACCCTTCAAGACCAAGTCGGCCAAGCAGTTGGGAAGTTGGCTTATTTTGAGGAGCCACGTCCACCTTTAGAAGCCTACATAAAGGAGGGAACTCAAGCCCCTTGGAAGACATTCATCACTCACTCATTCAAGTGAAGAAGGAAGGTGAAGAAGGTAGTGAAGAAGGAAGAGGACAAAGAAGATTTGTTTATGGGCTAATTCTCTCTCACACGTGCGAAAAAGGAAGCTAGGGTTTGCTACTTCAAGGTCGAAATTCTCTATCTGCTGGAAGAGGATCAAAGTTGTTGGAAGGACTCAATAGGTCATCTTCTAGCCCTGGACAAGGAAGCAAGGCAAGCGAAGTCGCTGGGAGGCCTTGGAAGGCTAATTTCGCTCACACGTGTGGAAGCAGCAGCAGTTGCTAGGATTGAAATTTTCAAACCTACAGTAGAAGCCAAAATTCTAAAGTTGGGGGGTCGAAGTTGTGCTACAGGAAGAGATTTGACTGGGTTTGACTTGGACAAAGGAAGCACATCATCCGGAAGGGTTGGACTTAGTCTCAGATGGTATTGGTCTTAGAATTCGTCAATTGAAGAATTTATAGGAAGAGAAGAGATTTACATGTTTTGCCCTCAAGTGGAGAGGTTTTGGCCCTGGCTTGTAGCTTACATTCTGTGTTCTTTTGTACTATTGTTCTTCTTGCTTTGGTAGTTGTTTGATGATATACAAACATAATAATAAGTGAATAAGCTAATAAGTAAGAAAAAGTAAAAAGACATCACAAGCAGTTATCAAGAAAAGAGAAACCATCCTAACTATTGCCCCATAGTTTTCTCAAAACTAGGAACCAGGGTGATGGCCATAATGATAGGGGGTAGAGCTCATGTTTAGCTTTTGCATTTTGTGGTACATTTCCTGTTGTATGTGGCCATATTATGTTTTTATCTTTATTTTTAGCTGCATCAACCTCCAGGGCATCGTTCCAAGCATGACCCAAGGTGTGGACAAAGGGAGGGGGTGGCTAACACCTTGTGGACCCAATGGACAAATGTGGACCCAAATGGCAAAACGTGAAAAAGGGCTTGTAATGAGTGGGGGAAGTGAGATATATGTTGTCGGGCAGAGGGACCACGCAACCAAAATTGGGTTTTTCCCAAGTAGAGCCACTACTGAAGCTAATAGCTCATAGAGGAGATCCCACAAGACTAGGATCCAAGATTAACCCCCAAGATGAGGCAAGGGAACAAGAGTACAAGTCAAATCTCGTTCTTTCCGCCAAATCCCCCCACTAATCCATGCCCAAATGTGCCCAAGAAAAGCAAGCATAAACACCCAATTACATAATGAAAAATCATACCTTCAGGGTTGGATGGCCCACCTTCAAACATACGATCATAATAAATGAGCGAGGGCACACAATGGTTGGCTTAGGTGGCGGAGAACAGTAGCACGTCAGCTATCAGGTGGCTATAAGGGGTTGTTGGCTAAAGACACATCTAGGAGGAAATTTCTCCTATAGGGGTCACCCACTAGTGGTGGGTAACATTTGGTTCCAACTAGAGTGCACAAACCATGCACTCAAATGGGTAGGTCATGAGAACACCAGCAATCTCCTAGGACTGCAGACTCGTTACCTACACATCAAAGACAAAGCAAACAGGGCAACATGTTTTGATGGCGTCCTTTGATAGCCCATGCTTTTGTTAGTCCATAAAAATTAACAGGAAATAAAATCTATTCTAGAATGCAAACCTAATCTACATGCACCTAATCTAGCATGATAACATAATATGATATTAAGTTCTAATGCAAAAATCAATATGCAATGCATCCTAGTGTAACATGCATGGCTAAATTGTGTAAATGCTAAGTGTAGTCATACAGCCAATGCAACCAACATATCATGGGATCAATATAAGAGCACTTGTCCCTCTGATTACTCATGGAATAAATCCAAAGGCAGAAATAGGAAGAATGACATGTAGGATTACAAGGGTGGGAGGTGGGAAAATAGGAGGTCCAAACATCATAGAAAGGAATAATATGTGAAGGGAAGGACACAGGCTTGTATAAATAGATCCTTCCTTGCAAACAGAGAATGGATGATTAGATAATCAATGTCATGAATTCCCTGTCAAGACCCTTTCTAGTGATGTCACGCTTTATGGGTATGGCAAGGTCATGATGGGGAGGAGAAGGGGAGCGATGACTACAACAAGATGGTTGCTTTATGTGATGATAATACTGAAAAGGGGCAACCACAGTGTGCTCATTATCTTCAAAGGATGGCTGGGAAGAATTGATATATCGAATGAATTTATTTTCCTCAAGACCATTTTCAGAAAGGTGAAAAGGTTCATGGTCATTGGCAATTGTGTAAACAAGGGCAAGGCCAGGATCCATAAATGACTTAGGCAAGTCCTCCAAAAAGATAGTGCCACTACTCATGTCATCATCAGTATCATAGATAAGGTCCCCATTATAAGGATGGCCACTAACCTTCCATTTCCCCTTTTCAACATATAAATAGTCCTCAATATCATCATCTAAGGGGTGGTTGGAGCATCTTCTTCAAGATCTTTGTTATGCACACTGGAAGGAAGAACATCCTGAGTAAGATCAACATCCTCATCAAGTCTCTCTTCAAAGTCATCCTCCTCATTATTTGCTTCATGTGGATCAGGTAGGAGAGGCTTTTCTTCTTCTTTATTACCTTTACTATTGATATCATCTTGATGATTCAACAAGGAGGCTTCCTTTTCCTCACATTCTTGATCATTATGGGGACCACTTTCTCTGTCCTGGTTGCCATCCCATTTCTTCAAGAAGACATCTTCAAATTGATCATAATCAACAATGCTTCACGGAGGGAGCTTAATGTACCAACCTCTAACGTTGCCTTCAAATGTTAAAGAAAAAAGTATCATACCTATATCAAGGCTATCTATATCATTACAAATCATTTCCCACCCAAAAACGTACACGTGGTCCCCTGCCCTATCACTTCCATCAAATTTAGGCAGCCACTTATGTCATTTTTTGGGTAATTCATTGGGGGTGCCACAACATTCGACAAACTTTATTGATTCAAATGAAATGAGCTTTGTATCCCCCATTTTATTTTTGGTGGATGCTATCATTAATTGGAGTCTCCAAGGTGAATTCAAAGTGCTTAAAGAGATGCATGCTTCACCCTACAAGCATTGAATTTGAATTTCAATGAGGAAATAGGGCTTTGTTCCTCCAACGAGATCGCCAATAAACATGTCAATATTGCCGTAAGGAAACAAGACACATGTCTCGTGTCCCCAACAACGGCACCAGAAATGTTGTTGCACAAAGTAGCAGGCCTAGTAAATAGGCTAAAGCTAGAGGGCACAACAACACTTTGGGACTAAGGCCCACTGTCACCACAGCCTAAGTCCCCTTCTCTTCTTGGATTTTCACTGACAGGAGTCCCAGTATCCCTCACTTGTGATAGATGTATCTAGGATTGGTTTGAAGTGAGGCAAGGAGGCTCATTCAATGGAAAGGTTCAATGAAAGTGTGAGCTTTGGGAGAAGCTAGGAAGACTTTCCAAAAAAAACCTTGAAAGAAAGACTACATGAGACCTAGGGTTGAGAAATTTTATGATATAAGAGTTCATCCAAGGTCAGGGTAGATAAGAGAAAAGGTTGTGAATGATATACTTCAACAAGTTCTAAAGTGAAAACCTTCAAGGAATCCGCAAGTTGAAGGATGGCTTCTAGGGTTCCTACTTGGTGTGATAGTTAGGGCAACCATTATATTAAAATTCCACCGGCGGAATTCGTTCAAAACTCCTAGATGCCTAGAGGAGACACTAAGGAAGAGTCTTGTCTGAACAAAATTCAAAAATTCCTCCTCCCTAAAATTTTGCACCAAGCCCTAGATGAGCCTCCTTATCCTTAAAGGGACGAAAAAAAGGTAAAAGAAGGTGAAATAAGTATGATTATTCAATTGTATGTGATCACCAAGGATCTAGGACCAATGCCTAGCTATTGGGAAAAAAGGAGTCAAAGATTATTCTTGGGAAGGCAACTCGTTCTTCAAGGAGACCTAAAGGTAGCTTTGCTAGCTCTAATAGAAGAAGCTTCACTACGACTTTAAATATTTACACTTCGATGGCATTTGTTCATGGAGTTTCAAGGATGCAATATGTGATTTTCCCCTAGGAGCATTCATTCATTCATTGCTTTATGAGTAACACATGCAAAATCTCCAATAGCTTCAATGTTCTAACAAAATTAGGGCACACTAAAAACCATAAACAATATTCCATGCATTAGACATTTTACCAAATTAGAAAAATAGCATTAAAAACCACTTACAAGACAATGAAGAATATATTCATCCATTAACATGCCAAAGAGAAACTCCAAGAGAGATAGCGAATTCAACCAAACATCAAAATTCATCCTAATTCCTCCACAAATTGCAAGCTGAAAATCCAAAGTGTGATGATCAAATACAAATGAGGTCTCTCTTATTTATATGAGCCTCTCACAAGTTCGAATTGGCCTAAATGCCCCTAAATTTATTTTAATGTGTAAAATAACATGTCTTTGGTGACAAGCCCACCAAATAGCTACTAAAGTGAATGATAAGCTATCCCAAGAGGGCCAAAATAGTGCAATGGAGTAGGAAGGGCGTTGGAAGGCTATGATGAGCCCTCAATGTGTATGATGAAAGCAAGGACCTCAAACATGATGAATAAGAGGGGGATGCCCTCCAAATGTTGCCAAACATCTCTAAACCCCAATTTGGGCTCTGTGGGCTCCAAATTGGTCTCATGGGTCTCCAAATGGCTCAAGATCAAGTTGATGCTCTGCCAATGATGGCTAGAAGATGACACATGCCCTCCCATGTCTCTCCAGGTGAGAAAAACCCTCCTTTGGGCCCTGGATCAGCTGCTAAGTTGTCGGGTGCAATGTGTGCTCGGTTGGGCAACGTGGTCCAAGTGCATCATCATCTTTGTATAATTGGGGCACGAACAAGCAATGTGGTGGTGTTGAACAAGCCCATAGTGTGGTAATCAATGCTCTGCAATGCTAGAGGCCCATAGCTCTCAACACTCACCCTACAAGCGCCATTACGTCCCTTTGGAGGGCTTACATCTCGTACAGGGAGGCCAAGTCCAAGATGAAGACCCACCTATAATCCTGTAAAAGATCCAAAGTGTCTCCTCACCTTCCAATACCACAGTCAATAGTATAATTGAGTAAATAAGCTTGCTAATCAAGGGTAGAAGTGGACACTTGATAGTGGCATGCCCTTCCAAATGGATTTTGGACATGTACTAATGTTACCATTCTCGACAAGGGGGGTTAATGAAGGACCCTATTAGATGGTTTCAACCACTAAGGGAATGACAGGTCCATGGTACATCCATCAAATGGCAAGGGTCATGTGAAATAATTATGGAATGGAGTGGGAACAGAGGGATGGCTCCAAGCCACATGCCATCATACAAGGGTAACTATCATGAGGGAAGCCCACACCTTGGGTGTATGAATGTAGGAAGGAGCAATCATGGTACATGAGTTACCTCGGCCTTTTTTTCCACCCTTCTTCATATGCCTTTTGCATTTTATTGATTTTTCTTCTTCTTATTGCTCGGGGCTCAAAGGATGAGAGCATGATGTGGAAGAAGTAGCAGTGAATACCACCTTACGGTGGGGTTAGTTCATCACCTACCAGAGGTTGGGACAATCATGGGTTCCTTAATGATGTAAGGGCTACTCATAGGGGCTCTAGGAACCAGGTGATGGTCGTAATGATTGGGGGTAGAGCTCATGTTTGGCTTTTGCCCACATGCTAAATTATTTTGTCCCAACCATCTTTTGCATTTTGTGGTACATTTCCTCTTGTATGTGGCCATATTATGCTTTAATCTTTTTTTTTAGCTACATCAACCCCCAGGGCATTGTTCCAAGCCCAACCCAAGGTGTGGACAAAGGGAGGGGGTGGCTAACACCCTGTGGACCCAATGGACAAATATGGACCCAGATGGTAAAATATGAAAAAGGGCTTGTAATGAGCGGAGGGGAGTGAGATATATGGTGTCGAGTAGCGCGACCACACAACCAAAATCAGGTTTCCCCAAGTAGTGCCTCTCGTAAAGCTAATAGCTCATAGAGGAGATCCCACAGGACTAGGATCCAAGATTAAACCCCAAGATGAGGCAAGGGAACAAAAGTACAATTCAAAGCCCATTCTTTCCGCTAAATCCCCCCACTAATCCATGCCCAAATGTTCCCAAGAAAAACAGCGTAAATACCCAATTACATAATGAAAAATCATATTTTCAAGGTTGGATGGCCAACCTTCAAACATACGATCATAACAGATGAGCGAGGGCACACAATGGTTGGCTCAGGTGGCAGAGAATAGTAGCACATCATGTTGAGATTTTCGGTTTTAACAAATTGGGCAAAATCTCATGTATGTGACAACAATAGGGTTTGTTGCTAAATTAGCTCTATTTTGTTGGGAAAGAGTTAATGCATCCTATATTTGTTGTGAGAGGATTTATGAGTAAGTTGGATTCTCTTAGCTATAAAATATATGCTCGTACAGATATTGTGGCGTGGTAGTAGAGAGTATAAGGAAATAATTATTTGTAATCTCCTGATTAATAATAAGATTGCTGATGCCTCTGTTTGGTCGACATAGCCCAGATTGGTTGGGTGAACCACGTTAAATCATTGTGTCATTTGTGTATGATTTTTATACTGTATTTGTATTTTATATTCCGTTGCGCACTGTTATGCTCTAACAATTGGTATCAGAGCGTGTTGAGGAGCGAGTGCGTGCGTGCGACAGAGCGGCAGGTGGAGTTTTTTCCGAGATTTGGCGATTGGCGCGGTTTCGGGCGAAACAGTCGCGCCAATATTAGGCAGTGAACGGATTGGCGCGGGTAATTAAGGAATAGGAGCGCCAATTGGCGCGGATCCGAGCTTGATAATCGCGCCAGAGAGCCAATATCCCGATTGGCGCGGATCCGACGGTTTAGTCGCGCCAATTTTCATACTCTAACCGATTTTGCTTCTGGCGTGGATCGTCTGCTGTTGAGGACGCGCCAAAACCCCTTAAGCACGCCAACTGAAGAATGTGTTGGTAAAACTGCAATTTTTTATTAATTTTTTTATTTATAATTTGCAGTCTGTACAGGCAGGGCGATTTTTTGATAAAGTAAAGGCAGTACAGTAGAAGGCGAAGGCAATTTTTTGTTAGATATTAATTTAATTGATTAACAAGTTGGAATTGGAGATTGTTTTTTGGTTGATACAATATGGAAAAAACTCAGAGTGCTCATTTTGAAATCGAGAAGTTTAATGGCAAAAACAACTTCGAGATTTGGAAGGTGAAGATGTACGATCTGCTTGTGCAACAAGGCGTGGCGAAGGCATTGATGGGAAAGTCCAAACAGCCTTACAACATGATAGATGATGAGTGGACCGAGATGGATGAAAGAGCAGTGAGTGCTATTCGGCTGTGTTTGGTGGATGATGTTTTGTTTAATATCGTGTCAGAGTAAAACTAATGCTGGTTTGTGGACGAAGCTTGAGAAGCTGTACATGACAAAATCGTTAACCAATAGGATTCTCCTAAAGCGATAGTTGTACAGTTTGCGAATGAAGGAAGGTACATCGATTACTGATCATTTGAATGTTTTTAATACTCTCTTGGTGCAATTAGAAAGTATAGAAGTAAAATTTGAATCAGAGGATAAAGCTATTACTTTATTGTGCTCGTTGCCCGAGTCATGGGATCATTTTGTTACTTCTATAAGTCTTAGTTCATCAGAAACCCTTGAGTTTGATGATGTAGTTGCATCTTTATTATCTGAAGAAACAAGGAGAAGGTCGAATTTAGATACCTCTACATCAGAAGCAATGATGGTCAGAGGTCATTCTAAAGAAAGACGCTTCAGCAGGCAAAGCGACTCACGGTCAAAGTCGAAAGGGAAGAAGAGTAAGGTAAAGTGTTGGTTTTGTGGCAAATCGGGGCATTTGAAGAAGGACTGCTGGAAGCGACAACAAACTTCTAAAGAAGATTCTTCGACAGAGAAGAAGGAAGCAAACACGACAGATACAGGTTCAGCATCTGGTTCAGGTATGAGTGATGAAGTGTTATCAGTTAATTTGTCAAATCATGATCAACATTGGTTGTTAGATTCCGGTGCATCAAACCACATGTGTATTCATAGAGAATGGTTTAAGACGTATAGATCAATTAATGATGGAGTCATGTACATGGGTAATGATGTCACATGTAATATTGTGGGAATAGGGAGTATACAGCTGCAAATGTTTGATGGGACAACCAAAATGTTAACTGATGTAAGACATGTACCAGATTTAAGGAAAAATCTAATTTCATTAGGAGCACTTGACACAAATGGATATAAAACTGTAATTCAAGGTGGAGTAATGAAAATTTACAAAGGTATTTTACTAGTAATGAAAGCTAAAAAGGTAGGAAATCTATTTCAGTTAGAAGGAAGAACAAGGTCAGATCATGTGTCTACGGTGTATGAACATGACAGTAGTTCCATTCGCTTATGGCATCAAAGGTTGGGCCATATGAGCGAGAGAGGGTTAAAAATTTTAGCTGATCGCAAGTTACTTCCTAATCTAAAGTCTAAAAAGTTAGATTTCTGTAAACATTGTCTGTTTGGAAAACAAAGTAAGCAAAAGTTTAAAACAGGCAAACATACTAGTAAAGGAATACTTGATTATATCCATTCAGATGTTTGGGGTCCAGCCCCTACAACCTCATATGGTGGCTCGTCATATTTTGTATCTTTTATTGATGATTTTTCTAGGAAAGTGTGGGTCTACATGTTGAAAAGGAAGTCTGATGTTTTTACAATTTTCAAGTAGTTTAGAGCATTGGTAGAAAACATCACTGGTAGAACTATAAAATGTTTAAGAACTGACAATGGTGGTGAGTTTACTTCCAAGGAGTTTGAAAACTATTGCAAGGATGCAGGGATCGAGAGACATAAGACCATTGTTTATACTCCTCAACAAAATGGAGTTGTTGAACGCATGAATAGGACTCTTTTAGAGAGAGCAAGGAGTATGTTGAGTAACGTTGGTTTGCAGAAGGAATTGTGGACAGAAGCGTTGGCTATAGCTTGTTCTGTGATAAATCGATCACCATCCACGGCGATAGGTTGCAAGATTCCTCAAGAGGTATGGAAAGGTCACCTTTGTGATTATTCTAAACTCAGAGTGTTTGGTTGTGATGCATATGCTCTAGTGCCTAAACATCAGCGAATTAAATTAGATCCAAAGTCAAAAAGGTATATCTTTGTTGGATATGGTGATGGAACAAAGGGATATAGATTGTGGGATCCTACTACCCGCAAAATCATCATCAACAGAGATGTAAAGTTTAATGAATCCTCTCTTGTACAGTTAGATGTAGATAATAGATTGAAACAGGATGATGTATCTGATTTTCAGCACATTCAGTTTGAAAGCACTTCTAATGATAGTCATGATGACCATAGTTCAGATACTAGTCATGAACAGGTTTCAGAATCAGATCATGAACAGGGTTCAGATGTAGATCATGAACAGGTCTCAGATGCTGATCATGAAGAAGTTCCTACAGATGGTAGTCAGCCAATTGTGGAAGCACCAGAAACATCCTTAAGGAGGTCTACAAGAATCAAACGCCCTCCTAAAAGGTATGATGATTATGTTACTTCAGTTGCATTTACCGCTAATGACGATGAACCTCTGTGCTATCAGGAAGCTGTAGAAGGTTTGAAAAGTGACAAGTGGAAAGCAGCCATGAAGGACGAAATGATGGCCTTAGGTAAGAATGGCACATGGGATCTGGTTGAACTTCCGAAAGACAGGAAAACTGTGGGATGTAAATGGGTTTTCAAGTTGAAACGGGGTGTGAATGATACTGAGGACAGGTACAAAGCGAGGCTGGTCGCAAAAGGTTTTTCTCAGAAAGCAGACATTGACTTTCATGAGATTTTTTCACCAATTGCTAAAATAGTTTCAATTAGAATTGTGTTAGCATTAGTCGCTTTGCTTGATTTATAATTGCAGCAACTAGATGTTAAGACTGCATTTTTACATGGAGACTTAGATGAGGAAATTTATATGGAACAACCGGAAGGGTTTGTTCAGCATCGCAATAAGAAATTTGTCTGCAGGCTCAAGAAATCATTGTATGGCCTGAAGCAGTCGCCTCGGCAATGGTACAAGAAGTTTGATTCTTTCATGTTGAGTCAGAAATATATAAGAAGTGAATATGATCATTGTGTTTATTTTAAGCAATTAAATGATGGCATGTTCATTATCTTAGTGTTATATGTTGACGATATGCTTTTAGCAAGCAAAAGCATAGTGGAGATCAACAGGTTAAAGGCTCAGATGGCAAGGACGTTTGATATGAAAGATCTGGGAGCAGCAAGACAGATTTTGGGCATGGAGATTTTCAGAGACAGGAGCAATGGTAAGCTGTGGCTATCACAACAGAAGTATATTGAGAAAATACTCTTGAGGTTTGGTATGAACAATGTGAAGCCTGTGTCAATCCCTTTAGCTTCCCATTTTAAGCTTTCTTCCAGTTTATGTCCTAATACAGATGAAGAAAAGGAATATATGTCTCGAATTTCGTATGCCAATGTAGTAGGATGTTTGATGTATGCGATGGTTTGTACTCGACCAAATATTTCACATGCAGTTGGGGTTGTCAGCAGGTATATGGCAAATCCAAGTAAAGAACACTGGTCAGCAGTGAAATGGGTGCTTCGGTATTTGAGAGGCACAAGTGATTATTGTATCACTTATAATAAAAGTAGTGAATTTGTTTGTGGATATGTTGATTCCGATTTTGCAGGTGATTTGGATAAGAGAAGGTCAACATCAGGGTATGTCTTTACTCTTGCAGGTGGAGCTATTAGCTGGATGTCAAAGCTACAGAACATTGTTGCTTTATCCACTACTGAAGCAGAATACATTGCTGCTTCTCATGCTTGCAAAGAAGCGATTTGGTTGAAAGGTTTGTTTGGTGAGTTTGGTAGGTTGCAGGACAACATCAAGTTATTTTGTGATAGTCAAAGTGCAATACATTTGGCTAAGAATCTGGCCTATCATAGTAAATCAAAGCATATACCAATCAAGTACCATTTTGTAAGACAGGTTATCACTGAAAGGGGAGTCTCTCTTGAAAAGGTGCATACAAAGGAGAACTGTGCAGACATGTTCACGAAACCAGTTTTGTTAGAGAAGCTACGTTGGTGTTTGGCTTCTCTTGGCTTGCAGAAAAGATAAAAATAATAAAGAAACAGGGTATCAGGCTAATTGTTGTCAAGGTGGAGATTGTTGAGATTTTCGGTTTTAACAAATTGGGCAAAATCTCATGTATGTGACAACAATAAGATTTGTTGCTAAATTAGCTCTATTTTGTTGGGAAAGAGTTAATGCATCCTATATTTGTTGTGAGAGGATTTATGAGTCAGTTGGATTCTCTTAGCTATAAAATATATGCCCGTACAGATATTGGGGCGTGGTAGTAGAGAGTATAAGGAAATAATTATTTGTAATCTCCTGATTAATAATAAGATTGCTGATGCCTCTGTTTGGTGGACATAGCCCAGATTGGTTGGGTGAACCACGTTAAATCACTATGTCATTTGTGTATGATTTTTATACTGTATTTGTCTTTTATATTCCGTTGCGCACTGTTATGCTCTAACACATCAAGCTATCAAGTGGTTGCAAGGGGCTGCTGGCTGCTCCTTGAAGACAAATCCAAGAGAAAATTTCTCCTATAGGGGTCACCCACTAATGGTGGGTAACACAGACCTTTTGGAATGGTTCATTTCCATTGGGGTGTTGATATCAAGCTTTGTTGGTTAGTTAGGTTGCCAGATTTGGATCCCTCATAATCAATGTGTCTTTTCTTTGTTGTGGGGTGTGGGGCAGTTGTAGGGGATCAGCGCCTTGGGAGAATGAAACTAGTGTAGCATGCTTGTTACTCTAAGTTTGCTAGGTTACTGCACCTCTATGAACTTATGGTCTATTGGGGCCTAAAAAGGAAGTTGCCCATTCTATTGGATTTTTGAAATGCTTCCATTATTCTTTTTCCTTTAAACCTCTTTGTATCTCTCGTTCTCAACCATTCGCTGTGGTAAAGGAGGTTGGGCCGACTCTAGATTCTTGGCTTCACTTTTCAACAATGGATAATATTTGATGCGGTTAGACCTTTCATGACAATTGCAATAGTAGCATTTGTTGGAGTAATTTCCCACTCAGCTCATTGGGAATCAATTACATGGACTAACCGCCCACTCAAGGTAATGGTAAGGGTTTGGAAGTTTACTAATAGCTGTGGGTTTTGGTGTAACGGAAAACCTCATCATGGTCTCAGAGTCTTGGCCCAGGTTTGATTCCCCAAGTTGCATTTGAGAGGGATGTTGAAGTAATTATCACACTCACCTCATTGGGAATCAATTACTAATGCTTGTGGTTTTTGGTGTAACAAAAAACCTCATCAACATTCAAGACATGACACAAACCACTTTCTGGGTCATAAACATCCACCTTGAATTACTATTTCTTCACTGAAATCTTTTGGCAAATTTATATTAATGCAAAGTTCAAACCCATGGCCTGAGGTGGTGCACATGAAAGACCTCGAAGCATATGAATTTCCCCAGTTCAGCAAACAAAAGTGGAAGAAAATTCCACAAGTACGTGGGTATCTTGGGAAATTCTACCGAGATGGGACATTCCCGCAATACAGCCATATGACGAAAGACTCGGGCTCCTAATGCTGGCATACTACCAGGCTGTTCCAGAACCTGGGCCACAACTCCGAATCTGGTGAATAGACAACGCAGCCTTGAAATAAAGAGGAGAAAAATACTTTTCTCTGGTTTTTTGTGGTTTGGACCCTCCAGCCATAAACCCCCCAGCTGACATGGACCCAATTCCTAAGCACGGCCTCGTGTGAAATCCTACCCACAAAGTATGCAATTAAGGTATCTGGTATCAAACATTAGGTGTTATACAGGAGAGCAATCCAAAATGGCAAGATATCTGAGAGGCTTACCCTACCCCCACATGCAATGCGCTTATCCATAACCTTAAGAGCTTTATGAGCCTTAGGGACCTCAAGCTACCTGTCAAGAGAACTCTGATATACTGCACAATCCTATGGAAGGAGCAATTCCCAACACCGATAACCCTCTAGTCTCTCAGAATAAGAAAATAACAAAGAATGCATGCCCCCAAATTGAGTTCAATTTGTTGTTTAGAGATGACAGAGGGTCATGCAAACGAAGACCCAATGTCGTTATGTCATTCAGGAAACCCACCGCTGATTAAAAACTTCAACCGAACACCACCTCTAGAGGACATGTATGAAAAGTGCAATATCTGCCAAGTCCATGTTTCTGCAAAAGCTCTGAGAAAATGTAGTATTCAAGTCTAATAAGAATCACTTGAGCAACAAAATCAGGGAAAGCTTGAAGGATAATTCTTTGATGATATTACAGTGATTATTACTCTCTGGCTGTGTTCTAAAGAGGCAGGGACACTGATTTCAACCAACTTTCTACTAGGTAAAATGCATTAACCAAATAATTTATTGCATAGAAATTAGGAATTATTGAGAAGGGAAGTCCACTCACCTTAAGGAAGTAGTTCTCAGCATTCTTTTGATTATGGTCATCAGTAGAACAATTGCTAGATGATCTTCTTCTGATGCCGCTGTTCTCAAACGATAATTTCAGCCCGCAAACCCTGAATTTGGCGAGGTAAACATTTGAAGGAGGAACGCCCAGCACGTTGAAGGTGGTTGTATGCCTATGGAACAGTTGGGATATCGTCCGGCAATATCCTTTGCGGTGGTGTTGGTGGCCGTGTGAAGTTGTGATCAATCCTGTGGGAGGGGCGTGGAACCGCCCATATGGATATACAGTCGCCATGGAATTAATTAAGATGGACGTACTTGTCCCATGTCCAAATGTATGTCGTATGATTTCATATAGGAGTGTGTGAGTATTATGGAAACTTAGAAGGTTAGTAGAGAAAAAGTGTGCAAGGGAATCATGTGTGCTTTGGTTAACGGAGGTTAATGGATGAAGGTGTATATGTAGTCATTTGTCAATGTGTTGGTGAATAAGTTTGTTTCCAAAATGTATTATGATGATAATAATTTATCTTTTAATGTAAGTAATGGTTATGATATTTATAGGAAATATGGTGTTGGTTTTTTTGAGGTTATTATTAATGGAGTTCTTTTTAGTGCGATTTTTTGGAAGTTTTTATGGTGGGTTTTTCCGGTGTAATTTCTCTAAAATCTGGTAGGAATTTATTGAAATCACAAGCTTGATGGGTAATCCTGTGCAATCGAAGTGCCTTAGGGGTTTTCTAGGGTGCTGAATCCATATATACAGTGAAAAAACTAGTTTAAATAACACAAATCAAGATGTCACCTCAAATTTTTCCATCGGATTCCGACAGCAGAAAGTCCAAAAAGTCGCACTAAAGACAACTCCATAATTAATTGTTTGGTAAAGGAGGCTTGAGAGCCACATCATTAGAGTTGTTTGAATGCTCAATAATTAAATAAGGGTTTTATCTTGTTTCAATTGGTTGAAGTGTCACATTGTGTTGTTATTGTGTCTCATGACTCTTGGATTTGTGAAAACGCCTTAGTGGTTCTATGGTTATAAATTTTTCAATTAATCATATTGTCCACTATAGTTATCTTATGTGAGTGGAGTTCTCTAACCTATTTATGTAATTCTAGAATTTCCTACATTATATTTATGCTTTGATTGATGGGTGTATATGTCATGAGCTTGTCCATTTCTTTAACCTTTGACACCAAGAGAGAATTTGTTTGAAAGTCGATCTATTGAAAGATTTCAAAGAGTTAACTTCATATATATTGGACACATAGTGATAAAATAACATGTGATGTATGTTAACCTCCCAAATAATTATTTTCACTATCATGATTTGGACCATAGAATCTATGGCTACCCCATGATGGTCAAACTCAACACTCCGGCTATTCCAACTAGCCTAGCCACATAGGCTCGAGCTCAAAGTGACACTCAAGCAAATAACGATGAAGAATGGGTGCAAGTCATTCAAAAGAATTCTCAAAGCAATAAGTTGGTTGGAGACTCAAAGGTTTGTTGTTCCAAGTTGGTTGTTGCTACTACATCAATGTCAAGTAAGCCCACAACATTGGTCATTATAAAGGAGATAGTGAGATATTCCCAGCACCTTCTCTCTCACAGTGGGGGTTAAGGGCACACTCTCCACCTCTTATGTTGAACCATTCAATAGCTTGGGATCTAGGGAGTTTTTGAAAAGGCTAAAGGTTCATAACTTGGATGATTGGGTTTACAACACTGCTCTAAACGTGTGGTCTCTCTAAACCCTTATGGAGCATTGGTTGGACCTGAACATAGGATATCCTTACAACTAATCTCTTATGAAGGTGGCTCCTAAAATGTCAAGGGATTTTGGAACCCTGTAGAAAAACATGTTTTAAGGCTAAGGATTTCAATTTATGATCTTGATATTTTGTGCTTGCAAGAAGTAAACATATATGGTGTTTCGCATGGCCCTTCATGTTATTTGATCGAGTGTTGTTATCTTTTTCTAGTAGCATTTTGGAATGGTGTTTCACGTGGCCCTTATTTGCATATTATTGAATATGGGAGTCAAATTTTGGCCTTTCCAACCTATACGCATCTAATGATGCAAAAGCGTAGACCACCTTTTAGCATTGATTGGTTGGTTAATTACCAAAAACCATTGATTATTGCATGGTGATTTCAACATAGTAGAATCACAAATGATGGTGAAAGTGTACTCCTAATTCATATTTCCAAGGGGGAGAAGGTGGTCTTAAATGCCATTAAATCCAAGCTTGTCCTCTATGACCCAGAGAGGTTAAGGAGAAAATACTTGTCATGGTCAAGTTACCAAAGGGAAATGAGAGAAATTTGAAGGGATTGGAAAACCTTGTGCTATCTAAACATAACACTTTATTTTTTTTTATTACAGTTGATGAGGGTAAGTTTAGGTGCTAAGTGATATGACTCACTCACAAAACATACCCATCTACTCTTACATCACCTTGGGGGTGAGAAAATGAGAAGTCGTGACTAACCTTTTGCTTAATGTCTTCTTAATTTAAAAGCACTAGTTGTGTGAACTCTATTAGGAACTTTCTGTTGAGTGTGGAGCCTGATTATCTTCTTGATTATTCATAGGTTTTTTGTTTCAGTCGCATTAGTCCTTATTCCTATCGGGGCGGCAAAGCCTCTCATTTAATCGTCATTAGGGCGGTCCATGGGGGGCAACGATGACTTTTATGAGCTCCCCCTGGTGGGGGTTTGGTGGCAGCACCCTCGATGCTAAAAATAGATGAAAATTCGCCTTGTAAAATAGTGTAATTTCGTAGTCAATTTGGGTCGTTCATTAGGCGAATGATATGACAGTAGAAGTTATGTTAATTTAGGGTTTTTTTCCCTAGAAGTAACCCCCTCGGTTTATATGAGGGAATGGTACTACAACTGTGGATTATTATTCTGAGCAAGAGAGAGAGAGAGGAGGTTGTGTGAGAGCAAAGAGAAAATTACAGTGGATCTACTGTAGGTTGTATCCCTTCATTTTGTTGAATAATATAAAAAGAAGGACCGGCTATTTCTATGTGGACGTAGCCCAAATTGGGTGAACCACATATATCTGTGTCACTCTTGTTTAATGCATTTTTGTATTTGTGTTTCTACAATATTTTATATATTTCATTGCTCTGCTAATTAATTTGTAACAACTCGTAGCAGAGTCGAAGATCTATGTCGTTGATAAACTCATAAGAGAGAAGGGTTCCTAGTTCGAGCGGGAGAAATGGCGGAAGATGATAGGTTTAGGGTCGAGAAATTTAATGGCCAAAACTAGCAGTTGTGGAAGATGCAGATGGAAGATTATTTGTATCAAAAAGATCTATACCTACCATTGAGCAAAAAAGAAAAGAAGCTGACGAGTATGACGAACGCAAAATGGGAGATTCTCGAGATAAAGGCACTAGGAACAATACAGTTATGTTTGGCAGCGTCGGTGGCATGTAACATTTCAAAATAAACAACAATAGAAGGTTTAATGATGGCATTGGTCAAACTATATGACTCAGTCTCTAAACCTACCCATCTACTTTTTGATCACTTTGCAGGGTGAGAAAATGAGAAGTCATTACTAACCTTTGGCTCAATGTATTCTTAATTGAAAAGCACTAGTTATGTGAACTATATTAGGAACTTTATCCCTAAGCCAAGAAGAAAAGAGGATTAGATTTCTTGGTGAGAGGATGTATTGTATATACCAAACCTTTTTCTAAGAAGTTATGGCACACAAATTGCTTCTATCAAGCATATGTGCCATAAAGTTATGAGAGATTATCTTAATCATCAACTTCAATTTAGCCCATTTGGTGGAGGATGTCAACCTATGCTACTACACTCTAACACTTTTTTAAAGGTGATGAAATGCATAGAGCACAAAGGTCCCAATTGAGCGCAAAGCTTCACACTATCGTGTCAAGAAATAGAGAAACACATGTTTTTCTTTAAATCCTTAGGTGGGGTAGTCAAAAATTTTACAATGCTTAAGATGAATAAGGAATGCTTAAATAGGAATGCAAATGTTGAAGAAGGTTTGTGATCATTATAAGATGGTTTTCTAGCTGTAAAACTTTGCACAAAAAACATAAAGTGACCATGAAAACTTTCATGGGCATGGTCTTTTGTCGTATATGTAAGGAATAAGAAAGAATGTGCAAACAACTATTGACTTTAGATGATTTGACAACTACCTTATTGGAAATGGTTGATCATAAGTCACTAGGGTTGAATGACTTTCTGTGTGAGCTTTACAATGCCATTGGGGATTTTTATGTTTGAGCTCTTATAAGTTTATAAAGAAGTCATTGAAAAATAGTAAGTGGGAGTAGATATTTCACAATGTTTAAACATTATAAGAAGATAAATTTATCGCGAAGGCTTTTGTGGAACCTCCTTGAAAATTTATCACCTCTATGTTTACAGCGGAGGAAGGGAACCAGAGGTTTTTGTGGAGGTTTCCTCAAAAGTGCATTTCAATCAACACAATGCCTTGGTGCATGAAATAATCTAATGCACCAGTGCTAATATAGTGAAGAGTATCGACAGCCATATTTTTATAAAATAATAAAATATCATTTTTTTAATAAAATGGATATCAATGTTTCGTAGTAAATTAAAAGCATTGATGCATGTGCAAAAGACACATTAGATCATGTTAGAACATCATTTATTCAATAAATTTAATTTTTATATAAAATAAATAAATAAATACTATTGTGCTTGAAAATACACACACACACATATATATACTGCACTACGTGCTCAAGTCTTACACTTATAAAAATATCATTTTTCATATTTAAAAAAAATAAGAGGTTTAAATAAGAGGAAGAGAACCAGAGGTTTTTGTGGAGGTTTCCTCGAAAGTGCATTTCAATCAACACAATGCCCTGGTGCTTGAAATAATCTAATGCACCAATGCTAATATAGTAAGGAGCATCGATAGCCATATTTTTATAAAATAATAAAATATAATTTTTTTAAATAAAATGGATGTCAATGTTCTGTAGTAAATTAAAAGCATTGATGCATGTGAAAAAGATGCATTAGATCATGTTAGAACATCATTTATTCAATAAATTTAATTTATATATAAAATAAATAAATACTATTGTGCTTGAAAATACACATTATATATATATATATATATATAGAGAGAGAGAGAGAGAGAGAGAGAGAGATACATAATGCACTACATGCTCAAGTCTTACACTTATAAAAATATCATTTTTCGTATTTAAAAAAATAAGATAGAGCACCTGTGAGTTCTTGCGCCCTCAAATGCACTAGTGCGCCAATATCACTAGTGCACCATGAAAGGGTAAAATAAAAACCAATTTACCAAACCTAATTTCATTGTCACATTTATTTATATGATTCCAACCACTCACATAACCAATGACGTTCACCCTTTGTGTACACCCACCCCATTTTTAACATTCTACAGTGTTACTTTCTCAGTTCAATAGCTTCACTGGTTGATTTGATTCATTTTCAAATTTTGGAAAATAATGCACATTTTAATTCTTCTCTACAAGGAAAACCAAACCTCCTTGAGAGGGATGAGTAGCTAAATTGTTTGTTTCCTCCATATTTTCAATTTTACTAGATTAAAATTTACAAGTGGGCTTCAATTGATCATTTTTGAATATATTTTTTTTAAAATTATGTACAACACACCTCATGGGTTTGGCTTATATCATACCCTTCTAAAGATGTTTTGGGTAGTATTAATGTCATACTTTGGCTCATTCGAACTCTATGTTGATTGAACAAAAGAAGATTTGTTGTGCAATTTAAGATGAAACTTATTTGATCTAGCGTCCAACTTTTCAAGAAAATGAGCATATGGAAGTGTTCCTACATGTCTTTTGTACATCACCTATTGGATTCTTGAACACAGTGGGAGATATTGGACTACCAACTTTGTGTAGTTGATCATTAATATAAGGGGACAATGTGACACATTAAGGGTTCTACTTAAACCCCTTTCATTTTGAACAACCACATATAACTGTGGTGTCATAAAAGAGATCTACCTCATGGTGTAATATTACTGACCTAGGTTGGTTGTTCGAAGATGGCATGTTTCAATTCACAAGGTACAACAGTTGTTCACTTCCATTAAACATCTATCTGCAATATCTTTCCCTTGAAATATTTTTGAACTAGTGGAATACCTTACACATTTGAACTTCATCCCAAATCATGATCCTAAAAAATTAAATGAACAAATATTGAAATGCACATGCATAAATATCATAAATTCAATTAGATAAGTGAATCATAAATAAAATATGCACTTGTTGCAAACAACAGGGAGAACTTGCAATAGTATGGAATGAGCAGGAATTTAAAGAATAAGTCATTTGATATTATTAATTTGTTTCCCTACATTTCAACCAAAACCATCATGAATACGTGAATACATTTTTAAATGAAAGCTTGGGAAGTGTAGAACAATATAACTTTAAAGAAATTTTCAAAGGACTTTTAATAGTTATTAGTGCTCTCTATTAATTTTTAATGCATCGATGCATCTATATATACAAAATGCGTAAGTGCTCTACATGATGATACACATAGAAGAGTGATATTTGTTTGCATCTATGCACTGATGTACTTTACACTATATACTACCCCAAAATACTAAGTTAGAAAAAAACGACACACATTTATCATCAATGCATCGAAATATACAACAAAAAATGAGTGGAAATTTAATTTTTCTAAATGTGTTTTTATAAATTAAAATCATAATTCGTATTTCATTGTTTTGCTAAAATTTAGAGGTGAGATTTGTGCAAGAGTGATTACCAACAAATACTGTGAAGTCGATAGATTTATTTGAAGATCCAAATTTTGAAAAGGATTACTCTAGATCACATACAAAATGATAGATTTTTTATAGAGTCGAATTTGTAAGGGATCACGTAGGTCATACAAATTTGAAAAGGGAAATCTTGGATATGTGAGTTCATTATATTGATAATCTCAATCTTTCCCCTATTTCATTCAAACAATTTTCAATGCATTCTAAAAAATATAGAATGGTTTCATATCTATCTTTAGTATCATGTGCACTAGTTTTCTTGATGTTTCTCTTGGTTTCCTTATCTATACTTCACAAGAAGATTTTTCTTTTCTTTTAAGCAATAGATTTTTATAGGGTTTCTTTATTTGTGTATGGGGAATTTACGATCCATTGTAGTTGGACTACTCATTGCATTGGATCTCATATCTTATCGTTGTCAGTGTTTAAAAAAATGAATGCACATTGTATAAGGATTGCACCCTAATGCATATGTTCATATCACAACACTGCTTAGTAAAAAATGTATCTACCATTGTTTTAAATACCAAAAACATTTTTCAAATTTGCTTATGAATTTTATAGTGTTCAGTAAATCATAATAAGGCATCGGTATGTCTCTTACTATATAAAGCACTACATAATATAATAAGTTGTAAACATTTTCGAATTTGTAACAATTGTGTGTGTGTAATGTGTCAGCGCATATACATATGTATAATGCACCAATGCATATACACATATATGACGCACTAGTGCATAGTTTTTATTAGGTGCACCATTATTTGATTTTGTGAAACAAAAACAAAAACAACAACCAAAAAAAAAAAAGAAAAAAAATACATATACATATACAAGGCAAGTTATTAAATCTGATTAAAAAACTAACACATTTCAATTATTTGTATGTTTAAATTAATGGCGTGTATTGATTAATGCATGTTATGCAAAGCAAAAACTTTAAGAAACTTGATAAGATTGTTTGCAATATGAGTAAAAAGAGTGCAAAAAGATTTATAGAAATGTTGCAAAAAGAGGAATTAGGCTCATTAAAAGGTAATGAACATGAAGTATTTCTTTATTTTTTTTATTAAAAATGAATTTCTAATGTTAATAATTAACATGTTTTAAACACTTGATCTCACATTTTATTTAAATATTGTGCAGGGATCGATAGTGAGGGAATAGAACATCTATGAAGGATGTAAATGATGATGACTTGGTTCCCAATTCATCTAGAATGATGTTGGAAGTTAACAAGTGGGGGAACTTTTTCAACAAAACTATCAGAAATATATAGTAGAAAGAATGTATAGATGTACTTTCTACTTACAATGCAAAAACCAATCCAATGGCTCTAAGAATCATGTTATATATAAACTACATGAAGCATTTTATGGAGCAAAGGATAACCATGGCTGTTACACTAAAATTTGTCACCATGACTATTTGCAGTTAGTATGGCTCCATCAACTGTCATACTATCCTCCTTGGCAAGTCTTATACCTCTGCTCTTCATGTCAAACTCCAAGAAAGAGAGAAAGTCTTTAAAAAAATCTATATAACTCTGGGTATGCAGTTTCTCTTAACCTTACCTGCGTGTACGCACCTCAAGTTCACGTTCCATGCGTACTTGTACGCTCTGTCTGTAAAGGGGTGGGTGCGTACCCCTGTAAAGGTCAAAAGGCGCGAGTTTTACTTCAAAAAAGTTACTTGTGGTCGATTCTAGAGCATTCTAGAAGTTTGTTTGACGTGTATTGAGCGCCTCCAGATGGTTCATGTATCCCTATGAAAGAGGAACTTATCCCATCAAGAGGGGAGCTATCCCATTCAAAGAGGGGCTTATCCCATTGATGGTGGACCTGATTAACTTCCTCTAAAGCACTATAAATACAAGCATTGGGCCAGAGGAAGGGGAGGTTGAAAGCTGAACATTCCTAAGGGTAGATGCTGCTGGAATTAGGACTCCCTTATAGAGCTTGAGAGGAGAGATTCCCATCCTTTCCTCGCCTTATTTGGAAGTGGGTGAGCTGATCAAAGTAAAGGAGAACTCTTGCTGGACCCTAGGAGGGACCTGCACAACACCAAGGCTCAGGTTGTAATGGTTTCTTTTGTTTCCACTTAATACAATTAAGCTCATTTTTCTCAACAGATTGTTATACATGATTTGTTTCATATACTCCTTGGTCTGTATGATGAATATGTTTTATTTTATGAGTTATTCAGGTGTTATGTAATCTTTTGTTTGTTAGTGAATGTAGGTTTCGAAGAGAAGGAGGAGCTCATCCGGATCGGCGAGGCTGGACTACTACAAAGCGTTGGACTAAAGGTATGTTATAAACACCTGATTACTTGTATTCTAAATGCATATTTAGAGAAATGAGCCTCGCCGATCCGGATGAGCTCCTCCTTCTCTTCGAAACCTGCATTCACTAACAAGCAAAAGATTACATAACACCTGAATAACTCATAAAATAAAACATATTCATCATACAGACCAAGGAGTATATGAAACAAATCATGTATAACAATCTGTTGAGAAAAGTGAGCTTAATTGTATTAAGTGGAAACAAAAGAAACCATTACAACCTGAGCCTTGGTGTTGTGCAGGTACCTCCTAGGGTCCAGCAAGAGTTCTCCTTTACTTTGATCAGCTCACCCACTTCCAAATAAGGCTAGGAAAGGATGAGAATCTCTCCTCTCAAGCTCTATAAGGGAGTCCTAATTCCAGCAGCATCTACCCTTAGGAATGTTCAGCTTTCAACCTCTCCTCCCTCTGGCCCAATGCCTGTATTTATAGTGCTTTAGAGGAAGTTAATCAGGTCCACCATCAATGGGATAAGCCCCTCTTTGAATGGGATAGCTCCCCTCTTGATGGGATAAGTTCCTCTTTCATAGGGATACATGAACCATCTGGAGGCGCTCAATACACGTCAAACAAACTTCTAGAATGCTCTAGAAATGACCACAAGTAACTTTTTTGAAGTGAAACTTGCGCCTTTTGACCTTTACAGGAGTACGCACCCACCCCTTTACAGACAGAGCGTACAAGTACGCAGGTATTGTGAACTTGGGGTGCATACACGCAGGTAAGGCTAAGAGAAACTGCGTAACCAGAGTTATTTGACTTTTTAAGGACTTTCTCTCTTTCTTGGAGTTTGACATGAGGAGCAGAGGTATGAGACTTGCCAAGGAGGATAGTATGACAGTTGATAGAGCCATACTGACTGTAGATAGTCATGGTGACAAATTTTAGTGTAACAATGCCCATGAGATTTGTAATGGAAAAAATAATCCATTTGTCTATGGATGTCCTCTAATAGGTGCTAACATACAAAGAAGATTCAACTGAAGAATTGATCAACAATTGGTTAAATGTGGGCTGTGAGTACATGTTAAAGTGTAAATGTTTAATTGAACAATTTGTAAGTAGTTATGTTGTTTAACTTCCATCATTTTATAATTGATGGAACATCAAGAAACATTTATGTTGATTATATCTATGCTTTGTCATGACATAATAAATATTTAGGAAACAAAGTATGGAGTGGAACCAACAAAAGAGATTTTCAGAGATGGAATGGAGCACAACTTCAAAAGAACGTGTATTGTTTATGAAACACTTGCTGCCAAAGTATGCCTTTTGATTTATGCAATCATGTATATTTTACTATAGGGACGTAGATATACTTATTACAATTAATTTTTATGTTTGTAAATGGAACATGAAAAGGTAGAACATCATAAACAAGTTGATCAAGAAAACATTAGGTTCAAAACCCAAGCACAATATCACCTACAAGTGATGTAGAAAAGAAGCATGCACACATCTCAAGTGATGAAAACAGTTCAAGTGATGAATGATAATCAATACTATTGTATGATTTGAAATATTTAACTATGAAAACCAAGAATTTTGTTTAATATACTCAACATATTGTCGAATCGCATGGGAACATGTTACCAATAAGTGTAACAATTACATATTAACATTTTGTTTAATGTATTGTGCATATTGTCCCAATTGGATGTTGATGGGTTGTCAATAAGTATAAACTAGCAATTGCACCAGATGTTGCAAAGGAAACGTCGTAAGGTAGTAGAATAGGAAGTAGTATCATAGAAGAAAGAAGATGTGACCAAAGTACTCTATAGGGAAATGGGAGATAGGGGCACCCTACCTACCTATGTAAATGTCTAAACTAAATGGTGGACGATTATGTGAGGAAGGAAAGGAAGTCGTATCATAAAAGAAAGAAGATGTGACGAAAGTAATATGTAGGGAGATAGGAGATAGGGGCACCCTACCTAACTAAGTAAATGTCTAAACCAAATGGTGGACGATAATTCGAGGCAGGGATTTTACGAGGTGGCACCGACTTTTTATTGTGATATGTAAAAAACAAGTACCCAACCTAACCATTTCACCATTACTGGTGTTCTCTTGATATATGTTAATTTGGTAGATCTGGAAAATGGAAAAGGAGTCCACCATGACATAATTGCCAGTGGATTGTAGTATAATGCCATTGTGGGTAGTTCTATTGTAAATATTTATGCTAAATGTGGTTGCATAGAGACCGCATAGCAAGTGTTTGACAAAATGCCTGAATGAAATGTAGTATCTTGGAAAGTTATGATATTAGGGTATGTGGAGGATGGGAACGTAGATGAGGCCATGAAACTTTTTCTTCAAATTCTTGAATGGGACATGGTTTCATGTAATGCAATACTTGTTGGATATGTGTGTAAGGGGTATCTTGATAAGGCTATGGAGCTCTTTCTACAGATGTTGATGCACATAAAATGTTCAGTTAAATGTCTAAATGAGATGTTGTCTCTTGGACTTCTATTATTGTAGGATATTCTATTGACAAACTTTCTTGACTTTTTAAATGACCTAAAATCTTATAATCATGGAACTCTTCTTTTAACACTTTAATCTCTTACATTCTTAAAATTTTACAACTAATCATAGTTATAAAATTATTAACTTCACTTATATGAATCACATGATTTATCTAAAATTAACATAATAATAAACTCAAATATAAGCCAAAGATATATTAACTAATTAAAAAAATAACAAACAAAACAAAAACAAACATACTTCAAGAAATTTGATTTACTGTTATTGTTTTTAATAAATCTAAATTTATGATCCATCTTAAAAGCATTTAACCATATAGAATACTTATCAAATAGATGTAAATACATAAAGGCATTTTTTTTTTTTAGAAAACCGAAATCGAGGACAAAAGTAGAAGAAATATAATACGTTGAGCGAAAAGAATATGACATTGTATTCATTGTGTTAGAGTCGGTCTAGTAGCCCTCCACCAGAGATCAAAGCTCTTTGCATTTCATGATTAGGTGTCCCATCAGTGTGATCATGTTGCATTCTGTTAGGCATGCCATAACTCTGGTGGAGGAGTTTGTGTCTTTTATTCCCCTCCTATTTGGCACTGCTGGTTCAGGTTTGTTTAAGTAAATAAAATCTTCAAAGGGTCATTCATCTTGTTTTAAATTTCGAGGTCTTAGGTCTAGGGTTGAGTCAATTTTTGTCTTGAGAGGTCATAAAGGACCAGCAGGCCAGAGGGATGTCCTTCATAAAACATCATTTCAATAATTCTCATTATTGTACAGCTAAATTTTCACCTTGTTTTCAAAACTCTGTTTTTGAAAAACAAAGGTCATTATCTCGTTTTTGTAAAAAATTGTCAAAATTTCAAATTCTCCAAATGTTGAAGCACAACCTTGGTCTCCTTTGCCAAAGCATCTCAGAAGCCATCCCTGCAAAATTTTTCAGAAGAAATCATCATTTCAACTAATTTTTTTCAAAAAAAGGAGACCAGAAGTCAGAGCCAATTAATTCAAAAAGTGTCAACACTCAAACATTATAAAGTGGGTTTTGGGCAAATAAAAATAAAAAAGGAGCCTATAAAAGCACATCACTCTTAATTAGCAACTCATTTGCCTCTCACAAGCCAAGTGAATCCTTGCAAAGGCGATTTCAAGAGTCATTGAGCAAATTGGGCAGTTTCAGGGGCGCGCTACGCATCAGCTGAGGCGCGCTACGCATCAACGCGACTTTTCCAGTGCATTTTTACTCAGGCGCTACGCACCAGAGGGGCGCTACGCGTTGGGAAAGGTGCGCTACGCGTTGGGTTTTTCGCCCAATAAACTGCCAGCAAGCTACCAAATCCTCTTTTCTCTCAAGCAAATTTCAGGTAGGCCTCTCCTCCATGGCTAGTTTTGGTTTTGCAAGATGAATGAGAAATTAATATGTTAAAAATGCCATGAAAATGAGAAGTTAAAACCCTACATTGCTGTGGAAAATTTAAAGACTTAGTTGTGCTAGGGTTTCAAAGTATTTTGTTGTCCAAGGTTGCCCATTTTTTATCCCTCTTTTCCCTCATCTTCACCAACATTCTCCTTCAAATTTTCCCATAAAATTTTATAATCTTCCTCTCTAAAATCCCTAAAACCTACTAAATTCCCAAACCCTACTTCACCTTAAAATCCCACAATATTATGATTTCCCATGTTGCCTTCCCTAAATTCATTATTTATGTTTATTGTCCCTAATTCCCTCATGTTCCCCTTTCCCTAACAATCCCCTTGTATTTATGTCCCCTTGGTGACAGCATTTGAAAAAGTCAAACAGCAGTTAATTGGGTGCAAAGTCAGCAATACATTTCAGCCATCTTGCCTTTAAAACCATGTCAGAAACCGAATCAGATTATGAGCAGAGTTATGACAGTGATTCGACACCGGAGATAGAAGTGCCAAGGAGGCATCATAAGGGTGGTAAAGGCGGTCGGCATGTCAGGGAGGAGCCCACTTCTTTGGCTCAGTTGCAAGCTTTTCCACTTGCAATGACATGTTTTCAGTATCAATCATGCTTTGGATATTGTGAGCGGATCTCGCAAATTCAACATCACAGAGAACTAGTCCGCTTGTTTGTCCTACATTTGCACAATGGTCAGGTGAACCTTGCAGGAGTGGACTTCACCCTATCACCCGAAATTGTTGCTCAAGCCACCGGGATACCAAATGTTGGGGAGGAGTGGAACAAGCGCCAACAACTAGACAGATTTCATTATGAACCATATATCAAACCCGGGTGTATGAGACACCTAACTGCTGTTTTTCCCTTCAAATTCCTAAGGGATGAGTATGCACCCTTGATGAGGCTCATTATGCGCTATTTCACTTGTGAGGGCAGATTTTCACGTTTATATTCGTACCATATCTGTTTGTTGATGCATTTCACCCGGGTACGAATGATGAACATTCCATTTTTCATGTGCCGAAATATAGAGAGGATGGTGCCCTTAGTGCAAAGGAAGAACCTCGCACAGCAACACAAGAGTATATATCATTATGCACTGATCGAGATCATAGTGATGCATCAGTTGGCACAACAGGGTATTGCTTGGGAGGATTTCATCTCTCGCGACTTCTTCACGGTGCCACAGCCACCCCCTGAGATTGTCCATGATGAGGGAGGGCCTTCACATCAGTTTCACATTCCAGAGCCCGAGCATGTCAGCACTCCAGCATGTGTTACATATCAGAGAGGCCACAGGGCCTTATTTGCATTTGCACGGCGAGTATTATCTCCACACCAAGTGGAAGGGGTCTCGCTTTCTTCATCAGCACAGCGAGTGTTATCTCCACATCAGGTGGAAGGGGCCTTGCTTTCGACAGCAGCACAGGTACAGGAGAGAGGCAAGCAGCCCATGATTGATGAGGGACCATCAGGTGATCCGGACATAGACATTATTGACCTTGACATCAGTTCTCCTAGCTCGGAGCTAAAGGAGATCATTCAGCAACAGAAGGCTGAAAATCGCTTGTTGCAACAGAAATTGGAAACGGCCAATTGGACAATCAACTACTTGGAGCAGCGTAACAAGCAACTAGAAGATGAACACACTTTTGATGAGTTGCGGCGAATCTGAGAAGACCGAAACTTGGCCCGCAAGAGACCCGGTGATTTGAAACCTATTGAGCAAGGGTCTATGCTCATCCGGGTGAACACTCATTTAGAGAAGTTGCTAGCCAAGGCAAACAGGGACAAAGATATGCTCCGCCACATGAAGAATCATTATTGGGCCCGCATGCATGTGTGCAAAGCGAAAATGAAGGTACTCAAAGGATAATTGGCCAAGGCACTAAAACGGAGGAAAAGGCCCGATCCACTTCAGATTTTGGCCGAAGCCTCCTTGAAGGAGCATGGTGCTCAATGATACACCCCCAGCTCAAAATTCAGAAAATTTGGAGCAATTTTGGTCAATTTTGAATTTTTTTTTGCTAAAAACAGGTTTTTGCCCTCAACGCGTAGCGCGCCGCGCGCTACCCTGAAGATGGGGAGGTCCATTTCACAAAAAATCTTCATTTTTGGATTTTTCATGAGAAATTACACTTGCTCAGCCACTGCCAAGACATTTCATTGAGGTTTGGGCCCCCAAAAGGTCAAAAAACAAGCAAAAAATGACCTTCTGCCACTTTTTGGACACACAGGAAGCAGTCTTGGGAGATTGCATTTTTGGAGGGGCAAATGGGCACCAAATTGAGAAATTCCACTTGGGCTGGAGAGTAGACATCCAGAAATTTCCAACAAGCCCACTTGAGCCTCATTTGGATGCCGGGAAGTGCCCCAAAAGTGGGCTCAAAGGCGCGCTACGCATCAGGGAAATTTGCCAGTTTTTCATCTACAGCTCAGGACAACGCAACTTTTGACTAGTTTTGACTTTTCATGGGATTTTTCACCCTCTTTGATGTAAATAATGTATTTTCATGATGACATGACACTTTTTTTACCTATTCTAGAAGATTCATTCATAAAATAGCAAAAAATTAATGAATGAATTGGTTTCCTAACTTATAGAGGCAAGTTGTTTTGACTGCCTAGATTGTAGTGCTCAGTTTAGAATTGGTTGAAACAGCTCCTAGGATGATGAGCTCGACCCCTAGAGGCAAGGAAATGTGTTAGCTTGCCTATATTATGTACTTTCTTAGTCATTTTCATGGTTGGACTCTTGGGGGATAAGCTTAGACTGTATTACACATTGTATCTCAGCAATTTTGGCAAAGGAAAGACCAGGGTTTTGCAGCACTATTTGGATTCCTGTGGTTATTTGTGTTGATGGTGTGTTTATCTCATGTACTTGTAAGTTTGTTATGTGTATCATTTTCCTACTATTCTCTTCTGCAAATTAAACAAATGAAGTGTTAAGGTAGAATTCATAATCTTGTATGCTCTGCCTTTAAGTTTGTTTAATATCTATGTTTTCATCTGTTTAAGGAGAACTCCTGAAATTTTCTCGCTCTCCTTAGCTCCTCACCAGTCATTTCTATCCATTCAATTCCTTTAAAGACATCAGGAAGATTTCCTACCTTGCCCCAAAAAGACCTCTGCAAAAACTGTGTCACATCCCCGCACCCAAAATTGCCTTTCCCTGTTTTCCAACAAAACCCTAAAAATCTTAAATCAAACTATCTTATCAATTTACTAGCCTAAAATCAGTATTCATATCAGTCATCTCAGCCCCTTTGAAGACCTCTTGCCGAGATAGACCCGGAGAGAGCCCTCTCCTGTCCTCGTAGGGCTAGCTACGAGGCTGAGCTTGGTTTGATGTTGCCTTGAGTTTTGCCTTCCTCAGCCTGAGGAAAATTCGAGCGCTAACATATTGGCGACCATACTGGGGAGAACAACTTGTTTGCGGGTTGATGTGTTTATTTCATAAGTCTTAGACGGAGTCTGAAGATATGCCAGGTAGCCTTCGAAACGCTTTTGCTTTGCATAAGCGAAAGTAGATAAACGCTGCTTCAGTCAATCTCCGTGAGCTTGTGAATACAACACTTCATTTGCATTTTACCCCAGTACATTTGTAAACTCTGAACTTTTGATGATAAGTTGAGAGTTTTCACAGGCTGATTGGCTATTTGTTCCTTGATATTTTGAGAATATCCAAGCTGGCTTCAGATTCTAGTCATATATTCAAATCTCACTCATGTCCAGCTGTTTTTAAGTATTTTGAAGACATTAATTTTGACGAGAGCTTCGAGTTGTCCCTGTTCAAAACCAAATCTGAAAGTGCACTCGATTCCCTAGTCCTCAATCCTGATTTTGCTGCTGCCCTTGAAATCGAGAGACACAATAAATTGGTTGAAAATTTCATCCTAAGACACCTTCAGACAGATATCCAAGTCACTAATCTTGCTGATTTCCTCGAAACTGTATCTGTCAATATTGAATCTACTATCACGGCTTCTGTTCCGCACGAGCAGACCAATCCTCCTTTTATTTCTATTTCCCCTATAGTCACACATCCTGAAACTACAGTCAATTCTCCCTCTTCATCCCATATCGCTTCTCCTCCGCCTACACCTCCCCATACCCCTCATACTACAACTACACCTACTCCACCTACTACTCCTAGACCAATCTACCTAAAGCAATGGCTGCTCGGTTGCTCCTCTTGCTCTTCCTCAAAATCTGCATGATATGCCAGCTGATTATCAGAGCAAAATTCCCATGTTTGATGGCACTCCTCAAAGTGTTTCCGCTCAGCAGCATATAGACAAAATGGCAACTTTTATTTATTTATATGAGATAGATGAAGAAGATGTAACTATGCGTTTGTTTGTGCAAACATTCGGAGGAGAAGTAAGAAAATGGTTCAGAGGTTTGACAGCTAGAAGCATACCCACATTGGATGAACTTCAGAGACAGTTTCTAGACCGATGGGAAATCAGAAAGGATACACTTCAGATCAATGCCAAGTACAACAATCTCAAACGTAATCATGGTGAGTCTGTCCAAGATTATATTATCAGATTTAACACAGTTTATAATGCTATTCCGGATGACTTAAGACCATCTAGAAAATCAGCTCTTCTCAAATTCCCGGATGGCTTTGATCCGGAGATGGCTTATTCATTGCGAGATAGAGATCCGCCTACCTTGGAGGATATGCAGAAAATCGTTGTTAGTGTTGAAGCGAATTTGAATGATAAAAGAGCAAGGATGAAAGCCGAAAAACGAGTGACAATCAAAGAAGAAGCTTCTACATCAGATCAGCTCCTTCGCAAGGTAGAAAAGGTAGAAAGGATGCTCGAAAAGGTCCATCTCGACAAGCCGGAGCCGCAGATTCGCAATCCTAATTTCCGAGGTCCGCAGCAGCCACAATACAGAATTAAGCAGCGTGAAACAAGGGCACAAGAGTCAGCAGTTCAGCAGCAAATAAAACCTCCTCTTCAGCAGAATTTTGTTAGCCAAGAATCCGAGGATGAAGGTGATACTATAGGGGAGGAAAATCACTTTTTCACTCCTGATGATCTGCCTACCTATATTACAGAAGAAGAAGAATTTGTGAGAAACTCCATCATCCATCAAGATGAGAATTATATCTTATCAAATGATGCAGCGCTTGAGGAAGAATCGGAGGAGTACCAAAGAGGATATCTCAATGCTTTGTCTGCTCAGCAGAAACAATTAAGAAATCGAGTTGTTCCCATAAATCCCATTCAGAAGAAGAAAGATACTTCAGCAAAAAATGATTCAGCTTCCCCACAGAAAAAAGGAAAAGAGATAATTGATCCCCCAGCAGGTCAATCATCTTCAGCAGATAAGGTAAATCAGCCACCAAGCACAATGAGGGATAAAGTTGAAAGAAGAGAAGTTCCGGCCAAAGAAGGTGAAAAGGTTTCAACATTTAGTTTGGAGAATGAAATTTCAAAGCTGAAAGTGTTTATTCCATTGACTGAAATCATGAAAAACAACAACTACCGAGGTCAAATCTCCAAAATTCTGAATATTGATCCAATGCTTGACACGGTAAATGTAGAAGATGATCAGCTGGAATTAATTTTTGGGCCTGCTTTAGATGGTGAGTCTCCTGAAAGTGATGTTCCTCCCTTCTATATTAGTTTGAGGTTGCATGAGTATGTTTTACATAATGCTATGTTTGACTCGGGTGCTTCGCACAATTTGATGCCGAAAGCAATCATGGAAAAGCTGGGATTAGACATAACAAGAAAATATCATGATTTGTATTCATTTGATTCCAGTCGGGTAAAGTGTATCGGATTGATCAAGGACTTGGTGGTAAGCTTAGATCAAATTCCAGCTAAGAATGTCTTAATGGATGTGGTTGTGGCGGATATTCGTCCGCGTTTTGGTATGTTGCTTTCAAGATCTTGGGGAGCTAAGTTGAAAGGTACACTTCAGCTAGATTTTTCTTATGCTACAATTCCAGTCTTCAGTCAAATGAGAAAGTTATATCGGGAGCAAAAGATGAAATACATGATAACTAGCAAAGAAAAGCCAATAAATCATCCAGTAAATTATGTACATACAGATTTGGAGTCGTTTGTGTTGTTTACTGATAATTTTAATGAGATAGATAGTCAGTTAGTTCAAGTAGAGGATATACCAGAGATTATTGAAAATTTTAGAGAAGTTCTGCAAAAGGAAAGAGAAGAAAAGCCAGCTGCCATGAAGCAAACAGCTGAAGCTAAGGGGCAGCAAATAGAAAAAACAGAGGCAACACAGTTTCAGCACTTGGAAGAAGATGAAGATGGTCTTTGGACCATGGATTTTGATGGCGCTATGGGCAGCGATGGTGCTGGTATTGGTGTGTTGATTTGAAGTCCCTTTTCTGCCCGAGACAAAGTCCCAAGCAAGGTGAGAGTGTGTTCTTATAAACTAGCATTCGATTGTTCAAATAATGAGGCAGAATATGAGGCTCTCATTGCTGGCCTTAAAATTCTTCGCAAGCTGAAAGCAAAGAAGATTGCAGTCTATGGTGATTCCGAGTTGGTGATAAAGCAAGTTAAAGGTGAGTTTCAGGCCAAGCATCCTCGTATGAGGGCATATCGAAATGTTGTCCTAGATATTTTGAAATTATTTTCTTAGCATACTTTGACATGTGTGCCCCGCATACAAAATGGTGTTGCGGATGCGCTGGCCAAGGCAGCAAGTAACTTAAAAATTCCAATGAATTCCAGCAACAAATTTGAGATTTATGTGAAACACCGCCCCACAGTTCCGGATAATCAAAGATGTTGGCAAGTCTTTCAGGATGATGAAGAAATCAAAGATTTTCTACAGATTGAAGGTGAGTTTAAAGATACCTCCATAGATACAGAATCAGATGAAGTAAATCAAATGGATGTGCTGCAACTTAAGGATAATTTTATTCCTAAGGGATTGATTCCTTTAGAGGAGCTGTTTGATCAAGATGATGTGGCCCGCAAACCGACATTAAGACCGACTGAAAAAGGTGTTGAAGAGGTAAATATTGGGACAGCTGAAAATCCTAAGATGGTAAAGCTATCTAAGTCATTGTCACCAAAGGTAAAGGAAGAGTATATCAGATTGTTATCTTCATTTTCTAATGTTTTTGCATGGGATTACTCAGATCTGAAAACATATGACACCAATATCATTCAACATACTATTCCTATAAAGCCAAATCAGAAACCTTTCCGTCAAAAGTTGAGGAGAATCAATCCTAAATTGCTGCCATTGATAGAAAAAGAAGTGAACAGGTTGTACAAGTCTGGGATCATAGTTCCTATCAGATTTTCCGATTGGATATCAAATTTGGTGCCCGTAAGAAAGAAGACCGGTGAGATCCGTTTATGCATTGACTTCAGAAATTTGAATAAGGTGTCTTTAAACGCCCAAGATGGATCATATATTGCAGCGAGTAGTTGGAGCATCAAGGATGTCGCTACTCGATGGCTATTCCGGGTATAATCAGATTTTGGTGCATGAGGATGATCGTGACAAAACTGCATTTACCACTCCATGGGGAAATTTTCATTATGCAAAGATGCCGTTTGGTTTGAAAAATGCAGGTGCCACTTTTCAGCGTGCGATGGATATGGCTTTCGCCAACGAGAAATATGTTTTTTTGGTTGTTTACCTTGATGACTTGACTATATTTTCGAAATCTGATGAAGAACATTTATATCACTTGAAAATTGTTTTCAAAAGTGCAGAAAATATGGTATTTCGCTGAATCCAAAGAAGAGTCTTTTCGCCATGAGTGAAGGCAAGCTCTTGGGTCACATCATTTCCAAAGACGACATCCATATAGATCCTGCACGTGTTGAAGCTATTCAGCAAATTGAGCAGCCTCGGAACAAAAAAGAAATACAGTCCTTTAACGGGAAACTGAATTTTCTGCGTCGCTTCATTCCAAATCTTGTTGAGCATCTTAGAGAAATCACAAACATGTTGAAAAAGGACAGTCAATTAAAATGGACAGAAGAGGCTGTAAAATCTTTCAATTTGGTAAAGTTGGTTCTATCTTCAGCCCCTACTCTAATCAGTCCGGATTACACACAAGACTTTATTTTGTTTTCATTTGCTTCTGAGCACACATTGGCAGTTGTACTAATGCAAAAAAGAGATGGAGTTGAGAAGCCTATTGCTTTTTTCAGCCGTATTATAAGGGACGGAGCATTAAAGTATAACATCATTGAAAAACAAGCACTTGCACTTGTGAAGGCCTTGAAGGATTTCCGTGTGTATATATTGCATTCCCACATTATAGCATATGTTCCTAACGCGGCAGTAAAGGATGTTTTGGTACAGGCAGAACCAGAAGGAAGGCGGGGTAAGTGGATCGCTGCGTTGTTAGAGTATGACATGGAGATTAAACCAACAAAGCTGATCAAAGGTCAAGGTCTCGCTAAATTAATGGCTGAAACAAATTTACATGTCCTAGATATCAATTTGATGGCTGCCATGTCCGATGAAGATGAGGAGAATTCAGCACAACATGTATCTGACATCTTTGTTTCTTCTCCTTGGTATGCTGATATTATATATGTACTTCAAAATTTGTCTTCACCTCCCGGGATGCCTCGAAATAAAAGTAGGACATTGAAGTTGAAAGCAGCCAAGTTTTGCATCCTCAAATTTGCACTATATTGGAAAGACCCCGGTGGAATATTGTTGAATTGTTTGGTCGAGGAGGAAGCCAAAACAATTGTGGAAGATTTTCATAAAGGTGACTGCGGGGGCCATTTGTTTTGGAAGACTACAGCAAATAAGATCCTAAGGGCAGGTTTTTATTGGCCTTCATTGTTTTCAGATGTATATAAAGCTGTCAAGAATTGTCACGAGTGCCAAATTTTTCAAGGGAAACAGAAATTACATCCATTGCCTCTCAAACCAATTGAGGTCAGCGCACCATTTCAGCAGTGGGGCTTGGATTTTATCGGCGAAATTCATCCGCCATCGTCAGGACATCATAGATGGATATTGACAGCTACAGATTACTTCACAAAATGGATTGAAGCCATTCCCACCCGGCAGGCCACGGATACGGTAATTATTTCTTTCCTTGAAAATAATATACTGTCACGTTTTGGTTGTCCTAGTAAGTTAATCACAGATAATGCAGCAGCATTCAAATCAAAGAGAATGGTTGACTTTTGCTACAAATACAATATCAGCTTGGGGCATTCTACGGCCTACCATCCGCAAGGAAACGGGCTGGCAGAATCTTCAAATAAGTCCTTGGTAAATATCAATAAAAAGTTGCTGGAAATCAATCAGAAGAGCTGGCACAAAAAGTTAGTGAATGCACTGTGGGATGATAGGGTAAGTCAGAAAAAGTCAATTGGCATGTCTCCTTTTGAGTTGGTGTACGAGACAGACGCGGTGTTTCCTACTTCGCTTGCTATTCCGGTGGTCAAATTGCTTTAAGAAGCTGGTAGTGAGGAAGATCCCATGCAGAGGCGGATTAATCAAATGATCCATTTATAGCAGACACGGGAGGAAGTACTTCAAAATACTCTCAAGCTGCAAGAGCGCATAAAAAAGATTTATGATAGGAAGGCATAACCATATGACTTCCAAATAGATGATGTGGTTTTGAGGTGGGATGCTCGGAATGAAGACAAAGGGAAGCACGACAAATTTGACAATTTATGGAAGGGTCCCTACAAGATCGCAACATATCGTGGACAAAATGCTTTTCTTCTCAAGGAAATGAACAAAGATGATTATCCCGGAGGGTCGGTCAATGGTCGGCTGCTAAAAAGGTACCATGTCTGAGCATTTTCTGCTCTTGTCATCATCATTGTACATACCGTTTTACTTCTGTTTTATCGCATGTGTGTACTGATCTTTCATCCTCAGTCTGGGGCCCGCGGTGAAGGCTATAATTCTGAAGATGAAGATTGGTTGGTTTGAGGTTTGTCAAGTTGGTTTTATCAGTTCATTTTCTGTCCAAAATTGAGTTAGTTTGGGTCAAAGTTGTGTCCAATTTTCAGTCAAATTTGTAGTCACCAAAACTGTCAAAGTTTGTGTCAAATGAGTAAATAATGACTCCATCACCCAATGGTTGAACGCACTGGTCTGCTCTCCCAGAGGTCTGAGGTTCTTGGCATCTCCAAGGAGCTACCATCCCCATTGGAGCCAATGTTAGAGTCGGTCTAGTAGCCCTCCACCAGAGATCAAAGCTCTTTGCATTTCATGATTAGGTGTCCCATCAGTGTGATCATGTTGCATTCCGTTAGGCATGCCATAACTCTGGTGGAGGAGTTTGTGTCTTTTATTCCCCTCCTGTTTGGCACTGCTGGTTCAGGTTTGTTTAAGTAAATAAAATCTTCAAAGGGTCATTCATCTTGTTTTAAATTTCGAGGTCTTAGGTCTAGGGTTGAGTCAATTTTTGTCTTGAGAGGTCATAAAGGACTAGCAGGCCAGAGGGATGTCCTTCATAAAACATCATTTCAATAATTCTCATTATTGTACAGCTAAATTTTCACCTTGTTTTCAAAACTCTGTTTTTGAAAAACAAAGGTCATTATCTCGTTTTTGAAAAACAAAGGTCATTATCTCGTTTTTGTAAAAAATTGTCAAAATTTCAAATTCTCCAAATGTTGAAGCGCAGCGTTGGTCTCTTTTGCCAAAGCATCTCAGAAGCCATCCCTGCAAAAATTTTCAGAAGAAATCATCATTTCAACCAATTTTTTTCAAAAAAGGAAACCAGAAGTCAGAGCCAATTAATTCAAAAAGTGTCAACACTCAAACATTATAAAGTGGGTTTTGGGCAAATAAAAATAAAAAAGGAGCCTATAAAAGCACATCACTCTTCATTAGCAACTCATTTGCCTCCCACAAGCCAAGTGAATCCTTGCAAAGTCGATTTCAAGAGTCATTGAGCAAATTGGGCAGTTTCAGGGGCGCGCTACGCATCAGCTAAGGCGCGCTACACACCTAGGGCGCGCTACGCATCAACTCGACTTTTCCAGTGCATTTTTACTCAGGCGCTACGCACCAGAGGGGCGCTACGCGTTGGGCAAGGTGCGCTACGCATTGGGTTTTTCGCCCAATAAACTGCCAGCAAGCTACCAAATCCTCTTTTCTCTCAAGCAAATTTCAGGTAGGCCTCTCCTCCATGGCTAGTTTTGGTTTTGCAAGATGAATGAGAAATTAATATGTTAAAAATTCCATGAGAAGTTAAAACCCTACATTGCTGTGGAAAATTTAAAGACTTAGTTGTGCTAGGGTTTCAAAGTATTTTGCTGTCCAAGGTTGCCCATTTTTTATCCCTCTTTTCCCTCATCTTGACCAACATTCTCCTTCAAATTTTCCCATAAAATTTTATAATCTTCCTCTCTAAAATCCCTAAAACCTACTAAATTCCCAAACCCTACTTCACCTTAAAATCCCACAATATTATGATTTCCCATGTTGCCTTCCCTAAATTCCTTATTTATGTTTATTGTCCCTAATTCCATCATGTTCCCCTTTCCCTAACAATCCCCTTGTATTTATGTCCCCTTGGTGACAGCATTTGAAAAAGTCAAACAACAGTTAATTGGGTGCAAAGTCAGCAATACATTTCAGCCATCTTGCCTTCAAAACCATGTCAGAAACCGAATCAGATTATGAGCAGAGTTATGACAGTGATTCGACACGGAGATAGAAGTGCCAAGGAGGCATCATAAGGGTGGTAAAGGTGGTCGGCATGTCAGGGAGGAGCCCACTTCTTTGGCTCAGTTGCAAGCTTTTCCACTTGCAATGACATGTTTTCAGTATCAATCATGCTTTGGATATTGTGAGCGGATCTCGCAAATTCAACATCACAGAGAACTAGTCCACTTGTTTGTCCTACATTTGCACAATGGTCAGGTGAACCTTGCAGGAGTGGACTTCACCCTATCACCCCGAAAATGTTGCTCAAGCCACCGGGATACCAAATGGGGAGGAGTGGAACAAGCGCCAGCAACTAGACAGATTTCATTATGAACCATATATCAAACCCGGGTGTATGAGACACCTAACTGTTGTTTTTCCCTTCAGATTCCTAAGGGATGAGTATGCACCCTTGATGAGGCTCATTATGCGCTATTTCACTTGTGAGGGCAGATTTTCACGTTTATATTCGTACCATATCCGTTTGTTGATGCATTTCACCCGGGTACGAATGATGAACATTCCATTTTTCATGTGCCGAAATATAGAGAGGATGGTGCCCTTAGTGCAAAGGAAGAACCCCGCACAGCAACACAAGAGTATATATCATTATGCACTGATCGAGATCATAGTGATGCATCAGTTGGCACAGCAGGGTATTGCTTGGGAGGATTTCATCTCTCGCGACTTCTTCACGGTGCCACAGCCACCCCCTGAGATTGTCCATGATGAGGGAGGGCCTTCACATCAGTTTCACATTCCAGAGCCCGAGCATGTCAGCACTCCAGCATGTGTTACATATCAGAGAGGCCACAGGGCCTTATTTGCATCTGCACGGCGAGTATTATCTCCACACCAGGTGGAAGGGGTCTCGCTTTCTTCATCAGCACAGCGAGTGTTATCTCCACATCAGGTGGAAGGGGCCTCGCTTTCGACAGCAGCACAGGTACAGGAGAGAGGCAAGCAGCCCATGATTGATGAGGGACCATCAGGTGATCCGGACATAGACATTATTGACCTTGACATCAGTTCTCCTAGCTCGGAGCTAAAGGAGATCATTCAGCAACAGAAGGCTGAAAATCGCTTGTTGCAACAGAAATTGGAAACGGCCAATTGGACAATCAACTACTTGGAGCAGCGTAACAAGCAGCTAGAAGATGAACACACTTTTGATGAGTTGCGGCGAATCCGAGAAGACTGAAACTTGGCCCGCAAGAGACCCGGTGATTTGACACCTATTGAGCAAGGGTCTATGCTCATACGGGTGAACACTCATTTAGAGAAGTTGCTAGCCAAGGAAAACAGGGACAAAGATATGCTCCGCCACATGAAGAATCATTATTGGGCCTGCATGCATGTGTGCAAAGCGAAAATGAAGGTACTCAAAGGACGATTGGCCAAGGCACTAAAACGGAGGAAAAGGCCCGATCCACTTCAGATTTTGGCTGAAGCCTCCTTGAAGGAGCATGGTGCTCAATGATACACCCCCAGCTCAAAATTCAGAAAATTTGGAGCAATTTTGGTCAATTTTGAATTTTTTTTGCTAAAAACAGGTTTTTGCCCTCAACGCGTAGTGCGCCGCGCGCTACCCTGAAGATGGGGAGGTCCATTTCACAAAAACTCTGCATTTTTGGATTTTTCATGACAAATTACACTTGCTCAGCCACTGCCAAGACATTTCATTGAGGTTTGGGCCCCCAAAAGGTCAAAAAACAAGCAAAAAATGACCTTCTGCCACTTTTTGGACACACAGGAAGCAGTCTTGGAAGATTGCATTTTTGGAGGGGCAAATGGGCACCAAATTGAGAAATTCCACTTGGGTTGGAGAGTAGACATCCAGACCTTTCCAACAAGCCCACTTGAGCCTTGTTTGGATGCCGGGAAGTGCCCCAAAAGTGGGCTCAAAGGCGCGCTACGCGTAGAGAAATGGCGCGCTATGCATCAGGGAAATTTGCCAGTTTTTCATCTACAGCTCAGGACAACGCAACTTTTGACTAGTTTTGACTTTTCATGGGATTTTTCACCCTCTTTAATGTAACTAATGTATTTTCATGATGACATGACACTTTTTTTACCTATTCTAGAAGATTCATTCATAAAATAGCAAAAAATTAATGAATGAATTGGTTTCCTAACTTATAGAGGCAAGTTGTTTTGAGTGCCTAGATTGTAGTGCTCAGTTTAGAATTGGTTGAAACAACTCCTAGGATGATGAGCTCGACCCCTAGAGGCAAGGAAATGTGTTAGCTTTCCTATATTATGTACTTTCTTAGTCATTTGCATGGTTGGACTCTTGGGGGATAAGCTTAGACTGTATTACACATTGTATCTCAGCAATTTTGGCAAAGGAAAGACCAGGGTTTTGCAGCACTATTTGGGATTCCTGTGGTTATTTGTGTTGATGGTGTGTTTCTCTCATGTACTTGTAAGTTTGTTATGTGTATCATTTTCCTGCTATTCTCTTCTGCAAATTAAACAAATGAAGTGTTAAGGTAGAATTCATAATCTTGTATGCTCTGCCTTTAAGTTTGTTTAATATCTATGTTTTCATCTGTTTAAGGAGAACTCCTGAAATTTTCTTGCTCTCCTTAGCTCCTCACCAGTCATTTCTATCCATTCAATTCCTTTAAAGACATCAGGACGATTGCCTACCTTGCCCCAAAAAGACCTCTGCAAAAACTGTGTCACATCCCCACACCCAAAATTGCCTTTCCCTGTTTTCCAACAAAACCCTAAAAATCTTAAATCAAACTATCTTATCAATTTACTAGCCTAAAATCAATCATATTCATATCGGTCATCATCAGCCCCTTTGAAGACCTCTTGCCGAGATAGACCCAGAGAGAGCCCTCTCCTGTCCTCGTAGGGCTAGCTACGAGGCTGAGCTTGGTTTGATGTTGCCTTGAGTTTCGCCTTCCTCAGCCTGAGGCAAATTCTAGCGCTAACACATTGAAACAAGTTAAACATCATAAGTAGATGTTATGAGTAAGAGGCATCTGCTAATGTAGTGAACTCACATAACTCTATGTGAGTGATGATATCTATGATAATAATGCTTGTAACTCTCGATTTCTTTCTTCTAGTTGTTGTATATGGTGGTTGTTCAACTAAATCACGTAAGATTTTGTTGTAAGAGCATTGTAGCTCTTACCGGCTTCTATATCACACAACAGTGAACAATTAATGAACAATTAGAACCACTTGTAACCAGTCATAGCGCCAAGATCTAACTAGTTCTAGCACCAAGATCTCAAGGAGGGAAAAACGAAAATAGTTACTAGATAGAATTATCTTGGGTTTCACTGACACTATAGCATGTAGAGAAGAAAATATATCACTCACCTATCCTTGATTGTTATGTTCATATACAACATGGTGGATTGTAATATTGTTGTAAGTATTGCGAATGATCGTCACCAACGGTCCAGTTTTATGGTTGTTGATGTCATGCAGAAAACAGATCCAACGTTTCTGCAAGGATGGATATTTTATGGGATGGCAGGAACGTGGTAGATTAGGGTTTATTTCCTTCCACACCACAAAGGTGTTGTTTCTTTTCTGATTAAATGGTAAACCCTACCAATTAGGGTTGGTCCCTTCAGTGGAAATTGTAATAATGGAATCCTCCCATTGCACTGAGGGCTGACAATTATCAAAGGCCATCTAGTCGTGTATAAGGAGATTTAAGGAAGAGAAATCATTACATGACTAAGAAGGAAAACAACATCAAGAATAATCAACAGTAGCAGATTCAAATAACTATGCTTTCCAGTTGGTCATTGGGTTGATGAAATCAAGTTCACAAACTTCGTAATCATCAACTGTGGTGAAATCTATGGTCTCCATAGATGTTTCATAGGTGTTGCAGAATAGAAACTTTGAAGAAGACGTTGGAAATATCATGCTATCTGCAACTTCAGACAGTTGTAGAAGACCAAAACTAGATTTTTCTACCCTATTGTTATTATTATCCCTAATTATATCTACTCTATCTGTAAATTAGGTTAGATCATGTTTGTTTTTATCACACCATTATCGACAGGCCCATAGAGAAATTAATGATCTTTGACAGGCCCAAAGAATTTGGATGGTGTGAAAGATGGGACTCACACGTGAGATGTCAACCAGTCTGTTATACACCACATGCCCATTGATGATCACTAGTGGCCTATAATAACAGAATTGCCAAAAATAAACAATGTGCTACTATATCGATTTTTGAATGAAAGCGATGACAAATATAAGAGTCTGTCTCCGAATCTGCACAACCATGGGTCAATACCCTATCAAATTTTTTTTTGGGATTGTTCATAGTCATAAATGTTTGTTAAAAATATTCCCAACATGCTTCAATTCTCAGAAGACCTCAAAAATCACAGAAAATATGCCAACATGCTTCAATTCCTGTACCATCAAAACATAGATGCCAAACATGCCTGAATATTGAAGTCGCGACCAACTACACAGAACAAAACACAAGTATTCTCCTCAATTTGACATGTTTTCCAAAATTTAGAATGAAAGTAGCAAGACTCTCAAGTCCACAAAAGACATATCCAAATAAAACAACCAGTAGTGCATTAGCAGCCACAATAAATGAGTAATACATTTTTCCAATGAATGAATGGAGATCATTACAATAGACCTTGCTAATGCTCCCTCAGATCCCTGAGGGAGTAATCACAACAAAAGAAACTTTATGGAGCGGGAAGGAGGGTTTAATTTACAACAATTGTAAAGATATTATAACAAAATAATGACAAATCGATGAAAAGAATACCGACATGGGGATCCATGGCTGGAAATAGGGCTACAAGCTTGGAGATATTGGTTGAAGGAGAAAAGGAGGAGGTGTAACGCATTCTTTTGGCAACAATGGGAGTAGATCCATGGACATCCTCGAAAGGTGGCAAATGCTTCCCACATACTGCTACAGACATGGCAGCTGCCTAGAATCGAACCCTCAACCTCCTTCAGTGCCTCCCTACCATCCCAATCCAACTTTGCAAACCTCCAATCCAGAGGTTCCTAATCTCGTCGCCTGAGCTCACTTGTTGTGGGTATAAACTCATGATGTTTTTCTTGGAGTTCAGTCGATGGTGCTACCATGGACTCACTGCATCACTCTGAAATATTTAAAAGGAAAAGAAAAATCCACCAAAAAAAGAGGTAAAAGAAAGCCTATGATAATGGCGAGCCCACAGGAAATATATGGAAACACTATGGCAAAGCTAAAAATATGTCAAGCCTAGGAATATTTTGATCCAGAATCCAAAACATTATAGCTTCTCTGGCTCTTTTTCACAAGCTTCCGACGACGTGGGAGCCAAAAAGAAAAAAACAAGAAAGGCTTTGTCATAAGGGTAGATGTATAGTTAGTTAGTCGTTAGGCTAGATGTACAATTAGTTGACGATGTAAATTAAGGAGTTTGATAGTCTAGTAATGATTCATATAGGTTGTCAATTGAATGACTTAAAAATTTTAAATCATCTAACATTGAATCAGATGGAGCATAACAAAGAGAACGAGGGCAAGTGGGGAGTTCTTCTCAGAGGGAATTCCCTTATGACGCAAATATATAAATTTAAGAAGGATTAATTATTAATGTGTAAATTTCTAATTATTTAGTTTGATCAATTTAATTTTAAATTTGCTTAGTTACCCTAGTTTGTTGGGATGAGAGAATGTTAGTAACTTGAATGGTGAAATTTTTTTTGAATGCAAAGTGACAATGTAAGAATGTTGATTGATAGACAATGTGAATAATAAGAATTTAGTCTACATTCAATATTCATTGTGATCAATCTCAAATTATTTTCTTCTATTGTTCTTATTGTCACACCTATTAGTTTTTCCATCTTTCTTATTAGTATTAGTTCTTATTTTCCACCTTTCGCTCTCTATGTTTTTCTTCATCTCCCCTCTCTCACCCCCTCCAACTCCATCTCTTTCTCAAGTCCACTTTCTCTTCCTTCCTCCCTCTCCCTTTCTCTCCCACCTCCTATTGTCTCTCCCCCCATCACACACTCTCTCTCCACCCTCCAACACTGTCACTATCTCCCTTCCTCTCTCCCCCCTCCATATCTATGTCTCCCTCTCCCTCTCTCTCTCTCTCTCTCTCTCTCTCTCTCTCTCCTTCTTTCCCTATCTCTATTCTCTTTATCCCCTTGTCTCAGCTCTCCCTCATTCCCTCTTCATCCCTCCCTTGTCACTCCCTTTCTCTCTCCACCTTTGTCTCTCTCTCCCACCTCTATCTTCTTCTTAAATTCGATCCCATTGTATTGTATTTAAGAAAATATCTATTAAAAAAAACATAATTGGTTGTAAAATATTAAACCTACATTTTGGATCAATCATGTAAAGGAAATACAATAATAAAAAACTTAAAAGAATGATGCACTATCTTTCCTCTATCATTGTTAGTCGCTTTTCTTTCTCTCTTCCCTTGGATCCTTGGTTAAGACATCTATCTCGGTTCTTTATAATATTATTTATATTATATAAATTTCACATATGTATGTGTAAAAAGTATTCTAAAAGTAATTATAACCTTTTCGCTTTTAGATTTAATTAAAAATGTCATAAAATTAAATTAAAAAAAATTATAATATATTTTGATTGTGAAATAAGTTATGGTTTTTGGGCATGCGGTACTGATAAGTCATGGTATTGGCCCATGGCATTGTATTGACCCATGGTATTGTAACATAAGAATTAAAATCTTAGATCCATAACATATTAATGGAAAGCATAGATGACCCATGGTATTATGATTTTCTTTTATTTGAAAATTGTTATATTACTTGGCTCAAACTAGTTTATTGCACTAAGAAAGACTAAAGAGAACATGGAAGATTATGTTGTTTTTTAAGTTATTATTATTATTATTAGTTATAATATAGCCAACATTAAAAATGTTGACATACAATCTTTCTTACATTACATCTAAAGCCTACACATCTACCCTATGCTAAGTTATAGAGAGCAATGATATATATATATATACATACACACACACACCCTAAGAGTTTAAATTTAAAAAAAATGATAGGTAGGCGGGCTTTGATTCCAAAATCTAACGCTGAAAAACTACTCATTTTCCACCATTACATTCTACCCCTTGGAGTATATAAAGTACAGTGAAATTAGAAATTTTTTTTTTTTATTAATTAAATTTACCTTAATTTAAATTTATTACATCTTAAAAGATTAAATTTTATAGTTTTAAAAATTAAAAAAAAGTAATTCATTTTAACATTAAATAAATGTAAATATTTATTATAAATTAAATAAAAAAATAAAAAGTATTTATATTATTAAATTTTAAGTAACTCTATAATTTCTGAATTCAGGTTTCTTTTTGTGATCCATAATGAATTAAGAAAAGTCTTTTGGTAGAAATCACATAAGAGAAATTTGGCCAACGCATTTTGAACCAACAAGTGTGGTTCATCATCTGGTCCTAATGATGAACTACACTTGGTCCTAATGATGAACTACACTTGTTGGTTAGAAACAAGTTGGTTCGAAATTTGTTGACTAAAAATTATGATGAACTACACTTGTTGATTCGAAACAAGTTGGTTCGAAATTTGTTGGCCAAAAATTATTCGAAACAAGTTGGTTTGAAATTTGTTGGCCAAAAATTATGTGATTTCTACCGAAAGACTTTTCTTAACTCTATAATTAATAAAAAAATATATGTCAAAACTTTCAAATAAAACTTTGTTGATAAAATTTTATTTAGAAATTTGATAATTTAAAATAATTATAAAAATAAACTCAATGATAAATGACCCAAAATAAAACCATATGAATATGTTATAAACAACATCATATAAAATTATATCAACCTTTAACATTTTATTTTCAAAACCCAATTGAACGTCTCACTTCCGTTTTAAATATTGATTTAATAAAAAATATGATTTGATTATAAGATCCCGTCTACGAGCTTGTAAATTTGAACGTCTCACTACAAATCACCTTTCGTCCCATTGGTCATTGAGGTTACAACAACTGGCTTACCACTTCTGGCCCATTGCTCCAACTCAGTCATTGAGGTTGCGACATTCGTCCCATTGGTCATTAAGGTTGCAACAACTGGCTTACCGCTTCTGGCCCATTGCTCCAACTCAGTCATTGAGGTTGCGACAACTTGCTTACTACTCATTGATGTTAGATTAACATGCTGCTCAATCTAATTTCTTTTGGCATGTTGTGGAAAGAAAATGTAATAGAGTGTCTGCATCCCAAGATGAGAAAATGTGTTAGATGATTGGAAAAGTAGACAGAATTTTCGCTACATCTTTGTAGAGCAGTCTTTAGATTGCTACAAGATTCATTATAATTTTGAAATCACTCGGTGAAACAACATATCTCTCCAAAAATTACCAAATTTAACGCTTTGGAGTTAGAGAAAAGAAAAGCGCAACAAAAATAAATTCATGCTTCTACAGATTGTTATTCTTGGTTTTACCGTAGAACAATTTTCTCTCCATACTCTGAGATTTTCCATGCAAGAAATGCTTGAAAAAACTTAAGCAGATTCTCATACCTTCACATAACCCAAGGAGTCATCACTATCACCGCCATGAATTAAGCAAAAAATAAGAAGAGAAAATGTTTGTGGAAATGTTAAAAAGAAAGAAGATATAACTATGAATAATTTCAATTTGAACGCTAACGAGACTCAACCAGGATGAAATGGAGGTACCTAATCTCCAATAGAAACCGCCACAATAGCGCTAAGGTCGAAGGTTGGAGCCGAGCTTTCGCCTATCGGAACTGATTTTTGAATCTTAGACCTCCCTTTATTTCTTGGCCAATACATGTTTGAAACAATCGTTTACTAATTCTTAAAACAAATATTCATTGGAAGATTCACAGAGTGACATTGGAAGTATCTTTCTGAGCCAGAACAGTCGAGCCCCTACTGTCACAGAGCACCCGGGTTTGGTTCCCTTCACTTCTACTAACTTGCCATGACATAATCCTGTTGCAGAATCATATTCCCAAGGTGATTGCAACAACTAAAAATGTAGTGGATGGAAATCACCTCTTCATCAAAGCTGTGTCTAAAATCCAACAAAATTTACACCCTCGTCTTGTGCAGTTACCCCGCTTGAATAAAAAATGTTGTGTTATTACTTCATGCATACTTATACATGTCCAAAATTTGTATTTAGTGCTTAGTTTTCCAAGCGCTTCAAGTGATGTGGGATGTGCAGACATGCAGAAAATACATGGAATGCTTCACCTTTTTTAGATCAAGAAGTACGTTTACAAAAAAAACAAAAAGTTCTTTTTTTTTCATATTGATTTATATGCATATTAGACCTAGTGCTCAGTCATGTAGAGACATGGAAACACTGAATAAACCTCTTATTAATTTCGAAGAGAAAAATATGAACATAACACTGCCAAGATGAGAAACTAAATTTATCACATACGAGCAGAGGTGTAGTCTGGTGCACCGAGGCCGCAGTTTGAACCACTCCACCATGAACCTAGCCACTGGATGCAGTTCTGGGGGCGGAACGTTGCATCCGAAGTTGCTCAGGAGCAGGCATGCTTGAAGAGACTAGGACGAGAAAGTTGGATTCAGGGTGGTTGTGGTTATGAAAGTTTTCACCCATGCCTGTCGCAGTTCTTGCATAGTCTGTTGTGATTTCCAGTATTGAGGCGGGTAAACGGAAGCTAGTTCTCTGGTGTTTTCCTAAACTAAGAACCGACGACCTTCTGCCACGTTCTTGCAAATGTCGTAGCCATCCTACAGGCAATGGATGAGCTCTCATAGGGCATCGATGTGGACAAGAAAGGCTGACCGAATGAATGCAGTCCAATTTTAAATATTATTGTATGTTTTTATAACTTCATACGATGGTTCGTATAACTTCATATGTCGGTTTATAGGTTTTCTTTCCAATGCTTTGCAGTTCGGAAGTATTAATTTGATGGTCGACGATAATTCTATCGTCTAACATAGGAGATCAATGACTCACAAAAAGACACATTGGTATTCAGGGGAGTTAATTTTAGAGGGGAACGCCTTACAATGTAAAAATACATATTGGCTACATTTAAATTACCATGGACCTTTACGTTATCCCATTTTGTATGATGATGGGTCTCTTATTCATATACAACAAAATGAGTTTCTTCATTTATTGCATTTTCCAATGTTGTAAAATGTTACATTGTTGATTAATTAATATATGGATTCTTTACAAGTTACAGATAACATAGGTGTAATCCATTGGATAATGAATTAATGCAATCATTATATTAAAACATAATAATTAAATTATAAAAATCAATAATATTATAAAAAATATTTGATTTTAAGGTGATTGTTTGACATTTCGTAAAAACAATTAATTAAATAATGCATATGGATGCATTATATTCTTTTGAACACACTAAACATTGTGCACCATGAAAATAGAAAGAGGTGCATTTCATGATACATAGGCACCAATGCTTAGTAGCAAGTAATGGCACCAACATCTCGCTTCAAAATGTTTCACAATTTCATGTCCCTCTAGTGCACATGGCGATATAGGCATCAATGTATTTACATATACAATATAAAGCTCAATAAGCCCCAGTGTTGTATTTATGTGTATCAACATTGGAAATTTTGAAAACAAAAAGAATAGGTTGATGCAAAAAAATTATATGAGCAATGGTGTGCCATAAAAAAAAAAGAATGGCATCATCACAATCTCGTGCATAACAATTATACTAGCACTAGTGCATTGTTAAGCAAAAAGACTATGTCGGTGTGCAATAATTATATGAGCGCTAGTGATTTTAGTTTTCTTTACACATTGGGTTGTGTTAACCAAAAATGCACTAGTATGTGTTGTTAAAATTAGCCTTGAAAAACAAAACCTCTGTTAAAACTTTCACTTGTCCAATTTATTTGTTATAGCAAAACTTTGTTAAAACCTCTACTACGAATGGCAGATTTTGTAGAAAAGGTTTTTTGAATTTTTTTTTTAATATTGTAAACACTAAAAACCTCTACAAAAACCTTTGCTACAAGGTGTTTTTCCTTATAATTGAATTTTTTTGTTCGCAAACCCTATGATCTCAAATGCATAACTAATTATTGCCCTATAACTTTGTCAAATGTTTCCAACAACACTACAAGGGAAAAAGCTTTTGTAAAGGTGCTTCTCCATTCTTGCTTTTCGTAGAGGCAAGTGGGTAAACTTTTTATGCGTGGTGGACCAAAAATGGTTAGACACACTGGTGTGTGTGTGAGTATAATAGCCATTTATGTGCTTCCTCACATTCTATGAGTAGAACCCAATGTAAATGCCGCCAAATTTCAACATGTACTCCTAATTCTGAGGGATTCTACCAAACTTAAACATGTAACCTTTTAACAATCTCCACCTTGAAACTAGTCAATTCAAATTGATTGAGCTAACCCATTAAGCTAACATGCATGAACACGTGTGCATGCGTGTGTATTCCACACAAACACAAACACACACACAAATGCAACACTAAAAAACAAGTGAAAAAGGTGACCTTCTACACTCAAATTTCATAATGCCATTTTTTTTAAATTGCTCCATGGTGTGCCCCATTATCAACCATTTTTGTATGATGATTACATGTGTGACATCTACTCGAGGATTTGCAGGATGACATGGTAACTCTAGCCTTATGAGGAAAGATAGCTTTTAAGGTGACTCTATAACAATGTTTGGTTGACTATGAATGTGGTAAGGCCTTGGATGTACCGAAACCTATCTGAAGTGTTAGTGGATTTCCTACATGAGGGTTAGAAATAAACCTTTCCCTACAATGGTTTAGTTGGATAACAACAATAATGAGGTTTAAAACCCTAGAAGCAATGATTATAAATATGTTAGATTTTAAGCATTTTTTGCCTTCTTTTGGAAAAAGGTAGTTTGGATTATCCACAGTATTATATAAATCTTGTCGATGTTTCAAATCCCAAAGGGGATCCATCTTTAGGACATAAAATGAGTGATTATAAATATGCTATACAAATAGGCCTACATAAAAAAGATTAACAAACTAGAAAACATGCACCAAATATTAGATCTGAAACATATTATCACCACAAAACTTCCACGCCCAAAGAAATCAAGCTATTTTATTAATGTAAAAATCATTTGAGGAGAAGTCTTCCAAAAGTGGCTCACGATGACCACCTCCTTGGGGTCTTTATGTTTCCTTCCTATGGTTGTAATGGCTCTCTTTCTCCATAAACTTTTTATATAATGCAGAAAGTAAAAGGTAGATGGTGAGGCTCTAATGGAGAGAAATTGAATGTAATAAGAGCAAAGGTTCAATGATGATAACGGTCATGGTAAAAATGAGGAGAGAAAAACTATCTATTTATATTAAAATGTTGGGTTAAATTTGATATGGTCAAATAATAAAATATTTGTTGGATCAAATCAAGATCTAACCAATTTTGGCATTTTATTATTTATTTGTGAGTGGTAAAGGTCAAAGAAATGGTCCACAACCTTTATTTATATAGCTAACTCAAAAAGTAAAAATTTATTTAGTTAATCAATAAAATAAGTAAAATAATAAGAAATAAACAATAAATAAATGGGTTCATTAAATTACTTCAAGGTGATTTGGTCAAATAAGCTAGAAATAATTTATAAATAATGTTTTACTAAATTATTTCTATGAATATGTTTAGAGGATTAAGGAACAATCAATAACTAAATGATTTATTGAATTATTCCTATTGAAATGGAAAATGTGAGCAAAAATATTTTGAATTATTTAACTTCCATGAGAAAAAATATGAGAATAACATAAAATTAAATTAATTAATGAATTTATGGGTTATTCTTATGTGGCTAAATTAATTAATAGAAATAACTTAAGAAAAGTGGTTCCTTAGGATATTTCCTTAGGTGAAAGTGGGTTTTAATGTGTAAAAACCTATACTACATGGAGTATTTCAACTCACCTAGTGAATTATGGTTAGGTGATCACTTTTTATGTGATAGCATATTGCATCTCAATGTATGAGTGTATTATAGGTTTCCTTTCACTAGATACAGGAGGTGGTCATGGAGAGAGAGAGAGAGAGAGAGAGAGAGAGAGAGAACCACTACTGCAAGGATTTGAACCACATGAGGAGGAGGTGATATCACTTGTCAATAAAGGGTCTCTAAGTGGATGTACATGATCTCAATAATGTGGGGGAGGCATACCCATACTCACCGAGACAACTGAGTACAAAGAATATTGATGTGCCCAACAAAGTGGGTGTGAGAAACATAATATATAATACATAATGTGTTGGCATTAATGGGCCAAAAAATGATACAATGATATACATAGTCCCATATACATGTGTCTGGAACAAAAGGGTTAGGGCTGATATAATGACCACTACTAATTTTACATAGGACCCAATTCCCCCATGTTGATGAGAGTGGGACGTCACAACCAAAGAAGCCATGTTGAATAGGAAAGGGATTTGAAGTTTTGAATGAGCTAGCTGAAGGGGGGCTCATGTGGGAAGCTCTACAAATGGTTGAAACCGAGTGAATCAAATATATTGAACTCTATCTGAGGCTAGACCATGAACTGTTAATGTCCAGACATGCAATGGACTACCTGAAGGGAAACCCCATCCTAAGGTTTCGGAACATCTCACACATGTCTAGTGAATGTTGGTACAATCTCCTAAAGCATTGAACCATCAAGTGTATGATTCTTGATTGTGAAACAATGAGATGGAGTTGAGCATGTGAGAAACAACCAAGTCAAATGGTAGTGATGTCTACCTTTACTTGATTTGAGGCATGCGATAATGAAGAAACTAGATCCAAGATACATTGTCTTTTAGGCCACTTTCCTAGAATACATGTGCTAAAGTCAAGAGAGGAGGGGCTGCCAAAGTTGAGGTAATGATGGGTCCTCAATAAAGGCATGAGGAATATAGTATAATGTGACCAACAAAGCCTAACGCCAAAGTTGGGAATAAAGTGGTCTAATGGGTGGACTTATGACTTCCCCTATCAGAGCATAACATGCAAGTTGACTTGACAACGACAAAAAATGTTCCATAAGGATGGTTAATTACTTAGGCATAAGATTTTCAAAGACAAATTAGGACATTTGGAGGTCAAATCTTAGCAATATAGAATGGGTATAACACACGAAAGCATTGACATATTGTAACAAAACACATTATGGTTCTGAATATACTCCATGGGACATAATTGTGACTCATCTTCGATGTTATGAACCAAGGGGACTCAATGATACAGACACTGACCAAACCAAGTACAAATGGTACAAGTCCCTCTTGGAGAAAACCAAGAGGTTATAAGAGGGAAGAGTTTAGGGGGACATGGGTTGTCATCATGAAAATGAGAAATGAAAATGGTGTTGGCTTTGGATGAAGACAAACTAGACTGACAATGTAGAAATTGCAAGAAATTTGTTATTTCTAATGAATTCAAACTGAAATCAAGAGACATAAATTTCTTCTACTATTTTGTGGAAATAAAAACACACAATATAAACACATACAATGACATTCAACCATAAAAACACAAGGAACACAATGATTTTACACGGGAACACAACTCAGTAAAACCCCTTCATTGCTTTTCATTAATTTAAATGAGAAAGAGAAACAATTACAATATCTTGCTTCAACTTTGAAGCACACCTTGTACTATAAAATTGTTCTCCTACTTCCTAACCTGCTCTGGCCAATACTTAGCCAATTCAAGCCTTAAGAAACCTATTTCCTTGCACAATCCTAGAGGAATTAATCTCCTAAATAATAGGGAAATTCCCTATTTCCTTGCACAAATACAAGGGGAATTGATCACCCACTCATTGCAAAAGCATTGTATACTCAACAATATACAATTAATTATTAAATGTTCCTTTTCCTCCACTCTAGCTAGGTAATTTGAATTACATGCATGTTTGGGCTATTTTTAGATGATTGACTAGTTTAATTGAGAGATCAGTGAGTTAACAATAGTTCTACTACTCAACTGACCTTCAACTGACTCAATTAACGACTTGAGCTCAATTAATTAAGTTCAACTGAAAATAACTGAATTAGATTGCTAAATTTTAGCAATCACTACATGCACAACTTTACTCCAAGCCTACACACTCAAATTTAATGATATAACCAAGTGACAAAGCCATGTCACTCAAGCTAATTGAAATCTAAGTCATCTTGCCGATGTGGAAAATCGAATTACTCAATTTGACTAAGGCACAAGTCAAATAGAGCCTTTATTGCTACAATTTCTAACACTCCCTCTTAACAAGAAAGGGATTTTGCACCACCCCTATCCTGCATCTGTGGAATTCGAATTTGACTCTTGACAATGCCTTTGTCAAGATATTTGCATCCTACTCCTTAGATGGAATGTATTGTAGCATCATAATTGTCTTTTGCACATAATCCCACAAGTGATGGTACCTTATATCAATGTGATTGGACCTGTCATGAAATACTGGATCCTCAGAGAGTTTGATACAACTTTTATTATCACAATAAATCATTGTCGGATCCATTTCTTGATCGAAAATACCCACAAGTATTTTCCTCATTAATATGGCCTCACATGTTGCTTGACTTGCAACCATGTATTCAACCTCTATGGAGTTGAGTGACACAGACCTTTGTTTCCCGCTATACCGAAAAATAACTATAGACCCAACACTGAAGATAGATTTTGAAGTACTCTTCCCATCTAATGGACTCCCTGCACAATCTGCCTCAGTGAAGCCTTGGAGCTTCACTCCCTCTGTCCTCTTGTACCATAACCCATACTCGGTTGTGCCTCTGAGGTATCTTAGCACATGCTTTGTTGCCTTCAAATACAACTTGGTAGGCTTCACCATGGCTTGACTCAACTGATTAACTGCATAACATATGTCAGGCCTTGTGTTTACCAATTACATAAAGGATCCCACAAGTTTCATGTAGATGGTAGCATTTACTGCCTCTCTTAAAGAGTCATTCTTCATCCTCCAATTGGTAGCTATAGGAATGTCCATAGGCTTGCGGTTCTCCATGTGAAATCTTTGAAGTATTTCAAAGGAATACTTCCCCTAAATCATAAACAACTCACCATCACCCTACCATACTTCTAACCCAAGGAATAATGCATCAAGCCCATGTTTTTCATCTTGAATTCTCTTGCAAGGTCCTCCTTGCAAGAGTGGATCAACTGCTCATCCCTTGTAAGTATCAAGTCATCAACATACAATCACTACAACAAAACCTTGAGATTATCATCCCTTTTTTCTTCCTTTTTTGCATCTAGAGCCCATTTTTGGTGCTATTTGTGTCCATTTATCAAATATGGTGAAAAAATTGATGCAAAATTTGCACTGAGTTTTGCACCAAGTCTTACACCAAGTTTAGTACCAGTTATTGTAATAAGTTTTGCATCAGGTTTTACGCCAGGTTTTATGCCAAGTTTTGTGCCATCCTTTGCACAATGTTTTGCATCAAGTTTGGCACCTAATTTTGTTTCACCTACTTTTGCATCCTTTGTTTCATCCACTTTTTGCACCTACACTTGCATCAATTTTTGCATCATCTCTTGCATCCTCTTTTGCATCCTTTTAAAATCATTTTTTGCATCCATTTTGCATCATTTTTTGCATCCCCTTTGTGCCAAGTTTTACATCGAGGTTCATGTTTATTTTTGCATCTAATTTTGTTGCATCTAGTTTTGCATCCATATTTACATCCTCTTTTGCATCTATTATTGTGTCCATTATTGCATCCAATTTTCTTGTGCCATAATTTGCACCTAGTTTGGCACCTCCCTTTGCACCCATTTTTGCTTCTAATTTTGCATCCATGATTGCATCCTCATATACATCAAAGTTTTCATCAACTTTTACATCTATTTTTGCATCCCTTTTTGTATCCACTTTTGCGTCAAGATTTGCATCGGGTTTTGTGTCTCATTTTGCATCTACTTTTGCATCGGATTTTGTTGCATCAACTTTTGCATTTTATTTTGCATCCATTGTTGCACCCATGTTTACATCCACTTTTGCATCCCTTTTTGCATCTTAATTTGCATCTTCATTTGCTTATTTTTTGCATCTATTATTACATCCACTTTTGTTGTGCCACAATTTGTGCCATGTTTTGCACTTACTGTTTCACCCTCATTTGCTTCCAATTTTGCATCCATGTTCGCATCCTCTTTTGCATCCAATATTTGCATCTCAGTTTGCATCCACTTTTGTGTTGGGTTTATGCGTTGGGTTTTGCGTCTCATTGTGTATCTTCTTTTGCATCTACTTCCATGGCATCCAATTTTATTTCTCCTGTTGCACCCATTTTTGCATCCACTTTTACATCCCTTATTGCATCTTATCTTGCATCTAAGTTTGCATATTTTTTGTGTTTGTCGTTACATCCACTTTCGTTGCACCATAATTTGTGCCATACCTTGTGCCTACCGTTGCAACCCACATTTGCTTCCACTTTTGCATCCTCTTTTCTATTCAAGTTTGCATTGAATATTGTTTATGTTTTTTGCATCTCATTTTGTATCTACTTTTACATCCACTTATGATGCGTCCACTTTTGCATCTAACTTTGTGTCCACTATTGCACCCACGTTTGGTCCATGTTTACACCCCTTTTTGCATCCAAGTTTTTGTCCTTTTTTGCGTCCATTGTTGCATCCACAACTGTTTCACCACAATTCATGCTAAGTTTTATGCCTACTATTGCACCCATGTTTGCTTCCACTTTTGCATCCGCATTTGCATCCTATTTTGTGTCCAAGTTTGCATCAACTATTGCATCTACTTTTGCATCCAATTTTGTGTCAATTTTACTGTCTTGTTTTTCATTTACTTATGTTGCATCCACTTTTCATCCAATTTTACATCTATTGTTGCCCCCATTTTTTTTGTTCACTTTTGCACCCCTTTTCCAACACTCATCATATTTTCTACATTGATGATATTTCTTATGACATTGACAATTATGAACAACTGATGACAATGCCAATAATTATGACGATGATGATAATGAAGATGATGATCCAGGTGGATATTGGTGGCTGTAGAACCTCTATTTTACACCTATTTGTCTACCATTTTCCTCCACTTTTCCTTATCTTTCCTTCACTTTTGCCTCATTTTCACCATAAAACCTCTCAGATCATTACATTCAGTGTCAATAAGCATGATCAAGCAAGTTTTGCTAATGGATGACTATTTGTTTAGTTTTTGACTTACTTGCAGGAATCCCGCAGCTATCTGATGATCCCGCAGCTATCTGAAGATCCTGCAGCCTTTTTGTTAAACACTATGATCCACGTGTCAGTTTGCTAGACGGGCCACATGGGCACTCAGGTATCAGTGTGGTCGAGGTTCCTATCCTATTGTTCCAACCATCCACGTCACTTTCATCCATGGTCAAAGCTGGTTTAACCACGGTCAACTCAAAGTGGTTTAACGGTGTTTGAAAGCTATTTGGTCACGTCATCTCCAATGGTGATTTGTCCAAGTTCTAAAGACGGCAGGGGACGCAATCCAACAGGGATTTATTATCCATGATGACAGGAACCACCAAACTCGTTTATGCAACCGTGATGTGTCAAAGAGCCATTTAATACGCATGACTGTTATCGTTTTTCTGTTAACTAGCTGTACGCAAAGGATAGCTTAGAAATTCCTATAAATTGATGCGTCTGCGTACGCTCAAAGAACTTTTGATTAGTTGTATTTTGCTGCACTCGTGTTGAATTTAGAAGCGTTTGTGAACTCTGTTTTCTAGTGCTATTCCAGCACTCTGTTTTGTAAACTTTTTGCAAATGGAGAAATCAATATAGCACTGTTTTGAAGTTTCCAGATCTTTGAGTTCTCTTGTGGCTGAATGAACAGAGGGCCCCTGCTCATCTCAGCCTTTGTAAAGTATTTCATGTGCAACATTTCATTATTTTCTCATTTGTTTCCTTAAGCATGTATAGTTTTATTTACTTGTTTTCCTTTATTTTCAGCTGATCAGTGTTATTTCTTTGCAGGTTTCTTTTAGCCCGGGATTTATTTTTATGTGTTGTGTTTGCTTTACAGCTAATGGTATTTGAAGTTGACAATTCAAGTGTTGCCTTTGTCTTTATAGTTAGTTTTTAATCTTATTTCTCAAAGAGCTGTTAACATACATGAATGATCTTCATCATAAACTACTATCTTTTAAGATCAAAATATCACTAACTTGCAGCTTGTTTGGGTGCTTTTTGGACTGTTCTTAAGCTACTTTCTTTCCTTACTTTACACAGTACATGTGCTTTGAAGTATTGAGTTAGAAAGAGTAAATCATTACCACTAGTCTTTAAAGAAAAAATTTTGATTTTAAAGTGTTTCCTAGACTATTTCCTCACTACTTTCTAATCATGCTTCCCATAGTACATATGGCTGAAGTAGAGTATTAGAAATAGCAAATTATTATCATTAGTCTTTCAAGCATATTTTTCTCACTTTTATAATTCCACTTAAGCTACTTTCTTTCCGTGCTTTACACAGTACATGTGCTTTGAGGCATTGAGTTAGAGAGAGATAATCTTCATTCTTGGGTTTTAAAAGTGACTCTTTTTCCTTTTAAGCAGCAACTTGAACGGTGTCTAGTGCCATTGGTAGTGGTCATTTGCTTTCAAGTTTATTTCAAGTCATTTCAATTTCATTTATTCATTCCAAGCATTTCCTTTCAAGCAAATAGTTAGAAATCACTAAACACACACTTCCACTCATTTAGAATTCACTCTACACACACACCATCACTCACTTGTTTATAAATTCTCATTCCATTTAGGAACATAATTAAACCGCAACAACACCCCCAACGATAAGAAAAACTCTAAGAGGATACTTAAGTACATATAGTACACCTTCACTTCATCAGCTTACGAGCCCCGGGTTGACAATAAATACTAGCAATTTAGATAACACTAAATTGACTAAACATTTTGGCGCCGTTGCCGGGGAAGTGAAATTAAGTAGCCATATTCTTAGAAGAAAAAAAATATAAAAAAAAAACAACAACTTCAAGAAAAGAAGTTAATAACCTATCTAAGTATGCTCTCCTCTTGCACTTTGAAGTGATCTGGAGGATCAGAAAGGAGAAAGTTATTAATCTAATAGTTTCTTAAGTATGCTATCTTCTTGCACCTAGAGTGAACTGGAAGATCAGAAAAAGAACTATTTAACTTAACTTGAGGATAAAATAAAAATGACATGCATAGAGCTAGAGACTCTAGGGGAAGGTTTTTAGCTAGAGCTCGAAGTTCAATTTTTACAAGTCCATCTGCTTCAAGAGATAGACAAGAGATACCTCCCTTATCTCCAACCGAAACTCCTAGTCCTGAAATTCAAGAACCAAGAGTTGACTCTCCTATACCTTCTATTGAGTTCGAACTAGGAAGAGACTCTTCTCTTTCTCCTACCAGACAACCAATTGTAATTGAGGAAATAGACTCACCTGAAGAGGAAGGAGAAATCTCTTCTCATTCACCCCTTGTAGAAGAACCAGAAGATTTTGAAATCCCTAGGAGAATCATCATGGCCGAAGAAGAAGGAGGAGGTAGAGGTAGAGGAGGAGGAGGAAATAACAATAACAATGGAGGAGGTAGAGGCCCCATTGGAGGAAATAGAGATGGGGATAACACATTTGGGTTTCCCATTGTTGATGAGGACTCCCGAGCCACTATGAAAAACATATCACCATCTGTTCTCCCAAATTTTCATGGATTAAGAACTGAGGACCCTGAAACATTCTTGTTTGAATTTGAAGTTGTGTGTCGAACTTATGACTATCTGGATGATACTCAGAAACTCAAACTGTTCCCATCAACATTAAAAGATCAAGCTTTGAAATGGTTCATGGGATTAGTTACTCAGTCCATTAGGACCTGGGATGAAATGAAACAAACCTTTTTGGATAGGTATTTGGACTATTGTATGCCTACTGATCATAAGGGTGAAGTTTTTAAAATGATGCAAAAAGAAGATGAGAGCTTAGAAGATTTACTTGAGAGATTTCAATATAATTTAAAAGAGCAAAAATGAGCACCTTGGATGAAGAGACCTTAAAAGCCCTCTTATTAAAAGCCATTAGGGATGAGTGGATAGATATCTTAAACATGATGGGGAAAGGGGATATTTCTCAACTTCCTCTTAGTGATATAGCAGAACTATGTACCCATCTCTCAAGAGGCAAATCAAAAACTCAAAAAGGGCCTAGAGATCCTTCTCTCCTTAGGGCAAATAAATCTGCAACAGGATCAGTGAGTAGGGCTGAAATCGGTAATATGCTAGATGAATTTAAAACTGACATCTTAGGGAGTCTTAGTGAACAAATTGATACCCTTAAGATTCAGAATAAACAAAAGGCAGAAGCCGAGGCTATGACCATTTTTTGCCCGAAGTGTAGAAAGAAGCATGCTTTAAGGGAATGTCCCTTGGAAGCACAAGTTGTGGAAACCTGTGTAATTTGCTCAGAAACTCATGAGACCAAGGAATGTCCTTCAATCCCTGGCCTCAAAGCAGTCTTTCAAGAAGATCCAAGTACGCTTGAATCTCTTTGTTTTGTTGCAAGGAAACCTTGGCAGGGACAGCAAAATCAAGGGTTTAACAACTCTATGAATTTCCAGCCCCCACCAAATTGGAATCCTTGGCAACAACCTTGGTCACAACCACAAAACCCTTTCCAAGCATGGTTGCAAAGCATGCAAATGCAAAATTCTTATGGAGATTTTGCCCAATTCTATCAATATCCTCAATCCTTTCAGAACCAGCAAGCTCCCCAACTTCCAAATCAAGGTCAACAATTGTCATTACCATTCCCTCAACAACAACCTCCTCCACAAAATCAAAATTCTCAACTCTTGTTACAATCTCAGCAGAGGCCAAATCAACTTCCCTCTCAACCTCAACCAAACCCCAATAATAGGAATCCTCAAAATGCTTATGTGATGGAAGGTCAACCACTTATGGAAGGTCAACCATTCCCTACCTATATGGTTGTCCCTCTCAATGAGGTCCAACTCAGATCAGGTAGAATCTTAGACCAACCTTCTACAAGTACTCAACAACCAAGCATTTCTGAGGAAGAATCTCTCAAAGCCAATAAAGGTTCTGAAGTATCCCTTCAAACCCAAGCATTAAAGAAAAAGAAAAAGAATCAACTCCCTTAGTAGAGCAACCTACATCTTCAGCTATTCCTCCTTTTCCTGAAAGATTGCAAATTGATAAAGGAGTAGAGAAGCAGATTTGGTTGCCTGACTATAGCTTTCTAGATGAATTGAAAAATGTCTGTATCAAGATCCCCTTGTTAACAGCCATTAAGGAGATTCCCATTCTAGCAAAGACAATAAAGGAGATGAGTTTGAAAAAAACAATAAAAAGAACCAGAGACACAAAAAGGATACATCTAGTTGGAAAAATTGCAGACGTTATGATGGGTAAAATTACCATGCAAAAATATGTAGATCCCGGTAGCCCTATTGTTAAAACTTATATTAATGGGGTTGAAATCCCAAATACTTTGATTGACTTAGGAGCCGCTATCAACATTATGAGTAGACAGACCATGGATCAGTTAAAACTTCCTAATCTTCTCTTTACACCTACTTTGCTGCAACTTGCAGACAGATCAATCATTAAACCTGATGGTGTATTGGAAGACATTCCAGTCTCACTAGACTCTTGGGAGTATCCAGTTGATTTTATGATTTTAACTCCCAAGAACAATCTAGGAGGACATCCTCTTATTCTAGGAAGACCTTGGCTGGCCACAGCTGATGCTTTCATAAGTTGTAGGTCGGGAGACATGTATATATCAGATGGTAATTCTACCAAGAAATTCAACTTGTATCCTCCCGCAAAGGCAATAACAGAAATAGAAGAGAAGATGAGTGGATTAATGATGAGGAAACCCTTCAACCTGTTCTAACCATCTCTGAAATCAGTGAGGACAGTCAAATTCTAAATACATTAGAAAATTTTGAGGCATCTTTAGAATATGACTCTTCACAATTCCAGTTAGATGCAGATATTGAATATCTCTCCTCTAGACAAATGTCTCTCTTCTCAATGGAAGAGTTTGGTAGTTCTACAGTTGAAATCTTTCCAGGAAAAACATTAAACATTAACAAAAACTTGGAAAGACTACAACAGGAAGAATTAACTAAACTGTTGCAAAAACATTCCACTGCCTTTGCATGGGAATATACCGACATGAAAGGAATCGACCCTAAGACTTGTATTCATCATATTTACATTGAAGAAAACAACAGACCTATTAGGCAGCCACAAAGACGGATGAATCCAAATCTTAGGGAAATTGTGAAAGAAGAACTTCAGAAATTGCTCAAGGTAAACTTCATTTACCCCATTTCAGATAGCCAATGGGTTTCTCCCTTGGTTATAGTGCCCAAAAAGAATGGTAAATGGAGAGTTTGCATTGACTATCGAGAATTGAACAAGGCAACCTTAAAGGATCATTTTCCCCTACCTTTTATTGATCAGGTATTAGACACTTTAGCAGGTAAAAAGTATTTCTCATTCTTGGATGGTTTTAGTGGTTACAATCAGATTCAGGTAGCACCTGAAGATCAAGACAAAACCACCTTTACTTGTCCTTGGGGGACTTTTGCCTATCGAGTACTCCCTTTTGGTTTATGCAATGCACCGCCACATTTCAAAGGGCTGTACTAGGAATTTTCTCAGATTTGATTCATGATTGTGTAGAGGTATACATGGACGATTTCACAGTCTATGGTAATACATTTGAAGAAGCTTTGGCAAATTTGGAAAAAGTACTGGTAAGATGTAAGGAAACAAATCTTTCTTTAAGTCATGAAAAGTGTTTTATGATGTTTACTGAAGGGATTGTTTTAGGACATCATATTTCAGGAGATGGAATCGAAGTTGATAGATCTAAAGTAGAAGTCATCTCTAAGTTACCTGTTCCAAATTGCCAAAGAGATGTTAGAAGTTTTCTTGGGTTTACTGGTTATTACAAAAGATTTATTGAAAACTTCACAAAGATAGCATCCCCTCTTTTCAAATTACTTACCAAAGATTGTGAATTTAAGTGGGATCCTGAATGTCAATCTGCCTTTGAAGCTTTAAAGTCTAGAATATATGAAGCACCCATTTTAAGGGGTCCAAATTGGAAACTCCCTTTCCACATTTCTACTGATGCTTCAGATACAGCTTTAGGAGCTGTTTTGGGACAAAAAGATTTGATCCCTTATGCCATTTATTACACGAGTAAGAATTTGACTCCTACTGAGTTAAATTATACTGTTACTGAAAAGGAGTTTCTAGCCGTTGTTCATGCTATAAACAAGTTTAGACACTATATAACCGGCTATGAAACCTTTGTCCACACTGATCACTCTGCCATTAGATACCTCATGAACAAACCAGTCACTAATGGTAGAGTTACAAGATGGCTTTTGCTTTTACAAGAATTCAACATAACTGTGTTAGATCGACCAGGTAAGCAGAACACAGTAGCTGACTTCTTGTCCAGAATCCAAAACACTAATGAGAACTCTCCGGTAGAGGACAAATTTCCAGATGAGTATTTGTTTGCAGTAACTACCAAGACTCCTTGGTATGCTGATATTGCTAATTATTTAGTTACTGGAAAATTACCTTTACATTTATTTCCTAATGAGAAAAGGAAAATCATTCAGGATAGTTCACTTTATTCTTGGATTTCTAATGAATTGTTCAGAACAGGGCCAGATTTGATGATCAGAAGATGTGTACGAGAGGATGAGATGCCTGACATCCTTAAAGCATGTCATGACGAACCTTGTGGCGGACATTTTTCTGATAAGAGGACTGCCTATAAAATCCTTTCATCAGGATATTATTGGCCTTCTCTCTTTAAGGATGCCAAGCAATATGTTAAAAGGTGTGACAGTTGTCAGAGAACTGGGAGACCAACTCTTTCAAATGAAATGCCACTACAGCCACAGGTATGTATCGAACCTTTCGAGAAATGGGCTCTAGATTTTGTTGGACCAATTAATCCGCCATCCAAGCAAAATAGATATATACTGGTTTGTACTGATTATGTTACCAAGTGGGTAGAAGCTATAGCATTAACTTCTGCTACTGAAAATTCAGTTGTTCAATTTCTTTTCAAGGATATTTTCACTCGTTTTGGTGTCCCAAGAGAAATTGTAACAGATCAGGGAAGCCAGTTTACATCAAGGATGGTGGAAAAGCTGATGGAGGAATATAAGATTAAGCATAGAACATCTACTCCATACCATCCGCAAGCGAATGGTCAAGTAGAATCTACAAATAAAGTTCTTGAAAGCATCATCACAAAGACTGTTCATCTTCATAGAAGAGATTGGGCAGAAAGGCTTCCTGAAGCCTTATGGGCCTATAGAACTACATGGAGGAACACTACAGGACATTCTCCCTATGAACTTGTTTATGGGAAGGAAGTCCTGTTCCCCATTGAGTTCCAAATCAAGACCTTCAAGACAGCAGTTCAATTGGGGATGAGCTTAACAGAAGCCCAGAAGCACAGAATGGACCAGTTAAATGAACTAGATGAAATGAGACAAGATGCAATTCTAAGAACCGATCTAGTTCAGCACCAAAGAAGCAAATGGCATGATCGACATATCAAAGAAAAGAAGTTTCAAAAGGGTGATTGGGCACTATTGTTTGATTCAAAATTTAAAGACTTCAAAGGAAAATTTCAAACTCATTGGCTTGGGCCATATGAGATTGATGAAGTCTTTAACAATGGAGCAGTTAGAGTGAAGACTATTGATGAACTTCAAACTCCCTTTATTGTGAATGGCCACCGGTTAAAAGTCTACCACAAGCCACTCTCAAGAGAGGAGTTTGTTAAGTTATTCCAAGGCGATTCTGAAATGAGGCTGGTGGAGAAGAATTCTTCTCCTCCATCAGCCTAATCTCTGTTTCTTTCAATTTCAATTTCAATAAAAAAAAAATAAAAAAAAAAAAAAAAATGAATAAATGTATGAACCTGAAAACCAATCTCTGATTGGCAGTCTCATGCAGAAAACATAAGGTGAAAATCAGGGTCACCTGACACCTCATGTTTTCCAAAAAAAAAAAAATCTCTCTCTTTCTTTCATTTCCATTTCATTTATTTCATCTCACCATTTTCTTTCATCTTATCATCTTCACTTCACCTCACTGCTTTTCACTCATTCATTCATTCATTCCATTTCACTTCATTAATAAAGTTTTTTTTAGGCAACTAAAGTATTTTATGCAGCTAGAAGACTTCATTACAGCTTCTGCAGCCATTTGACAATCTTGCAGCCGATTAGCTTTCCTGCAGCCTTCTGTACCTGCACAAGAAACACAGTTTGTCTGAAGAAAATATTTACAGTTCAAAATCATCAAAGACAAGGAGAAAAGATCATGTGCTAGCAATAAAAGTTAACAAAAGGTCAGTAAATCATCAGAAGCCAAATCAAATGTGATCCGAGGTATGTTCAAAACTCTAAACCTATGGTTGTTTCATTATGCGAACTTTCTGGGTTATGTTTTGTTGGCCACTAAACGTAATGATTACCCATTTTCTTTTTCCCATGCGACTACAAATATCCGAATCCTCCACGTCTACCAGCTCATAATAACCACGATTTTTGAAATTACATGTGGCTGTTTCGGTCATTAAGGTCTTGTACCCTAATGACGTAACCTACCGCATTACGTCTCTCAGCTCTCGTTCCGCAGCCATGTGTCACTCCACATCCGAAATTGGAGAATGTAGCCGTTCCGTTCGTCATTTCAAAACCCTCTATGTTCATAACACCCTATTCCTCGCCATTATCTCCCTTGTTTCGTTTTCACTCACTACGATTACCTCCATAAACCATCCTCTGTTTTCCCTCTGCCGTATAGCCGTAAACCTGTAATACAGTCGTATTACAACTGTTAGTCACTTTTTTTACCGTGTCCACGCTAATTCCACCGCTTAACTCTAAATTCAAGCCGTGAATTCCCGGTGTCTAAGACTGTTTATGCACCGTATACCCTCTGTTCCACAGAGTCTGAACAGAGACCGAGAAGTTACTGTGTGAAGTTACGGAGTTACTGTGTAAGGTCACCATCAAATTTGTGTTTAAACAAAGCTGAAGAGTCGATGGGAAAGCTTCTGAGGGCTGAACCGGAAGGTTCGAAATTCTTGGAGGCATATCCACAGGTTGAGGAGGCACTACAAAAAGCCAATTGGTTACAATGTATCAGAAAGTTTAAGGGCTACCATAAGGAAGTAACCAAAGCCTTTGCAAGATCGTTTACGGATAAGGACAGCCAGGCAAAGGTGGAGATTTAACAGTTACAGTCAGCGAAGGATGCATAGCAAGGGCTACCTCTCTTCCACAAACCGGTGAACGTTGGTTCAAAAACCGGGCAGTCCAGGATCAACAATGGAAGCGGATTTTTAAAAACCCAGGTATGGACACAAGTGTTTTTACCAAAGGCATCCCAATTTCCCATGTTAAAGAAGAATGGAAAATTCTATTGTTATTAGTACAAAAGTTTTTCACCTGTGAAGGGAGATTTGGAGTGTTGTATGTCTATCATGGTAAAATTATGCTGCAGTTTCAAGGAGAACATGATATAAACCTTCCTTATTTCCTATTTCAAAGCCTTAGGAAAATGTGTTCCATGGCTCAACGAAATCCACGAAATGTAGAAGCTTACCTCTGTCACCATGGTCTTGTAAAGTTATTGATAGAAGAACAGTTAAAAGAAAAACAAGACACATGGGAAAAATTCCTTGTAAGGAATCATTTTGCAGAGCCTGGAGAGTCTTCTATACCTAGAAAGAGCAGAAGGAAGAGAAGGGAAAGTATCTCTGAGACTGATGTCTTAGAAGGACAAACTGTAGAAGAAATAGAAGTCCATCATCCTGAACCTGAGATTGAACCCACTAAAGACAGTGCTCAAGAGGTCATCTCGGAAACCCTCGCCGAACTTGCTAAGGAAGCTGCCAAAAAGAAAAGAGAGGACAAAAAGAAACAAAAACAAGATAAGGGGAAATCCATAGTCCGAGAAACTGACCAGACCCCAGGGCATTCTAGTGGTGAAGAAAGAGATAACCAGCCTTTAGCACAGAGGATAACTAAACTCCATGAGAAAACTGCCCTCTCTGAGAAAGTAAAAGCTCAAAAACCAAAGGAAAAGGCACAAAAAGAAACACATAGTGCTGCTCACTGTAAGTTAAGAAGAGTAGATTGAGAATAAATTGAGATACGAGGACACTCTTCGAGATCTTGAGGATAGTCCATCCAAGCAACTCCTCCATCCAGCAAGACGTAGTCTTCAGAGAGTTTGAAAGATGAGATGAAATATAGTCCAAGGCATGGTCACCAATTGGTGACACCAATTGTTCAACAACAAGTGTACAACAACTATTATGAGACATTGGAGCAAAACACTGCTGGCCCAAGTAATGTTATACCTCATGAGCAGCAAATAGATTTACTTAAACAAGAAATCTATGAACTTGAAGTGTTGAACCGTCACATTAAACAGAGGAATGAAGAAATGAAGCAGCAAGCTGATATTGCCAAGGCAATCCAAGATAATACTTATCTTCACATGAGCATGTGGCAGAAGAAACACAGCAGACTGAAGAGAAGCAGAAGGCTGAACAGAGCCTTAATTAATTTGAAATTCAGATGCATGTCAAAAGGCCAATTAATGTTTCTACACAAAGGAAGAGAAGGAGGTTGGATGTCCTAGCTGAGGCATCCCAGCAGATGGACTGAATTGTGTTTTCATTGCATGAGGACATGCAATACCCTCGGAGTGGGGGTATGTAGAACCTCTATTTTACACCTATTTGTCTACCATTTTCCTCCACTTTTCCTTATCTTTCCTTCACTTTTGCCTCATTTTCACCATAAAACCTCTCAGATCATTACATTCAGTGTCAATAAGCATGATCAAGCAAGTTTTGCTAATGGATGACTATTTGTTTAGTTTTTGACTTACTTGCAGGAATCCCGCAGCTATCTGATGATCCCGCAGCTATCTGAAGATCCTGCAGCCTTTTTGTTAAACACTATGATCCACGTGTCAGTTTGCTAGACGGGCCACATGGGCACTCAGGTATCAGTGTGGTCGAGGTTCCTATCCTATTTTCCAACCATCCACGTCACTTTCATCCATGGTCAAAGCTGGTTTAACCACGGTCAACTCAAAGTGGTTTAACGGTGTTTGAAAGCTATTTGGTCACGTCATCTCCAATGGTGATTTGTCCAGGTTCTAAAGACGGCAGGGGACGCAATCCAACAGGGATTTATTATCCATGATGATAGGAACCACCAAACTCGTTTATGCAACCGTGATGTGTCAAAGAGCCATTTAATACGCATGACTGTTATCGTTTTTCTGTTAACTAGCTGTACGCAAAGGATAGCTTAGAAATTCCTATAAATTGATGCGTCTGCGTACGCTCAAAGAACTTTTGATTAGTTGTATTTTGCTGCACTCGTGTTGAATTTAGAAGCGTTTGTGAACTCTGTTTTCTAGTGCTATTCCAGCACTCTGTTTTGTAAACTTTTTGCAAATGGAGAAATCAATATAGCACTGTTTTGAAGTTTCCAGATCTTTGAGTTCTCTTGTGGCTGAATGAACAGAGGGCCCCTGCTCATCTCAGCCTTTGTAAAGTATTTCATGTGCAGCATTTCATTATTTTCTCATTTGTTTCCTTAAGCATGTATAGTTTTATTTACTTGTTTTCCTTTATTTTCAGCTGATCAGTGTTATTTCTTTGCAGGTTTCTTTTAGCCCGGGATTTATTTTTATGTGTTGTTGTTTGCTTTACAGCTAATGGTATTTGAAGTTGACAATTCAAGTGCTGCCTTTGTCTTTATAGTTAGTTTTTAATCTTATTTCTCAAAGAGCTGTTAACATACATGAATGATCTTCATCATAAACTACTATCTTTTAAGATCAAAATATCACTAACTTGCAGCTTGTTTGGGTGCTTTTTGGACTGTTCTTAAGCTACTTTCTTTCCTTACTTTACACAGTACATGTGCTTTGAAGTATTGAGTTAGAAAGAGTAAATCATTACCACTAGTCTTTAAAGAAAAATTTTGATTTTAAAGTGTTTCCTAGACTATTTCCTCACTACTTTCTAATCATGCTTCCCATAGTACATATGGCTGAAGTAGAGTATTAGAAATAGCAAATTATTATCATTAGTCTTTCAAGCATATTTTCTCACTTTTATAATTCCACTTAAGCTACTTTCTTTCCGTGCTTTACACAGTACATGTGCTTTGAGGCATTGAGTTAGAGAGAGATAATCTTCATTCTTGGGTTTTAAAAGTGACTCTTTTTCCTTTTATTAGCAGCAACTTGAACGGTGTCTAGTGCCATTGGTAGTGGTCATTTGCTTTCAAGTTTATTTCAAGTCATTTCAATTTCATTTATTCATTCCAAGCATTTCCTTTCAAGCAAATAGTTAGAAATCACTCAACACACACTTCCACTCATTTAGAATTCACTCTACACACACACCATCACTCACTTGTTTATAAATTCTCATTCCATTTAGGAACATAATTAAACCGCAACAACACCCCCAACGATAAGAAAAACTCTAAGAGGATACTTAAGTACATATAGTACACCTTCACTTCATCAGCTTACGAGCCCCGGGTTGACAATAAATACTAGCAATTTAGATAACACTAAATTGACTAAACAGTGGCCACCTGCCAAGTCCACCTGGACCCCCACCATTGTCTTTCTCAGCCTTTTCAGTTTCCTTGATTGTAGCACAACTTACTATTTTTAGCAGTTTTTCGGGTCCTGAACTTCCGGAGCCGTTTTGAGGCCCGTTCCAACAATGATAGTACTCGGATAGATCTTTCTAATGAGCTATTGTATGCGTCAAACGGAGATCATATGCCAAAGTTACGACCCCAGGAAGTTGATGTACCAATTTACCCCAAACGGGGCCCACAGTTTGGCGTTTCATCTCCTAGGGTTAGGTTTTGGAATGTTAAGGGTTTTCCATTGTTTCTCAACAATAAATAGGCCTTCGAGCCTCATTGTAACACAGTTCAGAGGCATGTAGCCATCACATCTCTTCTCAGAGATAAGCTACCATCGCCCTAGCTGTTTATTTCCATTTCTGGTTGTAAGCATATTTCAGTATTTTCCATTAATGAAATGAAGTATTATTTCCACTGCATCTTTGTGTATATGGTTATCTCTGTAATTTGTTGCGTTCCTGTTTAAATCCGGATCAATGGTATCAGAGCGGTCTGCTTTTTTTCTCTATTTTTCTTTGCATGTCCCCAACAAGGTCGGGATATAAGGAGTTAGGGCTTGAACTGGTTGAACCTTTGCAAGACCAGCCTCGCAAATCCCGACGGCCTCCCATGGCGGACGAGAAGAAAGACGAGGGGGCAGGAGATCCCATCAAAATCTTGCTCGAAGAAGCCCTCGAGCGACAACGGAACGCGATGATGGATAGCTTTGCCCAGATCCTTCAGCGGCTACCCAGAAGCGACGCATCGGCTTCCAGCAACTACTCTGGAAACGCCACACCCTTTAAGGTACAAGTTAATTTTGAAATCCCCATATTCGAGGGTCAGATAGACGCAGATGTCGTAGATAAATGGTTAAATCTGCTAGAGGGTTATTTTTCTGTTCATGAATTTTCGAGTCGGGAAAAGATTGTTTTTGCTCTTCTCAAAGCAGCCCCCCACGTCAAGGAATGGTGGGAAACCTACTGCGAGCAGAAGGATGAAAGTACTGGCTCACTATTTTCAGCCGCACCCACCTGGGATTCGTTCCGGGATGCCATCAAGGAGCAGTACTACCCTGTTGGAAGCTATGAGGATGAATACATAAAGTGGACCACGCTGCGGCAGGGAAGGGACCAAGACGTGCCGGAGTTCACCAATCTTTTCCATACCCTTCGCACAAAGTTGGGTATCAAGGATTCGGAGCAACATTTGATACTCAAATACCGTGGCTGCCTGCACAAGTACATCCAGGAAGAAATACAATTCCTAAACATCCCCTCGCTCGGCGCAGCATACCGATATGCCGTCAAGGTCGAGCAGAAGTTTAAACAAAAGAAGCGAGACTTTGGATCTGCGAATCCAAAGCAGGGGAAAGGTGCCCCTAAACCACAGAACAAAGGACAAAGCCAAGGCGAGACAGCCCAAGACAACCAGCCGAAGCTGCAAGCAAAGAATAGTGCCACGAAGCTGAGAAAGGACACTGGGAAATGGTGCGAGTTCCATAAGAGCTCCACTCACAACACAAGTGAGTGTCGGGCCAAGCAGTCACTGGTGGCTGAGCTAAAGGTTTCAGAATCAGATGCATGTTCCGACTCTGAGTCAGAACCCTATAAGGGGTATGAAAAAGGGAAGTAGATCATTGATGCGGATCCCAGTGCCACTGTTGCCACCGCAAAGATCCAGAAAAATGAACCCGAAGATCCAGAGGAGGAGGAGCGTCTCTTCCACTCCCAGATGTGGGTAAAGGGTTGCCCGATACAGTTCATTGTTGATAGCGGGAGTCAAAAGAACCTCATTTCGGCAGAGGTCGTGAAGCGGTTGGGCTTACCGACCACAGCACATCCACAACCATACACCATTGGGTGGCTTCACCAAGGACGAGATCTTCGCGTGAGCCAACAGTGTCGCCTTCCATACAACATCAAGCCCTTCACGGATGAGGTATTGTGTGACATTGCTCCCCTTGAAGTTTGTGATGTATTACTAGGACAACCATACTTGTGGAAGCGACATGCTGTGTATGAATCAAGGCCTCGTGTTGTTATCATTACATTGGGAGATAAGTTGTTCAGGATACCAGAGGTAGCACCACCTGCCGCCATCTCTCTCATTACTGCAAAACAATGCAGTAAGATCATTTCCAAAACCAGGAAATTTGTTTTCCTGATGATACGCCCTCAAGGAAAGAAGAAGACAGTGGCCGCGGCCTCCAGACGGGGTCCCTCTGCACGACAACTACAGATGGACAAGATTGTGGAGGAGTACGAGGACATCTTCACCTCCCCGGCAGGGGTTCCTCTGCACTGTCAAGTCAAGCACTCCATCGATCTGACCCCAGGTGCGCCGCTACCCAATGGACCAATTTATTGGCGCTCCGTTCTGGAGAACAATGAAATCAAGAGGCAGATTCAGGAGCTCTTGCAGAAAGGTCACATCCGTCCGAGTTCATCGCCCTATGGGAGCCCGATCGTGTTGGTACAGAAGAAGGATGGGACGTGGAGACTCTGTATTGACTATCGGGCGCTGAACAAGATCACTGTCCGTAATAGGTACCCAATCCCGCGGATTGATGACCTCCTAGACCAACTAAAGGGGGCGAAATATTTCAGCAAGATCGATCTGAAGTCAGGATATCACCAGGTACCAATCGAACCCTCTGATGTGTGGAAGACTGCCTTCAAATCCAAGGAGGGCCTCTTCGAATGGTTGGTCATGCCTTTCGGATTGACGAATGCTCCTGCAACCTTTATGAGGCTAATGGATGACATCTTGCGGCCATTCACCAACTCCTTTGTAGTAGTATACTTGGATGACATTCTGATCTTCAGCCAGAGTTGGGAAGAGCACCTCCACCACATCCGACAGGTTCTCCAAACACTGTGGCAACACAAGCTATGTGCCAATTTGGAGAAATGCACTTTTGGCATGACCCAGGTTCAGTATCTGGGATACATCATTGATGAACAGGGGGTGCATGTCGATCCAGCCAAGATCCAAGTCATTCGGGATTGGCCCTCTCCAACCACTCTAACAGAGCTCCGCAGCTTTCTAGGTCTTGCCAACTTCTACCGCAGGTTGTGTTGGGGTTTTCTCATATTTCTTGGCCCTTGAGTCAAGTCACCAAGGAGGGGCGAAAGCAAAATTCTTTTGGTCTGAATCTCAACAGAAGGCATTCATGGAGTTGAAGGATCGCCTCTGCACGGCACCAGTGTTCGCGTTACCAGATTTACAACAACCATTTGAGGTCGAGACAGATGCCTCTGACTATGCTATTGGGGCAGTCCTTACTCAACATGGACATCCAGTGGCATATCACAGTGAAACACTTTCAGACACAGTCCGAAAGTACCCCACTTATGATAAAGAGATGTATTCCATTGTATAGGCCTGCCGACAATGGAAGCATTACATTTTGGGGAAGGAAACGGTCATCCACACAGACCACCGACCCCTGCAGTTCATACAGACCCAAGGGAAATTGCAGAATGATCGCCATCAGAAGTGGTCTACATACCTGCAACAATTCCACTTGAATATCAAGTATAAGAAGGGCAGCACCAATAATGTTGCAGATTGCCTCAGTCGACCACCGATCATGGCGTTAACCACCGTGCTCAACTCTTGTGGGCACGAGACTTCTGATTGGCCACTTCTCTACAAAAGCGACCCATAATTCGGCCACACATACCAGACACTCTTGGAGGGTCGGCATGTTGCAGATTTTCACCTCCAGGATGCCCTATTATGCCGCCTCGGTCACCTTTGTGTTCCTTCAAGCGAGCGTGCCAAGATGATTTGGGAAGCACACTACAGTCGGGCTGCTGGGCATTTCGGGGTCGAGAAAACAGTGGCAGTACTGCAAAATTATTTCTATTGGCCGAATCTTCGACAGGATGTTGGGAAGTACATCAGATCATGTACTGCCTGTGCCATTGCCAAACCGACCATTAAGAAGCACGGCCTCTATACCCCGTTGCCTACCCCTAGTCGACCTTGGGAATCCATCTCCATGGATTACATGTCAGGCCTTCCTTCCACTAAGCATGGAAATGACTGTGTTTTGTGGTCGTCGACAGGTTCTCGAAGATGGCCATTATGGTGGCCTGCAAGAAGAATATCACAACAGAAGCCACTGCTAAACTCTTCTTTGAACGAGTGTGGGTGCACTTTGGGATCCCACAGTTTATCATCTCAGATCGGGACAGTCGGTTTCTCATCACATTTTGGTCCAGTCTCTGGTCAATGCTGGACACCAAACTCACGAAGTCCACAACCTTCCATCCTCAAACTGATGGCCAGACAGAGGTTGTCAATAGGATGATTGTGCACATTCTGTGCATGTATAACTCAAAGCATCCACGCACATGGGACGAGAGCCTCCCCTATGTTTAGCACAGCTACAACCACAGCTCTACTGGCCATAGCCCTTTTCAGGTGGGTTTGGGATTCCAGCCACTATGCCCCATTGATGTGGCCATGCCACTTGCAGCTACTCACATGAATTCAGCTCATGTCCAGTCCGAAACAGATAAGGCCACCAGCTCATTGATTGCGCATCCAACATATTCGCCAGCAGGTCCATGACATTCTTGAGAAATCAAATGCCAAGTACAAACAACGACATGATCAACATCGGGTGCCACACAAGTTTCAGGTGGGCGACAAAGTCTGGTTGCATTTGCAAAAGGAACGCCTTACTGGAGCCTATTGGAAATTGAGACCACTCCGATATGGTCCTTACACCATTACTAAGGCTATGGGAGACAATGCATTCGAGCTCAGCATTCCCCCATTCCTTGGCTTGCACCCAGTGTTCAATGTGGACCGCCTTCGGCCATACTTTCCACCATTGCTAGACACATCCGACATTGTAGAACAGCTCAAACCCACAGAATTAAATCCAGACTGCATGGAACAAGCTGCAACTGATCGGATCATGGACACACAGATCAAGAACACTCGCCAACAGAATATCCAACTGTATCGAGTTGTCAAAGCAGGCCAACTCCTTCAGCAGGGCAAGTGGCTCACCAGGGAACAAGTTCAACAAAAGTTTCCTCATCTCATGGAGGAGCTCAACGCAATGGGGACCATTGCTTCCTAAGGGGGGAGGAATGATCTAGGTGGATATTGGTGGCCACCTGCCAAGTCCACCTGGACCCCCACCATTGTCTTTCTCAGCATTTTCAGTTTCCTTGATTGTAGCACAACTTACTATTTTTAGCAGTTTTTCGGGTCCTGAACTTCCGGAGCCGTTTTGAGGCCCTAAACGACGTTTTTTGGGGAATCTAGGGGAAACATGGGTTCATGGAATGGACCGATGTTGCCCGTTCCGACAATGATGGTACTCGGATAGATATTTCTAACGAGCTATTGTATGCGTCAAACGGAGATCATATGCCAAAGTTACGACCCCGAGAAGTTGATGTACCAATTTACCCCAAACGGGGCCCACAGTTTGGCGTTTCATCTCCTAGGGTTAGGTTTTGGAATGTTAAGGGTTTTCCATTGTTTCTCAACAATAAATAGGCCTTCGAGCCTCATTGTAACACAGTTTAGAGGCATGTAGCCATCACATCTCTTCTCAGAGATAAGCTACCATCGCCCTAGCTGGTTTATTTCCATTTCTGGTTGTAAGCATATTTCAGTATTTTCCATTAATGAAATGAAGTATTATTTCCGCTGCATCTTTGTGTATATGGTTATCTCTGTAATTTGTTGCGTTCCTGTTTAAATCCGGATCAGATGATGACGATGACATGAATTGTGATTATGATGATAATGACATTGATGATAAAGATGATGGTGGTTACAATGGAAATGATGATGATGATGACAGTGATTGTGATGATGACGATGCTAATGAACTTGGCCAATATTCCCCAATTTTTAAATGTTGTCATCGTCATAATCATAATCATTATCTGTGGCGTCGTCTTCCAAGTCATCATTATCATTATTGTCATCTACGTCAACATCAACAACAATAATGGCATGAATGATGATGATGTCCATGATGACGATGACAACAATGATTATAGAAATTATTAATGATGATGATGATGAAAATAATAATGACGATGATAATGGCAGTGATGATGATGATCATCGATCATCTCTCAAAAATAGAGTGTTTATTTCTCTTGCATATAACATGTGTCCTAACAACCTTTTTCTAGCACTCATAACATTTTTTGGGCTGATGATATTTCGTATGACACCTATAATTATGAACAATTGAAGAAAATATCCATAATAATGATGATGATGATGATGAAAACATGAATGGTTATAATGATGATAATGCAATGATGACAATGATGGTGGTGATGATGATGATAATGAAGATGATGCCAATGATTATGATGATGCCAATGACCTTACAGTCTTGGATTCATGAACTTACGAGTTTCAAGATCATCTTTTGCATACGTATTACTATCAAACTTTTTACATTTTCTATCTCTCTTGGCATATTTTCCTCTTCTTAATAATATCTGTTAGCTTTTCCATATACATGAGATAGAGTTATAAGGTCACCTCGTATGTAGATGCCCCATTTATTATGAGATTCAAGGGATGTTTTATTGTCTTTATCAAGATTTGGATGGATCATTTTTGAATCTCTTTCAATACATGTCTAACTCTATTTATGAGGGAGGTCCTTGGATTTAGATATTTATATAAGGCCTTATGTGGCCTTCCCCTTTTGAACTCTTCCAAGGGGATCAACTCCGTCCATGTTTTATTTCCTACATAGGGCCAAAATTGACAAACCAAGATTCAAACTTCTTCAACTGTAAAAATGGTGATGCCTCATACCTCCTCTTGACCCCCTCAATGGGACATATTTCTTCAGAGAGACTATTGAGGATTTCTCATCATAGATCATAGGTTGGATGTCAGAAGACCTATTACCCTTCTTCATGTTGAGAACCCAAGTGTTAGAAGAAAATGATTGATTTATATCAACTTGATAATTTCTTGTGAATGATTTTTGGCTTCTTATTACTTAGATTGTCTTCTTCATCAAGTCATTACACAAAAATGCAAAAGATAAATATCACAAGGAAACAAAGAACAACAAAAATTAGGCTCCAAACCAAGGGAAAACCCCACAAGGGGGAAAACCCAAAAATCCTTCTCTTATAAAATTATATCAAAATTAGATATACAAGACCCAAGACCAAGACCAGGATTTCCACAAATATCCAAGTCAAGCCTCCTCCAAGTCTCTTCCAACCAAGTCAAAGTCAACGTTGATCAAACACTCTAAATTATGGTCAAATCACATAATTTTTGGACCTGCAGTGAAGGATGAAGTTCAGACCTGTAATTTTTGTAGAGAATCCATAGAACCTTCACACGCGTGCACAGAAACATGCCTAAAAAATCATAGTCTATCTCTCCTTTAATTTTGGTTGTCTTGTATTCTTATTTGGCACAAACAACGGTGTTTTGTGATGATAATTGATTGTTCTTCCAAGTGGTCAAGTTGACTGATAAATATACCTATCCAAGAGGGTCGAATAATTTCCTCTTAGGCCGACTTGGTCTTGTGTTGATTCTTTGACTCAAAATAAAAATTCCTTTTCTTTTTTTATTTCAAAATTCCAAATGGGACTTGACTCAAATACATTTCTCTTAACTCAAATATTTTCTTTTTGACTCTATAAGCATGAATAACATGCTTTGACCAAAATGAAATAATAATAGTGAATATAATAATAAATATCAATGATAAAAATTACATTTTATTACATTATGAAGACCAACACTAGTTACATTTTTCAACACTCCCTCTAAACTAGGGAGGTATTCATAATGGCACAACAAAGTACTCTCAAGTTGAAATATTCATATAAGAAAGGATCTGGGTTGATAAGAATCAACGATGATTTAAATCATCATAGCCAACATTTTCAAAATAGCAAGGCCTTGACTAACAAGTTCTATCTCTCCATTAGATCATAGCACAATGTTGGGAGGCATAAATTTGGACACCACTACCTCTCTAGGCACTTACCTCACCAGGATGTTCACCAGGTATGTCCCCACATGACCATTTCGTGACCATTTCCTAATCCACTATCATAATACTTAACACCAAGAAGTGTCGATCCTCATGAATATTCTTATCTTGGATTAATGTACTTGACTTATGGAGATTAGTCCTAGTCAAAGTACAAATTATGAAAAAATATCGGTCCCGGATGTTTATTCAATCCACCATTCTCCCTACTGGTGTCTTTACTAGGCTTATGACTATTAGTCCTGGCCATAGTACATGACACATGGATAATATGGTGTCCACCCTCACTCCCTCTCAACCAGGGAGGAGACATCCACAAGCATAAGCTTTTCTCAAGAATACCAATCCTTTTCATAGAGAATAACATCATTAATTCATTTTCATCACATGACACCCTTATGATTAAGCATTCATAGATTTGTGGCAAAATATTTCCCCTTTTGTCATTTGTGATGAAAGAAAATAAAAAAGTGAAAGCCAAAATCATTAAAGATACACCAAAATGATGTATCTAAGTCTAAACTCTAAGGTTGAAGTGAAAATTCATGTAAATGTTATATTTATGAGTTGTGCCAAACTTATGAAAACCTCATTCCTTAAGTCCTATATATAAGAAAAAGAAAAAGAAAGAAAAATAAGGCCCAATGAATGGTAACTCATGTATTCACTCCCTTTTTAGAAAACATATGAATATATACACCCCTAATCACACTCGATCACATGTTTGTGATGGCTAAATCATGAAGTCCTCTTTTCCCCTTGCATTTTCACTTCATCATTTAAGCACCTAATTGAGGATATAGGGAATGCTTGTTGCCTAAGGGTTTCATGTCTACTCTTGGTTTGCTTATGTCACACTATGGTAAATTTATGTGATGGAGTGAAATACTTAAGTTTGTGGAGTTATTAGAACAATGTATTAAGTTAGTCACCACCCACACATGTATTACATATCATTGATCCACATGTGTGGGTTGGAGAATCATTGCTTGAGTACTTTAATGGAGACTACTTTAGGGATTTGATGGCATAGCTTACAAAATTTCTTGGTAAACATTGTTATTCATCCTTTCCTTTCCTCGAGAGACTTGATAAGAGTATAAACTACTTGTGTTGGAAATAGAGGTTTTCCATTTGCGATATTGGAATCATAGACATTAGATACATGGTAGTAGTCCTCGATGTCAATTAACTAAAATTGTATTGTCATAATGCGAAAAGAGGTAAACATATTAGTAACCTTGATGTCCCGATCATTCCAAATAATAGCCATTCCACCCAAGTATCTCTAAGCATCAATCCCTACTACTTGGAAATTCCTCCCCCATTTGCTAATTATATGAGGTAGAACCTCACTTAATATTTTGTTTCTTGGATCAACATTATTGATGGGTTCTTTTTGTACCATTTTTTATTTTAGGAGTCTTTGTTTTCCTTTACTATTGAGGCCCCTCATGTTCCATGAGACTATTTTCATGGAGAATTTACGCACAAAGGAAGTGTAATGTGAATAAAAAAAACATGTTTCAAGATTTAATTGCTTGGACAATGCCACTTCATGACTCCTATATTTCCATAACCTAGGACCGAATGGTGAACTTGATGGCCTTAAGGGAAATTGACCAATGAAAATCTAAAAAAGAGGTGGCTTTTGACTTTATCACATACAAGTTAATATACTAAAAAAAACATCCATAACAATTTCATCAAGTAATGAATCCTTAAAAGAAAATATCCATAACAATTTCATCAAGCAATGAATCATTACATTATAAAAGACAATCTATAAGCCTTTTTGGAACTTTTTGCTAAACCATGCTCAAAACCAACATATTTAATATTAATATTTAACAATAATATGGACAATAACATTTTTTCATAAATTAAATAACATGTTATGAAGCCTAAGAAATGTCACTAAAAGGCAACTAAAAAGCATGCAACTAATGGGAGTGACCACTCAAGTCCACCATAAGATAGTTAATCTATTAAGACCAAGATTAATGGGGGCAAAGATCTACAAAGGACAAAGACAAACCTATTTTAACCGTATTGTTTTATTAGGTGTGTTGTAACATCCTTTATTTTTGATAAGTTAGTTTTTATTTATAAAAGAGGGCATAAAAAAATAAAGAATAAAAAATTAAAATGGAAAATGGAAAAGAAAAAAAATGAAATGAAACCCCATCAAAAGAAAATCAAAATTTGTATAAGTGAGCCATTTTAAATGCCACTTCAAAGAAATAAATTACATTGTAATAAATTAAGGTTTTGTGTGTAGCTTGTTTAAATGCCACAACCTATTGTTTTGATTTGAATCATATTGGTTAATCATGATCAAAACATTTAAATTTATGTTTTAGATTAGTGAATAAGTTCACCAAATTGTTTAATATTGGTAGAAAATTATTAGATAGGATATAATAGAATAAATTGTGGCCTAACATTCTCAAAATTCAGCCAAAGGATATATTAGATTAGGGTTACAAGAAAATTAGGAAAAAGATTTGTTGCTAGTTCAAAATGAGCCAAATTTAGATTAAGGTTGGATTGATTAGTACTTAATTACCTCTTAAGGGTGATTAATTTTTTGTATTAATTTAAAATTTATTATGTTTTTAACCAAAGTCATAAATGACAAGGCAAGTTTGTCGCAAAGCGCTAAGAAGCCAACACCTTTGGACGGTGATCCTCTTCCCTGCCCAAATCAACGATGGGGAAGCCATTTCGCACCCCCTTCCACCATTGTACGATAACAACAAGGGAGGGGGGTGGTTCTGAAAAGTGGTTTTCCTCAAGGCGAGCCCCTTGCAACGTGTCACTCCCTCCTCACTTCGCACCCCCCTGCTCATTACCACTTACCACTACCCCCCCCCCCCCCCCCCAAAATTCCCTTATCTACTTCAGTCATACGTCATCCCACCAACGTTCATTCCCTTTCCCATGCCTTCCATCCCCCAACCATTTCATTCCACGTGTCCATATCCATTGCATTCTATCCGCCTATCCATTTCTTCTAGCCATTACATTCTCCGGTTGACCATAAATGAAAATCCTCCCATTCAGTAACAATTTCCCTTTAACGGTAATGCATTATTTGTTATAAATAAGCCCCTCATCCCCGTTATGTGATTTTCCTTCGCTTTGTCTTTTATTCAGGTTTCCTAAGTTCGACTGCTCCTTGCTTCTGCTCTGCGACATAACTGAATTTACCATCAGAACAAAACCTTCTTTATGTTAGGTATTTTCATCCCTAACCTTATGTTATTTCTTCCTCCTAATTCTGCAAATAATGGCTCCTAAAAGAAAAGACCAGCCCTCTAGTAGTCAAACCTCATCACAAGAAAATCCCAAAGTCTCTGATACCCTAGACCTTGATCACATTCCCTTAGCTGACCAGTTCTTCAAAATTACAGACACAGAGTGCGAATTCGATATATTTGAATTGCACCATTGGTTAAAGCAGACTTACTAGGACTCTAAAGATGAAATCAACTTATGGGAATATTTATTGCCCATGTACATGTTTCCTTAGACCCATCCTTTTCCTGACTTAGTCATGTGGTGTCAAGCTAAGTACAATCCCTTACAAAGAACTGTGATATCTCAAAATGGAGACATTATGATATCCATCACCATTGAGACTATCAATAAGATGCTTCTTATCCCTCAAAATAATTCCCTTAGCTTTTTCTCCACTTCTGTCTTAATGGATCTATACCATAAGTTCACTTTCCCCCAAAGAGCTCAAATAGTTGAGATATTTCTTCCAGAAGATGCTGAACTTCCTAAAAAGAACCCTCCATACCCAACATCCATGTTCCTTGAGAGAGCTAAACACACCATCTTCGTAGTTTCTTGCTTGTTAGGTTACCAAATAGATCAATGGGATAGATGAATCTATTTTAGGCTATCTATCCATCTTCTCCAAAGAAAACAAACTTGCTTCATGTATAATTACAGTCAATTTTTGGCTAAAAGTATGCATGGAACAATTGATGAAAATTACTACTAAAGGAGTAATTAAATATTCCTCTGTACTAGTGCATATGATCCTTTTTCAACAAGGAGGAAAGTTGCCTATAAATTTACACAAGCAAGATGATCATCAAGTGATTCAATCAATCACACAGTGCACTTCATTGATTAGGAGGAACTCAACTGAGTTCAAGTTTTCAGATTTCATTGATTGTTTTATTCATCCAGTTGCATAGATTCTTAGCAGCCAGAGCGAGCCTAGGACCAGTCCAAAAATAAAAAGGATCCTGCATCTAAGTGACCAAGCCAAGACAGGGGATTGGTATCTTTACTAGAATTATACAGAGATTAGAGTGTATGATTGTAACTATCTCCATATAAATTGCCCAAATATGTTCCAATGAGATTTTTCTCTCTGGAATATATTAGGAAAATGATTAATATGGATGAACTACATTTCATTTCAGGGAAGAGGAAATATCAGTTCAAAATCAAGTCACAAGTAGGATAATTTATTTGCAATACCAGATCAGCAGGTATTGAAGCAGATTCAATCCTCAAACAAATGGGATTCCAACCAAGTTTCACCTGGTCTTATGACCCATTCAGTATAATCTCCAACTTAAGGGTGGAACTCAAAACCACACCTTACAATCATACTCCAAGACTAGAGATTGAAAAGTACAGAAATCAAGAACAATGGGAGGAGAATACACTTCAGGAAGCAGAAGAACATACTTTACCTCCTTCTACCCTCCAGACTCCCACTTCTTAAAGCAGGCAAGACAAGAGGCCCAGAGAAGAACCTTCATCATCAACAAAAGGTGAAAAAGAATTCATTATCTATCAAAAGAAACCAAGGACTGACTCCAAAGGCACTACTACTCAAAGTCAGAAAGAGCCTATAATCATCAATTTGGATGATTCACAGGTTTCTACAGGGACAGAAGAAATTGTAATCACCACTCCATCCTCTTCTTCAGTTTCATAGAATTTGTTGGAGATCACCCAGTCTGTAGGAGTAAGTGAGCAAGAGGAGCCAAACATCTTCACTAATTTCCTTGAAATTAAACAGAAGAATGAATCTTTGAAGGCAAATGTCTATGCTTAGTTTTGGAAACAAACATCAACTTCACAACACAGGTTATTGACAACTTTTGACAGTGAAAAAGGCAGAATGCAAATGGAATTCCTACAAGCCCAAGTGCCTTTTCCAAAGGCTTCTTCAGATTATAAGAAGATTGTATTTTCCTTTGATGCCAACCAGATACATCCAATCGACCAGATGGACATGCATAGGCAGTCTGGTGAGATGCTTTTCTCTACCATGACTAACATTGCTATGGCATTATCAAAACTAAGGACAACTCTTTCAAATGTACAGTCATAATTAAAGATAGAAAATATATCCTCTTTGGCAAAGGATAATAGGGTAAAATCATTAGAAGACTTAGTGATCAAAGTTGGGTATGACCCCACTGATGTTAAAGTTGCAGAGGACATTATTAAAAAGAAGAATGTAGACATTGCAACATTAAGGAAGTAGCTCAAACTACCTTCTATAGAGGATCCTCAAACCAAGGAGATAGCAGAAAGTGAGCAGCACAAAGAAGAAATGCTCAAGTTGATCATTGAGCAAAATGTACAGATAAAGACAATGGAAGAGAAAATTGAGAAATTACTTAAAGAAAAAGAAGAATATGCTCAAGTAGCCATAGCTCCAATTACAGCTATACCTATTACAGTGTCAAGGACAGCAGGGGAATCGACATCAGCAACAACAGAGTCTACATCAACAACAGGTGATTTAAACAAATTCATACAGGAGTTGTCTCTCCAGAGATAGGAGAATGAAAGGCTTCACAAGAAATTTAAGAATCTGGAGACTCAGAAGATTAAAAATGACACTCTTTATGTTGAAGAGATGCAGAAGTCCCATATATTGACCAGAAGAATAGAAGAGTTGGAAAATGAGTCATTAATGGCTCAAACCTTGGCCCAAGCCAAGGAAAATATTTGGGCAAACATAAGTCAGGCTATAACTGAAGTTTGGCCCTCCATACAAATTATTTTTTAACAGGAAGAGCTGATAAATAGGTGCCAGACATCATTGAAGAAGTTAGAGAACTTCTTAAGGATAAACCAAGTGAAGCCACAGACATGATTAAAGTTCTCAATTCAAAAACCAGAGACGAGTTGGAGCAGATTCAAATTGTGCACAGACAAAAACTATTATGGAGATTAAGAAGGTTTTGTAGAAAAATAATCTCATGACTCAGTTGGAGACCAAGTGCCAATCCTTGAAAACTGTTGTCTAAAGGTTTCATTTCAAGTTCAACTTACTCAACCAAAGAGGACTATCAAGATTAGTGGCACCAAATGACAGGTTGATCAGTTTGGAGGAATATTGTCAAAAGATTTATGCAATTGCAGCTGATAAAGTTAGATTTGCAGGCATAAAGGGTCACCTTACAGGGAAGGAAATATTAGAAGCTTTGGATTTTGATTTAATAATAAAGCATGAAATCAAACACATCTTTGTTAATAAGCCTACTTTTGAAAAGTATACCGAGGTTGATGAAGTCTATAGAAAATTGGTTAATCTTTCTATACCAAGTGAAAATAGGTGGGATCACTTATGTGAAATTATCGAGTAACTTTCGTCACCAACTGATAGAGAGTTAGGCAACACGTTATGGGGACCGGATCATCAACAATTTCCTTAAATATAGAGCCAACATTCAATAGTTTTAGGAATCCTATAGTTTTGTACTATTTTTGTATTTTTGTTAAAAATGTCTCTAGAAGATTTTTAATTTTGTATAAATAACTCTTCCTTCGAGTTATTAAGGGTTGAACCCTTGGATGAGCTTTCAAAGCAGAATTGTAATCAAGCTGGAGATTTGCTTCAAATTAATGAAAGGATTCTAGATTTGCCTCAAATAGTTTGTCTCTTTGTGAGTTTTTCTTATGTGTTCATTTCATTATGTTTTTCTTCATGTATTTAAGCCTTATGGAGAAATCTGGGTAAGATCAAACTGAATACCAGTCCATCTTAAATCCCCTATGAAGTTATAAACAATAATTAGAGATTAGTTTATAAAATTGTTTGTTATTATAAACTCCTCTATATCAATAAATTGTCACACCCATTTGCATTAGATTAAATACATTTAATTGACCAGGAAAACATTGTTTACCTACATTTATTCTTATAATCAATTAAATATTCTGTTTGAATATTTAGTAAGTTGTAATTCTTTAAGACTCTGCTATTCACTCAATTAAAATCAATTAACTATTTTTAGACAAATAAATAAACCTTTCATTCTATTTGGAAAGTGTTAAAGTTTAAGCACATTGTTTTCAAACTGTTCATAACATTGATCATCCAATTGTTTTTAAAACAAACAAAACATTTTAGATGTCCTGGCATGATTAATTAACCTAGAATCATCTCAGAAGACAACTGGTGCAAGTTGAACAACTCAAGATATAATGAAGAGCATAATGAATTTTATTGCATTAAGAAAACCCAAGCACATTCTATAACTTAGCAAGGAAGAGATGTATAATACCCATCTTAGCGACACAACACATGGCATTAAGTTATTTTTATACCTACTGAAGGAAAGTATATTGTAATCAGTTTGAGTCAAAATGCTTTGACTTTTAATTAATTTGTAAATTTTTAGAAACTATTTCTAAAGTTTATTAAAGTTTTGGGAAAATTAAATATTAAACTCATTTTTTTAGAAATTGAAAATTATTTTTTGAATTTTTAAAATTTGAATTTCTAATTTTTAATTGGTGGATGACTAATTTTATGTGGTTTAAAATCAAATTTTCAAAATTAAAAATTATTTAAAAAAAACCTCTAATCACCAACATAAATTAGTTATCAATTTTTTCTTTTCCTTATTTATGGATTTTTCCATAATAAATATTTTCTTTTCTAAAAAAACAAAAAATTGACATTACTTTTTGGGCTTTTACTAACAGTGACAATTCTTCCCTTAGTGATTTTTATTATTGAATGGATTTGGTTTTATTATTATTATATTTATAAATTTGTTTAAGCATTCAATAATTTTATGTGTAAATATAATTGTGTAGATTTTAAAATAATTATCTATAAATATAATTATTATAAAATCTAGATTTTATAACGACACCTAGCACAAGTTTCCATTATCTTTGGGCTTTTTTCAAAAACATAAAAATCAACAATGTTTCCTTTGCTACCCATGAGCTCCTGTGTTTCCAAATTATATAATTTCTCAGGACATCAGAGCTATGCAAACTTTTCATTCTCTCATTCTAGTTTGGATTTCACAATAGGAATTTGCAGCTTCGCCTCGTTTAGATTTCACAGAAATCATTTGCATCTTCGCCTCCTTTACGTCACATAGACTGGTAATGTAGTTATCAGAGTGTTAATTACAAGCCCTGATGTACTTGCCAATGGGAAATAACAATAATTTCCTTGTTCTTATTTGCAGCGTTGGCATAACAGCCTTCAGCTTTCCTGCTTGCACGAATTTCCATTTCCTAATTCCGAAGGTAAGCTTTTGGTTTTTTCTTAAGGTGGTTTATTGGAATTTTGAGTGACTATTGTTGCTTTTCATTATGGTTTGCCCATTCCTGATGCATTAATGGAATTATTTGGATTCCATTGTTGCTAGTTTCATTGGCTTGTTGCCATGCATTTTGTATCCAACAATCATTGCACTCCATGAGATGACATTCCTTTTAGGCATTTGGTCAAACTGTTGGCGTCCAATCTGCAATTTACCACAACCACGCTTGATTAAAATCCAATTTAGCCATTAAAAGCAACTGCATAAATACTCTTTGTTAGTGACTCCATGGTGGATTTTAGCTATTGTTGTGAGTTTTTGTAACACATTTTATAGAGAAAAGAAATCATGTCTTTGTGTACCATATTTTGACTTGGATTCATTATATTGATTAGATGGCTAACATGATCAGTAGCATATAGACAGACCATCGATTCAACTATTTGAAAAATGTTGGTTGCAATTAATTTATCTTAGGATAGAGCCAATATGACAAATTGATGGGAAGACCAAGAAAGAAACAAGGATACAATACAAATGTCTAATGTCAATATTACTTGAATACTGCTTGACTGAATGTAAGTATCATATGTGAAGTATCCATGCACTCAGAGTAACCTGTAGGTTTTGTCACATCCAATGAGAATTCCAAAAAGTTGAACCACACTAAAGCTTCAACCATGATGTTCAAAAGTGGGTACCCTAAATGCAATTCAATTGAACCACACTAAATGCAATTCAAGATTGAGGAAAGCCTACGAATTGTGTACTCTACAATTTTTGACTTGTTATATTTTGATATAAAGATTAGTTTCTCATACATTTGATAAAATGGTTGCAGACAACTTTTAAGTTTTCTCCCACAGTACAATGCAAAAAGATAGGCAATTAAAACTTTAAAATTAATCTTTTGCACAACTTAATATTTTTTTTATTATTATTTATGTTTGTATTGTTGAAAAGATTAGATTTGTAAAAGTATGTTTTGCACATCTTTATAATGTAGTTCATTATATATATATATATATATATATATAATTTTGATGTAGTCAATTAATTTTGAATATATTAAATTATACATTTTATTTACTATTAAGTTATTGGGATTACAACAAATTTATTATTTTTCAATTTGTATACATTGTGGATGTTTAATTAAACATTTTTATTTAAAATTATTAATTACTTTTTGCATAAGAGGTAGGTACTAAGCAACAACATTTCATATTACACTTGTTTATATATAATTTAAACTTTTATCATAAAATCACAAACTAGCATGAATGGACTGGTTAAAATCCATTTTTAAAAAAACAAAGTATAATTTTTGTTATAAAAAAAATTCCAAAAACTAAATATTTTTTTTAGAAAATAAAAAAATATTAAAACTAAAAATATATTTAAAAAAAACCTAAAACATAAGCAAATAATTATTTTTTTAATTAAAAAATGATTTCTTAGAATTTTTTTAAACACTTCCCTCCATTCTGAAAAGAAAAAATAATAATAGAAATAAAGACGGACCAAAAATCTTATTTTCCCTAGTAAGTGTTTCCCACCATTCATTCCACTCACTCGAGCTATTTCATAAAACATAGCTAAGTGTTATTTCACAATCTTTTGGCAAAGCTAACAAATCCAATAGCTCTAGAAATCATTTTTTTTAACATTCTTGTTCATATTACAATTCTAAAAATTCCATCATACCCAATTTTTAACTAGACCACAATTATCTAAGATATAATATGAACCCACCCTCTAGAGGTAATGAACTTGAGCATTTTTAATTTTTGTTGGCACCTTTCAAACTCTATTACCATGTTTTTAAATCCTAACCACCACTAGTAGACAAGGGATATTTTTCCTTCCAAAGAAAGTTTTCTAGAATTCCCACCTTACCTTACCTTTCACTCCACCTAAACTTAGTTTGGTTGAAAGCCCCTTGCTTACATCACTACATGCATTGTATTTAGTGCTAAACTCATAATAATATCAAACTATTTTTAAAAACTTTATGGTTTAGGAAGTTCAAAATCAATTGGATTTAGACCTGAATTAAAATCAAGGTTTTATTTCTTTTTTACATTATAATTTAGGGAGTTCAAAACAATTTAAATGGAATCATTATCGTTACTAGGTATAATCGATTTAGTGTGATAATGGATAAAATGAAGTAATTATTTGTGAGTATTTGTTCTTGAACTAACATTAGGATCCATTATATCATAGAGAAAAGTACATGCATTAAAAACAACTCAATATTTCATGTGACATTCATATTGTATGCGAATTACAATTGTAATTTGAACTAAAGCTTCCAGTAACTCTTAATTTACCAATCATGCATGGACATCATAAGAAACATTCACAATAGAATATGAAGAACAAATGGGTACCTACTTCATATGCATTAAAAAATGCTTCTACTACTTAATATGAATTACAAGTGTAATTTTAGTTGGACCTCCAATATATCTTAAACCATATTTTCATTTTATTTTTTTGTACTAGTAAATGTTATTATGTCCTATCTCATTTTATGGTTAGCATTGTAACAAAAATATGCATTGTGCTATGGAATTAGTACTAACATGTAATATTGATTTTTTTTTCCACAACGCTATAGGTAATGATCGCAAAGATGATGATACATACTATGTTGAGCTTACATCAGATATCAGAGACGATGATGATGAAGATGGCAATCTCATTGGTGATGAGGATGTGGATGAGAATATCAGGATGGTCAAGATGATGATCATGAGGATGATCTTGATTATGATTTTCATGGTGCTAGCTAGCCATGCGTTATTTTTTATATTTATTTGGGATGTCTTAATATGATAATCATACATTTGAATTTTAGTTGATTCGAATAATGATGATGATACTATCGTGCTATCTTGTTACCTTATGAATATGTTGAAAATTGTTTACATTTTTTTTATGAGGAATTATTGTGTATGATGAGATTCCTATTTTTTTATTGATGTTGTGAATTTATCTTAGAATAATGATATCTATGAAACATTTTGATTTGGTAATCATACGTTGGCTTTTAGTTGATTTGATTAAATATGACGATGATATTATCATTATTATCTTGTTATTTTATGTATATATTGAAAATTATCAACATTATTTTGATGAACAATTATTATGTATGATGATATTACTATATTTGGATGAATGTTGTGAATTTATCTTAGAATAATGATATTCACGAAAGATTTTGATATGATAATCACACATTTGAATTTTAGTTGATTTGATTAAAGATGATGAGGATATTATTAGTATTATCTTGTTACTTTATATGTGTTGAAAATTGTCAATACTTTTTTATGGAGAATCATTATGTATGATGATATTACTATTTTTGGATGTAAAGTTGTGAATTTAAGTTGGAATAATGATATATGCGATATGTGTTGATTTAGTAGTCATATATGTATATTGAAATTTTTTAATGATTTTTTGATGGAGAATTGTTATATATGATGTTATTGCTATTTTCTTTTATGAATGTTGTCAATTATCCTTCAATTTGTTTACAAACATTAAGTTATCAATTTGAATTGTGATATCTTCATAAATGATATTTAGAAAGTGTAAATTTCACTATGTAATTGAAAGTAGTAAAATGAACCCATAAAGGGGGTCATAAATGGAGAAAAAAAAGTACAACTCTAAACAAGAAGCCAAAAGTGGATATAACCATGGATGCAAAATTAGGAGTAGAATTGGATGTTAAACTAGCCATCAAAACAAGATGCAAATAATGACACAAAAAATGTTTTAAAGTAGAATTAAAAAGGGTGTAACACTAGACACAAAGAAGGGAACAAAATAGGGCATACAAAAAGGATACCAAATTAGGTGCAAACAAGGACACAAAATGGGACACCAAAATGAGGATGCAAAGAATGGTGTAAAATTAGGATGCAAAATTGGGCGCAAAAAAGGATGTAAGAAAACACACAAAACAAGATGCAAAATGGGACTAAAAAATGGTGAAATCAAGGATGCCAAAAATAATGCATAACTAGATGCAAATTCAAACTCAAATCTAGGTGAAAAATGAGATGCAAATGTGGACATAAAATGTGGTAGAAAAAATGATGCAAATTTGGATGCCAAAAAAAATACGAAATTATACACAAAAAAGATGCAAAATTGGACATAAAAAATGGTGCAAAATTGGACATAAAAATGGTGCAAAATTGGACACAAAAGTAGAAAAAATGGTGCAAAAATGGGCATAAAAATGGCTCAAATTTGGATGCAAATTAAGATGCAAAATTGGATGCAAAATGAGGTGCAAAAAATCATGTAAAACTTGGTGCAATTTTTTGTTGTTGCAAAAGTAGACAAAAAATGGCTCAAAATAACGTAACATTAGACACAAAATGGGATATAAAGGTGGAAGCAACACATGGTTCAACTTAGGATGCAAATTTGGATGCTCCAAAGGATGCAAAATTGGATACAAGAAATGGTGTTAAAAATGATGCTAAATTGGATGGAACAAATGATGCAAAGTTGGATGGAACAAATGATGCAAAATAGGATGCAAAAAAGGAGACAAATCAAACACAAAAGTGGATGCAAAAAAGTGGTGAAAAAATGGATGCAAAATTTGGCACTAAATTAGATTCAACATATGGTGCAAAATTGGATGCAAAAAATGGTGCAAAAAAGGCACAAAACCTGATGCAAAAATAGATGAAAAATCGGTACAAAATTATAAGCAAAAAGTGGCATAAGGCTAGATGCAAAAACTGCACAAACTAGATGGAAAAAGGCACTAAATATGTTGCAAAAAATGGTGTAAAAATCGATGCAAATTATGACACAAAACTAGAACCAAAGAATGACACAAAACAGGAAGTAAAAAATGATGCAAAAATAGATGCAAAAAATGGCATAAAACTAGAAGAAAAACATGTTGTAAAACCAAATGAAAATTTTGGCGTTAAAAAAGATACAAAATTTGGTGCAAAAAAGGATGCTTTAAAAATTGTACAATAGAGCCAAATTTAGTGCTAGAATGCTCATCCCAATTGAGAAAAAACACACTAAAATTTGGTGCTAAATTTAGCGCAAATTGCTTGTTTTGTTGTAGTGAATACCAAGATATAAAACTTACCAACTGCCACAATGTGGTAGAGATTGGCATCTGCGTCATTTTTGATTAAGCCCAATCCATCGAGATATGTGTCAATCCGAGTGTACCATGCACGGGGAACCTATTTTGTCTCCCTGTTATATGTCTCAAATCCCTCTAGCTTATCTATTTAAATTTCTTCCTCAACAACACCATTGAGGAAGGCAATCTTCACATCAATCTGGTGGATCTTCAACCCCATCTGCGCAACTAATGCTACAATGGTTCTGATTGAGGAATATCTTCCCAATGGGGCAAACGTTTCCTCATATTCCACTCCCTCTACCTAAGAGAAGCATTTGGCCACAAATATGTCCTTGTACTTCTCAATACTGCCATCAACTGCATGCTTCAATTTGTAAATCCATCTGGAACCAACCACTGACTTGTTCTCTGGTCTCAACACCAAATCCCATACATTGTTCTTCAAGATGGAGTCATACTCCTCCACCATAGCATCAACCCACACTGGTTGGAAAATTGCTTGCTCAAATGAAGAAGGCTCTAACTCAATGTGTTTAGTCATGGGAGCCATATAACCAGTGTATCTGTCTAGTGACCTCCTCTGCCTACGCAAATATGTAGGAGCTCCAACATGATCCTATGTATCCTGCACCAATCTGTCAGCTTCTCTGGTTCTCTTCCTCCCCTCTCTAGAAGATTCAGGTTGAGTGGGTGCATCCACTTAGACTCTGGTCTTCTCCTCCACTTGTGGATGCTCCACAACATCCTGAATCTCTATCTAAGGCTCCTTCTTAGGAACTAGAAGCTCCTCCTCCGGCCAGAGACTCAGCACTCACTCTAGAGAGCACCTCATAGCCTTCTCCTCATAAAATTTGACATCTCTTCACCCTGAGTGAGGGAAAATACACCCTATAGTTATGTGGAGTTTCTTTGTATCTTACAAAGACCCCCATCTCAGTTGTAGGCTCCAATTTCTTCCTGCTATCTTTGGAGACATGACAATACATAGTAGCTCCAAAAATTCGAAAATGAGATACATCTGGCTTCCTCCCAGAGAAAGCTTCTTGAGCGTGATCATGCTAAGTGTTCTCTGAGGGCTCCTGTTCTGCAAATAAATTGTGGTGTTGCATGCTTCTTCCCATAGAGGTAATGGCATCCCTTAATCATGCATCATGGTTCTTGCTACTTCTACTATGCTTCCGTTCTTCCTTTAAGCTGCCCCATTTTGTTGTGGGTTATGGGGTGCTCTCAGTTCTTTTCTAATACCCTCCTTGGTGTAAAATTCCTTAAAGGTATTGGAAACAGATTCTCCTCCATTGTCACTTCTCGGGGCTTTCAATTTTTGACCAGTCTCCCTTTTAACTATTGCTTTGAATTCAACAAATTGCGAAAACACTTCATTGCTTTTCCTCATGAAGAAAATCCAACATTTTCTAGAAAATTCATCAACAAAAATCACATAATACCTGTGTTTTCTTGTAGAGGTGGTAGAAAGTGGTCCACATAAATCAGAGTGGACTCGCTCCAAGATTTCTCCCACTCTACTATCTCGGCCCTAGAAGGTGGATTTGACATAGTTCCCCAATGTGCATCCCTTGCAGCATCATGTTGGTCAAGAGTGAATTTCGGAAGATCAGTCATAATTTTTTGCATAATTTTTAAGGCCCCATGGTGTAAGTGTCCCGTGCGCATGTGTCAGAGTTCTCCAACATCTCAACTTTGCACTTTTTCTTCCTTGCTACTTAGTGCAGCACAAGCTTCCACCTCAAGTTTGTAGAGATTTGTTTTTAGGTCCCTGTAATATTAGTATATCCCCCTTATTATTATTATTAGTGTACCCCCATATTGTTATTGTTGTACCCCATAGAAGCCCACTATTGATATTGTTGTGCCCTTACATTAGTATTGTTGTGTAGGACCTGATTATATTGTGGCCCCTTAAGGAGGTCTTGTCATTTGTATCATCCAAGAATTGTTCATTTATGTGATGTATAGGAGGCTTCCCCCCTTAAATAGGCTATTTCTCAAGTCGTTGATCTATATTTTATTCCATTTTGTGAGTTGGTTGCATAACATTTGGTATCAGAGCTTTGGATTCTAGGGTTTCGTTGCTTCAAACAAGTCATCTTGGTATTTTAGCTCTAACATTTTTTATACAATGATTCTGAAGTTAAAATTTCGACCAATTAGAGATGAAATTTTGGTGAACTTTGTGTAAAAAATGCAGATATTGGTTCCCTATATTTTACTAGATATGGTCTGAATAAGTTAGGGTTTTTGTAGGCACTAGAATTCAATCTCAAACATGTGACCTAGGGAAAATCATCATAACTTTCTCTCCAAGCATCAGATTTGAATTTCATAAAAAGTGGTTCAAAATGCATAGACTCTAATTTTTTGTGTGTATTATTTTCAGGGCCGAAGGTTGAAACGATGACACATGGCACTCTGTTCAAGTTTGCTCTACTAAAGTAATCTATAATTAGGTCATCGTCGTATATTGGGCATAATGATTTCTAGAAGAATCCAATCTTGGTCAGACTTGTACTATTGGAAAGAAGACTCAGAGGGCTAAAATAGGATGAAATTACAGACCTTGGAGATCCGAAATTACAAAGATAAAACAATTTCAAAAAATCAAGAAAAATGTGTATTTAAAAAAAAGTTGCATCTTTTGTTTGAAAATTCAATTTGATGTGATTCAAAGGGAATAATGAAGCATAGATATCGTTGTTTGATTCTGAAGTGCATGAAAACAAAAAAATGGATGCTCCCAATAAGCAATCGGAAAGCTCTACTATGACACATGTAGACAAGGAAGAAATGCAACATGATATATCAAAATTACGAGACCAAGTGCAACAAATTTTGCTCTCGCAAAGAGTAACAAAAAATGAACTAGAAGATAAGATGGATGGTTTGAAGAATGGTTTAAAAGTAGACATGGAAGGTTTGAAGGAACATTTGACAAATTTTCTACAAGAAATGCTTCCTAATGGAAAAAAGGTATTCCCGAAAACTCATGATGCGAACAAAAGGAATGTGAATCACGATTTTACAGACTCTAACTTTGTATTGAAGACCAACCACATTCCAAATATAGATATGAGGAAGCTTTATGGAAATACTATGGTAACATGGATACTATAGATGGACCAATATTTTGATCTACATGATGTGTAACACACACAAAAGGTATGCATTGCATCTTTATATTTAGAACCCAATCAGTTTGTAAGGTATCGATGGCTTTGTTGTCGTAAACCACTTGTCACTTGGTCAATTTTTATGGAATAAATGATAACAAATTATGAGGATACAAAGAGAAATACCTTATTTAGCCAATTGATAAATCTCAAACAAAATGGTTCAATGGTGGAGCACATTAAGGACTTCCAAAAATTGAATATCAGGGTAACTAATATTCCATAGGAGCATAGGAGTGATGTCTTGATAGAGACTTTAAAGGATAACATCCAACATGAGGTTCGGCTTTGGGAACTTGATTCATTAGAAAAAGGCACTCAGGGTGGCAAGAAAAGTTGAAAGAAAAATTATGGCAACAAGAAAGTTTACCTCCCACAACTATAAATATGGAAGTGTTGTTGCTCCTAGCCTTTCACAACATACAAGGTTGACACCACAACAATTGGAGGAAAAAAGAGCAAAAGGGTTTTGCTACAGTTGTGATATAAAATAAACTAAAGGTCATAAGTTTGTTGAGAAAAAAATATTTTACATATATTGTGAACAAGAGGAAGAAAAGGAACAATAAACATCAAAAGAAGAGGATATACACCAAGAACCAACCCAGAAAAAGAAGAAATGAATTGGACAATATCTTATATTGCATTGGTGGGAATTACCACTCCTCAAACTCTCAAGATAGAAGGATATATCAAGAAGAAAAAAGTAATAGTGTTGATTGATTCTGGTAGTACCCATAATTTTAGTCATTGTAAGATAACTAAGGAATTGTATTGTTTTCTATATCGAGCACCAGAGTGCCAAGTGATGGTTGAAAACGGAGGAACTATAAATTTCTCTAGAAAGTGCCATAATATCAAGCTAACCATAGGGGAATATCTATTGAATAGTCCAATGCTTTCCATTTAAATGGGTGGTGCTGATGTTGTACTAGGAGTCCAATGGTTACAATATTTGGGGACAATAGATTTTAATTTTCAAGAACTTTTCTTAAAATTTTTTTGGGAAGGAAAGGAAATTGAATTAAGGAGTATTTCAGGGAAACCAAGGAAGATAATAAGCTCTAATGGCATGACTAATATTTTGAACAAATAACAACAGGGAATAATTTCATAATTATGCTCACTAGATATTCAAACATCGAAATTGTCTATTTCTCCAGATATCCAAAAGGTCTTGGACAATCATTTCAAGGTATTTGATACTCCCAAGGTCTCCCACCTATTCGTGATTATGATCGTGCTATTCACTTGATTCCAGGAAGTGTTCCTCCAAAAATTAGGCTGTACAAATATCCCTATGCCCAAAAGAGTGAAATTGAACATATGTTTGCAAAAATGCTATAGGAAGGTATAATTTAACATAGTCAAAGTTCTTTCTCTACTCTAGTAGCATTGGTGCACAAGAAGGATGGATCTTGGTGTATGTGTCCAGATTATAGGGAGATCAACATGCTGATTATTAAAGATAAATTTCTCAATCCTGTCATTGATGAATCGTTGGATGAATTGCATGGAGCAATTTACTTCACTAAGTTGGATCTTCATTCAGGATATCATTAAATTAGAATGGAGATTGAAGACATTTCAAAAATAACATTTAGAACTCATGAAGGTCATTATGAATCTTTGGTCATGCCTTTTGGCCTTACCAATGCACCTTCAACATTTCAAGGTTTGATGAATTCCATTTTCAAATCCTTCCTTAGGAAATTTGTGCTAGTATTTTTTGACGATATACTAATCTACAACAAGTCTTGGAAGGATCATGTTCAACATGTTGACAAGGTGCTCAAACTATTGGAGGAGAAAAAATTATATGCAAAAACCTCCAAATGTTTTTGTGGAGTACAAGATATGGAATATTTGAGTCATATTGTATCTCATGAGGGTGTTATGGTAGACCCTAACACAATTAAATCCATTAAGGAATAGAAAATTCCCACAACCCTAAATCATCTTTGAGGATTTTTCAGGTTGATAGGGTATTATCACAAGTTTGTTAAGAATTATGGGAGAATCACAACGTATCTAACAACATTACTGAAGAAAGATGAATTTTCTTGGACTCTAGAAGAAACTAAGGCCTTTGAACATCTTAAAGAGGCAATGTGCCAAGCACTGGTCTTAGCTACACAAAAATTCACAAAAACCTTTATTATGGAATCTGATGCCTCAGGAAATGGAATTGGTGTTGTTTTAATGCAAGAAGGAAGGCGCATTGCTTTTGAAGGTTGTCCAATGAAGGGAAACTATTTACACAAACATATTTATGAGAAAGGAAATGTTGGCAATACTACATGATACTACATGCACTAATGTAATGGTGACCTTACATAATGGGAAGACACTTCAAGGTAAAAAATGGGTCACAAAAATGTTGGGTTATGACTTTTAAATCATATACAAAAAAGGGAAGCAAAATATTGGTCCAAATTCACTCTCAAGAACGAATGAGGATGTGGAAGCATCGCTCTGTATCATTTTTATTATCCAACCTAATTGGATAATTGAAGCAAGGAATGAATGGAAGAATGACGAAGAGGTGTGGACACTCTTTCAAAAGTTGTAGCAAGATCCCAATACACATGGTACATTTATTTGGAATGATTCATTATGGTACAAAGATCACTTATTTCTTTGTAAGAATTCCCAACTCAAATAAAAGATTCTTTTGGAATTGCATTCCTCCCCGTTAGGAGGGAACTCAAGCTTTTAAAAAACTTACCATAGGGTTAAGAAGGGAGTTTTTTGGGATGGCCTTAAATATGATATCCATAATTTTGCGGCATAATGTTTGGTTTGCCAACAAAATAAAGTTGAGGCAATTAAGACCCCAGGTCTATATTCCAAGTCAGCGTTAGGAGGAGGTATCAATGAATTTTATCACACGCTTACCCAAGTCAGAGGGAAAGAGTGTCATCATGGGTGTAGTTAATAGACTTACCAAGTATGCACACTTTTGTGCATGATCTCATCCTTTTAAAGCCAATACAATTGCTACTGCATTTATGGAAACAATTAAATATCTACATGGAAACCTAAATATTATTGTAAGTGACAGAGATCCAATTTTCACTGGAATTTTTTGGATGGAATTATTTTCTTGTTTGGGTACTCAATTATGTCATAGCTCATCTTATCATCCTAAACCCGACAGGAAAATTGAGATAGGAACAAATGTTTGGAAGGATATCTTCATTTCTTTGTATCTGATAAACAAACATAATGGGTCAAGTGGTTACCTCTGGATGAATGGTGGGATAACACTTCCATATTGTAGCAAAAATGATCCATTTATGGCACTTTATGAATATCATCCACCATCCATCACATCATATTAATAGAAAATTATAAGGTTCAACCAGTGGAAGATCACATTAAGCATCAACAACAAGTTCTCCAACTCTTAAAGGATAACCTCACTCTAGTGCAGAATCGAAGGAAATAATAGGCAGATCAACATCACAGTGAAAGAAGTTTTGATGTAGGCGACTGGGTATTTTTAAGGCTTCAACCATATAGACAAATTTCCCTCAAGCAAGCTAAGAAGGATAATAAATTATCACCCAAGTATTATGGTCCTTACAAAGTGTTTCAAAATATTGGTGCTATGACATACAAATTGGAGTTGCCTGCATCTTCCTGAGTACACTCAATTTTCCATGTTTCATGATTAAAATAGGTTATTGGTGACAAGATTCCAGTTCAAACAGTATTGCCAGAACTTGACGAAGAAGGAAATCATATTGGAGCCTGAAGCAGTCATGAAAACAAGAACTTGACATGTATGAAAGTGATCAATTTCAGAGTATCTTATTAAGTGGAAGAACTTACCCACTGAAGATTCTACATGGGAGGATGAGAATTTTATACAAAATTATCCATAACTACTCAAGCATTGAGGATAACACATTTTTGAAGGAGAGGGCCATGTTAGGTCCTTATAATACTAGTGTAGCCCCCTTATTTTTATTATTAGTATAACCCCATATTTTTATTGTTGTGCCCCATAGAAGTCCACTACTGATATTGTTGTGCCCTTGCATCATTATTGTTATGTAGGCTCTGATTATATTGTGACCCCTTAGACTCCTATATATACCAAGGAGGTCTTGTCATTTGTATTATCCAGAAATTGTTCATTTATGTGATGTAAATGAGGTTTCCCCCTCGAAGAGGCTACTTCTCAAGTTGTCAATCTATATTTTATTTTATTTTGGAGTTGGTTGCATAACATTTTTACTCTAACTCCAATTTGTTTCACTTTCTCGGTAGCTACCTGTCTCAAAAAGGCTTTCCCCTTACTGAAAACAACATCATAGACTCTATCCTCCAGTACAAATACAAATATAAAATTCTTGTTTAGCCCAGGTACATACATGACATCTTTCAGGTGAAGATGGGATCCTGACTCCATCTTAAAGGTTACAATTCCAATTCCTTTTTTACTGTACATCCCAACATCCCAAGTTCTATGTGCATCTGAAGATCGTTCTCCTCTAGGTTACTGAAGAATTCTTTGCATCCTGTCATATGGAATGAGGCACATGAATCTAGGTACCACACACTCCCCATTATAGTGTTGGCGATGCATGAAATTAGGGTGAATTCTAATTCGAATTATGAGGAAAGTGCTTCACCTCCTGCTCCTCTTGAAATATTATTGTTAGAATTCTTGTGCAGACACTTTGTTGCATAGTGCCCATATTCCTGGAAGTGAAAACATTTTATATTTCTTAGGTCCTTCTTCTTTCCAATGTTCTAGATGGACTCTAGCTTGATTTGGGCATTCTTTCCCTTAGCTTTCTTGCCCTTCCCAAAAAAGGAAAAATTATCTTCCTCCTCAGCTTTGGATGTTATTCCATATCTAGTGTTCCTTTGAATTTCTTCTTGCACAAAATTGGACCAAAGTCTCTCCCAATTTGGTAGTTTGTCCCTTCCATTTATAAAGTCCTAGTAGTTGTGCTAGGATTTCGAAAGGCCTAGGAGAGCTAGGCTCACTAGCTTAGAAGATGACACATTTTCTCCTACTCCTCCAAGTTGAGCTTGAACTTGAGTGAATCTGGAGAGATAATGTGGAATGGTTTCATTTTTCTGCAATTAGATATTTCTGAGCTTGTCCCTCAATGTCAATTTCTTGGAATTATTGTTTTTTTTAATAACCTAGTGAGGGTCTTCCACGTAGAAAATGGAGTTTCCTTGAAATTTGAGACTATGTGGTATCTCACACCCTCCAGGATGATCCTCCTGACTTTTGCGGTATCCTTCTTCCATTGGGCTAACTGATGTGCATATGATGTTGCTGGTTTTGGAATGTTAGTTTTGATGTATTCCAGTACTCCATTGTCATCGAGTACAAATTCCATCCTTTCCTTTCAAGCTATGAATTTTGAGGTTCCCTCTAGGGAATACTCCAATCTCAATCCGTTGAAAGACATTTTCCCGCACAAAAGAAAATTGCTTCACTGAATTTGCAAATCAAAATTTCTGAGGAACATCTATTGACTGGTTTCTATTGTGATTTCGAGCTTTGATACCATGTAGAAATTGCAAGAAATTTGCTACTGCTAATGAAATTGAATTGAAATCAAGAGACAATTTTTTTCTACTATTTTACAGAAAGGAAAACACAAGATAGAAACACATGCAACCATCAAAACACAAGGAACACAATGATTTTACAGGGGAACCCAACTAGGAAAAACCCCTCCTTTGCTTTGTGTTAATTCAGATGAGAAAGAGAAACAATTATAATGTCTTGCTTCAACTCTAAAGCACACCCTGCATTGTAAAATGTTTTCTTCCTTCCTTATCTACTCTGGCTAACACTTAGCCAATTCAAGCCTCAGCCAACCTCCTATTTCCTTGTGCAATACTAGAGGAATTAAGCTCCTAAATAATAGATAATTTTTTTATTTCCTTGCACAAATCCAAGGGGAGTTGATCACCTACTTAGTCCAAAAGCACTGTACACTCAATAATCTACCATTAATGATTACAATGTACCTTTTCCTCCACTCTAGCTAGGAAATTTGAATTCCATGCATGTCTGGGTTATTTTTAGCTAGTTGACTAGTCTAACAGAGAGATCAGTGAGTTAACAATATCTCTACTGCTCAACTGACCTTCAACTAATTCAATCAATGACTTGAGCTCAATTAACTAAGTTCAACCAAAAATAATTGAACTAGATTGCTAAATTTTAGCAATCACTACATGCACAACTCTACTCCAAGCCTACAAACTCATAAATGTTGATCTAACTAAGTGACAAGGCCATGTCACTCAAGCTAACTACAATCCAAGTCATCCTCTTGATGTGGAAAATAAGGACTGAAAGGGCTTATTGTGAAGGGGCTACATCAACAAGTAAGTTGTTTGTTTTATTTTTGTTCTTTTGGGCAGATTGAAAGTCAAAAGGAGCTAACTTCAAGCCCTAGTGTCTATAGTTGTCTACTAGTCTTGTATCAGGGTTTTGTAAAGGGCCACGATCCCTGGTACAAGAGTCCTATGTATTTCTTGTTGATCGAATAATAAGAAGTGTTTTGGGCCCCATATTTATCGGTGTATTTTTTTGGTTCATTGTTGTTGTATTTATGTTGTGCAAAGTGATTGTAGTTGTGTATCTTCAATATGTCTATGATCTAGTATAAACATAGACCAAATCTATGATGTAAAGAAAAATAAACATGATAACAGAGCTACTTTGAAGGGACAATTGAATCAAAGTGTGCACAATAAGAAGCCTAAGAGGGAGTTGATTCAATTATTGTTGAAATACTAACATCATGGAAAAGTTGGTTGCTAGTCTGCGATATGAGGACAAGTTGGATGGGTTATCCAACTATAGTCCTTAGAAACAAAGGATCAACCTGGTCTTGTTAGTGAAAAAGATATGGGAGTTCGCTAACCCCCATGCTACCGAAAAGAACACTACATGTGATATGTGGAAGGATCTTCAAGACTTGTTCCTTAATAAGAATGAGAAGAAGTTGATGGTATTGAGAAAGAAGCTTAAGAACACCAAGATGTTGGATGGAGAGAGTTGGATTTGTATCTAACAAGGGTGTCTCAAGTTCACGATGAGCTAGCTGACATTGGTGATAATGTTCCAAAGTCAAAATTAGTGAGGATTGCCTTGAAGGGCTTCACCAAGGAATGAAATCAATTTATCAAAGGAATAGTTGCTCGAGAAAAGTTGTCAGATTGGAACAAGTTATGGGATGACTTCATCCAAGAGGTACTGCAGGATGAGGATCTTCATAAGAAGAAGTATGATGGAAATAAAATTGATCTCACTAGTAAGATGAAGGGGAAAACAAAGGAGGAATTGAGTAAGGTAAATTGTTTCACATGTGACGAGCACAGTAACCATGTGAGTAAGTGTCCGCGTTAGAAGAAGGGAGATAATGAGAAGAAGAAAGATACTACAATGGCTGCTACATCTTCAGCCAAGCAATATAACTTTGCAAGAAGGTTTGAAGAGGATTCACTCCTGTCTCTCATTTCTATAAGAAAACCATTGATGAGGGTGCATGGTTAATTGATAGCGGAGCATCAAATCTAATGACAAGATTTCACTCTAACTGAATGGGACTCTAAATTGCACGTGGAAGTTCACGACAAGAGTTAGAATATTGTTAGAGGGCTAGGTATCGTTCCATATAGGACGAAGTTAGGAGGGTTGCTACAAGTCCAGGATATACTATGGGTACCAAAGCTCAAGTGCAACATTTTATCTTTCTTAGCGATTAAGGCTAATGGGTTTGAAGTATTATTCCAGGATGGAAAGGTGATGATCAAGTCCAAAGGCTATAAATCTACAAGAGTAGTTATTGGAGTTCAAGCGAGTGGTTTAAACAAGATGAAGGGAAAGCCTATAGATCAAGGGAAGAAGAAGGTTCCTGAGACTCAGAGGGAGTCATGTTCGAGTGAGAGTTTGTAGGTTTAGAGGGAGAATCCACAACCCAAGAAGAGTGCATTTATAGTGGGAAGTAAGGATACTTCTACAATTGGAAAGAAGGAACCTTGGATGGGCCTGAAGGCCTATTAGGAGAAGAAGAAGGGAAGAGGCTTTTAGTGGCAAGGATTCTTTTGAGAAAATTGTTGTCCATTCTTCAGGGTATGCTGCAATGATGGATGCTAGAGATTGGGATTGTGTTCCTGACAATTTATTTATGAGGAATGGAAGTACCTTCCTCGCTAAGAGGGAGAGTTGAAAAGTGTATCATGGTAGGTACTCCCACAATCTATGATACTTGAATTGTGAGAGACAACCCACTTTGTGGGAAAAGTAACCAAGCCAGTGGGTTTTGAACCCAAAATTGTTGGATTGAGACCCAAAGATAATGATTATTTATTCCAATTATTATGGAGGAGACAATTTAATGGATCAAAGGGCTCTTAAGTCAATAATTGGAGAGATATAAATTAAAGAGACCATGTGAAGTAAAAAAAAACAAGTGCAAGTCTGTCTTGTAGCCACCTAAGGAAGTCGCAACACCTCCAAGAGAATTCTAAATTGATCTTTGAAGGAAGATGATGTGAATAGGTATATTTGTGTCACGTGGAAAGGTTTGTTTGGTTATTTGGAGGAGCACAAGTCCAATGAGGAGGATATAGTTTGGTTTTGTGCAAAGAAGGAGGGTTATAGCCCTAGTAAAGGGTCGCAAGGCCTTAGAAATCTATGCTGAACAAGCCAAAGTCTAGTACAAGAATGCAGAGAGGGTTTTAACTAGCTGCAGGAGGGTATATTATAGGCTGAGAGACCTCATGGTCTAGGACAAGAGGTCCAAAATATTTTTAGGTAGGCTGAGGATTCCTACAGCTGGTTGAGGCTCATTTGACCATGTGAAAGGCTGGTCCAAGGGGTTTTCTAATGGCTGTGTGGACACTGGAAAAGAGTAAGTGTAGAGGGTTAATGAAGGATGGATGTTAGGTCAAAGGATAAATCTAACAATTGAAGACTTATCTATATAGTGAATTGAAGGGATAAGTTCATTAGGAGTAGTTGTTGGATTTGGAGCTGATATATGCAGTGACTTTGATGGAAAAAAGACATTGTGAGCAGTTGATTGGACAAATATAATAAAGGAGCCTAAAATCTATGTGAAGGAGGCAAAGGATAGCTAGGTATCAAAGGAAAATAAGGACTGAAAGGGTTGGTTGTGAACGAGCTACATTAGCAAGTAATTTTTTTGTTTTGTTCTTGTTCTTTTGGGTAGATTGAAAGTCAAAAGCAACTAACTTCAAGCCCTAGTGTCTACAGTTGTATACTAGTCTTGTATTAAGGTTTGATAACATGATACCTGGTATGAGAGCCTTATGTATTTCTAGTCGATGGACTAGTAAGAAGAGTTTTGGGCCACCTATTTGTTTGTGTCTTTTATTGGTTCATTATTGGTACATTTCGGTTCATTATTGGTACATTTCCATTGTGCAAAATTCTTGTAGTTGTGTATCTTCAGTGTGTCTATGATCTAGTATAGACATAGACCATATTTGGGATATAAGGAAAATTCAAAAGAAATAATGCTCAGATACATCACCATATTGTTTATGTTACTTATTGATCTGGAGATAAAAAACAAGCTCAAAATGAAAGTGCTTAAAATCTCCCAAAACTGACATCAGATCATAGTGTTCATTGTTCTGATTCTAACATCACTTGAATCACCTCAATCCGACATTAGATAAGGAAGTTATGATGTAATGAAGTTTTGGCCAAACAACTAAAAATTCAAACAACAGGGTTGACTAGGATGCTTACTGGGTAGATCGTACTGTAGAAAATCTTGTAGATTCACAAGCTCATGTAATGTACTAAAGCACAAGACAAGAATCTGCTTCTACTTTCGACCAGCGGAAGCCAATAGATCGATGAAAACAATATGAACAAGAAGAAGATAAATCAATGGCGCATAACACAAGATGTATCTGGGGAAAGCCACTGTTCAAAACCCCCTATCTATATTGCATATATAAGAAATATGAGTGAAGATACAAAGCTTGTTCTCACTAGAACAATTCTACACAAGTATTCTCATCTCTCTCAGCTCACAAGCTAGCTCTTGGCCAACACTTAGCCAATTATACAGCTCTCCAAGCCCCTAATCTCTTGGATAATCCCTAGGATGAATAGCTCGTATTTAAAGGGAATTCGTGCTTCCAAAAATGTCCAATCCAAACATAGGATCAATCTCTAATGCATGCCTGATATTTACACTCCAGTAAATAATACCACTGATAATAAATTGTCCCTGCACTCTAGTCTCAACTGGGTCTTTCTCAGAATCGACATGCATGAGTTTCTCACGAGGAAATCTTTAGTTAACTGGAGTAGCACTAGTGGATGAATTAGTGCACCAACTGACTGTTAGTTCTCTATTAGTTCCAAAAACAATTTAGAACTAATTTAACTGAACTTAACTTAGTAAACTGAGTGGTCTAATTTCCAACTCAATTTAAACTCATACTGGAGCCTAAAATTTAGGGAGAACATATACATGACTACAAAAAGACTTCCAACTCAAAATTCCTAAGCTAATTAAGTTAATCAAACTTAATTAACTATTTGCAAGCTGCTATGGGAATAGAATTTGATTTTTAAACTTAGTTTAATTCAAGGACAAATTAAATTGGAATTTCTTGTTGCCATTTCTCAACACTCCCTCTCAACAAGAAAGGGATTATCAACTACCTCGATCCTGTCTCTGTGAAACTCGAATTTACATCTTGACAATGCCTTTGTCAAAATGTCAACATCTTGCTCCTCCGTGGGAATGTACTCTAACAACATAATCCACCTTAATACAAAATATCTGAGATGATGATATCGGATATCAATATGCTTGGAACGATCATGAAAAACTGGATTTTCAGAGAGTTTGATACAACTTTGATTATCGCAGTAAATTACAGTTGGATTCATCTGCTGACCAAATAAACCAACTAGGATCTTCCTCATCTAGATGGCCTCACATGTTGCCTTACTCGCAACCATGTACTCTACCTCTATGTTATCGGGAAATCTAATGTCTATGCAGAGCTGCTAGTCCCACTAAGGCTGGTAGCTACCTTAGAAACAAACAAACTAAAACCACTTTCGTTTTCCTTTATGAGAAGTAGATAAGAGGGGAAAGAAGGAGACCAACCTCTGTCTTGCGCCTGGTTCCTTACTTGATTCCTCTCCCTTCTAATAGATCTTTGCCACTCACTTCCTCGTCTACCGAGCTTCAAAGAGCACCTGTAGAATCAAAGCAGCATAACACGATCCAAGAACATAGATCTACTATCATAAACAATATAGGACCAGATATATATTGACCACACAAATGCATATATCATCAATCATACAAGAATGTGGAGGAAAACTTGAATAGCTTTATTAATAATCAAGAATAGCAAAGAGGATTACAACCAATTTTTCTGACCCAGCATCATCCTCTCAGCAAGAAATCCCTTCTTCACCTAATGAAAATCTTAGATCACCCAACACTATGATGTTGCACCAACAAACCAGCAACACTTCCTTACAAGATACAAAATTCCAGCCCCCCCTGGATCTCTGGGATGAGGGATCCATATATAGATGTTTGCAAGGGGGGTGAGTCAGCTTTTGAGATTTGATTCGTGTCCTCTCTCTGATAGTTCTTGATTCCACTTGGAGATTGATGATCTCTTACTCATCCCTGGGCTAATGCAGAGAGGCAAGTGTCACAGGAGAAGTTTCTGGAAGATTCCACGATCCTCCACCTTGCAGATTGACCCTGCCATTTGTCCACTATCGCCCATCGCACCCATAGAAGGGCTTTTCAGTATGCATCGCACATCCCGTGTGTATTTAGGTGGGATGCAGCGCACTTTGACCATGGAGCAGGTGAGATGGTCCAGTTTTGACCAGTTCTAAGTAGTTTTTCATGGAGAACTTCTGGGAAAAGATGTAATCAGTTGACCTTGTTATTTTATAGGTTGGAACAACACTTTTAGGGACTTAAGATCCCTTGGTTTATGGACATTTATGATTGGGGTTGCAGTGCCCAAAAATGTCTATAACAGTTGCCCCCTAAAGCATGAGGTCGTTAATCTGTTGATGTTGGGTGAAATGATTTATCATGAGGATCTGAAGTTTTTTCGAGCTGGAAGGCGACCTGTAACAAGATACAATACAATACATTATCTTCATAATATTTTCATGATCTAGCTGAGGCGAGCATTCCCATGCTCAACTTTATAATTCATTTTCATGTACATAAGACAGACAATCGTCTGAGTGTAGACTGATGATTCTGGTAGAGCCATCATCCCTTAGGTTGGATGATTATCTGTGCAGTAATGATGTACATTTGATGTCTTTATTTTCCTGAATGTATATCGTAGCCCGGATGGATGAAACTAGATCCGGGGTCTTCAATATCGTTCAATCTTCACTCAAAGTACAAGTCGATCCATGTGAGAGATGTTCTGGAGTCGAACATGGAAAGACATCGCCTGATTACCAGTCAATGATGTAAGCTATTAACAGGCACGAGAGGAATCACTGACAATGATGATGACCCTCAAGGTACTACAGTACAATTCACGTGGTGTGAATAAAGGGACTTGGTGTCAAACACTACGCAAAATCTTTTGGTTAAAGGCCATTGATGTAAACCTGTTGTCGGAAGTGAGAAACTTGCCATTGAGGCATGCAAGCTTCAAAGTACTGAAAGGGTTGTTCCTAGATCGACTTCTTGGATAATGAGTTGATGTCGACAAGAAGCGATCCGTCATAGGAGGGCCTTAGTGAATCCCACATCAATGACACGGAATAGAGCAAATGATTTTAATGGAGGTGAAAACGATCTGGTGATATAAGGTTCAAGGTGGCGGTCATGAAAGAATGGAGTGTAAATGTATAGCAGTGGGTGAGACATAGGTGAACTCTTTGAGCGACTTCTCTTGAACATATCGAGCTGGAGAGGCCAATTGCTCGACAATCTTTTCATATTTTACGAGTCAGTTAAAAAGAGCTTAAAGGAGACTCGTTTTTGAGGAACGAGTGATAAGTTCGGGTAGCAGCTAATTCCAGGTAAGGTTTGGAATTTTCCAATCACGGCAGTGTCACAAGGATGGCTAACAGGATCACTCTTCGCAGCTGTTCCTCAAAAAGGGTAAACAATCAAATGGAGGTGAATGATCGGCAAATACAGAGTGGACGTGATGATGATAACACGACCAAGGCTTCAAAGGCTGATGATAATACATTCACGATGGTTATTTACCGGAAAATGGTTCATTTTTTAATGAGCTTAAACTTTGGGGGAACATTTGCTCATTGCTTATGTTTATTTTTTAACGAGCTTGAATTCCGCGTTAAAACTGCTCGATATAATGGTCATTGATTATCTTGATTTTACCATTGATAACTTTGTTCTTTCAAAGGTTGTATTGCCTGCTCAATTTCTTCATCAAACTAGTTAGAAACGAACAATATATGCTTGAAAAATGAGTTAAAACACTAATATTTTACTTGAATTACGTGAAAAGTAATTTAAAAGTGCTTTTTACCTCTCATTTTACCATTTCATTTGAACTTTGGTTTGTTGGAGCTTTGGAGGTGCTTTCCCCCTTGATTTTCACTAGTTGATTCCGGGAGATTCTGTGGACGATTCTCGGCACCGTCTGGACCAGGTAGGAGCTAAACTTGATCTCTTCAGTTTCATCCTTTCCTTTTTGAATTCTGAGCATGTTTTGTGGTTTTTCTGAGCCTCTGGGGTTTGAAAAACTCGCCCTAGCTCCATCGCACCTCTTCTATATAGAAAGGGGCGATGCATGCTGGCTTGGCCATTGGCCAATCAGCATGCATCCCACCCAGAACACTGCTAGGGGTGCGATGGGTGCAAAGAGGGAAATTTATGCACAATTTTTCATGGAAATTTTTGCCTGTTTTTCACCAAATCAGGATCCTGACTCTTCTCTTGTTTGTTTCAGAGATTCATTGGAGCAAAATTCCTGTTACATGGTGAGAACATGAGCATGAAGAAGAGGACATGCTTGCTTTACATGATCCGGTTACGGTAAATGCACTGCGGAACTGTGGCCTGTTCAAGTTTTTCCGAGTCTCTTGCATGAGGCAACAAATCAACCTGTCGCAATATTTTCTCGATGCATGGGATCCTACCACCCAGGTGTTCTAGATTAGGGGCAAGTCCATCCCCTTGACTATCGTGGACATTTATTTTTTGACCGGCTTATCGAGGCGGGGTGCCCTTATCTCATTATCAGGTTCGGCCCGTGGGGGTGAATCTGTGAGAGATTACATTTGCAGGTATTGCAGAGAGGGATCTCAACCGAGTAAGGATGGCAAGATCAATATCCAAGATGTCACTGATAGGTCCCTGAAGACCATTTTGTTTACCTTTTCTAGACTGGCTGGTAGTGCGACTCTTCACGTGGCCAACAGGTCTTATATGCAGTACGCCTTGGAATGCTTTGAACCAAAGGTGTTCAACTGGTGTGATGCAGTACTCTCTGTGATGAAAGAACAACTAACCAAGGTGAAAAATGGAATATTGAAGAACTTTGGATATGGTTCTATCTTGACAGCTTTCGCCTTGGAAAAGATCTCGCTGATGCAGCCACAGTGTGTTTCACTTAGTTTACCTCCACCGACTGAGCCACGGATGCAGAGATGGCTCGACCTTATGGCCAGACATGCTGGTCAGTCCCAGGTTTCCTTTTCTGATACCTTTTTCCAGTGGTTCAACCGTCAGGAGATGGTTTTTTCCGAATATCCATATACTGGTATGGATTTCCGGGGTGATCCAGATTTGGTACTGCCTGCTGGCGAGCAGTGGGTTGTCATCGGTAAATTCTCTGACCATATCTTCGTTTATCGTTTCTTTTATAATGTTCTTATGCTTTCTTCTATTAGGACTAATCAAAACTCATGTGCTCATGCAGATGTTGGACCAGTTCGGCCAGTAGTATGCCTGAGAGTGCCAGCTGCCGCTCCAGCAGGAGAGGCTGTGGGAAGGGCTATCCTTCGTGACCTTGATGTGGTCGAGACTCTTTTAGCATTGCAGGATCAGGTCGAAGGCCTCACTCTTGGTATTTCGGATGTGAGGATTGACGAGCTGAATCTGAGGTTGCAGCAACATACTACCGGCGTATCGAGTCGATGGACTAGGCTTTTACGCATGATTGCACAGGCGGTGACTTGTTATCACCAGTATCATTAGACTAGGGTGCCCCCTAGCATTTTGAGTTTTGGGTCATTTGACCAATTTTGTCTTGGTTACAAAACATTATGTGTAAACCATAAACAGTTATATATATATATATTTGATTTTCGGAGTTTTATTTTGGTTAAGTTACATGATCCTGATGCAAATACTGATGAAATGCTTCTTTTTATAAATGTTGCAAATGTCTATTTAACACATAATTTGCCAATGAATCTGTTAATGTGTTTAAGTTTATGGAAATATTCTGATATTGAATAAAATCAAATTGCCTTTCCAAAATCTTGACCCTTAGGAACATGCGATAGATAGCTGGATTTCAGACTGAGTAGATACCAGTGAGTTGTAGTATGGCGAGTTGTGAGTCTAGCATGACGACAAGTCGGCTTATGCCATGTGTGATAGCACTAGAGAGAAGTTATATTAACGCGCTATATTCAGCGATATTATTTGTTGACCCACCAATACATACCCCTCTGAAACTTACTAACTTGCCGCTTGGACCAAAAATGGCCTAGGCCGCAGAAGATAGGTTCCGCGAACTATGACTTGCTCCGTCGCCATATCCAACAAACGATTCCAATAGGTTTGACATCTTCCACAAATATAAAAAGTGGATTACTTGACCAAAACGATTACCCTTAGCGAAAACAAAAATGTAACAATAGCATATGGGTTACCACATTGAATCATGTGTAGTAACGCTTAAGGTACAACCCATTACGGGGTTGCGCCAGTGGAATCCCATCATAATCCATTAACTCGTAGGCTCCTTTTTCTAATACACGCTTAACAATATAGGGGCCCATCCACAAAGACTTGAACTTGCTTGCTCCCAATTTATCGGATTCCTGGTCGTAAAGTAAGACCAAGTCACCTTCTAAGAAGACACGGGGTTTGACATTCTTGTCGAACTGCGCCTTGACTCGTTTCTTATGGGCTTCGTTAGCCAAAGCGGCATCACGACGGGTTTCATCCAATTGGATTAGTTCCAAGAAACGAGCCTCCTCTTCTGAAGTTCCGGGGAGAAGGTTGATTGCGAGTTTGAGGGACGAGATTTCACACTGAACTGGTAAGATTGCTTCTAGGCCATACACTAGTTGAAAAGGTGTAAACCCGGTTGCATTCCTTACCGATGTTCGGTATGCCCACAAGGCTGAGTACAGGATCAGGTGCCAACTCCTTTTGTGGACTCCAATCATCCTTTGCAGCATCCGCTTCAGGACTTTGTTGATTGCTTCAACTTGTCCATTGGCCTGCGGGTAATATGGAGTAGAGCTGTCGTGGGACAACCCCAATTTGGCAGCCAATTCGACCATCATGTGATTGTGAAAATGCGATCCATGATCTGTGACTATAGCCTGTGGAACGCCGAATCTAGCGACTACATGATTGAAAAAGAAAATGGCAGCTGTTTCACCATTGTTATCTAATGTAGGCATCGCCTTGGCCCATTTGGTAAAATAGTCTACTGTGACTATGATATACCCATGCCCCCCAGTCGAGGTGGGGTTACATGTCATGAAATCAATGCCCCATTTGGCGAATGGCCCAACAGTAACTATCGGTTGCAGAGGTGCGGGTGGTTTTCTGGTTTTGCTATCGAAAATTTGACATGCATGGCAACTTCTGATTGCGGTTATGCAATCTTTGAACATTGTTGGCCAGAAGTATCCTGCTCGTAATTTTTTTTGCACCATAGCGTAACCAGATTGATGCCTCCACACGCGCCTGAATGGAAATTATTCAGGACTTTTTCGGCCTCCTCATGGGTGAGGCACCTCCTCATAAATGTATCGACACCACGACGGTAAAGTGTATCACCGACGATCATGTAGTCTTTTGGTTGGTATTGAATACGTTTTTGTTCTGAGAGAGAGGTATTAGACCTATATTTTTGGGTTTGGAGATAGATGATTATATCTCCATACCACGGATTTCTTGAAGATATCAGAAACAAAGATTCATCCACGATGGTTTCTTCGGATGTTTCATCGTTGGACGATGATGGGAGATCGCATAGTAATTCCGTGAAAACCAGGGATTTCTTTGATTTGGATTTTACGAATTCTAGATCAAACTCTTGAAGAATTGCTATCCATTTTGAATATTTCCCCCCAGCAACTGTCGCGACAATATATAAGTCATGGGGTTGCAATATGACAAAATGGTAGTTTTTCGAAAGAGGACATAGTGTCGAAATCTCTGTATCGCTTGAACAACTGCGAGAGCCAGCTTTTCAACATAGGAATACTTGCTTTCTGTATCATTTAAGTTCCTACTCAAATAATATATAGGATGTTCAATTCCGTTGTCTTCTTGAACTAAAACCATTGCGATGGTTGTATTCGCTGCAGCCAGATACATGTTAAAGTCTTTTTGATAATCAGGAGTGTACATTAATGATGCTTTCATTAGGGACTCTTTTAAAGAATCAAAGGAAGCTTGCGCAACCTTATCCAGACGAAGGGTACTTCCTTTTTCAACAGACGTGTATAACTTTTAGCAAGTTTGGCGTAATTTGGAATGAACCTCCTCAGAAAGTTTGCTTTCCCTTGGAGTTTATGAATCTGAAGCAAATTTGAAGGTGGAGGCAAATTTATGATTGCCTGAACCTTACAGGGGTCGAGACGGATCCCGTCCTTCGAGACTACAAAGCCAAGCAAACGGCCATAACTGACACAGAACGCACATTTGTGTGGATTGAGTCATATCTTGTAGTGTCGGCAACGTAGAAATATTGCTCTCAAATGTTGCGGATGATCGGTCCGCTTTCATGAATGAGCCAGAAGGTCATCGAGATATGGTTGAAGGATGTTTTTGATGTCATGGAAGGCATAATTCATTTCCCTCTGAAATGTTGCTCCTGCGTTCTTTAAACCAAAGGGTAATTTACGATATGAAAATGTGCCCCACGGACAAATAAATGCAATCTTTGACTGGTCCTGTGGGTAGATATTTATTTTATTATACCTGGAGAATCCATCCATAAATGAAAATATTTCACATCCGACGGATTCATCAATTATTTGGTCAATAAAGGGTGTAGGGTAGTTGTCTTTCGGACAAGCTTGATTTACATCCCTATAATCGACGCACACTCTAATCGTTCCTTGTTTTTTCATCACAGGAACAATGTTCGATACCCAATCGGTTAGAGGAACCGGGTAAATAAAACCAGCATGGAGAAGTTTTTCGACTTCTGCCTTGATGGCAGCGGCTTTCTTGGGGTGCACCTGTCGAAGCTGTTGTCATACTGGTTTGACATCTGGATACATCTTTATTTCGTGTTCAACTATACTCGAGTCAATGCCTGGCATTTCTTCATATGACCAAGCAAAGACATCTTTGAATTCGCGAAAAGAGCATTATATATTTCCAGTTCTGAAGGAGAACAACATTTGCCAACATAAATATTCTCTACAATATCTGTTTTGGTCGAGATATTTATGGCGATAGTCTCTTCAATATTGGACAAGTTTCGCTCGGAATCCACCGTGTTTACAGTATTTGATAGGAAATAAAAAACTGAGGGATGATGAAGGTCATCAGGAGTATCTTCTTGACAATCCGGAAGATGGGAACGATGGTGGTAATCTTCCCATGGCACCCCTTCAATTATCATTGACTGAACAATTCCTTCGTCGGTGTAATGCACTTGCGACCAAGGCTCTGAAGGGGTGCCATATTCCTTAGACCTATCTATCCAAACGCTTGATGAGTGTTGATTTGGGTTTGCCTCCCATGCCAAGAACATTGATTGCTACAATATTTCTATTGGGTTTGGAGGCAATACCTGCAAATGATCCATGCCGATATCGTTTTTTGAGATATTTTGCATTGAAGATATCATATTGCAGGTTCCTACCGTCGCCACTTCCGCCAGATTGATTGGAGGCGGGAGAGCAAAAGTTCCCATTAATATAGGGTCTTTTAGTAGGCCTACTCCGATATTTTGAAGCGAATGGGGGCTTCCATGGATCATCAGAATGCTTCCCGTAACTTGGGAACTATTGGGGAGAAATGTTTGTTGGTCGACGATTGTAATTCCTCCTTGAAAAGGAAATGCAATCTTCCTAAAGTAGGTTGACACAACCGCAGCCATAGCATATATCCAGGGCCTTCCCAGTAGGATGTTGTAATCGAGGTTTCCGTCGATTACTTCAACATCTATTTCTACTGTTTTTCCCCCATTTCAACTTGCAAGTTACTTAAAATCCCATATGGGGTATATGTTCGTCCATCAAATGCTTTTAATGTTGTCGAAGATCGTGACAAGGTTGGAGATCCTAAAGTTTTCCAGCAACTCAGTGAATGAGGAAAGCTAGTTGAGCTAGTAACTGAGGATCATATCCTTTGTGATTAAAGGACACAATATTAGAATCCTTTGGGTCTATCCCACCTATTACTGATAATAAAGCCTTCTTTTGGGAGGGGAAATTTTGCAGTACCTCAAGTGTCGACATAGCGGATGGCGATTGGGCCAGATCTTCCACTATATTATAATGCTGTGCTGCTCTGGCACGAGGATTAAATGTCGACTTGTGTACTACTCCCTTTGGCAGTTTTATTGTTAGCTCTAGAATGATGGGTGGCACAACTTCTGTCAAAGTCGTTGTCGAACTACTAGGTTGATCTTTATCCTTGTTGTTCGACAGCTGTGGATTTCCGTAATCTTTATTCCTTGTCATTATCAAAGCATAATTTTTCTGTTTTGAAACTGACAACATCAACACTTGGGACGGGGAAGCATTGTCACTAGCAACCAGATTTGTTCCTGGATTTGGAAACGGACCAGTCAATACCACCGAGGTTTTTGAATTCTTGAAGAATTTTCTAAGCTCAGCTTTATATGGACAATCTCTTGTCCAATGATCCTCATCACATATAAGACATGGATGATTTGGTTTCTTATCTCCAGAAGGGTTTGCAGAAGATTTTTCAGGTGATGATTCCTCCTGTTTCTTCTTCTTCCCTTTGTTTTTCTTCTTGCCTCCTGGTTGCTTGGTTTCTTTGCCTTTATCAGTTGAGATGGCATTTACTTCCGAGGCGAGAAGTTCTTCTTTTGCATTTTGACTAGAAATCTTACGGGCCTTTTTAGATGTAGCCTTTGTTGATTTCGTGTCTGTCGTACCAATCACGCCATCGCCGGCATGAGAGTCATTGTTCGATTTAGGAGGAGGAGGAACGGAAAATTCCGGTCTGGGAGCGTCAGGGATTTTATTGTAGAGCGTGCCAGATTGAGTATAAATCAAGTCTAAATATTGCACACGAGCAATAACTTGCTCTTCAGTGACGACTCCTCCCTTTGCCACATCTTCTGTAATGGAAGGTAATAAAGACTTAATAAACCATTCAGCTAAAAGCTGATCAGGAACATACGTTTTTACCATTCTATGACGACGTCACCGCTCATGAATATGATCGGATATGTGAATGGTCGTCGTTTTCTTGAAATTGGTAAGAAGTTCTGTTCCCGTTTCGTACCTTATGGGTAATTGAAAATGGGTTAAAAAGGTTGTGGCTAGGGCACTGAAGTTGTCAAACGAAGCTCTAGGTAATTCGATATACCATTTTGCTGCCATACCAGTTAACGTCCTCTGAAAGAGGCGAAGCCTAATTGAATTATCATTTAGGGTGTTTGATGAACACCACAGGTGAAAGGTCATCACATTATTCGACGGGTCTTCACTCGGATTTCCATTAAATTTAGGAATATCTGACGGAAATTTATGCGGAATCGCTGGCCGCCAAGGGGCGTAAGCAATTGGATCGTTTGTTAGCCGATTTAGATTCGGTAACTCTAAAGTCGCCACGAAGGGTAACTGTTGATTCAGGTTTGGCGAAGCATACCTAGGATAAGATGGGATTGCCTGAGTAGTTGGTCTTTGCATACCAGCGTAATGCATTTGATGCTGGTAACTTTGGTAAGGTTGATGGGCATAACCATTGTAGAATGATTGATTTTGATCGTTTTGAATATACGGCTGCCCATTATTCGCAAAGATTTGTTGCTCAGATCCTTGGTATACTTGTTGGAATTGCGGTTGTTGGTATTGCACCAGCCATGGTTGTGAAGCCATGTGCTATTGTCCAATACTGGCTGTTTGACCAAGATGAGGGGTAATTGTACCCGTTTGGGCCTATGTCGTTCGACTAGTTGGCGATTGTGGTTGAGTTGCAGGGACAAGAGGCTGTTGCATTACAACCTGAGAAACCTGAGGTTGGCATACAATAGGTAACGCTTGTACTTGCGACACCGTCACAATAGCCGACGTAGTTGGTATATTTGACATAGGTAAACATTGTTGCATTGAATATACAACTCTTGGTTGTTGAGGCAGTATTGGCACCCAACCGCTAGATGTAATTCCAACATAACCTGAATTTTGTTGTGCACTCTCGTATGGTTGTCCTCCCGGAGGAGACAATGAAAGGGTATATTGCCCCCCATACGGCGGTAATCCGGTACTCAAAGGAATTGTTTGTCCTTGGGGATTGGACTACCCAAATTGACACCGTGAAGGATCAATTTGCTGAGACTCAACATAAGAGTTCCCGGATATTATTCTGGATGAATAAACGGGAACAGACCATACTGTCGAAATAGCCCCCGAGTGGGCCTTATCTAGCGATTGAGAGCTAGTTGGGACAGATGGTATGCCGATGAACATTTTTGGAGTGACAGTAGGAAGTTCTGCCGTTGCTGTGTCAGATGACACAGTCCTAGATGTCGATGGTTGTTTAGACATTTCTAGTCTATTCAAAAGATTTCCTAGCGATTCTATAGGAGCTTCCGATAACGGTAGACTAATTTCTGATGAAGAAGGATATAGGGTGATCCCAACTCCAAATTGCGATGGAGTACTAGATGGAGGATCCTCCACAATCTCTTCTATAACAATCAGACCGGGTGGAAGAGGTAGACCGTCAGGTCCGTAAAATATTTCTGGTGCCGAAGAAGGTATAGAATCTGCAGCGACAGATGTTTGGGGAATAACACCTTCTGAATCAGCTATAGATGGATCTGGTTCAGTAATACAAGTGTTTACCTTCACACTAGGATCAGCCCTGCTATCCCTTGGTGGCTGCGGAACTTCTTCTGTAAAGGCAGGGATACCAGAAATGTTTGGAGTAACCGGAGTCTCCAATGGTGTTGGAACACTTGTTCTAACTTTACCAGGGGATTTGGAACCGGTTAAATGAGTTCGCTTTGTCTGTAATAGTTTTGATTTTGGAGACAAAGATGGTTGACTCGTAAGCCTCCGCGAACGACAGGGTTTCAATTGAATTTCTTCCACGATTGCGGATTACTCGATCAACTAAAAATAAAGGGGAAATATGTTTCTAAATTAAATGAATTTTAGATGCTTTGACACAACTTGTTTTTTCAATTTTTAAGAGTCGAGAAAAAACAAAAGATGACTCTAGTCGTCTTCGATTTTTAATGAGCCTGAAGTGACAAGTGCTCAGATGGACCTTTTCCTTTAAGGAGTCTGAAAAGGAACGAAAGAGACTACTCTAGAAATCTAGATAGAGGGATTACCAAACCAATCGAAAAACTGCAGAATACTTTTTACGGTACGACAATCAATCTTCCTGAATGATGTGTTCAGTGCATTGCGATCGATAGGGCGACAGACATGGTTTCCTATGGATAAAGGATAAAGCCTATTGTGGTCTCCCAATATATACTCGATGGTATGTGGGAGCACAAGTCCGTACTGGCACTTATCGTCTCAAAGTGGAGGAATCACCCAACCAGCAATTAAAACAATAGTTACCAGGCTTTACGACGCCGGAATACGTCTCTAGACTAGACTTCTAAATGTTGTGCGTTAGGTTCCAAAGCGTTTTTAGATTCATTAAATTTATTTTACAGTTGATCTTGCTTAAGAAATTTTCCTTTCAGGTTCACCGCGTGATGTAGATGTACAATTCCTAAAATTCAATCTAAGATGATAAATAATCCTTTAATCTTCTTTTTGCAATGAAAATCCTAGCTACTAAGGAAAGAGAGACGAAATTCTTTCAACATAGATCAGAGAGCACACACTATATGCACTGTCCTAAATCAAACCAACAAACAGTCTAAATGCAAATGCACATGCATGTATTTGTTTTCAGCCTTCTTAATGTGTGAATGATAAAAAGAAAGCTAAGCGCAAATCTGAATTATTTTTCAAAGCGACATTACTAACAAGTTTCTTTTCAAGACAAAATGAAGACAATGACGACACTTTGCGATTTGGAATTGAAAACTTGCTTTCGACACTTGAAAAACTATTAATTCAAATCAAATACAAGAGTAACAGTGTAATCGACTATCAAGAACAATCGGATTCTCTTCTATGACTGAAAACGACACTTGCGACACTTTCAAATCAAGAAACGACAGTTCAATTACGCTACTTATTTATAAAAGAGAATTGAAAATGGCTCAAAATACATAAAAACATTTAAATTTCTTTGCACAATGGAGGCAGAATAATGGTAAGGAAGGGGGTTTCAACAGAGGTATACTGACTATAGACAACAAAACTCCTGAATAGAGTTGAAAAGAGTGAACACAGAAACCAAAATCTAGGAGCAGAAGAGGTCTAGTCTGATCAGCGCACCTGTAACACAGGGAAAGTGAGATGCAGCGCACCTACTACACTCGGGAAGTGCGATGCATCCAGATTCCAAAGAAGAGACAGTGCGATGGTCCAGGGACGAGACTTCAACTGGGTTCCGAGTCACAGTTTGCAGCTTAGTTCAGGGATTTAGGCCGAGCAAGTGGTAATCAGTAAATAAATCACAGGGGTAGATCTAAGGAGGTTACTAGAGCCACCACAAGGGCAATTAGAGAGCTTGTAAATCGATTGTTCAGTTTATAAACAAAACCTGGAGATAGACTGAAGCAACATTGATCTACTTTGCACTTGCATAGAAAATGCAATTCGAAGGCTAGCTGGCTTGACTTCAGGCTCCGTCTGTAAGTTTATAAAGTAAATAAATATAGACAAACAAACAATCTATTCGCTCCCCAGTAGAGTCGCCATTTTGTTTTCGGGAAATCTAGTGTCTATGCAGAGCTGCTAGTCCCACTAAGGCTGGTAGCTACCTTAGAAACAAACAAACTAAAACCACTTTCGTTTTCCTTTATGAGAAGTAGATAAGAGTTGAAAGAAGGAGACCAACCTCTATCTTGCGCTTGGTTCCTTACTTGATTCCTCTCCCTTCTAATAGATATTTGCCACTCTCTTCCTCGTCTACCCAGCTTCAAAGAGCACCTGTAGAATCAAAGCAGCATAACACTATCCAAGAACATAGATCTACTATCATAAACAATATAGGACCAGATATATATTGACCACACAAATGCATATATCATCAATCATACAAGAATGTGGAGGAAAAATTAAATAGCTTTATTAATAATCAAGAATAGCAAAGAGGATTACAACCAATTTTTCTGACCCAGCATCATCCTCTCAGCAAGAAAGCCCTTCTTCACCTCATGAAAAGTTTAGATCACCCAACACTATGATGTTGCACCAAGAAACCAGCAGCACTTCCTTACAAGATGCAAAATTCCAACCCCCCTGGATCTCTGGGATGAGGGATCCATATATAGATGTTTGCAAGGGGGGTGAGTCAGCTTTTGAGATTTGATTAGTGTCCTCTCTCTGATAGTTCTTGATTCCACTTGGAGATTGATGATCTCTTACTCATCCCTGGGCGAATATAGAGAGGCAAGTGTCACAAGAGAAGTTTCTGGAAGATTCCATGATCCTCCACCTTGCAGATTGACCCTGCCATTTGTCCACTCTCACCCATCGCACCCCATAGAAGGGCTTTTCAGTATGCATCACACCTCCCGTGTGTATTTAGGTGGGATGCAACGCACTTTGACCATGGAGCAGGTGAGATGGTCTAGTTTTGACCAGTTCTGAGTAGTTTTTCATGGAGAACTTCTGGGAGAAGATGTAATCAGTTGACCTTATTCTTTTAGAGGTTGGAACAACACTTTTAGGGACTTAAGAGCCCTTGTTTTATGGACATTTATGATTGGGGTTGCAGTGCCAAAAAATGTCTATAACACTCTACTTAACTGAGTGCAACCAATCTTTGTTTCTTGTTGTACCAAGGAACTGTCATTGACCCAATACTGAAGATCCCTCTTGATGTGATCTTCTGGTTGGATGGACTCCCTAACCAATTTGCATCGATGAAGCCTTGAATATTCACTCCCTCTGTCCTTCTGTACCATAATACATACTGAGTAGTGCCCCTGAGGTATCTCAACACATGCTTTGCCGCCTTCCAATACAACTTGGTAGGCCTAACCATCGCTTGACTAACCTGGTTAACTACATACCACATATCCGGTCATGTGTTCACCAAGTACATGAGTGAACCCACAACTAAAAGCTACCTGTAAATAATAGCTTCCACTACTTCCCCTAAAGTAGCATCCTCCTTCCTCCAGTTACAGGAGTCTCCATGGGTTTGCTACTCTCCATGTAGAATCTCCTGAGTATCTCGTCGGCATACTTTCCTTGAGACACAAACAACTCCCCATCTCCCTGCCATACCTCCATGCAAGAAGGCAATGCATGAGCCCCATGTCCTTCATCTCAAACTGTCTTGCAAGGTCCTCCTTGCAAGACTTGATCAACTGATCATCACTTATTAGTATGAGATCATCAACATAAGTACATTGATCAACAATTTACCTTCCACCACTATGTGGTACAGGTTTGCATCCGCTTCACTCTTCATGAAGCCCAACCTAGTGAAGTAGTTATCTATCTTGGTGTACCAAACATGGGGTGTTTGCTTCAACCCATACAATGCTCTCTTGAGCCATCACACATGTGAATCATGGTCAAAGGTCTCAAAACCTTCAAGCTGCTCTATGTACACCTCTTCCTCAATCATGCCCTTAAGGAAGGTTGTCTTCACAACCATCTGATGTATCTTCCAACCCATCCGTGCTGATAGTGCCAACATAGATTGATTGATGAGTACCTTGCAACAGGAGCAAAGGTTTCATCATAGTTAATCCCCTCTACCTATGAAAAGCCACAAGCCACAAATCTAGCCTTATGCTTCTCCACACTACCATCTATTTTTTCTTTACCTCGTAAAGCCAATGGGAGCTCACCACTGACTTGTCCTCTAGTCTCGGGACCACATCCTAAACACTATTACGAAGTACGTAGTCATACTCCTCCACCATAGAATCAACCCAACCGGATGCTACACTGCTTCCTTAAAGGAGGATGGCTCTGTCACAACACATTTTCCCATAATATCCATGTACCCAGTGTACCTCTCAGGTGACCTCCTTTACCTGCGCTGAGAAGTGGGTGCTCCCACATTCTCCCACGCATCATCCAACAATCTGTTAGCCTCTCTGGTGTGCTTTCTTCCCTCTTTGGAAGACTCTGCTTGAGTGGATGTCTCCACTCCCGGATCCTCTACATGTGGCTGCTCCACATCAATCTGAGGCTCCTCAACCTTAGGAGCTAAAAACTCCTCATCCACATGTAGCCCAAGTTCCCTCTCAAGGGAAACTCGCATGGACTTCTCCTCATCGAATCTGACATCCCTGCGAACCAATGTCATCCTGTTGGTTAACAAGTACACTCGATAGTTGTGAGGTGTATCAGTGTACCCCAAAAATATCCCCAACTCTGCTGTTGGCTCAAGCTTCTTCCATGCATATTTAGTCACATGGAAATATATTGATGACCCAAAAATCCTGAAGTGACCAACATCTGGCCTCTTACCAGAATAAGCCTCCTCTGGTGTCTTCATCTCAAGCATCTGATGTGGGCTACGGTTCGAAACATAAACCGATATATTCATGCCTCAGCCCATAAGTGAAGTGGTAGGCCCTAATCATGCAAAAATGCCCTCGCTGCCCCTACTATGCTTCTGTTGTTCCTCTCGTCCACCCCATTCTGCTGAGGGTTATGGGGTGCAGTCAACACCCTTTTATTCCCTTCCGCTGTACAAAAGTTCTTAAAATCATTTGAGACATACTCACCACCATTATCACTCCGTAGAGTTTTAACCTTCTTTCCCAACTCTTTCTCCACCAATGCTTTAAACTCATAAAACTTTGTGAAATTCTGATCCTTTTTTTGAATGAAAAATATCTAGCATTTACAAGAATAGTCATAAAAAAATATAACATAACACCTATATTTGTCGTGGATGCTATCGAGAATGGTCCACACACATCTGAATGGACTCTCTCTAGAATAGCCTTTGCTTGACTATCTCTGTCGTGAAATGAAGACTTGGTGTATTTTCCCAAAGTACACCCCTTGCATGTATCAACTTTCTCAAGCATACCTTTGGTAAGACTAGTAGAGATCTAGTACAATATCTTCAAAGCCCCATGATGCACGTGGCCCAATCACCTTTGCCACACTCGCCAACATCTCGACTCTGCACCCTTTCTGCTTTTGTGCTCAAAGCAACACACTCTTCTACCTCCACCTTATAGATATTCTTCGCCCAAATCCATATATTCTTTACTTGACCCGTGGCTATGTGTCAAAGGAACACATTTCCTTTCAAGAAGATCACATCATAACCTCTATCCTGAAGCATGGAAACAGACACCAAGTTTTTCTTCAGCCCGAGCACATACATAACATTTTTCGAGGTGAGTGGAACCCCATGCTCCCTCTGAAAAGTAATGGTTCTTAATCCAGTAACACTGTACTTCCCGTCGTCACCCATCTCGATATGCATATGGAGGTCTTTCTCCTCCAGGTCATTGAATAACTCTTTGTCACCAGTCATGTGGAATGAAGTTCCATTGTCTAAGTACCATACACTTCCCATCATTGAAGACATCATGCATGTAATGAGCGAAAAGTCCAATTCCAATTGAGAGGCCAAAGCCTGACCTGCCGCTCCTCTTGAGGACTTCTTCTTGGACTTATTGAGGGGACAATTTGTAGCAAAATAGCCTAGCTCATGACAATGAAAGCACTTAACTTTTGTCATGTCTTTCTTCTTACCTCCATGATAAGAATCTGATTTGGAATGGGAATCTTTCCCTTTCCCTTTGTTTGTGTTAATCGCTAAAGCATAGTTCTCTTCATCATCAGTCTTTGATGAAGAGCCATCCTTGGTGTTCCTCCTAATCTCCTCGTGCATCAAATCTGACCACAGTCATTCCAAATCTAGAAGCTTCTCCCGACCATTGATAGGGTCCTGATAACTATGCCAACCCATTGGGAGTCCTAGAAGAGAAATACTCACCATATCATCCTCGACAACCGTGATTCCAACACTTCCAAGTTCATCACGACATTGAGTGAACTTGGTCAAGTATTTTGGAATCGTCTCGCCTTTCTCCATTTTGATTTTTCAAAGTTTGTCCTTCAGTGCCAATTTCCTTTGGTCACTGCTATTCTAATACAAGTCCGTCAATGTTTTCCACATAGCATACATAGTTTCCTTGCCATGGAGACTCGAGACAATGTGGTCTCAAACTCCCTCAAGGATTATCCGCCTTGCCTTCGCCACACACTTCTTCCATTCGACCAAATTTTGTGCATCCAATGCTGTTGGCTTAGGAATTTCTTGATCAATGAATTCCTTCAAGCCATTATCCTCTAATACAAACTCCATTATGTCCCTCTATGCTATAAAATTTGAGCTGCCTTCCGAGGCATACTCGATCCGCAAACTGTAGAACGCCATTCATCGATCCTAAAGTATGTATTGAAAATTTGAATTTCACATGTAACCAAAAACTCAAAACTTCGAAATCGCCTCTAGTATATTGAATTTAGCTCTGATATCATGTAGAAAATCCTGTAGATTCATAAGCTCTTGCAATGTACTAAAGCACAGGACAAGAATCTACTTCTACTTTCAACCTGCGGAAGCCAATAGACTGATGAAAAGAATATGAACAAGAAGAAGATAAATCAATGGCACATAATAAAATATGTATATGGGGAAAGCCACTGCTCAAAACCCCACTATCTGTATTGCATATATCAAAAATATGAGTGAAGATACAAATCTTGTTCTCACTAGAACAATTCTGCACAAGTATGATCAACTCCCTTAGCACACAAGCTAGCTCTTGGCCAACACTTAGCCAATTTTGTAGCTCTCCATGCCCCTAATCTCTTTTGTAATTCCTAGGATGAATAGGCCGTATTTAAAGGGAATTCATGCTTCCAAAATTGTGCAATCCAAACATAGGATCAATCTCTGATGCATGCATGATATTTACACTATAGTAAATAATACCACTGATAATACATTGTCCCTACACTCTAGTCTCAATTAGGTCTTTCTCATAATCAATATGCATGAGTTTCTCATGAGGGAGTCTTAAGTTAACTGGAGTAGCACTAGTGGATGCATTAGTGCACCAACTGACTGTTAGTCCTCTATTAGTTCCAAGAACAATTTAGAACTAATTTAATTGAACTTAACTCAGTAAATTGAGTGATCTAATTTCCAACTCATTTTAAACTCACACTGGACCCTAAAATTTAGGGAGAACATATACATGACTACAGAAAGACTTCCAACTCGAAATTCCTAAGCTAATTAAGTTAATTAAACTTAATTAACTATTTACAAGTTGCTATGATAATAGAATTCGATTTTAATTCTCAGTTTAATTCAAGGACAAATTAAACTGGAATTTCTTGTTGCCATGTCTCAACACATACAATTGACATCATGCTGACATCAACATGTTTGGATTTCAGAGATCTGTGGTTTGGGCGTATGGATGAAAGTGGACCAACCCGAGCTCGATAAGTGGTAGGGTCATACGAGTCTAGGTGATGAATTTTTATTGGTTGAAGGTTTTCGTAGTGGACCAATGATGAGGCACCATGTGGCCCAATGAGAGGGTGCCATGTGGCCCTCGGTGGTTGGTTAAATTTTTTATAGGCTAGTAGACTAGCCTACTTATGGTTTGACCCCTCAAACTCATTGCAACAAGTCCAACATCCAACCATTAGGCCAAAACTTTGGTTCCTAATATGTATGGGTCGTCATTGATATTTGATATGTAATTGTTGGCGCATTTGGGGGGAGGGGTCGGGAATTAAGCCCTGTACCTAGTCATATTAGCACACAGATGACTAGTGCAGAGGTTTGGCAAAGGGGGTGAATGGATAAACCCCAAACCTTGGTCTTGTTACACACCATACAACCCTCGGTGGACAACAGAAGTGCTATCGGCAGAGAGGGCGGGGACTAGGCCTCGACCCTGGTCCCATTGTTAACCACATGACCATCAGCGTGTGCGAATGGAAGCTGGGCAAAACCATTAGCTTTGGTCCAGGGAATATGGTGGCCCACGTGATCAAGCAGAGGAGCCACAATGGAGGGTGCAGGCGGATAAGCCCTAGTCCTCAATTTATCAGCAACAATTGTGACCATAGGAAGGGGCTAAGCCGGCGGGGGTGGGCAGTTAGCCCCAACCCTCGACCATTAAAATCCATATAACAACCACTCGGGCTTCACAACGGAGGGGATGACGCGTTGCACCCATCCCTGTCCATATTGAGGCTATGCAACTAATACTGGGGGCTTAGTTGGTGGGGGCAGGCGGTTAGCCCTAGGCCTTGGCCATATGTGCCCATACGACTGCCATTGGGGTTGAAAATTTGGCGCTTAAGATTTATTGAAGCTGTTAAGAAGGCAAAAATTTACCCCTTTTGTGGCAGAAATTCCACCGGTCCTAGGAGAAATTGTCGCTCAGTGGTTGGTAGAAAGGTTGGATTCATAGAACAAATAGTAGGTTTTATCGATTTGCTAGACAATTAACAGGAAAAAATTCGAAGAGGCATAACTTGGTGTATTTTCAGTCTTTTGGAGCTCAAGAAGAGCCTAGATAGGGGTTTATGAGTATTTCTAAACTCAATGGAAGCATCAGATTTATGATTTGAGCACTATATGACGGAATTTATGTAGATTCAAGTCCTTTAGTGCTAGAGATAGAGAGAATTTTGAGGCCTGATGGAGGCATATTTGAGCATGGAAAAAGTATAGATAGAGGTTTTATAGCCTTCCAGCTACATCTGCAGTAGTTGTTACTTTAGTAGAGCAGCTATTTTCAGTCTTTTCTAAATGTTCTTATGGGAAAATCCTTTTCGAACACTTCATCATGAGGTAGTTGTATGCTTATGCTTTTTTATTTCAGGTGGATTAGAAGGACTTATTATGAGAGTGTCCTTTTTCTGTTGACATACTCATGACTTGATGTAGGGAGTCAGTCATATTTTTGAGTGAGAATTCTTTGTATAAGAATGCTTCTTTGTAGGAGAAACAATGTCACTCCAGAGTCAACAATTTGTAATGTGTTCATTTGTTGTTGGATCAATAAAGCGACCTAGCCATTGGAGCAGGGTTTGGAGACATAGCCCAGGAGGAGTGAAATTCATTATCACTTGCTGGTTTCTTCTCTACATGTTTATCATCTTGAGTTGAATATGAATTTGTTTCACTTTTAAGTTCATGTGAAAAGTTAACCACTCATCTTTAAAGAGGTTGCGAAACTAATTTTAGATTTAAAGACCCAAGTTTATCAGACTTTCAAAGTGTCAAAGGATGATCAAAGTTTCATTTTTAGATCACATGGTATTAGAGCTAGTTCTAACCAGATTGCAAGTATGGGTGAAATTTTGCAGCATGCAAGACTCTTAGAATTGGAAGAAATGAATTGTTCTCTCCAAGTAGAGAAGATGGAATTGAGGAGATTGCTTGAAGAAACAGAGGATGAAAATAATAAATTGTGACTTATGTTGCAAAATGTCCTTGAAGAGAAAACTGGGGAATGTTCAACTACAAAAGCTTACCTAAGACTCAACAAATTTGTGGTCATGGAATGACCAAGGATTGTACCCTTGTTAAAATTTTAGATTGTTCTATGTTGTATCAATTACTTTAGCCCAATTCAATACTTCAATTAGCAATATTTCAAATATAAATTAGATTTTCCATTCATCAATAGAATTGAAGATAGAACAATAAATGCAATGACAAAGGAGACAATCAACACATCAACAAGAGACACCATATTTGGTCAAAGACCAGGGAAAAACCCCACTAGGGGGAAACTCCTTTAAAAATCTTCTTTTATTAGATTGTCATAAAATGTTCAATAGAGAGTACAATGAGCTCAATACAATATCATCCAAAAACCCAAACTCATCCATTAATATGATTCCGACATCAAGATATATCAGAGACAACTTTTCTTATGTGCGCCAATTGCGGTAAATGGTCAAAACTCAGTCAAACTTCCTGGTTTCTTGGGTGAGGAGCTATGTGTGCGACTGAAGGTTTCCAGTCACTCCCTTGAGCCTGTGGTTCCTGCAACTGTGGCTGAATCTACCTTGTGACAAGCCAATGTCTGTAACCCAAAAACCCTAAAATGGATGTGAGCTTCGAACCCTGTAATTTTTTACCTTTTCGAACCTTTGTTGTCGTCCCCGCCTTAGAGACATGCAAGCCTATGAATGAAGAAGAGAAGAAGAATATTCTTGGTGATGTCCAAAAAGATCTTTAGGTCACTTGTATTTATAGGCTTCCACATGTGTCCAAGTTGTTGTGAGGTCGACCTTGTCTAAATGTGCATATGTGGGATTTCCTTCATAAGTACACTTTCCCTTATCCGATTTCAGTGATCTTTAAGTTGATTTTGGTCCTCTCAAAAAGAGGAATTCAATGCAATCCATAGTGTAATTTTTCATAGTTGCATGATATAACACTCCCTCTCAACTAGGGAGAATTCCACCTGTCAATATTTGATCATAGACATCTTATCATGTATATCCTATCGTCATATCATTTCCCATCTCTGCTCAACTCTATCTTCTAAAACATTCTTGAATCTAAAGAAGAGGAATTGGGGAGAATTAGTTTCCACCCTCTATAATGGCAGAGATCACATCTCAATTTGAGAACAATATCAGGGAGCACATCTCAACATGAATCTACATCGGGGAGCATATCTCAACCTGAAATCTCGTGGGGGAGCTAAACATCTACAACCCCATATAGAGCAATAGGTGATATAGGGGTGTACATATCAACCCATCCTATTGCTCACTGATATTTCCAACGATGAACCTCAAGATTCATTTGGTAGAACACCTACATCATAATCAGTGATGAGCCTCGGTATTACAACAAGAATGCTGCAACTCCCAAGGCTACCGACTTTAATTATCAACCCGGGGTTCGTACAAACTTATGAGGTATCAACAATATATGTGAAAAATACAATGTGTCATTCCTTTGCTGTCATGATGTAATGTAGTGCATGTACTGAAGTCAAATCCTAAACTAATTGTAGAAAATGAAATGTTTGAAATGGAACCTTAACCTATTGCAAAAAAGAAAGTACAAGGAAAGAGACTGAAATCAAATGATAAAACACACCATTTTCTAACTAACTGTTAAGAGACTTTGATTCAAAAGAATGCTAAGTTAACATGTATGCAATCCTAATGTCCTAAGCATGCATATTCAAACCATCAAACCTTCTACTGTTGTGCATGTAAATGAATCAAATAATTTTTTTTTCCTTTTATCTTTTTTCATGCGAGAGTGTGAAAGCTAATCTCTTTTGGTGATGTGGCAGGTGGCTTGGAGATGATGGTGAAGGGTCAGAAGGCTTGGGATAGAAGTAGGGACCCTTTGCTAGCTTCCTAGAGGATTTTTCCTCCATTCGGCCTCAAAAAAGATTTCCTACAGGGTGCTACAGGATTTCCTACACGATGTCCTTAAAACCTATAGGATCCCCTGAAAACCTACAGGATACAGTCGAGAGAAAAATGATGGATTTTGAAGGTGATGGAAAGCTTAGGGAAGGTGGTTGGTGGATGGAATGAGGCAAGGGAGTGCCTAGGACCACTTCAGAACTCAAAACCAAAGTTGGGATATGTCTGGATTTGCTCAAAAATCTTGGAGAAGTTTCCTTGTGAAATGATGAAATTGGTGAGGGTTTAGTGAAAGAAAGTGAGGACCATGGGTGGATGAAGTTGGGATGAGGTTACTGACCATGAAATCTCTATGTACTACTGAAACTCCTACACTGCATCAACCATTGACATTTATCCATAAATCATGTAAATGAGAAGGATTTCAATTAACTAAGGAAAACAAAATTTCATGAGCTAGCTGCCTATATCATGCATGGGAAAAACTTGCAGAATGATATAAAAAATTGATGAGATCTAATGTAAGACTGAATATTGAAGAAATGTAAATCAAATCCTACTCTTGAAAACTAGAAAAATGTTGACTTAAGTGTGGAGCAAGAGGGTTAAAGTGGTCTTGATGGCATGGAGGTCAGAGGAGAGGCCTAATCCCAGCTTCAATGATGATTTTTACCAATTTGGTCTCAAAAAAGATTTCCTACACTATGCTACAGTGATTTTCTACAGGATCCCCTGGTTTACTACAAGATGTTACATATTTAATATAATTCATCGAATGACCAATAAAATAAAATCCAAATTGGATGGGACATATTTTTTATTAACTAGGATGTCTTAGGTCCTCATTCCAAGTGGAATCACTCAAAAATACCTATGTTAACCATGCTAAAAAATAGGAAAACATTACTAGTCGAAAATCTAGAAATTCGAGAACTAGTGAGCTAGTAAATCTAAAAAATGCCTAACCTAATCAAGTGAAAATGCAATGGGGTAGTTTTTGTTATGAACTAAATGTTTTTATGATCTAATGCAAGTGGAACCAACTCAATTGAAGCTCGTTCGCATGCTCTAAAAAATAGTAGAAATTTACTGTTCTTTGCCACAAAAGAGTTCCAGAAATCTAGATTTGGGAATAAGAATACTAATCCAACCATCTCAATGATTACTATGAACTTCCAAAGCTTTTCCAAGGATGAAATAATGCTTGTGATCCCGCAAAATAACTTTCATTAACCATTTTACTCAATCCTACATCAAGAAATCATTAATACTAAAAGCAGAAGTAGAAAGAAATAAAAACTAGAGATGCATGTGAATAAGCAGTGAAAAGAAGGAAAGAAAATGATAAAAAAGGGCTATGAGGCTCCTGGGATGGCCAAGCCCAAGGAAAATCAGAGACTTATGGAGGAGAACAAGATTTAGAAGTTGAATATGACACCGATCTTCATTATTTTCATCAATAAAATGGCATCTCTGCAAGAAAATACAATGGTGCTGCAAAAATACGAGTCCTCTCCACAAGAACACTAATGAAAATCTCCCCTTGGAGGCAAATTTGACTTGGTACTTTTACAAAATGATTAGGAATCATTCCCCATGAATGGAGGATGCTTTCCCCACCAAAATCCATTGATTGGTGGATCTGGTCGCCAATACTAGGAATCTGCATTAAATGGTAGGGAACACATTCCTAGATTCTCTCAATCGTCGGAGTTCCACAATCTGTGCCATAATTCCATAATATCTCGTTGATTTATTATTTATTATTGATCCTCCAATAGTAGGGAGCAAGTCCCTAAATTATCTCCTCCTCCAATTTTTCATAATTTGTCCGATATTCTCATAATATTCCACAAAAATAAATAATATTAGGCACAAATATGCAATTATTCATAAACCTTCCTAATGAATATATTAAAGTTAAAAATATATTATCTAATGCAAGAAGAGAGGTTTAATGTGCTGAAGGATGGTCATAGGCCTTAATTTATGTTTAATTTAGAGGCATGGGCCTTAATTTATGTCTAATTTAGAGGCCCATCATACCCCCCTGCTGAAAGTGTTGCTCATCCTCTGAGAAACTTAGTGACCTCATTGTGCCTCATTCATGGCCTTGGTGGACTCTCTCTTGTGCATTAAGAATCTTGGCTGTAAGTTCTGCAAGGACAAGCCCAAAAACATAATTGTGCAAAGAAAAATCATTGTTTCTTGATACCATTAGCTTGCCTTCTTCCCCTCATTCAAGATGGGTTCTTGAATATTTTTTAGTTTAGCAAGGTCTTCCACATCCTTATCAACCTTTTGCTACCTTGTTCCACCATTTGGACACCTCTGAAACCTTCAAAATGTCTTTAGATGAGAACTAGGACACCATGTAGTAATTTCTATAAAAAATACAAGAAACTTAGAGGAAACCCTGTTAAAACTACAGGAAACCCTTTTTGAGCATAAATGATATTCTGAGCCTAGGACAAGCCCTCAACTTGACTCCCATGCCTTTTCCCATTTTTAGGCCTTGGACAAAAGCTAGAAAGAGATTGGAGACCTCTTGGAAAACATATTTTCATCAATGCAGTTTGAGTTTCGTTTTGATGGTGAATGCCTCATTTCCTTTTGTTGCCTTCTTCTTCTCTCTTGTGGCGTAGATGACTTTCTAATGGCCTTGGAGTTCTCTGTTTTCATTAGGTCTCTCTTAAGCTCTACCATCTTGGGGTTTAACATAAATTGTTCATTTGTTCCTTCTTGTAGCAACATTCTGCCTTCCTGTAGTAGTCATTCCTCCTCTTTTAGGGTCTTCTAACTATATGGGAGTGATGAGAAATGATGAAGAGGGATTGGATGATGATGCTAGGGCTCAAAGGGAGTAGTGTAGGTTTGTGAAAATGGAGAGGATGCTCTGTTTTTTTTTTCAAGAATGAAATGGGATGGATGAATGATGAATAGATAGTGAATATGAAGTGGATGGAGGGCTTGGAGTGTTGTGGTGACTTGGCCTTTGCAAAAATTTCTTCTTTTAACTGTTGTCCTCATTCCTTGAAATCATCACCCTTCATAATTTGACTTTTCAACATTGCATGAGTGAAGGAGTGAGCTACAATTAACTAGTTGAAGGCGGCTGAGACTGCTGGCCCATCCTTAACTTATAAAACCCCATCTCTCATGCATTTACAACAAATTTATAACTATAATATGCTCAAGAGAAGAGGTCAAGAATATTGCATACCTGTACCTACCTGATGGCCTTCCTGTATATGCTGTTTGTTGGAGAGTGAAATCCTTACTTGTATTTGTTGCAAGTGTTTTTCTCTTCTTTCTTTTTTTCTTTTGATGTTGTTCCTTGATGTGCAGGTATTGGATGGTGATGCTGATGAATCCTCACTGTGTTGGTGGGTTCCCTCTTGTTAAATCCCCCTGTCATGTTTCTCTGATGGATGTGGAGGGTTGTATATGTCTCCTTATCAAATTTAATGGATGAGGAATTTTAGATGAAAATTTTGTGTATACAATTCCCCTAGACTGCAATCTTTTTCAACACAATAGAAGGCTTTTCTATATTCTTTTCACTTGGAAAAATGTGGGAAAGTTCAGCTCCTACCTCCTTATCACTCTCTGATGAAGCAAACTCTGGTTTTTCCCTTTAAAACTGCTCACTGCCAATCCTGTAGGTGATGTTCTGTATCTTGTAGGATCCTATAGGTTTTCAAGGAATCCTGTAGGTTTACAGGACAACCTTTTGTAGCTGACTTATTTTGTCCATATCTCCCAAATGGTAGAATAGATTGACCTGAAACTTTCTGAGCATGTTGTCATCATCATTATGCACCTCCCCATAAAAAAAAAATTGTTCAATGGATGCGCGGATCTTGAGAAAAAACTAAAAATGGTTGAAGGTGATGGAGGCTGATTTCTTGGAAACCATGCACTATAATTTGCTGAATTTTCTTAGGCATGTTACCATCATCCATATGCATCTCCCCATGAAACAAATTTTTAAATGGATGCACAGATATCGAAAAAATGCAAAAATGGTTGTAGGTGATGGAGGTTGATTTCTCGAAAAATGTGCACTAGAATTTGCTGAAATTGCTTGAGCATGTTACCATCATCCATATGCATCCCCCCTGAAATAGATTGGAAAATGGATGCATGGTTTTCAAGTAATGGCAAAAACAATTTTCTGCTCTATTTATTTTTGTATCCTGTAGTAAAACAGAGCATCTTGTAGTTTTTTAGGACATCAAGCAAACTGAATGGTAGAAGCTTGAGAATGATGGGTGGATGGTGAAAATAGGTGAGGGTGATAGATTGGCATGGCCTTGGCATTGTTGGGGCATTTGAGCAAAGGAGGAGAAAGTCAAAATTTGACTTCTTTTGACTAGGCTTGACCAATTTTTCCTTTTGGTGCCAACTAGTTCTTGTTGCTTGCAGATGTTGGAGAGTACATGCATTCATCAGAGAGATACATGAAGCAAGATATTTTTTTTTTTTAAGGCCTAGTAGCCGCCTCAAGAAGGTTTTCAACTAGTAGGTCTGCCTAGGCGCCTCAAATGAGGTTTTCACCTAGGATCTTTCCCATTGACCACCTCATGGAGGTTTTGAATCAATGAGCTAGTCTCAGGCACCTCAAAGGAGGTTTTCACCTGAGGATTTTTTTTTCTCTCTTTTTTTTTCATCAATTTTTTTTTCTTCTACCCTACCCTACTTGAAAAACAAAATCACTTTCAAGTATAAGAATACTTACAATGGAGCCATGTGCACATAAAGATGACAGAAAAAATGATGTGGAGGCTTGAAATGTATGCTTTGACATGTACTTGGATTTGAAAGATCAAATGATTTGACTTTGATGATATCAAGCACATTTGAAGAAGAGGGTATTGCTGCAACTTAATGACTGTCTGGAACCATATTTCAATATAGTTGTGATGCCCCTGGTCCACTTGCTGATTTGAATCATCTTAGATGTCTTCTTCTTCCATGACCTTCAAATATTCCTCTTTTTGCTGATTTTTCTCTTGAACACATGGAGGACTTGATGATAACCATGAGGGAGCTTTGTGAATCTCTGATTTTATTGTCTGCACTTCATCAAGTGCAACCCATGATTCTTTGATATTCTCTTTCAAATCTTCTTTCTCTGCATGTTGTCCCTTAATGACATCAAGAGAATCAATTTTTTGTAATAATCTTCTTAAGCTATGGTGAATACCATTGAGCTCAAGAGGAGATGTTTAGAAGTGTTGTACCTCAGCATTGTAAGTGGGCTAAGCTACTTCAATGTGTGGGTTTGGAAATGGTGGTACAAGTAGTTGAGTGGGAGTGTATATTTGAGATGGATGTGGTTGAGAGTGTGGTTATGGTGGAGGTGAATGGTAGGAATAACATGGAGTTTGGTATGGAGGATATTGAGGAAAATATTGAGGATATTGTGGATGGCTCCCATAAGTTCCTTGCCAAACTTGTTGCCAAGATTGGTTTTGGGGTTGAGATGGCCAATGTTGCCAAGGAAAGGTGTGTTCCAATTACTTTGAGGTGGATATGCATAACCTTGAAATTATGAATTAGGCTCTTGCATCATATCAGGCTGAATAAGTTGCCATGGTCCTCTTGGAGCTACATTGGCAATTGACTTGCTGCATTGGCAATTGACTTGCTCCATTGTCCTCTTGGTGAACTTCCTTCAACCTTGGTAATGAGGAGCAAAATTTAACATCATGTGATTCTACATGGACAACACAAACAAATTCTTTTTGCTCATTTTTTATTCTTAACATTTCTACTTGTTCGGTTAGATTGCTAAGAATTTTTGTTTTAAAGTCATCAAACAAATTTCCAAGTTTAGCTTGACTTACCGATCTTGATGTTGATTGACTTACTCTTGCCTTTCCTCTTGATATGTGTTTTCATGTTTCACAAATCTCTTCAAATGATAATTGATATACATCACCTCCACTCAAGAGATCAAAAATATCAATCCACTCATCCCTAATTGTTCTAAGTAAGAGGGTTTTTAGTGTGTCGAATTCTAAATGATGTAGTTTTCCCCTTTAACATTATACATGAACCTCTCTATTAGATCCTCTAGACTCTCATCTTCTCTTTGATTAATTCTAAAGATTTCTTCTTTAAGATCATGATCCTTATATTTTTATATAAATATCTTTTGCATATCATTCCATGATCTTATTGAATTAGCCCCTAAACTCATGAACCATGTAAGAGCTCTATCCTTCAATGTTGTCGGAAACAGTCTCAGTTTTTGAGTTTTTGATAAGTAACTATAAGATCTACAAACAATTTCAAATTCAAAGAGAAATGTTTCTGAATCCTCCGACCTTAGATGATGAAATTTTGGAAGAAAAGATGGAGGGATGTTCTTCATATGCATGATGACATTAGGATTTTGAATGGGGAATCCAAGAAGATCTTCCTCATTGTCATCATCTCCATCCATTTCTCCTACATTATTTGCCATCTTCTTCTTCTACCTGCAAAAGTGAATGGTGATGTGGCTCTTACTGCACCACGTGATCAAATGGGGGGTGGGTTGGTGTTGGAGAAATTTTGTTTTTGTTTTTGGGGTGGGTTTTCTATGATTGTTTTTGAAAAAAGTGAAAAGAAATGAATGAACTAGGGAAGAAACAATCCATAATTTGACACCTCCCTAGCAATGATGCCAAAAAGTGATGAGCTTCGGTATTGCAACAAGAATGCTACAACTCCCAAGGCCACCGACTTTAATTATCAACTCGGGGTTCGTACAAACTTAAGAGGTATTAGCACTATATGTGTATCATACAATGTGTCCTTCCTTTGCTGTCATGATGTAATGGAGTGCATGTACTGAGGTCAAATCCTAAATTAATTGCAAAATGAAATGTTCGAAATGGAACCTTAACCTATTGCAAGAAATAAAGTACAAGGAAAGAGACTGAAATCAAATGATAAAACACACCATTTTCTAACTAATTGTTAAGAGGATTTGCTTCAAAAGAATGATAAATTAACATGTATGCAATCCTATTGTCCTAAGCATGCAAATTCAAACCATCAAACCTTCTACTGTTGTGCATGTAAATGAATAAAATAAATTTGTTTTTATTTTTTTATTTTTTCATGTGAGAGTGTGAAAGCTAATCTCTTTTAGTGATGTGGTAGGTGGCTTGGAGATGGTGAATGGTCATAAGGCTTGGGAGACAAGTAGGGACCCTTTTCTAGCTCCCTAGAGGAATTTTCCTCCATTCAGCCTCAAAAAATGGAGGAAAAAAGAGCAAAAGGGCTTTCTTACAATTGTGATAGAAAATACAATAAAGGTCATAAGTGTGCTGAGATGAAATTATTCTGCATAGATTGTGAAGAGGATGAAGAAAATGAACAAGAAACATCAAAATAGGAGGATATACACCAGGAACCAACCCCAAAGAAAGAAGAAATGAATCTGACCATATCTTGTAATGCATTGGCAGGAATTACCACTCCTCAAACTTTCAAGATAGAAGGATATATCAAGAAGAAAGGTAATAGTTCTGATTGATTTGGATAGTACCCATAATTTTATTCATTGTAAGAGAGCCAAGGAATTGAATTGCTTCCTGTATTCAATACTAGGATGTCAAGTGATGGTTGCAAATGAAGGAACTATAAATTTCTCTAGAAAGTTCTATAATATCAAGATAACCATGGGGGAATATGTATTGAATAGTCCAATTCTTTCCATTCCAATGGGTGGTGTTGGTTTTGTACTAGGAGTCCAATGGTTACAATCTTTGGGGACGATAGCTTTTAATTGTCAACAACTTTTCTTGAATTTTTTTTGGGAAGGAAAGGAAGTTGAATTAAGGGGTATGAAGGGGAAAACTGGAAAGATAATTAGCTCTAATGGCATGACAAATATTTTTAAGAAAAACAACAGGGCGTCATTGCACAATTATGCTCACTATAGGTTCAAACATTGAAATAATCTATTTCTCTAGATATCCAAAAAGTCTTGGAAAACCATTCCAAGGTTTATGAGACTCCCAAAGGCCTCCCACCTATTCGTGATCATGATCACACTATTCATTTGATTCTAGGAAGTGTTTATCCAAACATTAGACCTTACAGATATCCATATTCCCAAAAGAGTGAAATTGAACATATGGTTGCAGAAATGCTAGAGTTAGGTATAATACAACCTAGACAAAGTTCTTTCTCTGCTCTAGTACTATTAGTGCACAAGTAGGATGGACCTTGATGTATGTGTCCGGATTATAGGGAGCTCAACAAGCTCACTATTAAAGATAAATTTCACATTCTTGTCATTGATGAATTGTTGGATGAATTACATGGATCAATTTACTTCACCAAGTTGGATATTCGTTCAAGATATCATCAAATTAGAATGAATACTAAAGACATTATGAAACCAACATTTAGAACACATGAGGGTCATTATGAATTTTTGGTCATGCCTTTTAACCTTACTAGTGCACCTTACACATTTCAAGGTTTGATGAATTCCTTTTTAAAACCCTACCTTAGAAAATTTGTGTTAGTATTTTTTGATGATATACTAATCTATGTCAAGTCTTGGAAGGATCATGTTCAACATGTTGATAGGGTGCTCAAAAAAAAATTATATGAAAAAACCTCCAAATGTTTCTTTGGAGTACATGAGGTGGAATATTTGGGTCATATTATATCTCATGAGAGTGTTAAGGTAGACCCTAACAAAATTAAATCCATTAAGGAATGGAAAATCCCTACAACCATAAAGCATATTTGAGGATTTCTCAAGTTTATAGGGTGTTATAGCAAATTTGTTAATAATTATGGGAGAATAACAACACCTCTAACAACATTACTAAAGAAAGATGCATTTCATTGGATTTTGTAAGCAGCTAAGTCCTTTGAACATCTTAAAGAGGAAATGTGCCAAGCACCGGTCTTAGCTACACCAGGCTTCAAAAAAACCTTTATTGTGGAATGTGATGCCTCATGAAATGGAATTGGTGTTGTTTTAATCCAAGAAAGGAGACCCATTACTTTTGAAAGTCGTCCATCAAAGGAAAGTATTTACAAAAACCTATTTATGAGAAGGAAATGTTGGAAATACTACATGCACTAAAGAAATGGAGACCTTACCTAATGGGAAGACACTTGAAGGTAAAAACAGATCATGATAGTCTTAAATACTTTTTGGAACAAATATTATCTTTAGAGGAGCAGCAAAAATGGGTCACAAATATGTTGGGTTATGACTTTGAAAACATCTACAAAAAAGGGAAGCAAAATGTTGTTGCAGATGCACTATCAAGAAAGGATGAGGGTGTGGAAGCATTGATTTACGCCATTTCTATTATCCAACCTAATTAGATAACTGAAGCAAGGGAGGAATGGAAGAATGATGAAGAGGTGTGGACACTCATTCAAAAGTTGCAGCAAGATCCCAATACATTTGATACATTTTTCTAGAAAATTGATTCATTATGGTACAAATATCCCTTATATATTTGTAAAATTTCGAACTCAAGCAAAAGATTCTTTTGGAATTGCACATCTCCCCCTTGAGAGGGCACTCGAGATTTTTAAAAACTCACCACAGGGTAAAGAAGGAATTTTTTTGGGATGGCCTTAAATCTGATATTCAGAAGCTTGTGGCAGAATGTTTGTTTCGCCAACAAAATAAAGTTGAGACAATTAAGACCCTGGGTCTGTTAGAACCTTTAGCCATTCCAAGTCAGCGATTGAAGGAGATCTTAATTGAATTTATCACAGATTTACCCAAGTATAAAGGAAAGAGTGTCATTGTGGTCGTAGTTGATTGATTTACCAAGTATGCAGACTTTTGTGCATTATCTCATCCTTTTAAAGCTATTAAAGTTGATATTGCATTTATGTAAACAATTCAAAAGCTACATGGAAACCCAAGTATTCTTGTAAGTGACAGAGATCCAATTTTCATTGGAAATTTTTGGACATAATTATTTTTTTTTCTTGGTACTCGATTAGCTCATAGCTCATCTTATCATTCTCAATTTGATGGGAAACTGAGATAGTGAACAAATGTTTGGAAGGATATCTTCTTTTCTTTGTATCTGATAAACAAACATAATGGGTCAAGTGGTTACCTCTAGTTGAATGGTGGTATAACAGTTCCTTCCATACTGAAGCAAACATGACCCCGTTTATGGCACTTTATGGATATCATCCACCATCCATCACATCATCTTTAAAGGAAAATTCTAAGGTTCAGGTAGTGGAAGATCACATCAAGCATACAAAACAAGTTCTACAACTCTTAAAGGATAATCTCACTCTGACGCATAATTGAATGAAACAACAGGAAGATCAACATCATAGTGAAAGAAGTTTTGACGTAGGTGACTGGGTATTTTTATGGCTACCACCATACAAACAAATATCCCTCAAGCAAGCTAAGAAGGATAATAAATTATCATCCAAGTACTATGGTCCTTAAAAGGTGTTGCAAAAGATTGGTATTATGGCATACAAATTGGAGCTGCCTGCATCTTCCCAAGTACACAGAGTTTTCCATGTTTCATGCTTAAAGAGGGTTAACAGTGACAAGCTCCCAATTCAAATAGTGTTTCCATAACTTGACGAAGATGGAACAATAATATTTGAGCTTGAAGCAGTCATGGAAACAAGAACTTGACAGCTGCATAATTGATTAATTTCAGAATATCTCATTAAGTGGAAGAACTTACCCGTTGAAGATTCCACATGGGAGGATGAGAATTTTATACATAATCATCCAGAACTACTCAAGTGTTGAGGACAACACTTTTTTGAAGGAGAGGGCATGCTAGGTCCCTATAATACTAGTATATTCCCTTATTGTTATTGTTAGTGTACCCCTATATTATTGTTGTGCCCCATAGAAGCCCACTATTTTTATTGTTGTGTCCTTACATTATTATTGATATATAAGCTATGATTATATTGTGACACCTTAGACCCTATATATACAAAGGAGGTCTTATAATTTGTATCATCCAAGAATTGTTCATATATGTAATGTAAAGGAGGTTCCCCCCTCAAAGAGGATAATTTTTAAGTCATTGATCTATCTTTTCTTCTATTTTGGGAGTTGGTTGCATAACAATTATGATCACCAGTTCCTTGTCAGACACAATTTCCCCAACTCTTTGCATTTGATATCTAAGGCGAGATATCCCCATAATGTAGGATTGCACAACCTCTCCCTTGTTCATTTTCGTATCTTTGGTTGATATTTCAAGGAGATGATTTCATTCAAATTGTTGACTTCATACATGCCAACAATATTATCATACATATATTTATACCTTCTCAAATTTCCAACATATGCAAGTATATTATCTTGTAAACCATCAGCTATAATTTTATTTGCTTTTAACTTACCTTTCTTGTGCTTATTCTTGACAACAATGGAAGCATTCTTTGAAGGCTCAGGTACTTTTTCTTGAATGTAATCCAGAACATCATTGTTATAAGCTATGATCTCCAACCTGACTTTCCATGCAACAAAATTAGATGAGTCACCCAACTTTTAATTTTCCTTGAAGAAGGAAGACATCTTGACTTGAATAGACTAGATCCTTCATCTTTCCACATATGATTGCTTCAATTCTTGTCTCCTTTTGGCTTGTCCTTCACCTTAGCTCTGATAACATGTTAAAATTTCAAATTGTTCTATGATGTATCAATTACTTTAGCCCAATTCAATACTCCAATTAGAAATATTTCAAATATCAATTAGATTTTCCATTCATCAATAGTAATTGAAGATATAACAATAAATGTAATGATAAAGGATACAATCAACACATCAAAAAGCTGAGACACCAGATTTGGTCAAAGACCAAGTAAAAACCCCACCAGGGGGAAAACCCTTTGAAAAATATTCTTCTATTAGATTGTCATAATATGTTCAATAGGGACTACATTGAGACAAATAAAATATCATCTAACAACCAAAATAGATTCAAAAATATGATTCCAGCATCAAGATATATTAGAGACAACGTTTCTTATCTGCGGTCAATTGCGGTCAATGGTAAAAACTCAGTCAAAATTCCCGGTCACATAGATGAGGATTTGTGCATGCGACTGAAGGTTTCCAGTCGCTCCCTTGAGCCTGTGATGCCTACAACTGTGGCCGAATATACCCTGTGGCAAGCCAATGAATGTACCCAAAACCCTAAAATAGATTCAATCCTATTGTCTAGGTAAATTCTCTCCGCGGAGAGAGATGATCCCTCTAGCCAATGAGTGGGTTTAGTAATCGAAGTGACAATATACTAGACACTTTCCTAAGTTTCAATTGAAAAGAGAGACGAAGAAGATGGCCTACCTCGTTCTGATGCTATCTCGATCTCCTTTGTTGAAGACCTTGAATCACTCGCGCCACGGGCTCTTTCTTGTTGCTCTCAGAGTTTATGTAACTACACAAGAGATTAAGACACAACAAGGCATGCAAATAAAAATATGATATTCAAAAGCAACCTACTTAACTGATCAAGGAATGTTAAGCTAAATGATACATGAACATACACATTTAGGGAAAATGAACCAGCAGTTGTATATTAATAGAAAATAAGGGGAAGCATACAACCAAGCCTTGATGTTGATAGGCTCTCCTTGAATGAATATCCAAGTCCAAGCTAAGTTCTCCAAGCACTCCTCCAAGCTAAATGAATAGCATATAGGCACAATCTTAGCATAAGGGTGCAAATAGGAAAAGATCAACCATTTGGGATGGGAGAGGATGAATATATAACCTAGGAAAGGGAGTTAGGATCTCTCCAAAGATAGGATTAGGCCCTTATCTCAAGGAGGTAGCTCATAGGGATAAGACCAAGAGGCCAAGTTGGGATAATTTAGCCTCATCTATGCCAAACAACCTCCAACTCGCCACTCTGGAAACATTAGATCACGAAGCTTCTCATCCTCTTTGGGAAAATTTCCTTTTTGGGATCATCGTAGGTATACAAGTGAACAGAGCGATGCCATCGCGGGTCAAGTACAATGCAATAGGCGATCATCGTTGTTTTTGGCCTCATAAGAGTGATGATCCTCAAATTAGGATTTAGAGCTATTTTCTTCAGGGAAAGCTCAAGGCATTTTCTAATCAATCTCTGAGGAGTACACTGCGTGATGGTCATGTTTCGGGCACTTCGGGGTATGTCACAGGGAGTGACTTGTAGGAGGTGTGACAAAATAACATGTAACAGATGCCCCGTAAAGCATGAAGGCAAACAAGAAGTGATGGCTGAGATGATTTACGAAATTTTTCAAGGACGAGGACAATCACTGTCAGGAGACCTGCAAATCAAGGATGCATATACATATACATATATGAGATCAAGACATGAATCTACGGTATGGACACAACCATCTGGATGATAAGGACTATATGAAAGGATCCATGGTATGGGCACAACCATCCAAATGAGAAGGATCATCTATGAATCTAAGATCCAAGGTATGGACGCAACCATCCGATATAAAAGGATCATCATAAATGTAAAGTCCCACGGTATGGTCACAACCATCCATATAGCAGAAACATGTGTACAATCATGAATAACATATAACTCCACGCAGCTTGAGTCATATCAGATAAGACTCAAAGTCTTGCGCTCCATCTCGACCCGATCAAAGTATGAATTCTAACATGCAAATAAATGTGTTGAAGTCGAACATGCTAGAAAACCACCTGATTATCGGCCAATGATGTGGACCGTTAACAGGTACGAGAGAAACCACCAATAATGAAAATGAATCTCAAGGTATGACAACACAATCCATGAATGTGATAATTAAACTAAAGTCGAACACTCGTGGAATCATCCAATTGAAGGCCAATGATGAATACTTATCGTCGAATGCAAAGAAATTTCCATTAGAGCATGCAAACTCTAAGGTAATAAAAGGGAATTTCTAAGTCGTCTTCCTGGATAATGAGTTGAAGTTGACAGGAAGTGACCCATCGAAGGAGGGCAATGATGATCCCCCCATCATCAACATGAAACAAGGAATACAGTGGAATGAAATGAATAAGATCCAAGGCTGTAACAGTGGGTTAGATAATATATAGGTAAATAAATGCATATAAGACTTCTCTTGAACACTGGTGACATGACTACGGAGTGTGGCAGCATTTGACTCAACATAGGACTAAAGGTCATGATGATAAAATGGAATAGTTAAACGAGAGTCAAAATGGATCATCCAAACTTGGGAGGAAAAGTGACTGAGTGAGGATATCCCAAACCCGACACGAAAGCATAAGAGTGTCATGTTCAAGAGCATCACACTGCCTATACAAAGGATGTTTCATCTTCATTTTTCCCCACTATTTCTAGCAAGTACCCTAATTATTTTCATCACAAGCTTGAAGGAGATAACATATGATTTTCATGTAAGTTCATCCTTCAAATGAATCCATCCTAGTAAGTTTTACGAGTCCTAGGAAGGAGAAACTCGGTCTCATCATGGCGACAAGTCTTTCATCGTAAAATTTTAACGAGTCTGACGTAAGAATAACTTGGTGTCTTTTTCATATTTATATAGTTTGAAAAAGATATGAAAAAGAAAACTCCATCATGTCCCTTTTTGTAATTTGTCCTCGAACTTGAAAAGGTAGAAAACAATATTCGAGAGAACCTCTTGACCATATCGACCAAGGTGTACCTTTTTCGTAAATAATCAATCTCAGCCCGAAAAAGGTGTAAACGTATACTAAGGTGACGTCAATTCATTTAATTTTATGAGAAAGACAAGTAATCTGTGATATTTTTAGTTTTTGAGAGTTAGAAAAGGGCTTAAAGATGATTCCGGGAGGGTTTCTTTTTCGTTTATTTTTAACGAGTCCGAAAAAGAGATAAAACAAAAACTCGTGAGAATTAGTAAAAAATAATCACTGTCCATTGAAAGCACTTGTAACTACACAAAGAAACACACACATCACTGATATCAAGAAATAATAATAATAATAAATTAATCAAATCTGAATAGACAAACCATAAGCATTATCTTTAATCTTCAAATTCATAATATCTAACATGCATAATATCTAACATTTGAAAAAAAAAATAAAAATAAAAATAATAATAATAAATAAATAAATAAATAAATTTATATTAATTAATTAAGCCGACACTAGATATTTATCTCAATTAACTATTAATTGCTCCATACTTTCACGCTCTCTCTTCTCAAAATGCAGATCACATTACCCTGATGATGGACTCACTAAGCTAGTCCGAAACGTTGGTTTTCCAAAAAACTAATAACAGGTTTTTCCACAGATTCTTTAAAATAATAAATAGTATCAAAATATTGACAAAAAATGACTTCAAAACTTATAAATATCCAAAAGTAACATTGTTTTTTACCATTTTACCATAGTAAGTTCTGAAAGTGCATTTGTGCCCTAATATTCTTGATTTTCAAGTGACCATTTTGGGACATTCAAGGCGCCATTTTGTGAACCGCCTGCAACAGGTAAGAGGTCTATCCTTGCTCTTGCATTTCATCACATTTTCATGCATTTTTAATGGAATTTTATGTGCTAAAAGGGAGGATTTGTAAATTTTTGAGTGCCGATGATCATCACGGGTATGGTCATCAGACCCGTGATAATCACTCTTAGGCTATAATATGCCCGCGATGAAATCGCATCGTTTATAAAAACAGGTGTGATGGCACCAAGGAAATTTTTTTTGAAGAAAAAATTCTTGATTTCAATCCATGAAAAAGGTTCTAATTGGTGTTAAATGATGTTTTGCAGGAGATCATGGTTCTAGAATGGAAAGAAAGAGGCCATGAGGCCAAAGATCACCAAGCATCCCAGAATCCAGAATGCATTAATTCCTTGAGATATTGTGGGTTGCTGAAGTTCTTCACGACCACAGGAATGAGGGCTCAGATGGAATTGCTACCCTATTTGATTAGTCTTGGAATGTGGATCGAGAGATTTTCATAATCAAATGCTTCGGATCTCGCCTAGGTGGTGAGAGTACTAGTGCTCTGATTAGGAGGCATTGCCCAGGTGTAGAGATGACGAGGGGTGGGAAGGTGAAGATTGCCACGATTACCAACAACCTTCCTTTACGAACCATCCTATTAACCATAGCTCACATATGTTAGAGTCGGTCTTTACATCCCTCTGTTAGTGATCATTTCTCTTATTGCATTTCATTTTTTAGGTGTCTCATACAGTTTATTCATCTGCATTCCGTTCGGGGCATGCCATAATTTGACGGAAGGGCCTTATCACTCATTCCCCTCATGTTATCTACCTACTGGCTCATGTGTGTTCATTTTACAAAAAAAAAACTTATACAGTCTTTTTATCTTGAAAATGGCAAAAGTTGTCTTTAGGGTTTCATGGTCACTTAGGTCTAGGGTTTTATTAGGGTTTTGTCAACAAATGTGTCAGAGTGTTCAATAATTGCTAGCAGGCCATGAGGATGTTTCAACATCAATAAATTTCATCGCCAAAAATAGAGTACTTAACATTTATTGTACAAAATCATCAAAGTTTTTGTTTTCCCTCATTGTAAATTCATTCATCTGCACCTTGGTTTCTTCCCTTAGCCTAGAAACTCCAAAACCTGCAAAATCAAGCAAGCTCAGGTCATTAAATTCATCACAAAGTGAAAAAGCAGTGAAAAATGTCCAAAAACAGAGTTTGTAAAATGAAGTCAAATACAAAACATTATAAAAGTGGGTTTCATAAGCCAAGATTTCAAAAGCTTTTGTTTATAAGTGATTCCTTCATGTGATAAGCTCATTTGAAAAAGAGAAGCAAGATTGAGAAAATTGGGAGAGTGAGTGTGAAGTTTGCGCGAAAATCTTTGTAAGAAGACCAGCGTGGCGCACTGAGCAGGAGGCGTGGCGCACTGAGCAGGAGGCGTGGCGCACTGAGCAGGAGGCGTGGCGCACTGGGTGTGGATACGCAATGTTATTTTACACAGGCACGGTGCACTGGGGAGGCATGACGCATTGGGCGTGCTGCACGACGCACACAGCTAAAGGCCCGAAACTGCTAACATTGCTCCAAATTGCCAATAACTCGCTCAGATCTGCCAGGTAAAGCCTCCATCTTTGTGTTTCGTCCAAGTTTGTGCTAGGGTATGGTGGTTGATGGATGGTAATGGTTAAAACAAAAAACATCAAACCCTGCCTTTTAAAATACCTCAAGGAAAATTGCTGCTAGGGTTTCAATTCCCTGTTTTGTCACCAAATTCACTCCCTCATCTCACTTGTCCCTTGTTTTCATTACTCCCTAAGTTCCACTACCCCTTAAATTCATTCATCCCCTATCCCAAGTTCCCTTTCTCAATTTTCCTAATGTGAAATCCTAAACCCTAATCCTATACATAAACCCTCAAACCATCCCATATTCCCCTAACTAAATCTATCCCAACAGTCCCTAATCCCTCACTATTTGCCCCTCCCTTTGCAGCCCCTCATTTCACTATTTGTTCCCTTGGTAGCAGAGGTCAAGCACATCACCAAAAGGCAGTCCAACACAGTTTTCATGCATCAGCATCTATTTCTCCAGGGCAATTTTTTTTCCAGTAGTCATGGCATCTAATCCTTCATTTGATTATGAAGTGGAGACCCAAAGTGACTCACCTGCAGAAGTACATGCACTCCGGAGGCCTCATAGAGGTGGCATACATATCAGAGAAGAACCAACCACCCTTACTGAATTACAGTCTTGCCCTCTTGCCATCTCTTGTTTCTAGCATCAATCATGTTATGAGTTTTGTGAGAAGGTTGCTAATGTTCAGTTTCATCATGAGTTGGCTCATGTGTTTGTACTGCATTTACATGGGGACCAAGCCACTCTAGCGGGTGTTACTTTCACACTAACACCAGATTCCATTTCATTAGCAACCGGAATACCAAACATTGAAGAACCATGGAACAAGAGGCAGAAAATTGACCAGCAACACTATGAACCGTACATCAAGCCCAACTTTTTGAGACAGTGTTTCCATTTCAGTACCTCAAAGATGAATATGCGCCTTTAATGAAACTGATCATGAAGTATTTCAGTTGTGAGGGCTAGTTCTCCCGCTTGTATGCTTATCACATCAGGTTGCTGATGCATTTCACTCGGGTACGGATGATGAACATTCCTTATTTCATATGCCAAAACATAGAAAGGATGACCACCCTTGTGTAGCACAAGACCCCTCAGCGGTAACTTAACAGTGTTTATCATTTTGCTCTCATCAAGATTGTGGTGGTTCATCAGCTTGGATTACAGGGCATCACTTGGGACAATTTTATCTCTCGTGACTTTTTCAGAGCTTCACAGGGATCTTCAAAGGCTGGTCATGAGACAGGTGGACCCTCTTATCAGCATGAAGGTCATGAGACACATACTGCTACTATGCCAGTATTCATTACTTATCAGAAGGGCGCTAGACAGTTATTTGCAGCAGCAAATCGAGTGTTATCTCCACCTGGGGTGGAAGGAGCCTCGCTTCCGACATCGGCACCATAGGTACAGGAAAAAGGCAAGAGGCCAATGCAAGATGAGGGGCCTTTAGGTGAACAAGAGACCGACTTCATTCTCATTCAGGATGACGATACAAACATGGGCCCGCAAAGTGCCAACCTTAGAGATATCATCCAGGAGTAGCAAATAGAGATCAAAGCCTTGTCCCTCAACTTGGAGAGGGCTAAGTGGATTACAAAATACTTGGAGTAGAGGAATAAGCAGCTTGAAGATTAGCAGGTGACTATGGAATTACAAAACATCAGGGAGAATCGTCAAGCTGCCCAAAGGAGGAGGATTGAATTCACTTCATTGGAGCAAGAGATTAATGATGATCGGGAGTCTTGGCTCGAGAGAGTCAACATCCACTTAGAGAGAGATGGACAAGGACGAGGAGAGGACAGCCGATAGGGACAAAGCGTTGCTGAGACACATGGCTTTCCACTACATGGCGCGGAACAAAGTTTGCAAGGCATGAATAAGAAATTTAAAGCAAAACTAAGGAAGGCATCAAAAAGGAAAAAGAGGTAAAAAGAGCATGATCGTCTCCGAATATTGGCCAAGGCATCCTTGGTCCATCATAGCTCTTGATGAAGAAGGTTCAGCCCAAATTTCAAGAAATTTGGAGCAATTTTTGCATTTTGAAAATTTTTTGCACTAAAAAACAGGGTTTTCCTCCCTATGCGTCGCGCCACGTGGTGCTTGCTTTCGCTAGAGGGCTCCAAATCCAAAAAAAATTGCATTTCTGGATTTTTCATGATAAATTATGTTTTCCTACCTATTTCCAAGAAATTTGGGTAGGTTTTGAGCCCTCAAAAGGTCAAGAAAACACTCAAAAAATGACCTCATTGCCCCTATTTTGACACACAAGAAGCAGTCTTGGGAGATTGGACATTTTGAGGGGAAAATGGACACCAAATCTAGAAATTCCACTTGGGTTGGAAAGTAGACAGGTAGGGCTTTCCAACGAGCTATCATGATCTCAATTTGGACTTTGGGAAGTGCCTCAAAATCAGCTCCAAAGTGGCGCGATGCATAGAGAATTTGGGCGCGGCGCATAGAGAAATTTGGCCTCATTTTCACTATTCAGCTCAAAAATTTGCCCAGTTTTGACTAGTTTTACTTTTTGATGTAACTACTGATCTACCATGATGTAATTTGATAACCATGATGTAATATTGGCACATTTTTACTTGTTCTAGAGGATTCATTCACTAAAAAGTGAAAATTAAATGAATGAATCAGTTTCCTAGCATATAGGGGAAAGTTGTTTGATTGCCTAGATTTCAGTTCCTTGTTTAGAATTGGTTCAAATAACTCCTAGAATGATGAGTTCGACCCCTAGAGGCATGGGAAGGAGTTAGGCTTGTCTATATCATGTATTTTCTCAGTCATTTTTAGGGTTGGACACTTGGGATTGCTTGGCACTCCATTGTACATCTGATTTCTGCATTTTTGGCAAAGGAAAGACCAAGGTTTTGCAGAACTTTTTTGGATCCTTATGGCTCTCTGTTTTGATGGTGTTTTTCTTCATGTAATTGTAAGTTCTTTGATGTTTTATGTATGCCATTTCCCTTCTCTTTTCTTCTGAATTAAGCAAATGAGTGACAAAAAGAATTCATTAGCTTGCTGTGCTCTGCTTGTTAGTTTGTTTGATTTTCAATGTTTTCTTCAGTTTGAAGAGGATTCTTGGTACCCTCTTTCCCTCTTTAGCTCCTCAGTGATCTTTTCCATCCATTCATTTAATCTAAAGAATCAAAACTACTGCCTACCTCGCCCCAACCGGAACTCTGCAAAAATTTGGCCTCATCCCCGGACCCAAATTTGCCTTTCCCTTTTTTCTAACGAAAACCCCCAAAAAACTCAAATTAAACCCTTGCAATTCATAGCTAGCCTAAGATCAGTTGTTAAATCAGTCATCTCAAGCCCCATCTGATTATCTTTTGCTGAGATTGACTCGGAGAGAGCCCTCTCCTGTCCTCGTAGGGCTAGCTACAAGGCTAAGCGTGGTTTGATGTGGACCTAGAATTTCACCTTTTCAGCCTGAGGTAAATCTAGGCTCTAACAACGTATCTGGGACGTAAGCTTGTATGAGAGTTCAAAATCCCAATTCCAGTATGGAGTTGATTGTTTGACCCCCACCATCTTCAACTGGTGTGGAGGCCTTCTTGTGAATATGAAAAGATAGCTGACCAAAGGGAAGCAGGGAAACTTGAGACAATTTGGGTTTGGCTCGATACTAGTGACCTTCTTCAGCAGGTGCCCCTATTCTGGTATCAACGAGTAGAGGTACTAGTAACTGTCCCCCAGGACCCGAGGTTAGTGAGGTTGAGTCAACTCATGCCTCTAGGAGGGACGGGTCAGTAGATGCACTACCCTCCACAATTTTTAACTTGGCTGCAACACCAATTACTCATGGTGGACGATTATGCATATGTTGGCACAAATTTTTGATGGGATCCAAATCTACCTCTGCCACCAAGAGAACAATGGACTGATGCAAGTAAAGACTTGTTTTTTAGATTTTTTCAAATCTTATGATTTTTTTGTAAAAGTATAAACTGAGACTCTACTTATGATAAATGTGTAGATGTAGGACCCAAAGTACCACCTGGCATGTCGCTAATGGCTCGGTGGGCTTCTCATCAAATAGTGGGCGTTGACTATGAGGAATGGGAGGACCCCTTAACTGAGATGGAGCGCAACCTAGAAGTGATTACTCGGGGAGTTCCGAAGTATGCTACTATAGGCGAGGTGCCACTACACTGGCAGAGACACACAGTAGGAGTATCCGCAAGACTGCGTCGACTGCTAGGCTGAGTGAACAGGGCAGTGTCGTGCTACCATGAGCACTGTGCAGGCTGCTAGCCTTTCTAGCGATTTTACACATTTTGTAGGCTTTGAAAGCCAAGTGTCCCAAAACACTTTATTTTTTGATATTTTGATGTAAAAACTTCGACAAACTCGATTTCTATATATATATATATATATATGCATGTTTTATTTTCTACTTATGTGTCCAGAATATGATTAGTTTTATAAATGACACAAATGTCTATCAAGAACATAATTTTCTAATGAATGTGATAACGTATTCAAATTGCATGGAATGTGTTGATATGTGATAAATCAAAATTTCTTTCTAGTAATCGAACACATAGATACATACGCAATATCTGTGGATTTCTTACTGAATAATGATTGTTTAATTGTAACACAACTAGTTGTGAATCTAACTTGACAACTAAATCCCTAATGCCAAGAGAAACCACTTATGGCAATAGTTCAATGACTACATTGTATTCGACAATATTGTTAGTTTTCATTCGAGGCAAATACCTTGTAAAAAACAATCAACTTGCCATCAGGGGCATAGAGTACCCACGTTGCGGAAGACAAGTTCTGTGTGCTACGACAAGCACCATCAACAAAACAGACATAATGACTTGACGACATCTGCAAACTGAGTGGAACACAAGGTAAGCAGAAAAACACGCGTCTACAAAGAAAACAAACACACCAAAAATAAAAAATCACACACTAATGAATCCACACACTAATGTACAAAAAATCACACGAATTTCACGCATAATACTTCTTCAAATACAACCCATTTTGGGGTTGTGACAATGCATTTCCTTCATAATCAACTAGCTCATAGGTGCCTTTCTGTAAAACATGTTTGACGATATATGGCCCATGCCACATAGGTTCGAACTTTCCAGTGCGTAACTTATCGTTAGCCTGATCATAAAGGAGGACCAAGTCGCCTTCGGAAAAAGTTTGGGGAGAAATGGTTTGATCAAAATGAGCTTTGACACGTTTCTTTTGGGCTTCAGTTACCATCACAGAAATGCGACGGGTCCCATCAATCCTCTCAAGGTAGAGTAACTGCTCCTCTTTAGGCGAGGTGTTAGGAAGGAGTTCGACAACTAATTTGAGTGAAGCGATTTTGCATTCAATCGAAATAGTTGCCTCTAAACCATATACCAGCTGGAATGCAGTGAATCCAGTGGCCATCTTAGTGGAAGTTATATAAGCCCAGAGAGCTAAGAATAACATCAGATTCCAGTCCTTTTTTTGCTTCCCAATGGTGCATTGAAGCATAGTAATGAAAAATTTATTAATTGCTTCGACTTGGACATTGGCCTGTGGATAGTAAGGAGTTGAGCTATCATGATGAAGGCCCAACTTAGCAGTCAGTTTTGCCATCATGTACTGACGAAAATGTGATCCATGGTTAGTTACAATGGCTTGAGGAACACCAAAACGTGCTATGACGTGGTTGACGAGGAATTGAGTAGCAGTAATACCGTCAGCATTGTATGTGGGCATTGCCTTGGCCCATTTAGTGAAATAATTGACGACGACGATAATATAGGCATGCCCCTAGCCGATTGAGGGTTATGTGTCATGAAGTCTATGCCCCATTTAGTGAATGGGCTAATCATAACAACTGGGTCTAAGGGGGCTGGCGAGGCACGCTGTTTGCGATTAAAAATATGGCATTCATGGCATTTCTGAACAACCAGAATACAACCTTTAAATATAGAAGGCCAAAAATAACTAGCACGGAGGATTTTCTAAGCAGTGGCGTACCTAGACATATGACCACCACAGGCACCAGAGTGGTAGTCATTCAAGACCCATTCAACCTCTTCGAGTGTTAGACATCTGCGAAGAACATAGTCCACACCTACTCAGTACAATGTATCACCAAGAATCTGATAGGGTTGGGACTGATGCCGGATGCAGTGTCGGTCGGATCGAGACAACTTAGATCAGAAGGTTTGGGTTTGAAGATAAACGATAATATCTCCATACCATGAGTCAAGAGTGCTGATGAGAAACATAGTTTCATCAGGAATCTACTTAGTAAAATCAGTAGAAGTGCTTGCAGATAGAAGGGCACATATCAACTCAGAAAAAACAAGTGATTTCTTTGATTTGGTGGCAGTAGTAAACTCCAAATCAAACTCCTGCAGGATAAAAATCCATTTGGAGTATTTTCCCCCCAGTAATTGACGAGTCAATATATAGGTCATGGGGTTGCAATCAAAAATCACCGTGGTTTTCCGTAAAAGGATATAATGTCGAAATCTTTGGACAACATGGACTGCTTCCAAGGAAAGTTTCTCGACATGGGCATATCGAGACTCAGTGTCAAGGAGATTTTGGCTTAAATAATAAACCACATGTTCATTTCCATCACCGTCATCCTGAACTAACACCATAGAAATAATAGTATCAGTTGCAGCAAAGTATAGTAAATAATCACATAGATAATAAGGGGGATGCAGTAGAGGAGCACTGATAAGTGTGTCTTTCAAGGAATCAAAGGATTTTTGGGCAACTTCATCCCAAATGAAAGGGATCTCCTTCTTAAGCAAGCGAGTAAAACCCTTGGCGAGTTCAGCGTAGTTAGTAACGAATCGACGGAGAAAGTTAGCCTTTCCTTGCAGGCTTTACAATTGCAGCAATGAGGTGGGGGGGGGGGGGGGTTAAGTTGACAATAGCCTCAACTTTTAAAGGATCGATTCAGATACCTTTGCGGGACACCACAAAACCCAAGAGTTGACCAGATTCATCGCAAAAAAAACGCACTTGTGCAGATTGAGACGGATGTTATAATGTCGACATCGCAGAAAAATGGATCTTAAGTGGTTCGGATGGTCATGATGCTTAGCAGAATGTGCTGGTAAGTCATCAAGGTAAGGCTGAAAATGTGTCGAATATTATGAAATGCGTAAGACATTACTCTCTAGAAGGTAGCTCCAACATTTTTTAAATCGAAAGGAAGATTCTTATAGGCAAAAGTGCCCCATGGAAAGATAAAGGCCATCTTATGTTGATCAACAGGTGAAATTTTGATCTGGTTGTAGCCAGAAAAACCATCCATAAACAAGAAAATCTCACTCCCAGCACACTCATCAATGATTTTATCGATAAAGGGAGTGGGATAATTGTCTTTTGGACATGTGCGATTGATGTCACAGTAATCAACATAGACACGGATCATGCCTTGCTTTTTAGCAACAGGGAAAATGTTGGATACCCAATCTGTCAATGGGATTGGATAGATAAACCATCTTTCAAAAGCTTTTCCACTTCTGCTTTAATAGTAGCAACCTTTCCAGGATGCACATGGTGAATAGACTTTGCACCAAGATAGGTAGGTATTTCATGCACCACTATTTCTGGATCAATACTAGGAATTTCCTTGTATGACCACATGGAGACATCTCGAAATTTTTGAAAAGTTAAGTGTAAACCCTGATCTCATCGGGAGAACAGGACACCCCAATATGAATTTTCTCGACAATTCTAGGTTTAATGGAAGTGTCAAGAGGCATAGTAGCAGTAATGTTTCCCATATTACGCTTAGACAGGACTTCGTGCACCAAAATAGGTGTTTGAAGTGGATGCGTTGGGCAATGAGAACAAATGCTTCATGACACGAAGGCATATCACCAAGGCTGGGAAGAAATGAAGAACGATGATGGAGACCGTTTCAAGGGGTTTCGTCCAAAGACATAAACTCAACGATACTCGTTGGTGGGGAATGTCTCGTTCGAAGGATCTTGGGAATCCTAAGAACCAAGCTAAGGATTACAGACTCATTGTTAGGGCGCTCAATACAGAGCGTACCAAAACTGGATGGACTAGAAGTAGAAGTATAAGGTATATCAATAACTTCTTTCTCCACCATCTGCTTTTGTGGGGTTTGATAGTCCTTTGTTCGAGTAGTAATTGAAATAGGCGATGAACCTTGCATCATGAAAACTTGGGAAACAGAGGAGGAAGAGGATTGCAGTTGGTCTACGAACTGGAAAAGTTTCTTTCAAAACAGTTGGAGTCCCTTTCAATAAGCGATTAACTTCAAAACATTGGGGAAAATACTTGGTGTAATGATCTTCCTCACAGATGAGGCAAGAATATTTCAGCTTTCTCTTAAAAGCATCATCAGCAGATGATTTAGGTGGATCCTATTTTGGGGTATCGATTTTAGCTTTAGCTTTACCCTTTTTCTCACCTTTGGAGGCCTTATCTGCTGTGGTAGACTGAACAACATGTACCTAGGAGGTTTTACCAGGATTTGATGAATTTTGCGAAGGATTATTGGAACTAGTGTTTGAAACAGATTTTTGCTTCGAAGAAGCCTTAGTGGAAGTCTAAGACATTGAACCAATTACACCATCAACAGGTGGTACATCGGGAGACTTTGAGGCTTCCAAATCCGAAGATGGTGTTGGAGCATCATGTAACATCTCATATAACGTGCCAAATGGTGAATAGAGTAAGTCTAGATACTGAGCACGTGCAATAGCTTGTCCTTCAGTAACACATCCACCCATAACTATATCCTTAGAAATCTTGTTAACTAATGATTTTTTGAACCATTCAGTTAACAAATCATCAATAATTTCGAATTTGATGAGGCAATGCCGACATATCCATTCATGGATATGATCAGAAATGTGGGTTGCGATATCTTTCTTAAGGGATGTGAGAAAATGAGTGCTATTTTCATACCGAACCGACAATTGGAAGTGGGCGAGGAAGGCCATAGCTATAGAGTTAAAGTCAACATAAGTAGCTCGAGGCAACTCGATATACCATTTTGTGGAAACACCTGTTAAGGTTCTCTAAAAGAGGCGAAGACAGATAGAATCATCAACATATGAATTGGAAGAGCACCATAGGTGATATGTCATCACATGGGCTTGCGGGTCCTCTTTATACTTTCCTTCAAATTTAGGGAAATCACTTGGAATTTTAGTTGGAACCGGAGGCCAATAAGGAAAATGAAGAATATGATCATTTATGAGCCTTGAGACATCAGGAAGTTCCAATGTACCCAAGCAGAGAAATTGCGGATTGAATGGAATGTAGGGTCTTTGACGAGACCCAAACTGCGGGTTCCAACCTTTCTGGTAAGGATTTTTCCCCCATAATGGAGGATTTTGTCCATACGGGATTTTATTTTTCCCCCACTGAGGGTTACCTTAACCATAAGGCAGATGTTGTCGTGGGTAGGTTTGATATTGACCTACCATAGGCCGTTGATAAGCACTATAAACGGTATACAAATTATAAGATGATTGGACATGTTGACCCTGGAACTGAAGAGATTAGCCCTACTGTTGCAGGGGCTGACCTTGTTGATATGAATATGAAGCTTTATGCACAGAGGTTGACCTTGTTGCTGCAAAGGTAGACTTTGTTGCTCTAAAGGTTGACCTTGCTACTGCAAAGGTTGGCCTTGTGAGTACAAAGGTTGAGTAGGATGCTGAACAAACTGAGTTTGCTACTACAAAGACTGCTGAGATTATTGCAAAGGTTGCCCCTGCTGTTGTAATAGTTTCCCTTGTTGCTGCAACGTTTTCCCTTACTGCTGCAAGGGTTGTTGGACAGTTCCTTGGGATATACCTTGAGGGTATTGGTAATTTTTGAATTGAATCTGACCATATCCACGGGAATAATGGATTGGCCAGGCTGGATATAAGCTCCTACTTGTGGAGTGTAAGGTGGATTGACCAAGGCTTACAAACCATAAGGGACATAAACCTATTGGAGTGGAATCTGAGCCATATAAGGCTACTGGTACTGGATATTACCCGACCCAGATGGATCAATAGGGTTAGGAATACTACCAGAATAAGGTTGATTAACTCCAACCATGTGAGTTTCTAATCCACTCACATTGGTTTCACCTGACACAAGAGGAATATGTGGATTTCCCCCCAGGCAGAACTAACTGAAACCTGACCTGAAATAGTCAGTTGTACCAGAAGGGTCGGTTAAAATGATGTTACAGGTTGCAATGGAATCATAGGTTGAACAAGAACTGACGTAATAACAGTTTGTACAAAAGTTTGAGAGGTCACATTCAGAATGAACAGACCGGAAGTAGGCATGGCATTGGAAGACCAAATGGGATTCTGATACAAAGATGAAGTGTTAGGAGTTCTTAAAATTAATTGAGCTACGGTTTTATAACCAGGTGGAAGCATTAGTCCACTGGTCTCAGGAAGTGTGTGAGATGGGACTCTTCCTGTAAAAGGAAAACCTTCTAGAGGAAATTCATACCCTTGTTCATCATTGACATGAGGAGTATGAGTAGTGGAAACTTTCGAATGACCTAGAAAAGAGGTTGGGATCTCACCCTCTGACTCCATAGATGGAAACAACTGGTGTCAAGGAATTCGAGATGTGCGAGGAGATAACTCCAAAGGGATACCAGGTCAATCGTAAGGATTGTAAGGATGCTAAGGAGATATCACAACAGAATCGAATAACGGATTCAACGGATGAATAAAAAGCCTCTGTAGACTCTCAGGGGTCTATATAGGATTATCAGGGGTCTCAAGATCATATTCTTGAGGTGACCAGGAATCCGATGAAGGTGGACGAGAAGACAGGGGTTGGATACTTGGAATAATCCCAAGTTAGAAACCTTGATCTTCAAGTGACTGAGGAAGCTTCGGATGAACTCCTTGGGAGGACCCAACAATATCATTCAATGAAGGGGAACTGTGAGATGGACTCAATGGTTCATCCATGATGACTTCCTCTCAAGAGAAAAAAAGGAAAGGAGGTTCGTTGAGGGCTTATTAACAATAACAGGGAATTACTCAATATTGGTCCATGAAGCAATTTCTTGGGTTCAACATGTTTATCGTGGGCAGTTATTTTTAGAATTTGAAACAAAAACTTTTCCTTTTCATGTTTTAAGAGTTGAGAGAAGGATGAAAAAGGTGACTCTAGTCGCTTTCGTGAGTTTAGCGAGCTTGAAAGGACAAGTGCTCGATGATCTTTTCAAATTTAAGGAGTCATAAAAGATCGAAATGACCACTTAGGTAACTCTAGGCAAAATGAGTACCAAGTAATCATGAACTGCAATATACACCTCAACAAATAAATTTACTAAGGACTTAACGTACGTGCAAGAAGTCTCCTCGAATGCTGTGTTCGGTATATCACGTTTACAGGGTGGAAAACTTAGCTGCCTATGGATAAAGGTTTGCAACCTATGAGGGTCTCCCTTTATATACTCGATGGTATGAGGAGCACAAGTTCATGATAGTGTTGTCTAATGCAAGAGTGAACGACATATACTAATTTTTATAGACGCCGAAACATGTCTCTAGCCTAGACCACTAAGTATGAATGTTAATGTTTCGAATGCTCCTTAGATTGATTGATATATTTTAAAGTTAATCTTGAAATTATGTTTCGATTTCAAGGCCTTAACGATGTCACCTGTTCCTAAAATGTAGCTAAATGATGAAATGAAATCCTTTCATTTGATGAAGGCTACCTATGTATGGAAGAGAAACACCCAAATCATGCATCGAACAAGCAACAATGCATCAATGCATCAATGACAATTTTCCAATGCTAAATTCCAAACATGAAATTTAATCTTTCATATGATAAGAAAATGCAAATGAAAAAATAAAAATCTTAAAGCAATCTACCTTAAGATATGATGATGATTTATTTTTCACTTTAATGCAATCTAGTGCAAAAGAGAAAAAGATAATGCAAACAACTCAATAATCATGAAAATATCTTTCACATTAATGATTTTGAATGCAACAAATGCTTCGAAAAGTATGTAAAAGATAAACATTTTTGCTTTCGCTTTTCGAAACACAAAATTCAAAGCAAATATTTCCTTTCAGTTCAATTGAAACAATTCCTTTCATCTACTCAATTCGACACTAATGAAAACAACTTAATACCCAAGAACCAAAAGTGATTTTCAAAAGATGCCAAACACAAAAAGACTCCTTGAACAAGGGAAATTGATCTCTGAAGAGAAGACCAATGAGTGAATGAAGGATGACCTAGAAGTCCTAAAACCCTAGAAGGCAAATCAAGCTCCAAACACACTTAAACCAAATCAAGAGGCAATTGTAATCAGATAAACATGTCAAGCAAGACAAAAACACTAAAATCACACTGGTAAACCACTGACAAAAGGAAAAAACTGAAAACAAGAAGACAAGCCCTAATTTTCTTTAACACCTAATATCATTGCACCTGTTAAAAGAAAAATAGCCATCATCGCTACTGTAATCAACATATCCGCGATGTCATCATGACTGTAAGAGACAAAACCTCTATGGTTGAGAAAGATAAAGAAAAAAACAAAAACTCCTCAAAAGTAGCACAAATCAAGAACCTTCAAGCTATTACCAGAAAGTGAAAATAGTTACAGGCAAGCAAACAAGTCTGGGATTGGACGGTTGGTCAAACTCATCACAAAAACAAGGTAAAGGATTGGATGGAAAGGATGATAGGCTCCCTAGTGGAATTTCCATTTTGTTGTCTAGGTAAATCATCTCTGCGAATAGAGATGATCCCTCTAGCCCAATGAGTGGGTCTAGCAACTGAAGTGACAATCTACTAGACACTTTCCTAAGTTGCAATTGAAAAGAGAGACGAAGAAGATGGCCTATCTTGTTCTAATGCTATCTCGATATCCTTTGTTGAAGACCTTGAATCACTCTCGCCACGAGCTTGTTCTTGCTGCTCTTAGTGTTTATGCATCTGCACAAGAGATCAAGACAGAACACGACATGCAAATACAAATAGCATATTCAAAAGCAACCTACTTAACTGATCAAGGAATGTTAAGCTAAATGATACATGAACATACACATTTAGGGAAAATGAACTAGTAGTTGTATATTAATAGAAAATATGGGGAAGCATACAACCAATCCTTGATGTTGATAGGCTCTCCTTTAATGAATATCCAAGTCCAAGCTAATCTCTCCAAGCACTCCTTCTCCAAGCCAACTGAATAGCATATAGGCACAATCTTAGCATAAGGGTGCAAATACGCAAATACCAACCATTTGAGAATTGGATAGGATGAATATATAGGCTGGGAAAGGGAGTTAGAACCTCTCCAAAGATAGGATTAGGCCCTTATCTCAAGGAGGTAGCTCATAAAGGTAAGCCCAAGAGGCCAAGTTGGGAGAATTTGACCTCATCTATGTCAAAAAACCTCCATCTCATCGCTCTAGAAGCTTCTAGATCACGAAGCTTCTCATCCTCTTTGGGAAAATTGTCTTTTTGGGATCATCGCAGGTATACAAGTGAACAGAGTGATGCCATCACGGGTCAAGTACAGTGCAACATGCGATCATCACCGTTTTTGTCCTCTTAAGAGCGATGATCCTCAAATTAGGGGTTTAGAGCTATTTTCTTCAGGGAAAGCTAAAAGCATTTTCTAATCAATGTCTGAAGGAGGATCTGAGCTGCATATATGAATTAGTACACTACATGATGTTCATGTTTCGGGCACTTTGGGGTATGTCACAAGGAAGTGCAGGAGGTGTGACAAAATACTATGTAACAGAGCCTCGAACCTTGTAATTTTGGACCTTTGTGAACCTTTGTTGTTGTCTCTGCCTTAGACCTGTGCAAGCTAATAAATGAAGAAGAGAAGAAGAATATGCTTGGTGATTTCCAAATGAGCTTGAGGTCACTTGTATTTATAGGCTTCCACAAGTGTCTAATTTTCTTTGTGGCCGAACTTGTCCAAATGTGCATTTATGGACTTTCCTTCATAAATACACTTTCCCTTATCTAATTTGAGTGATCTTTAGGTCGATTATGGTCCTCTTGAAAAGAGGAATTCAATGCAATCGTTATCTCCATTAAATGAGATGTCCAAAATGGAATTTGAATGTAGTTTCATAATAGTTTGTGGTCATGGAATGACTGAGGATTGTACCCTTTTCCATATGAAGAACATTGCTTACATGTTAAATCACAAGAGTGGTTTTCTTGAGTCTGCATCTACCACATTTTCAACAAAAAGGAATGAGGAGATAGTTAAGCTTCAAGAAGAGGACCAATATTTGCAAGCAAAAAGGAGGTAAAATATACTTCTTGTTCATTTCATTCTCTAAACAATGAACATGCTTCTTTTGCATCATTTGAGAAACATACCAAGGGCATTGGTATGAAATTATTGACCAAAATGGGGTACAAAGGTAAGGGCCTTGAAATCCATAGTCATGAAATTGTTAATCCTATTAAGGTGATAGCATGAACTCTACATGAAGGATTAGGCTATGTGCAAGAATAATTTAGAGAACGTTCCAAAGATGCAAGGTCAAAGAATTATCCAAGTGTGTAATTTGTGAAGAAATAGCCCTTGCAGGTTGAAAGAGAATCATGCCATGATGATGTTGTTGAATGCAATACATCTCCAAAGAGATACGAGTACTTCAAAGGAAGAATGTAGTCAAGTTCTCTTCGATAATCAAGTTCTCCTTTCTAGACTCATAAGACAAAGGACAACCATAAGAGGTATAAGCGTCCTGATTATTCAAAGGCTTTCTCTGATTACAAATAGCATGATGATTTGAATAAGGTGTTGTGGAATGTTTTTCCTTGCACTTTTTGTCAAGAACCTAACCATTGTGTAGCTAAGTGTCACATAAGGACAACATTAATCAAGAAAATGAATATGTATATTGGAAGTGAGACCAAGTAGGAAAATTCTCATCCAAGTTTAAAGAAATTTGTGCCAAAGAATGCTCACAATTTTTTTTGCACTCATTGCAATAAGTGGGAATTGGATCGAAAAGTGTTGGAAGCAGCATCCAAATCTTCATCTAAAGAAGGAAAAATAAGTAATGGAATCACCTGAGAAGGAGAAGGTACATGAACGTGCAAGGTACACCATAAGCATTCCAGAAACAATTCCAGAAGGAGGTGAAGTGCAAATTTTTTTTTAGCATGGTTGGGTATGAAATTGTTGGACTATTTGTCTAATTAAAGACTACATTTCTTTGTTATTTCACATGTTGCATGTCCCTACAATTGGGTATATGTTAAAATTGATGTCTATCAATAAAACACTTATGTGAAACAATGTTTTCTTAGCCATTATTATGTTATGTTAGCTTGTTGATGAGTCAATTTGTATGGGACTTTTGGGATGAGCATTTACATGTCATTTAGCATGTTAAAATTGTGTCAAGCACTCATGTATACAAGTATTTCTAAGTGAATCTTGTTTGAGTTATTTGCCAAAGAATTTTTGGATTTTATCTTTGGTAAATATTTTGCAAAAGATGGACATAGTGATTTGCATCAAAGAGTACAAGTGAAACTTGAGAAAAGCAAGGCCATGTCCAAAGAGGGGCATGTCAAGCATCAGTTTGATCATGATTTCCAAGTGGAAGACCAATTTTGGTTTTAATAAGGAAAGACTTCATAATGAAGATTGTATGAGACGCCAAGGAAATATGGTCATGAAGAGAATATTCATATTCCATCCATTGCATATTTTTCTCTTGACTAGTTTGAATAATTGTAGAAAGCCACAATTATTGACAGGAGGATAAGGACTTCACGTAGAGGAAATGTGGAGTACCTTGAAGGATGCTCAAAGGCACCAATTCAAACAGAACAAGATAGATTGATATCGGGAAAGTAAAGGAGTTATTTCCTCACTTATTTGCTGAGTGAAGACAAACTTTTGGAGGTCAAAAAGTTTCTAGTGGGGATGTATGATTCGAAGATAAAAAATAGACTCAAAAATGAAAGTAATTAGAATCTCCCAAAACCATCGTCAAATCATATTGTTCTTTGTTTTGATTCCAACGCCGCTTGAAATTCCTCAATCTGATAACGTATGATGAAGTTAAGATGTTTTGAAGTTTTGGCCAGACAAAGAAAAAGTCAAACAATAGGGTTGAATGAGATGTTGACTGGGAAGACCGTACAAATGACATCATGTTGACTGGGTGTACAAATGACAGTGGACCAATTCGAGATTGACAAGTGGCATGTTTTACGAGGCTAGGTGGGGGATTTTTATTAGCTAAAGGGTTTTTCAATAGACCAATGGTGAGGCACTACATGGCCCAATGAGAGGGAGCTACATGGCCCTCAATGGTTGGTTAAATTTTTTATAGGTTGATCAACCAACCTCGTTAGGGTTCGACCCCTCGACTTCATCGTAGCAAGTCCAACATCCAATCATTAGGCCACAACTTTGGTTCTTAATATGTATGGGTTGTCGTTTATATTTGATATGTAATGGTTGGTGCATTTTAGGGGAGGGGTTGAGCATTAAGCCTTGGCCCTGGTCATATTAGCACACAAGTGACTAGCATGGATGTTTGGCAAAGGGGGCAGGTGGATAAGCCCCGACCCTTAGTCTCGTTTCACACCATACAACCTTCGGCGGACAACAAAAGTACTATCGGTGGAGAGGGTGGGGACTAGGCCTCGACCTCGGTCCCATCCTTAACCACATGACCATTGGTGCACATGAAGGGGAGTTGGGTAGAGCTATTAGATCTAACCCTAGGCATATGGGATCCCACGTGGAGGAGCCACAATAGAGTGTGTGTGGATAAGCCTTAGCCCTCGGTGTTATTAGCAACAATTGTGACCACAAGAGAGGGCTAAGATGGTGGGGGCAAGTGGTTAGCTTCGATCCCTGACCATATTAAATGTCATCTTACCACCACCCGAGCTTCACAATGGAGGAGTTGGCATGTGGCGCCCAACCCTGAACATATTGATTCCATGTGACCAACAATGGGAGCTTAACCGATAGTGGTGGGTGGTTAGTCCCGACCCCCGACCATATGTGCACATATGAACGCCATTGGGGGACAAAAAATTGGTGCTTAAGTGTTATTGGCAGTGTTAAGGAGGCGAAAATTTACCCCTTTTGCATGGCACACTCACATAACTTTAGAGCTACGAGTTGAATCGTCACCGTTAGCTATTATGAGATCAGTGCCATGAAGGGAATCAATTTTATTATTGTTAATTCCCATGTAATATGTAAATAAAATTAGAATTAGAATTAAAAGTAAAATACAAATTAGATATGGAGAGGAAGTTGAAAAGTCATGGAAGGTGAAAAGTCACCTAACTTTGTATAAATATACCCTCATGGCTAGTTAGAAAAGACTTTTAGTTTTAGACACCTTAGAGCACTTTGGAAAGGGAAAGCTTGTAGATTCCTTTTGAAGATCAAGTGATAGTTTTTCATTTCCACTACTGGATCTCTTGGATATTTTGTGTACTTGTGCATTAAATATTTCAGCTCCAATATTGAGAAGCTCTTTTGAGCCAAGGAAAGCATTTCTCTCATGCGTCATTGAAAGCTGTTAGATTATTCTTGCTGCTATTCAATGATATGTGTTTGCTATTTATGTTTTTAATATTAATGAACTATTTTTCTAATTGGAAACATATGCCTTCCTTGATTTCATGTTGGTTGTTAATTGCAAAATATTTTACAATTAGTAACTAACCTACTTCTTCATGCATGTATCTTAAATTAAAGTTTGCTATCACTATTTCTTTAAGATTCATGTTCACTTTATTCTTCACTATAATATTCTATGTATCTTATGCTTAAATTATTTTAGAAGTTGTTCTAACTTGCATCTTGTCGGAAGTCTTGGGATTCCCTTTCTTCTTGCTCCTTCTCCGCCGAAAATATAACTCTCACTCAAAAAGATATGGAAATTGGGCTAACATTCTGAATGGGACTCCTATCCCAAATGAAGTGACGTTTAATTGGGACTTCATATTGGGGAGATCCCCTACCATCGACAATACATGTTTACCCCATAAACAAGTAGGAAGAGGAGCAATTAGAAATTTCTTAGTTATTTGGTACTTAGTATTGGCTCTCTAGCTACAAGCCTATTTTTTCCTCTATTTAGAGTGGATTTTATCCTTGAATTTTAGAGGGTTGTTCTTAGTAGTGTCCATCTTAACAAGGCAAAAACTACCTCTTGGTATTCTTCCCCCATATTTGTTCTTTTGGGATTTATTCCTCCTAAAGCTTAGTGCTTTGCTTGTTTTTTTATTCCTCCTATAGTCCCTTTTAAGTCTAGGTTTCTTGGCTACATCTTAGAGAGCTACAAATCCTTCCTTGCTTATTTTGATGAAGTCTTCCCATGAGAATTTTGTAGGTCTTTTCATAAGGGAATGACATACTATTATTTCTATTATCTCATGGTGGGCTAATTGTTCTTATTTTCCATTTTAAACTTTGGTACTTGTTACCCACCAAAATGGGCAACCACGTGGGAGAAATCTTTTTCTCCTATTGTGGATAGCCAACCAACTAGCAACCCCACACATTTTCTCATTGATAATGATATGCTAGTTCCACTTCCATTTGCACCAATCATACACCTCTCACATTATGACATCCTTCTTGGATGAAGGTGGGCTACTACTCAATAGGTATTTTGATCATTTCTAAATTGAGTTCTTCTACCTAATGTTTTGGGAATTTAGTATGGATAAATGGGTGATTTGGATGATTGACTGATCTTGACTATAAACTTGTTCTCTCACCTTACGAGGGGGGTCAATCTTTAGCACTAGTCTAATGGGACCTCCACTAAGGCCATAGGGTTATAGGAGGGGCAGAACATGGAAGTCTTGGATTGAAATAATGTTTCGACTCTTCTTTAACATAAGTTAAGGTTTTCCATGTCACATTATCTGCTTTGATATCATATCCATTATTTGGGTTAAATGTCACTGGCTCATTAGGATTTGACACTCTCTTATCCATATCCTTGATTTGGATCAGAAAAAATTTCCCCAGATATTGATGTAGCTAAAGGAATGAAGAAGCATAATATGGCCACAACAAAATAAAAGGAAAAATTAAAATGCAAGAGATGGTCGAGACAAAAGTTAGAACATGGGAAAATCCTAGCACGAGCTCTACCCTTATCATTATCCATCACTCGATTCCTAAGAACTTGATTCTCCATCTCATCAAAAGGAACCACTGCATGTGCCAAACCCGATAAGCAGGAAAATATCTCATATTGAGGGGTAAAACAAATACTATATCATAAAGAGATAGTTTTGATCCTTGAGCTATGCACCAAAATAAAAAGCATTATAAAAAAAAAGGTAAAAAATTCACCATAGGGGTGGAAATAATTGGCTAAGAAGGCAACCCATGTCTCCACAATTTCTTCCTCCATTACATTTGTACACTCAAAATGTGGAATTCCATTAGTTGGTCCCATGACCATGGCACTTGGCCATGAAGTCTTGCCCCTCCCTTCCCATTTACTTGCACTAACACCTATGGATTAAAGGGTTGATCTTGGAAATGTTGCCTCCCCTTGGGGGCTAGAAGCACCTAATAAGGTTGAAGGGAACACTTTAACAGGACTTGGTCTAGTCTGATATTTGAAGATGATCATTATTTGAAGTATTAATATTCCCTTAACACTTAAGTATGGTCCACTTAGATGCATGTATTATATTAGTCTCTGACAAATGGTTACTTTCACTTGAGTTTTAGATGGCCTTTACAAGGTGATCTAGAGGGGATGAGGCCTTTAGGGAACCTTATTTCACATGATGCTCGAGCCACATTACACTTCCAGAGATCATGATGATTTCGTAGATGCAACGCTCCCACTTTGTGGTAGAGAATTGGGAACTTTGATGACCTGAGAAGTTGATGTTTACCCATGAGCACCCACAAATGTTAGAATGTTGAGCTTCTATTTCTTGGTATGGAGGATTCTTGATGAAGTACTAGTTGACCTAGCATGTCCCCAGGCTAGCCTTGACAGTACTTGATGGATATGACTTAATCCAAGCCTAGATGAAGATGGTCATCCTAGAGGACAATTAAGGTGGGCTTGTTACACCTGATGGAGCCCAATGTTAGAGAGAGGGCATAATGTTTGCTACTTGACACCTACAAAGATAACATATGGCACCCATAGCTAGATTTGGACACATGGAGCTAATTTTAGACTTGATTTGAGATTTTTTCCCAAATGGAGGATATCATGATGCTTGGAGACATTTGCAACCCTTTTTATGCATTGATGGAACATTTGGAGGCTTATAAGGCATTATATAATCCCTTTTTTATGCTGACAACTCACACATGTGGGTTTATTTTGGCATATTTTGTTGTTGAGATAGTAGGTTGGATTGTAATCCAATTTTACTTATGTATACTTAATGGAGGATATCATGATGCTTGGAGACATTTGCAACCATTTTTATGCCTTGATGGAGAATTTGGGGCCTTAGAAGGGCATTATATCATCCCTTTTTTAGGCTTACAACTCACACATGTGGGTTTATTTTGGCATATTTTGTTGTTGAGATAGTAGGTTGGATTGTAATCCAATTTTACTTATGTATACTAAAAAATAAAACTTGTGTAGGGGATTTTAGGCATTAATTAGAGGTGGTAGACCTCATATAAGTAGAGGATCACCTCTCCCAATTTACCATCATCGCTTGTGTGTAATTCAACCTGTATTAAAGAGATTTAACATTCTCTTTGTACTTCACTACTTATGGAGATGTGATCTTGTTTGGATTTTAGCTATTGTTGACTAGTTTTTGTTGTGGATATGTCATTTTGGGATCATAACAAGGCATGTTCTTAGATATATTGTGAGTATTTTTGTTGAATATATTTTATGTTTATTGCATGTAATGGAATATTTCTAGGGTTTCTATTTTCCTTGTCTAAATGTACATGTTTAGAATAAATGCTTGGTAATTATTACATGTTTTAATAGTGTATCCTTGAATTCCTAAAAAGCATATTAGAGGTCCTTTTTCTAGTGAATTTATTTCCACATAAAATGATAGTCGGGGTTAGTAAGTGAAAACTAGAATTTTCCCCATTAATCCCTTCAATTTTTTTATATTTCCAAAGTTAAACTTCCTACGATTCCACCACCCAAGTAGGGAAAATGCGCTAGAAATCCTCTTGATGATCAAAAATCCAAAATTCCATCTTTTCCCTCTCTTTCTATATTTTAGACCCTTCAAGGAAAGCCACTAGGGCTAGGGTTAAGGATAAATTCAACAAGGCTTTAAACATTGGAGCTCATTTGACACTCTCCCACCTTTCTTAACCCTACAAAAAAAAAAAATATAGAATATTGCATGGTAAAAAGTGTCTCACTGGGACCAACATAATCAATGCTAGGTAATTATAGGGCTTATAAAACCCTAATCCTACATAAAAACTTCAACTCAAGGCTATTTGAAATTTTGTCACTCCATTGGTTGATCATATTTTGTAAAGCAAACATTTTCCTGTTGCTCGTATGCCTCGATGTGCCATTGTTGAGCTACATATTGAAATCATAGGTTGTAACCCATATTTCCTATACTTTTTCATAAGTATGTTATTCCTTATTACAAATAATTGTGCTTTGTTACAAGCAAGAAGTACCTTTATCAATCCTCCTAAAGTATCGCCTTGATCCTATAAACCTAGAATTACCTTAGGTGATTTATACTAGGAAGCCTTTGTATCGTAAAATTCCACTAAAGAGTAGGAGGTGGAGTGCTAAGGTGATAGTGGCATCAACCTCATTGTTGTGTCTTAGTCCGTCTCTTGCCTTGCGAGGCTTTTCACAAGGCCTGCTAGATTTTGAGGCAACATTTATGGGGTTGTTCGGAGGAGGATTTGAGACAACCTCCTCGTAATATGAAGTATACGATTCATTTCCTTGATTGATATTATCTCGTAGAGAAATATAAATGTGATTTTATAGTGATTCCATTAGAGGAATGAAGCCCTAGTTCTTCATTGAGCTTGAAAGTTCCAATGATTGTAGGGTGAAGAAATCATATCTTAAGGCATTTTGAATTGACATTGGTGACTCTCGATTTGGTTGTTATGCATTAATCAAGGCAACAACTCATGATGTTATTCATTAACTCTCCTAGGATTGATCAACGCAAATGGGTTGAATATTCCTGTGCACCTTGAAGCATTCTCTATTAAGGTACTTATTGAAAAATTTCTTAAGTATTGGGGGCCACTATTTCAGAGTGGTGAGGATGCCCTAATATTTTTCCATAACTATCTAGAGGGAACACCTTATAATCCCTTTTAAGAAGTATAAGTTGAGGAAGAATGTCGTTGTCATCTGAAAGAGAACATCACCTTAATTATCAAGAAAATATTGATCATTTTTTTGATGGGAGTTGTCTTTAACGCGACTTTTTGGAAGCTTTTCCGGTGGATTTTTCCGGTCTAATTTCTCTAAAATCCGGCAGGATTTCATTGAAATCATAAGATTGATGGGTAAACACTGCACAATAGAAGTGCCCTAGGGGTTTTTCATGGTGCTGAATCCATATATACAGTTAAAAAACTAGTTTAAATAACACAAATCAAGATTTCACATCAAAATTTTCACCGGATTCCGGCACCGGAATCTCCAAAAAGTCGCATTATAGACAACTCCTTTTTGATGTAGGAAATCAAGTTTGTGATGAAGAGGAATACCATGAGAAAGAGGAAGAATTCATTCTGGATAATAAATATAAATATATTGAAAGTGATCTCGAAGAATTAATATAGGAGAGGACTCTTATGTTAATAAGGAAATTCTCACTCATAATGATACATTGCTACGTGAAATTAAGGTAGGATCCCTCATTTTTGCGGATATTGAGTTTGGGGATACATCTTGTGAAGTTATTGAAAAGTAAAATCCCATAAATCCCTTAGAGATTAGCGTTGGTGTTTTTTTGCATATAAATTTGGAAACACTGAGAGAGGGGGTAACTTAGTATTTCACTTTTCTTTACAATTTAGTATCAAAAGAATTAACCAATAACATCACATCAAGAAATACAAGAATTATATGAGCAATTTATTTATATTACAAGGGAAGCTACAAATTCTATTTTACCAACTACAACTGGAAAGAGTATATCCCTAATATATTTACCAACCACTACTAAAAGGAGCTACAACCCCTGGTTTACCACCATCCACTGGAAGGAGGCAATAACATCCTAATGGAAGCTACAAATTCCTTCCCTAGAATCACCTTGCCACCCTAAACATTAAAAGATAAAACAAAACTCTTGGGCTCTTGTACTAGGGACAATGGCCCACTTACAACAATGATCAATCTTCTTAACCAAATCACTATTATGAAACTTTCACTGTAATATTTATTGTACATGCACTGCTTGCATTCATTCACAATTATGTTTTCATTTCAACTCTTGTACTTAACCTACTCCCTTAGGAGCAAACTAATGTTCCACTAGTATGCCCAATGACTTGTGTTTACTAGTCTTAGATTTGATTTCAGAAAACATGAACACATCGCACTATAACCTTCAACATCAATTATGCTCCTTAAATTGATAGGTAAATATATATGCTACTATAACTTTGTCAGACTCCATTCAATTCTTTAAATGATCCTCAACCCATTCTCCAATTAGCAACAAGTCTTATACTTTTATATATGGTTATTGTACAAAACGAACTTCTCTTCAATCAAACCCTAAGCAGTCCCTTAGAAATGAAATCAAAGATAAAGAGTACAAACCTCCAATCTTGTCTCAAATGAACCTTCAACAACGCCTCTGGTCATGTTGTGAAGGATCCTGAAACTACCTTTGATAAGAATCTTGTACTGCCTTAGGTCTTCAAAACTCAGATTGTCTCAGGTTTCCTCAACTATAGAACTCAGACTTCCTCGAGATTGAATTCTAATTGTTTCAGATTCATATTAGCTCCTAGAGAAACCTTGGATCACCTTCCAAAGTGACTTAGTTCTGTTTCAAAATACCTCCATTTTTTTTTTTTTTTCAGTTCTACCCTAAGAAAGATTGAAACTAGCCTTAGAAGCAGGTTCAAATAGGCTTTAGGCAGCCCCAAAATTTTCCTCAAGAAGAATTGTGAAATTATCTTTAAAATGTACTCATATATATCAAAATATGTGGAATTAGGCCTTAGAATGTTTGCTTCATAGGACCAAAAAATGGAGTATCAAATTTCCCTAGAATAGGGTCGAAAACAACTTAAGAATGAGGATTTCTAGACCTTCAAAATTGACCTTAGAGAAGTGTGAAATCATTCCATAGGTCTTGAACTTGTTCCAAAGGAGATTCTTCAATAAGCCTTAAATGAGGCTAAAAAATATTCACTTTAATTATCAATGAACCAGCCCTGAAGACGCATATATTAACACAACATATTTCTAAGAAACTTAACCTTCTCTAGATGCATCTTTTAAGTCTCGGCCAAATTAGAAGATTCTTAATTGATGCATTGATTCCTTATCATTTCACTTTCCTTGACATGAACATATATACAATTGGGATGGGCCCTAATTTAGAGGTCGAATTGAGCCAAATTTTAAAAAATTATTTTGAATAAGCACATTCATTTGGAGCCGACTTGAAGGAGAAAAGATTATCTATATGAGGTGGCTTTAGGCTTTATAAAAATATTTATTTTCGATTTGATATTAATTCCTTTAAATACTGATTTTTAATTATGGATATAGCTCAACTTAAATAATAATTCTAATCTTCTTCTAGGGCAGCAATGGAGTTTTAATATCATAAAATTTTGGGGCAAAGGAACTGGTGCAAAACCATCTTTGGGACCAACAATGGAGTTTTAATATCTCTCCAACTAGGTGGACCCACAAGGCATACCACCTATCAAATGAAATGGTGCTATAAGGAATACCAATCTAGAGGTTCCTTGTACCCAAGTTCACTTTATTTGTGCATGCAAATAATCAAATAAAAGTTATCCCATTCACCCTTTGACATCAATGAAAAATTGTTCCAACAATCTCCCCCTTTGCCATTGATGTAAACACTTATGCTCCCCTTGTATCCATGCTTCACTTCCTTTGTCTTTATGTTTCACTTCCTTTTCTCTCCCCTTTTGACATCAATGGAAAAGGGTGTTTTTTTTCTAGGACTGCTCCCCTTGATGATGTTCCTTCTTCGACATGTTTTCTTCTCCAAACATTAGTGAGTTTTATTTATTACCTAATCTTCTTAGGTGTTCACTTCATTTCACATCTACAATCTCATGCAATATGTACAAAGTTATGGCATTTAAAGAATTTTGTTTTGTGTTGAAGAATCTAGGGCATTTATTTCATGAGATTCTTCTTAGCATGACACCTATTAATGTTTAGCTTATTAGCATATTCTTTAGTGTTAGTGTGTCTTCTTTGGTTCATTAAATAGCTATCATAAAAAGAGACAAGAACACAATATGTTAGCTTTCTTCCAGGGCCAAAACCTCTCCCTCTTGGAGAGGAAAACCCTCACAAAATTATTCTTATAGAGATTCCAATTGACAAACACCAAGACCATGACCCTTGACTAACCAAGCCACTCCAATACCAAGACACCGATCCTCTTCTTCATACTACTAATATCATCACCATAATCATTGTACCATGGAGACATTCATTACTGCTGCAACATCATTGATAATATTACTAAGCTTCCACTGAGAGACTCATCATAGCTTCACTACTGTTGCATCATTATAGAGATCACAAAGATCCTCTTCATTTCAAATACACCAAGACTATGAGACAGTGATCATAAAGATAGTGACTATTTCTATGATATATGTAAGCCGAGACAGAGTTTGATATATTTCCTTCTTTCTGAGGGTGTAGACACTTGTGACTGCATTTATCATAGCACTGAGATTTGTATAATCTCTTTCCATCGAGGAGTAGACTGCATTATCTATGCATCGAAACATGTACTAAGGAGGAGACTGAGATTTCTTGCAAGGTTTCAGATGTGACGAGATAGTGTCCTTACTGTATCCATCCGAGAGTGTATTCCTTCAAAGTATGCAAGGTTGCAGAACCTGTACCCATCCAACCTTCTTCAAAGATATGCGAGATTCCCTTATGAACTTTTGTGGTGACTCTAGTTGCCTATTTATAGGTGTCATGTCTCCATATCAAACTGACATTACCAAGTGAACTGACGTGTCTCCTTTGCAAGCCGACATGACTTTTATTTAAATTCATTTTGCTGGCCAACGTGACTATGTTTTTCTTGCTTGTATTCAAGAGTATTGTGTTGGTTTTGGAGGGATGTTCTTAGACATTCGATTGACCCATATAAATTACATGAAGGCTCATGAAGAGCTCCTTATATATGACTTTGAATCTTTGAGTTTTATAGACATATGAAATGAGCAAGATACTCATTCATTTAATTTGAAAAAATAATATATATATATATTTACAAGTATAGAGATCAAGATTACATTTGTAGATACCGAACCTAGTTACACTTTTCTTCAACACTCCCTCTTAACTAGGAGGTATTTATAATGGTACTTGGTCATTCTCAATTTGAAGAATTTCTCATAAGAAGAATTGGATTGGTAATCCATCTATATAGCATCATAGTAACCAAAATTGTTTCAACAACAAGGCCTCGATTGACAACTCTGTCTCTCATAAGATCAAAGCACAATGTTGGTGAGACCAATGACTATAGACACCTTCATCATTGTCTCTCAAGGTACATACCCCCCCGAGTGTTCACTAAGTATAACCTTATAGGACTATTCTTATCTTGGGTTCCCAACCCTCAAAGAATATTGGTCCTCTTGCCTACTCTTGTCTTGGATGCCCTACACATCCTCAAAGAGCATCGGATGCCGGATGATTACCCAATCCTCCATTCTTTCTTCCAAAGCGAAGACAAGAATGTTGTGTCTATCTCTCCCTCTTAGCTAGGGAAGATATGCCCATTCCTGTAAAGGAATGCATCCAAGCTCCCTGTGACCAGGGACTTGCCAGAGATCCCTCTTAACAGAGGAATCTCCTTTCCAACAACAACTTCTTCTTCATGGGTCCTTCAATTGCTTAGTTAACTTCTTTCCTTGATGTCATGAAATTCAATTGAGCTTCTTCCTTATAAGGCATTGGCCATCGATCACTTTACTTCTTGGTTCATCATGTCATTTCTTTCTTCATGGAAAGTGGCCTTCTTGGTACATATCTAGAACCTTCTTCATTTGGATACTTCTTTCTCTTCATGCTTATTTTATGAATTTCCATCCACCAAATGAATTCTAGCTATCCTTGTGCTTTTTGTTCCAACAACCTTGTAAGAACTCATTCAGACATTATTCAAGAAATCAAGGCATAACATTAAATCAAATCATACCTTTTGAGATGGCTCTTTATCATGACATATTTATGGAGGTATCAACATCCTACATACATGTTGACACATTTCCCAAAGATATATATTGTCAAGGGTCTCTATCATTTCCGACTTCCATCAGAGTATTAGTATCTTTTCGATAAATTTCCTAGTCAATTCTTCTTGGTCCTTGGATGTTGATTGTCTTTATCATGATTGCATATCTTACGATCTCTTCCTTCCTCACACATTCCATTCCAGGGGTTTTCTAATCAGAGTTATGTAATTGTAGTCAACCACCTCATATTTCATATGAGGACATATTATGTTGATTTCATCTAGTGTGACTTATGTCTTTCTGCATCCTTTCAGAGGAGGAGATCCTTTTCTTTCGATCATGATTCTAAAGATAGAAGTATTGATCTGAAACCATACGACATGACATTATAAAACTTAAATACAAGTATACATACCTCATCTTACCTTTAGGTTGTCCAAGATTCTTTCAACAGCTTCCTTGATTGAAATATATTCAACCCATTGAACTGATCTTACATCATCATATCATTATTCATGAAATCCATAGGTTGGAGTTTCTATTGAAACACTTGCTTCATCCTTGGATTAGTGAATCTTCTAGTGAATATTCCATCAAAGAGTCTCGTGGCTCTTTAATATCCCTATCCAGTAGATGTTTCCCTTTTGTTGCATAATGAACATTCTTCAAATGTTTGGAGTTCTGCAAAGTTGTTGCCTACAACTTTCCTTCTTTCATAGAAACCCTAAGTTGTTGAAAAAGGTATCTTACTTATCCTTGTGATTATAGTCATCCTCATGATGATGTCAAGAGATCTTGTTTCTAAGACTTCCATAGTGTCACATCATATCCGATAATATATTGTAGTCACATTCTTCGCAGGATCTAGGAGCCCAAAAGGAGACTTATAGAGAGAGATTAACTTAAATAATTCTACTTCCTCTTACCATGGTCTGTATTCAACTTCTTCCATCCAGTGACATGAATTTTCTTTTCCTTCTATCATTGTTATTTTAAGAACCATACTGTTCGTAATTCCTTTTCTAGCTTCCCTAATGTCTACCTTGTGAATTCAAAGGAGACCTTATTCAATGAATTTACTCATCTATGAGGACTAAGACTATCCTCCTCATTATATGCGAGGACATTTTTCATGAGAACTATGACTATCCTCCAATATTTCTGTTTCCTTGCAAAACAAAGTCATTAAACCGAAAACATGAAAGATACTTACTTAGCATGTGAAGAGGAAATCTTCACCTTGACGCTTCCTTTTCTTGAGCTGCCCCTCATGAACCACTAGTATCCTTTTACCAAAACTTATTTGGAGACCTTCTAGCATCATGAAATTTGCGATCTTGACATCACCGAAACTGCTTTATGATCTTGAGACCATCTTGAATTCGAATTCAGCTTCAAGGTGCTTTTGACTCCTACATATGAAAACATTGCTGACATGCTAGTGATATTGTTGTCCCACAAGTGTACTTTATCACACTCAACATTCCTGGAGTGCATCAACAAACACCTATATCGAGCATTATCCAAACAATGATAGTGATATAGAAGGACTCATGTGCTGATCCGAGCACCATGTTATTGAGATCATGTTTATAGATAAGATCCGAGGATGTGACAAGTATATTGTTATGAAATTATACCAATACAGTGATATCTATGAGCACTATACATACGAGTTGTGTAAAGAGACACTATGTTGTGAGCCTGAACTTGTCACTGAATTCATGACTGTGTTTTTATTGAGATCACCTTTTGTTGTACCACCAAGATCTTGATTGTTGTTTCATCTCAAAGTCTTCATCAACTAGATCTTCAAGTTGAGATATGTATTGGAGATTTTGATCCATCGAGATCATGACTGTCTCATCATAGACTTTACTGAGATCATAACCTGTGTTAGGATGATGACTGTACTTTGACCGAGAATGTAATTGTGATCACCGAGATCTTACTTATGATGGCTGTGCAGAGAATATATATATATATATATATATATATATATATTACTGTAGTAGTACTGAGTTTCTTATCCGAGACTGTGTCCTTCTTGTAGGACCTTCGAGACCATTATTATTATGCTAAGAAATTACCGAAACAGAGATACCATGATGAACACGTTAAGTCTGTTAGTGTTTCTTTCCATCATGATCATACCGAGAATATATTACTTAGTGACCGCGTTGAAGGCTTTGATTATGAGGATATCAATATAGTGATTGTGTTGATGCCAAGACATTGTTTTCATTGAGACATAAATCATAAGAGTGCCAAGACGGGGTGTTCTCTTCTTTCACCAAGACAGATTATCCACCAAGTTCATATACCTAGATATTATACTTTGCTGTGCTCATCAAGACTGATAGAGGAGTTCGAATATGTCACTGTTCCGCGTCACCGAGATCCTGTACCTTCCTGTACCATCCAAAATTTCAAAGTGATCCAAGGTTATATTTTACTATCATGACTCTTTGATGATGACTGTAGAGACACAATATTTTGTTGTTTGTATATTTCTTGTTGTAGACTTGTTTCTCCAATGTCTCTTTTCTTCCCTTTCATATATTGCAACCATAGCTTTGATACCATGTTGAAGAATCTAGGGTATTGATTTCATGGGATTCTTCTTAGCATGATAACTATTAATGTTTATCTTATTAGCATATTATTTAACGTTAGTGTGTCTTCTTTAGTTCATTAAATAGCTATCATAACAAAGAGACCATAACACAAGATGTTGGATTTTTTCTAGGGCCAAAATCTCTCCCTCTTGGAGAGGAAAACCCACACAAAATTCTTCTTATAGAGATTCCAATTGACGAACACTAAGACCATGACCCTTGACTAACTGAGCAACTCCAAGACCAAGACGCTAATCCTCTTCTTCATACCGCTGAGATCATCATCATCACTGTACCACAAAGACATTCATTATTGTTGCAACATCACTGAGAATATTACTGAGATTCCACTAAGAGATCCATCATAGCTATGAGCTTCACTATTATTGCATCATTACAGAGATCACATAGGTCCTCTTCATTTCAAATGCACTGAGACTGTGAGAAAATGATCATTAAGATAGTTACTATGTCTATGATATATGTAATTTGGGGCAGATTTTGATATAGATCTTTCTTGCTAAGGGTGTAGACACTTGTGACTACATTTATCATAGCACTGAGATTTGTATCATATCTTTCCATTGAGGATTAGACTACATTATCAATGCACCAAAACATGTACTAAGGAGGAGACTAAGATTTCTTGTGAGGTTTCAGATGTGACGAGATAGTATCCTTATTGTATCCATCCGAGAGTGTATTCCTTCAAAGTATGCAAGGTTGCAGACCCTGTACCCATCTAAGCTTCTTCAAAGATATGCAAGATTCTCTTCTGCACTTTTGCAGTGACTCTAGCTACCTATTTATAGGTGTTATGTCTCCATATCAAACTGACATTACCAAGTGAATTGACGTGTCTCCTTTGCAAGCTGACATGAATTTTATTTAAATTCATTTTGCTAGGCGACGTGACTATGTTTTGTTTGCTTGAATTCAAGAGGATTGTGCTCGTCTTGGAGGGCTATTCTTAGACATTAGGTTGACCCATATACATTACATGAAGGCTCAACAATATCTCCTTATATATGACTTTGACTCTTTGACTTTTCTAGACCTATGAAATGAGAAAGAGACACATTCATTAATTTACAAAAATAATATTTCTTTTTCTTGACAAGTACAAAGATCAAAATTACATTTGTAGATACCGAACGTAGTTACACTTTTCTTCAACATGTTATACCTAAATGATGGAGCAAATTTTGCATACCTTTTGCTAGAGAACCCATTACGGTTTCTGACTTGTCTACTTGTAAACATGCTTCTAGTGTTTTCTTGATATCATTTGTAGTTAACCCTACTATGATCTTTGCAATCCATAGTCTTATGCCCAAAATTTGTACATGAATAAAAATAACCATTAAATATACTTTAGTACCTTGGTGAGTTGGATTGCCATGATGTTCTTATGAAATTGTATTGCCTTGGAGGAGGTTTAGTCTTTTGCTGGTTTTTTTTTTAAGGAATATTCTTGGGAACATTAGCATATCTTCTTGGATTGGAAACTTCATACCTCTTATGGTTCTTGGTTCCCTAGAACCACCCTGTGACCCTAAACAATATAAGATAAAACAAAACTCTTGGGCCCATGTACCAAGGAAAATAACCCACTTACAACAATGATCAATATTCTTCAACAAATCACTATCATGACACTTTCACCATTATATTCCTTGTACAATCATTGCTTGCATTCATTCACAATTATGTTGTGAATGCAACTCTTGTACTTAACCTACTCCCTCAAGAACAAATCAATGTACCACTTGTCTTCCCTATGACCTACATCTACTAGTCTCAGATTTGATCTAAAAAAACATGAACACATCACATTGTCACCTTCAGCATCATTTTTTCTCCTTAAATTAGTATGTAAATATGTATGCTACTTTAAATCTATCAAACTCCAATTAGCTGCTTAAAATATCCTTAACTTGGTCTTCAATCTACAATAAGTATCATACTTTTATATATGGTTATTGTACAAAACAAACTTTGCTTCAGTCAAACATTAAACAATCCCTTAAACTTTCACTCAAAGCTAAAGAGTACAAACCTCCAACCCTATCTCAAATGAACCTTGAACAATGCCTATGGTCAAGTTATGAAAGAGCCTCAGACTACCATCGATAAGAATCTTGGATTGCCTCAAGACTCCTCAGCTTTAGATTTCAAATCGCCTTAGGTTTCCTCAACTACAGAACTCGTAGTACCTCAGGATTGATTTCTAATTATTTCAAGTTCAGATTGGATTATAGAGGAACCTTGTATCAACTTCCAAAGAGACGTGGTTTTGTTTCAAAATATATTTGAAGCTTGCTTCAGTTCTACCCTAAGCAAGGTCGAAACTATCTTTATAAGTAGGCTCAAATAGGCTTCATGTAGCCGAAAAAATTTCCTCAGGAAGCACTACGAAATTATCTTCAAAATGTGCACAATTCTGTCTCAAAATATGTAGAATTAGGCCTTAGAATGTTTGCTTTATAATGAAAAAAATTGGAGTATGATATTTCCCTAGAATAAGACTAAAAGTAGCTTCGGAATGAGGATTTATAGACCTAAGAGAAGTGTGAAATTGTTCCATAGGTTCTAAACTTGTTTCATAGGATATGCTTCAATAAGCTCGAAATGAGCCTTAGAAAGAAGCCCTTTAATCAATGAGGAACCACTCCTGAAAATGTAGAAATTAACCCAACATATTTCTAAGAAACACAACCTTCAATAGATGTATCTTTTAAGGATTGGCCAGATTAAAAAGCTTCTTATTTGATGCATGGGTTCCTTACCATTTCAATTGCTATGACATGAATATAGACATGATTGGGAGGGGCCCTAATTTAGCAGTCATCCTGAGCCACATTTATAATTTTTATTTTGAATAAGCACATTTATTTGGAGCAAACTTGAAGGGAAAAAAGATGGCATGCAAGAGGTGGCTTTGGACTTTATAAAAATATTGATTTTGGCTTTGATATTAATTCCTTTCAAGACTGAATTTGACTTATGGATATAGGTCAACTTAAATTAAAATTATGAACTTCTTCTAGGGTAGCAATGTAGTTTTGAGATCATAAAATTTTAGGGTAAAGGGGCTGGTGCAAAACCATCTTTGGGGCATTGTACTTCAAAAATTATTATCTCTCCAACCAGGAGTACCCACAAGGCATGCCACCTATCAAACAAAATGATGCGATGAGGACTACTAATCTAGATGGTTCTTGTACCCAAATTCAATTTATTTGTGCATGAAAATCATAAAACAATTGATGGCCCATTCACCCTTTGACATCAATGACAAATTATTCCAAAATCTCCCCCTTTGTCATTGATTTCAACATTCATCCTCCCCCTACGTCTATGCTTCACTTACCTCTCCATGTTTCACTTCCTTTTATATTCCCATTTTACATCAATGGCAAAGGGTGTCTTACTTTTGTGAGGTTGCTCACCCTGACGATGTTCCTTCTTCGACATGTTTTTTTGTCCAAACCTTAGCGGGTTTGCTTTCTTGACTAATTTTCTTAGGAGTACACTACATGTCATATCTGTAGTCTCATTCAATATGTCCAAAGTTATGGCATTTAAATCATTATGTGTTGTACTTGGATGACGGAGCAAGTGTTGTGTACCTTTTGTTGGAGAATCCATTATGGTTTCTGACTTTTCTACTTTAAACATGCTTCTATGGTTTTGTTGATATCCTTTGTAGTTAACTATGTTATTATCCTTGCAATACATCGGCTTATGCCCAAAATGTTTACTTGAATACAACAACCAAAAAATATATTTGGTACCTTGGTGAGTTGGATTTTCATGATGGTCTTTTGAAATTGTTTTGCCTTGGAGGACATCTAATATTCTACTTATATTTTTGATAAGTAATATTCTTAAGAAAATTAGAATATCTTCTTGGATTGGAAACTTCATACTTCTTATGGTTCTTGCTTGGACTTTTGAGGACAAAGATTCACTTTCAAGTTTTTATTCAAATTTCTCCTTTGGGGACTTGGTGCTTGCATCTTCTTTACATGAAGGTTCACTTAGACTTGATTTATTGCAACTGATAATGTTCCCTTGCAAGATTTTCAAACTTTTATTGAGTTTGTTGAATTCAACCCTTAATGATATAACTTCTTCTTCATGTTTCTCACAATATTCTTCCTTCTTCTTTGGCTAGAATTTGGTTACTTCTTCAATTCTTCTTACTTATTCAAGTTGGGTCTTTAAGGATATAATTTCTTCCTTAATCCTTCTCTCTTGTTGATCAAATTATGCTTGTAAATTGTTCAAAGCTTCATATTTTCCTTTAAGATGCCTTATCATAATCTCTTATCTTTTATCTACTTCTTCTATGTTTGTTTGTAAGTGCTCAATTTCTTCTAGAGAAGATATAAACTATACTTTAAAATATATTTTGGCTTCCCCTTCACATTCTTCTTTGTATGGATCTATCATACTTGATGAGCTTCCATCAAACATGAGATCTGGGTGAGATAAGGAGACTGGATCAACCTGATTAACTTCATCTTTAGTGTCTTTAGAATGTTCTAGAATCATAACAACATAGGAGAATTCCTTTTCCTTTTATTTGGAGTGTTTGGAAGCTAGCCTTTTTTCCTTTCCCACCTTTTTGCCCAAAGTCTGCCTTCTAGTTGTTAAACTGTGATGAAGGAACATGCTCTAATACTAATTATTGGAAATACTGGGGGGGGTGAATTAGTATTTCATTTTTCTTTAAAGTTTAGTATCAAAATAATTAACCAATAACATGACATCAAGAAATACATAAGAATTATATGAACAATTTATTTATATTACAAGGGAAGCTACAACTTGCGATTTACTAGATACAACTTCTGATTTACTAGCTACAACTAGAAGGGATACAACCCTAAAATATTTACCAGCCACTACTAGAAGGAGCTACAACCCCTACTTTACCATCATCCACCGGAAGGCGGTGACAACCTCTTAAAGGAAGCTACAACTTCCTTCCCTAGAACCACCCTACCACCCTCAACACTACAAGATAAAACAAAACTCTTGGGTTCTCGTACCAAGGATAATGACCCACTTACAACAGTGATAATTTTTCTTCATGACATTTTCATTACAATATTCATTGTACACTTATTGCTTGCATTCATTCACAATTCTATTGTCACTGCAACTCTTGTACTTAACCTACTCCCTCAAGTACATACCAATGCAACATTGGTATTCCCTAAGACCTACGTCTACTAGTATAAGATTTGATCTCAGAAAACATGAACACGTCACATTGTTACCTTCAACATCAATTATTCTCCTTAATTTGATATGTTTATATGTATGTTACTGTAAATATATCAGACTCCATTCAAATTCTTAAATGATCCTTAAATCAGTCTTCAATCAACAATAATTCTCATAAATTTTATATATGGTTATTGTACAAAATAAACTTCTCTTTAATCAAACCTTGAACAGTCCCTTAGACATGCACTCAAATATAAAGAGTAAAAGCTTTCAATCCTATCTCAAATGAACCTTGAACAATGCCTATATTAAGGTTACGAAAGATCCTCAAATTGCCTACAACATGAAGCTTGGACTGCCTCAGGTCTCCTCAGCTTCAGAACTCAGATTTCCTCAAGTTTCATCTACAAAATTTGGACTGCCTCGGGATTGACTTGTAATTGTTTTAGGTTCATATTGGCTTATATAGAAATCTTGGATCAACTTCCAAAAAGACTTGGTTATGTTTCAAAATACCTCTGATGCTTGTTTCAGTTATACCCTAAGCAAGGTTGAAACTAGCCATAGAAGCAGGTTCAAATAGGCTCAAGGCAACCCCAAACCTTTCTCAAGAAGAACTACGAAAATTATCTTCAAAATGTGCATTGATATTTCTCAAAACACATGGAATTAGGCCTCATAATTTTTTCTTTTTAGGGCCAGAAAATGGAGTATCATATTTCTCTAGAAGAGGGCTAAAAGCAACTTCAGAATGAGGATTTATAGACCTCCAAAATAGACCTCATAAAAGTGTGAAATTGTTCCATAGGTTTTGAATTTGTTGCATACAAGATGCTTCAATAGACGCTAAATGAACCTCAAAAAGATTCCCTTTAATCAATGAAGAACCACCCCTCAAAACGAAGAAATTAACCCAACTTATTTCTAAAAAAATCAACCTTCTCTAGATGTATCTTTTAAGGCTTGGATAGATTAGAAAGCTTCTTAATTAATGCACTGATTCCTTACCATTTCGCTTTCCATGAAATGAATATATACACAATTGAGAGGGGCCCTAATTTAGGGATGACCTGAGCCACATTTAGAATTTTATTTTGAATAAGCACATTTATTTGGAGCCGACTTTAAGGAAAAAAGATGACGTGCAAGAGGTGGCTTTTGGACATATAAAAATATTGATTTTGGATTTGATATCAATTCCTTTCATGTCTAATTTTGACATATGGATATAGGTCAACTTAAATTACAATTCGAAGATTCTTTTAGGGCAACAATGGAGTTTTAAGATCATAAAATTTTGGAGCAAAGGGGTTGGTACAAAACCATCTTTGAGGCATTATAATTCAAAAATTAATATATCTCCAACCACGAGGACTCATAAGGTGTGCCACTCATTGAATTAAATGATGTGACGAGGACAACCAATCTAGAGGGTCCTTGTACCCAAGTTCACATGATTTGTGAACACAAATCATGAAACCATTGCTAACCCATTCATCCTTTGACATCAATGACAAATTCTTTCAACAATCTCCCCTTTTCATTGTTGTCAACACTCATGCATCCCCTGTCATCATGCTCCCCATGTCTCCATGCTTCACTTCCTTCGTCACCATGATCCACTTCCTTTGCTCTCCCCTTTGAAATCAATGGTAAAGGGTGTCCTACTTTTGTGGGGTTTCTCCCCCTGACAATGTTCCATCTTCGAAATATTTTCTTCTCCAAACCTTAGTGGGTTTTCTTTCTTTCCTAATCCGCTTAGGAGTCCACTTCATGTCACATCTGTAGGCTTATGCAATATGTCCAAAGTTATGGCATTTAAAGCATTTTGTGTTGTACCTGAATGATGGAGCAAATGTTGTGTAGCTTTTGTCATAGAATCCATTAGAGTTTTTGAATTGTCTACTTGTAAACATGCTTCTAGGGTTTTTTTTATATCCTTTGTAGTTAACCTTGCTATGAGATTTACAAAACCTAGGCTTATGCCCAAAATTTTTACATGAATAACAACAACCAAGAAATATACTTTGGTACCTTGGTGAGTTTGATTTCCATGATGGTCTTCTGAAATTGTTCTACTTTGGAGGAGGTCCAATCTTTTGCTGGTATTTTTCATAAGGAATATTCTTGATAACATTAACATATCTTCTTGGATTGGCAACTTTATACTTCTTTTGATTCTTGCTCAGCTTTTTGACAACAAAGATTATGCTTTCAAGTTTTTCTTCAAATTTCTCCTATGGGGACTTAGTGCTTGCATATTATTTGCATGAGGGTTCATGTGGACTTGATTTGTTTCAGTTGATAATGTTCCCTTGCAATATTTTCAACCTTTTATTGAGCTTGTTGAATTCAACCTTTAATGATACAACTTCTTCTTCATGCTTCTTCAAGCTGGGTATTCAGGAGATGATTGCGAGAAATTATGCTCGTAGTTTGTTCAAGTATTTTGATTTTTCTTTAAGATGCCTTATCAAAATATCTTCTCTTTTATCTAGTTCTTTATGTTGGTTTGTAAGTGCTCAATTTATTATAGAGAAGATATAAGCTATCCTTTAAAATATATTATGGCTTCCCCTTCATAGGATTCTTCGTATGAATCTATAATACTTGATGAGATTTCGTCAAACATGATATTTGGGTGAGATAGGGAGACTAGAAACAACCTAAACTACATATTTAGTGCCTTTAGAATGTTCTAGAATCATAACAACAAATGATAATTCTTTTTCCTTTTCTTTGGAGTGTTTGGAGGATATCCTTTTTTCCTTTCCCATTTTTTCCCAAGATCTGCCTTCCAACTATTAGATTGTGATGAAGGAACCTGCTCTAATACCAATTATTGGAAATACTGAGAGGGGGTGTGATTTATAGTTTAGTATAAAAAACATTAATCGATGACATCACATCAAGAAAAACACAAGAAGTATATGAGCAATTTATTTATATTACATGGGAAGCTACAAATTTCAGAGTACCAGCTACAATTGGAAGGGATACAACCCTAAGATATTTACCAACCACTGTTAGAAAGAGTTATAACCGCTGGTTTACCCGCATCCACTGGAAGGATGCGAAAACCTCTTAAAGGAAGCTACAATTTACTTCCCTAGCACCACAATGCCACCCTCAACAATAAAAGATAAAACAAAACTCTTGGGCTCTTGTACCAAGGACAATGAACCACTTACAACAATGATCAATCCTCTTCAACAAATAACTATCATGTCACTTTCACTACAATATTCATTATACACTCATTGCTTGCCTTCTTTCACAATTTTGTTGTCACTGCAACTTGTGTACTTAACCTTCTCCCTCAAGAACAAACCAATGTGCCACTGGTCTGCCTCTACCTGTCTCAGATTTGATCTCAGAAAACATGAACACATCACATTGTCACCTTCAACATCAATTCTGCTCCTTAAATTGATATGTCTATATCTATGCTACTGTAACTCTGTCAGACTCCAGACAATTGCTTAAATGATTGTTAACTTTGTCTTCAATCAAAAATAAGTCCCATACTTTTATTTATGGTTATTGTACAAAATAAACTTCTCTTTAATCAAATCTTAAATAGTCCCTTAGAGGAGCTAAGTAGTACAAACCTCCAATATTGTCTCAAAGGAACCTTTGATAAGATGCTTGGACTACCTCAGGTCTCCGAAGCTTCAAAACTTAGATCACCTTATGTTTCCTCAACTACAGAACTCGAACTACCACGAGATTGAATTCTAACTATTTCAGGTTTGGATTGTATTCTAAAGCAACCTTGGATCAACATCCAAAGAGACTTGGTTATGTTTCAAAATACCTTCGAATATTGCTCTAGTTATTCCCTAAGTAGGGCTAAAACTAATCTTATAAGTAGGTTGAAACAGGCTTCAAGCAGCCCCAAAAATTTCCTTAGGAAGTGTTATGAAATTATATTCAAAATGTGCACAGATCTATCTCAAAAGACATGGAATTAGGCCTCAACATGTTTACTTTATAGGGCCAAAAAATGGACTATTAGATTGACCTAGAATAGGGCTGAAAGCAACTTCAGAATGAGGATTTCTAGACCACAAAAATAGACCTTAAAGAAGTGTGAAATTATTCCACAGGTTCTGAACTTGTTACATAGGAGATGCTTGAATAGACCCTAAATGAGCCACAAAAATATGCCCTTTAATTAGAAAATAACCACCTTAAAAACACAGAAATTAACCCACCATCTTTCTAAGAAACTCAACCTTCTCTTGGTGCATCTTTTAAGGCTTGGACAGATCATAAAGCTTCTTAATTGATGCACCAATTCCTTACCATTTTGCTTGCCATGACATGAATATGTATAAAGTTGACATGTAAGAGGTGGATTTGGGTTTTATAAAAATGTTGATTTTGGATTTGATATTATTCCATTTAAGATTTATTTTGGCTTATGGATATAGGTAAATTTAAATTATAATTCCAAGCTTCTTCTAGGGAAGCAATGGAGTTTTAAGATAATAAAATTTTGGGGCAAAGGGGTTGGTGTAAGACCATCTTTGGGACATCAAACTTAAAAAATTCATATCTCTCAAACCAGAAGGTCCCACAAGGCATGCCACCTATCAAACAAAATGGCATGGTGATGAATACCAATCTATAGAGTCCTTGTACCAAAGTTCCCTTGATTTGTGCATGCAAATCATAAAACAATTGTTGGCCCATTCACCCTTTAACATCAATGACAAATTCTTCCAACAATCTCCCACTTTGTCATTGATGTCAAAACTGATGCTTCCCCTATCTCCATGCTTCACTTCCTTCATCTCCATGCTGTACTTAATTTTCTCTCCCCCTTTGACATCAATGGAAAATGGTGTCTTGATTTTGTGGGGCTACTCCCCCTTGATGATGTTTCTTTTTCGACATGTTTTCTTCTCAAAAACTTAGTGGGTTTGCTTTATTTCCTAATATTCTTAGGAGTCCACTTCATGTCACGTTTGTAATATCATACAATATGTCCAAAGTTATGGCATTTAAAGCATTATGTTTTGTACCTGAATGATGGAGCAAATTTTATGTACTTTTTGTTGGAGAATCCATTAGGGTTTTTGACTTGTCTACTTGTAAACATGCTTCTATGGTTTTGTTGATATCGTTTGTAGTTAACTTTACTATGAGATTTGAAATACTTGGCTTATGCCCAAAATTTGTACTGAATAACAACAACCAATAAATATACTTTGGTTCCTTGGAGAGTTGGATGTCCATGAAGGTCTTCTGAAATTATCCTGCCTTAAAGTAGGTCCAGTCTTCTGCTGGTATTTTTGTTAAGGAATATTCTTGAGAACATTAGCATATCTTCTTGGATTGACAAATTCATACTTCTAATGGTCCTCACTTGGCCCCTTGAGGAAAAAGATTCTACTTTCAAGTTTTTCTTCAAAATTTTCCTTTGGGGACTTGGAGCTTGCATCTTTTTTGCATGAAGGTTCACTTGGACTTGATTTATTGAATCTAACAAAGTTCCCTTGCAAGCTTTCAACTTTTTATTGAGCTTGTTGACTTCAACCCTTAATGATACAACTTCTTCTTCATGATTCTCACAATCTTCTTCCTTCTTGTTTCATTGGCATTTGGTCATTTCTTCAATTCTTCTTGCTTCTTCAAGTTGGGTCTTCAAGAAGATAATTTATTCTTTAAGATTGTTGGCATAAAACCTAAGCAATGAAGACTTATTGTTCACCCTTAGGTTGGAAACAAAGATATCGTCATATTCTAGCATAACGCTGACATTTTCACTCCCTTGAGGAAAAGGAGCTACTCACCCAAGGCATACCGAGATAGTGAGAGATGTAAGGAATTTAGTATAGTGGCAAAGGAGATTTAATAATTGTATTATAGATTACACTCCAAAAAACTTATTAATTAGTGCAACAGAACTAGCATGAGAATCAAATACATATCACTAGAAAAATTAAGAGATTCATGCAATAAAATTTAAAAATTTGAAGGGGGCACATAATCATCATTCAAACATCACAACATATTTCATTCCCCACAATAGCTTCTTTCTTTATTACTCAGGAATATTACTTCAAAAACCCATGCATACTTGCGAGATCTTCATAGTTCTTTGGCCTCATTACATAACAAGGATATAACAATACCTCAGAGAAGGAATTCATACTTCATTCCTATAGTTACTTGGCACAAAATCAACAAGACTCTCTGATTCGAAACCACCAGCTCTCTAGCCTTTGAGCCTTTCGTTCTTCAACCTGCAATTCGTTCTTCTTCGACCCTTTTATAGATCATGTTCACTTGATCTGGTTCAATCTAATCAACATGCAAACATTAGAGAAACTTTGAGGTATAAAATGGGCCTCCTAAGGAATATTATAAAATAATAGTAGAAATAATAAAATAATATTAGATTACCTCATCAAGTTTTGGAGGGAAAAAAGAAAAAACTACTTTTTCCGCTTGTATTTTCAACTTATCTCCCTATGATTTTACCCAAATTTAGAACGGGAGCACTCGTTGTATACATAATTTATTTTTTCATCCAGAAAGTACTCATGTTGCATACTCTTAATGGGCCCTACTACACAAAAATGTGAAATACATGAAAAACACGTTTTCATGTATTTCACATATTTTGTGTAGCAGGGTCCATCGAAAGTATGCAACATGGATACTCCTTGGATGAGAAATTAAATTCCGCATCCAAAAAGTTCTCCCACTTGAAACTTGAGTAAAATCATAGGGAGATAAGCTGAAAATACGTGTTGAAATATATATATATATCTATATATATAATATATATATATATATATATATATAATATATACTTTTTTACTACAAAAATGGTGAATCATCCCCCATGGTTGACATCATCATATTGAATCCTATTGGTTCTTATAAAGTTAATTTGTGTTGTACATTTTTTCTTTGAGGCCCATTTTTTACCTCAAGATTTCTATACTGTGTGTTGATCCCTATCTCGATTAGGTCCACTTTGACAAGTTTCAGTTCTTTTGTCCTTATCATATTTGCTTCTTTCAAAATATGGCATGCACATCCTTCCTTTGTGGCTTATTCAAGTCCCAATATAACTAACTTCAACTTTTATTTCACTTCCTAATTTCTTGTGGTTGTTTTCGACAAGTTTGGCCATTCCTTCTCCACAACTATTTTCTAGCCAAATTTTCCAAAATTCCTTCAAAAACGAAGGACCCAATAGGCCTTGACTACAATCTATTGACTTGTCCTCAAGTAAATTTTCTTTTGGTGTGTCTAGTTTTGTCTGTGGTTGTATTTGTTCACCCGCTACTTCATTTCTCTGTGTTGTTAACTCTCCTTCAAACAAAAGACCCAACTTTGGTACATTGTGCAACACACTATCTGTGAAACTAGTATAATAATTCACAACAACTTTCCAAATATCTAGAATGGTAACCATATCAATTAATTGTTTAGTAGTCTCAAAAGTAGGCTGAGCAGGCTGAGACTGAATAAATTCTTGCATCTTCCTATCGACTACAGTATGCAAAGTATGTAACGTGACAAAATTTCTCTATGCAATAGGTCTGAGGTCCCTTCTATGTGTCCAAGGCATCAACTTGTTTGAGAAGAATTTTCTTTTGAGCTAAATAAGGAGCCTTTATAACTTGATCAAATAACTTCTATGTTCTCGAAGCTAGTACAATGGTTGATTATTCTTTGCGAGTACACCACACCAATCTGAAACATGACAAAAAAAATACTGGGAGTCTTGGACTGATGAAGCCTGAACAATTTATATAGTAATATGATATTGATATTGAGTAGAAGGATATAGTAGTGCTTGGCGGAGGCTAGTTACAGTGCGTTGCAACTCTTGGTTTGTTGCAACAAGTTTCATGTAGGCGGTCTCAACATAGTCACAACATTCGATAGTGGTACACAAAGAAAAATATTCTGGAGGCTTTAGAACAAACTCAGTAATTGTGGGAAACATTTTCTGAAATCTTGGTCCTGAATCTATAACCTTCTTCTCTCACTGCTATTTATCATTCCACAACTGATCTCGCCTAGTCGTGACCAAAGCGAGTTGTTGTTGTTTTTTCTCACAGGTAGCAGTGATCTCATGACATCTAGAGTCGGAAATGGTGAGGTGATATTCTAACTAAGTGGAAAAATCTCTAATGAATTGAAATAAATGCAAAGACACCTAGTTTTGGAGATCATCAGTGGAAAGAGTGCCTTATGGTGGAAAACGAACTTGCAAAGGTTGTATTCTAGAAACTTACTTCTCTAAATTACCTTGTGGTGAGGACTCCTTGTCTTTGCTCTGTTCCTTCTGAATATCCATACAAATTTTGGTAAGAACTAGCACTAGTAATAAGAGGATAATATCTTATCGTTGGGCCACTAAAGTGATAACTTTGCAAAAAGATTTGGATCCCGAGAAAATGTAGCAACTTGTTCAACAAAGAGCATTGAAGTAGGTTATGTTAGAGGGACAATTAAAGAAGAAGACAGTGGAATTATAACTGATTCCATCGAAGTCTGTGTTGTGGTGGCGCTTCAGGAAAAATGATGGGATTCACAAGAATAGAATCAATTTCCATACTGACGGTATCTCCAAGGGTGGTACCAGGATCAGGGTGATCATAAATAATTGCTTTTGAGGAAGTAGTTTTGCATGATGAGAATGAGGGGTTGATGGTTTTTGCTAGTCTTCAGTGATTAGAACAGATTCATGAGTATCGGGAGCACCTTCATTGGTAAGATCAATGTAGGTTTTAACCCTGTACATAAACTACCCGCAAATGAATTCTTAAAATATAAAAATATACAATGGCGAGAAAATAAAACAAATATACACATATATTTTACCCTGGATCCAAAAACCGGGACTTCTAGATTGATTTTTCATTATTTTCATTTCAATGTTACAATACATATATATACATGCCGAAGCAGTCATAAAACCTAATCCACTAACCCTGGATCAGAACATAACTATAGTTCCCTTGATCAGATCTACAAAACATCACAGGCAAAAAACCATCATACCCAAAACCATGTGTAAAACCCATGCACAAAACCATGGGTAGGTCCACCCACTGTCTTTGGGTCCACCCCCCATCCTTAGTTCTGCCCCCATCCTTGGGTCCGCCCAACTATTATTGGGTCAGCATAAAAAGATAAAAATTTCTTGGGGCGCTGCCACAGAGCCTGTGCAAAGGGATACCACCCCCCGATAGGGGGGGTTGCGCCCCCCCTGTGAACCCCCAATATAACATGTACCAAACAATAAATTAGACCAGAAGACTAAGGCTTGGGACTTTACAGTGCAATCCATGGAAAAGTTTAGTTGGGTTAGTGAATATGGAGAGGGTTTCAACAATGGTGGATGGAGAAACAAAAATTGGGGCTACAACAGAAATAGAGGTATCCAGAATGAATGTTGGAACCTATCTCAAACATGGTATCATAGATAGAAGAGATGCACTCATAAACCTTCTTCATCAGTGGCTGAATTTCTTGTTCAAACTCTGTTGAGCATTTCTTGGAGGAAAATGGAGTGTCATCCCCTGAATAGTGTGGACGCATACCATCGAAATAATAGAAGCATTCACCATTCTTCTACATGGCTTGAACTCCCGACCATAAAATTACTTATGTCTAGAATGCAACTTCATTCAGGTAAAAAGGCAATTTCCTCATAGAAAAAGGTATTAGATTCACAATATGGGGCCAAATATATGAGTTGTTGAGGTTGATACCAAACCACATCTAGCGAGTGTATTTCTGTAGCACAGGGATTGGTAGGGAAAAAATCCCCCCTTATAATTTTTTACAAGTATTAAGCTTTAACAACCTTTATGGGGTAATGTAGCGATATCTCTAATGGTAGAACATGAATGAAGGGTGGATTTATCGTTAATTACAAATCAACGACTAATCATAATGCTCATGCTTTTAAATCACATGCTGGATAATTCTATTAAACTCCTGATTCATTTAAGACTCTCGCGGGTTCCCGACTCGAACATCCTCAAAAGCTAATCTAACTAGCTCTAAAGGTGCTATCGCACTCAAAGGCGCGTGCACAATAAGCACTTCACTTTTTCTCGACACACGTAGACTGTCTATTAACCTCGCAATCTAACAACTCTTGGGCCTTATCGCAAATAAAGTTTCTCGCTCATTAGCACATCCCTGCAGACCCGATAACTCGATCACTGTTGATCATTATTAGATCAACGGTCATTGCAATTGAACTTGCACATTGTTTAACTCTTTTCTTTTGTGCGATGGACGAGTCGCCCGCCATGGTTGGTGACCTAGCCTATGGTAATTCTACACATGTCCGCTTCATTAATGAATGTCTTAAAACACCATTAAGCCTAAGTGCCACCATATTTTCCCCACTCCTCTCATTATTTTGGCTCTTTGCGTGATATTTTCTCGAGCTCGGCAAGGATTTTGTCGGGACCGCAAAACTATTATGTTCATCCCGAATTCGAATTCATTCACCTGTAAGTTATTATTTCTCTCCACCTTTTAATTACAATCGTAATCTTTCCCTTTGAACCATTATGGCTGAGCTAGTTGGAAAAGAACCCCTCGTTAATGAGTTGGCAAGAGTGCAGGACACCAAGGTGTGCCTCACTGACATTCTTACCCTAAAGAGGACTCTTTCCTCATCTACAACTACATCATCTGATGACCATTGCTTTCTTAGGACCGAAATCCTGCATGCAGTTTTTCCGCCAGTCCATTTCAACCCTGATTCCATATTGTTATTTTTAAAGATTGACGAGGGAATTATTGCAAAAATGTTGGGAATTCCAGACTAGGGAATAGACATATCAGATAGAGGTTTAGAGCGTGTGTTTTCTCCTAAGAGGTCACAGGTTCAAAACCAGAGGGGGGTAGAGTATGTATGCCTTCGTAGACTTAGCAGTCAAATCGCTGCGCGGAGGTGGGTCCCTTGTCCCACAAACAAGGGGGTCTCATACACCAATTTGGTGTCTGGCTTGGCTGTGACCTTAAAAATAGATATTATTATTATTATTATTATTAGAAAACCAATTTATTACATGGGCCGAGGAAGATAAGCTTCAATTCCTTCGCAGTCTTTTCGAAAACCTTGACCCTGAGTTAAAGCTAGTTTTTCCCATCCAGACTACTTTTCTAAAACCCTTCTATCAGACCTTAACATCTCTCTTTTCAGTCCTTTTCGGCCTCGCAGATGACTCTAAGGTAGATGAATCACTATTTTTAGCAATTCGTCTCGTCACTCTGAAGCCAGACCAACAAACCATCAACTTTCCTAAATACTTAGCTTTGGCCCTCACTGTGGATTTGTCTACCACCCTTCCTTTTCGCTCATGCCGACATTGCTCCTACCTCATTCACTTGATTTTGTATAATTATCCTTCATACTTCCTCACCTCTAGACTCCTATTGGATACTATAGATGCTGAAGGCAGAGAAAAAGAAGTATTTCATTGGTATGATGTCTTATATCCTCAGTGCATTCCATTGGTTTATTCTCAATATATTGACTATTTTGCTTAATTGAAGCCACAGTGAACTAAATCTCGGAAGAGCAAGTCAAAATACTAAGGCTAACTGAGCAAGAGAGTATTGGTAGTTGGTTTCTATTTCCGGACTATACTGTAATATGATTGTATGCATTTGATAATCAACTGACTCAGCTTCCCAAGTATGTAACACCTTTACTATTTTCTTACAAGGTATTAAGGCAAAAAATTGTGCTTAATGAATTTCATTTTGTGTCTAAAAAGAAAGGGGCATTGTTCAACTATCCTTATGTTATATCTCCTCTAATTGCTAAAAATAAGAATGCCATTGATGCCCTGGAAAAATAAATGTCTTCTTTTGGTTTCACACAGGATGACTGTTGGCGTTATGATCTACTTGGTATCATTTCCCGACTTAAAAAACAGACCGGATTATCGGCTTATGTTCATGAAAGAAAACCTGAATTGGAAAAAATAGCAATTCATTGGTACTGTTAGAATAAGACTCACAATCAGTATCGTCTACTGGGATGATTGACACATTCGTACAAGTTGCTTCCAAACATTCACTGGTTTAGGAACACACAACAGAAGCAGAAACTTCGGTTTCATGTTCTACTGTCCCCTTGAGCAAGCGAAAAGCCGATGAATTAACTCAATTTAAGCTAGTTCAACGTGTCAGACCAAAAGAAGCCGATGTGGAAACAAATGATTTTGATCAGAAGATCGAGCGATTGGACACAAATATCAGACAAACCTTGAAGGAGATAGAACCAAAATATTCCGGGACTCAAGCCCTGGATATCCAACACACATTTACTAAGTAGAAGAAAGAAATAACGTCTAGAAATGAATTGACTACAGTCCCCGAACTGTCCCCATAAACAGACACTTTAGTGCTTCAGTAGATGTTACTTGTGAGTGGGCCCCATTTTATGTCAATGGATGATTTTGAGATGAACATCTTAAACCTCATAGTGTTGCAACTTGAGACAGGAGAAAACTAGCAATTGGTTGGATCTAGAACATCTTCTCTGGCTATAAATTTGGCAAAAGTGTCAGACATGGATGTGATTAAATTACACCAACAAGTGGGTGAGATAATGGCTTGCAGACTCCTCGACTCCACAACAAGGAATTAGAAGATGCAGGAAATGTTGTAGAAGGCTTCCGAACAAATAAATGTAACCCTTATGGCCCTGCGTACTAAAAACAACCAAATCAAGGAATTGGAAGTGATCGCCGTTCACAATCTAGGCATCCTAAAGATACTCCCCCCTTGAATAAGTTACTTGAAGAAAAGGATAAACAAATAAAATCTCTTCAGGAAATCTTGAAGATCTGAGACCACGATCCCCATGTTCTTATACCAGCATTCAAAAAGAGAGAAGTCGAGCATTGTCTTCGGGAAATGGAAACTACTATGCGGCTCAAAGAGGAAGAAGGTAAAAAAATCCTTCGAGCAACTATAGGCGATCAGAACATAATTACAAGAGAAGGAAGAAAGGCACTTGATACTTCTTGAGGAATATAAAGCCTCGATCAAAAAGGCTCTTGACTCCGCCCAGATGACTAAATCAGAAGATCCCAAATTATTACATATTAAAATCACTCAATTAGAGCAAGAGTTGCAGACAACCAAAGAAGAAATCGCCAGAGCTGAGAATAGGACACAGGTAGCCATAGGGTGAAAGAATCAAGAGATTGAACAGATCCAGGCTACACTTAGAGACATAACTAATCAAATAAAAAATTTCAAGGAAGTCACTCGTGTCACGATCACTGGGAAGAAGGCATTGATGGAAGCCAAGGAAGAAATCTGGAAACAAGTATGGCAAGAGATCACTGCAATTGACGCATACGTGAAAATTCTTGCCCAATGTGAAAAGGGACTTATACAGAATGCCAACCTAGAAGCAAAGTCTACAACTGAAGTACTAGAGAAGAGGATGGAAGATCTCGATGTTATCATTGATCTGGTCAAAAATTTGAAGGACACAACCTTTACAGAACTCGAATTTCCACCCAGGGATGAATGTATTTTCTCTTTATATATGTTAAAAGAGAAGCAGGTTTCCATGCAGGCCATGCAAGATGAGTTTGATAAAGTAATCAAGAAAATAAACAATTTTAGGAAAGAGTGGAATTATTTAGGGAGATTTGGTGTGCCTTCATTCTGAAATGAAGAGAATTGGGAAATCTCCTCGCAAAGATTCTCCGATCAATTGAAGGCAACAGAGTAGGATCTGGGTTGTTTGACCATGTTAGGAGAGGAATCAATTTCCTCTACTACTCTTGTTAATGCACTCTAAAATGATTTTACTATCTTGGTCGGAGTAAACAAAATTAAATAGAACCTCCCTGCCACTAAATACAAAATCAGACCTTGACTGGTGGTGGCAATTACCAAATACAAGACTCTGCCCTGTATGCCTGCTGCTAATTGGAGTATGTTAGTGTCGGTATCTTCATCCCTCCATCAGTGATCAAATTTCTCTTTTTGCATGCATTTTAGGTGTCCCATCCGATCAGCTGCATTCCATTAGGTCATGGATCAACTGATGGTAGTGGTTCATTGTCAATTTCCCTCATGTCATTTACCTGCTGGCCTATTTTCACATGTTCAGGTCATTTACAGTCATTTTTTGTCATTACATTTGCAAAAATCATTTTTAGGGTTTTAGGTCTCATTAGGTCTAGGGTTTGCCACCATGGTCATAAAAAACTCAATAAGAGGTTAGCAGGCACATGAGGAGGTCTAATAAGTTCATAAAATTACAAATTCACTGATGATATGCTTCATAAAGGGTTTTTACCTCAAAACTCTGTTTTGAGGTAAAAACAGGGTTTTTTCCATTTCATGTACAAATTTTATGTAATTTCAATGTTTCTATATGTAATAAGTTCCAGCTACTACCCTTGGTCACCTTGCCAACTCCAGCCACTGTAGGAAACAAAAACATCAATGCATTAGTTCATCAAATGATTAAGAAGAGTCAAATTGCAAAAAAAAAAAAAGAATTTTTAAAGCAAAGTGAATAAGACTTTTGAAAAGTGGGTTTGTAAATGAAAAATTAAAACCAAGGGGATATAAAGTTCTTCTTTATGTTTGAAAGTCTTCATTTTGTGCAAAAGAGTGAGCTAAAAGGAAAAAATCAGGTTTGTGGGAAAAAAGAGGTGAAATTGAGCAAAAAACACAAATTTTCACCGGTGCTACGCACCTGGGCACTGGCGCTACGCACCTACCTAGCACCACACACCTGGTGCAGGTTTTGCATTGAATTTTGGTCGTGCACTACGCACTTGGGAGGCAGCACTACACACCTACCTGTTGAGCTCCAAATCGAATTTCATCGCCTTCCTCTGCCTCCAAATGCACAAGTAACCTCTCAACAAGTAAGTAAAGCCTCACATCTGGTCTAGCAAGGGATTTTTTTCATCTGTGGTGGTGATTTGTGTGTCTAAAAAATAAACCCTAGCTGTCTCTAAAATTGTCTTGCCAAATTTGCATAGGGTTTTGTTTTCTATTGTTAATTCCCCTTTGATTATCTTCCTACACTCCATTCCCTTCCCTTGCACTAAATTTCCCTAAATCCCTTCCTCTTTCCCTCTCCCAAAATCATTGGCACTCACTCCCTATTACCAAACCCTAAACCCTATACATTATTCCTAAACATTAACCCTATACATTCCCAAAACCCTAATTCCCATTTCCTATTCCCTCATTACATTCCTTCCACCATCAAAACCCTCATTTACAGTCATACTATCAGTCAATCCCTCATTTCCCAAAAGAAAAATAGCAGTCACCCTACTCACCCTCATACTTTAAAAATCTCTTCATACTCATCATTTTTCACTCCAAATTTGCAAGTATGGAGACAGACTCAGCATATGAGAGGGATGATGAAACTGTTAGTGATTCTTCCCAAGAGGCTCATGCACCAAGAAAACCACATAAAGGAGGAAAACATATTCGGGAGGAGCCCACCACTCTCACAGAGTTACTTGCTTTCCCTCTTGCAGTAACCTGTTTTAAACATCAGTCTTGTTACTAGTTTTGTGAACTAGTGAAGAGGGTGAAATATCACCATGAGCTTGCTAGGTTATTTATTCTTCATCTTCACAATGGCCAGGTGAACCTAGCTAGTGTCTCTTTCACCTTGACACCTGAAACCATTGCAGCAACAATAGGCATCCCTAATGTGGGTGAACAGTGGAATAAGGGGCAGCATGTGGGCAGAGAGCATTATGAGCCTTACATCAAGGCTAGTTATCAGAGGCAAATCAGTAGGGTCTTTCCTTTCAAATACTTGCAAGATACTTATGCTCCACTCATGAAACTCATCATCAAGTATTTTACCTGTGAGGGGAGGTTTTCCCGTCTATATACATACCATGTCAGATTGCTGATGCATTTCACAAGAGTGAGGATGATGAACCTCCCATACTTTATATGCAGGAATATTGAGAAGATGGCTCATTATGTGCAAAGGAAACCTCTTCCTCAGCAGTTCAGTAGCATTTACCATTTCTCATTGATTAAAATTGTTGTTTTGCATCAGCTAAGCTTGTTGAATATTTCATGGGATACTTTCATTGCACATGAGGTTTTCAAAAGCCCTCAGGTGACTCCATCAGTGCTTCAAGAGGAAGGAGGGCCTTCAAACCAGCCAGATGTTCATGAGACTGAAACTATAGGTGTGCCAGTGTTTGTCACTTATGAGAAAGGCACAAGGAGACTATTTGCAGCTGCCAAATGAGTATTATCTCCACCAGGGGTGGAAGGGGTCTCGTTTTCTTCACTGGATCATAGGCAAATGCTATCTTCACCTGGGGTGAAAGGGGTTTTCCTTCTTCTTCAGCAGAACAGGTACAGGACAAAGGAAAGCAACAATTGCATGATGAGGGGCCTTCTGAAGGGCAAGACAGAGATTTTGTCTTGGTTGAGGAGGATGACATTGATTTGGGTCCCAAAGCTCAAAACTCAAGGATGTGATCATCAAGGAGAAAGAAGCTGAGATCCAAGCCTTGTCACTTGACCTTGAGAGGGCTAAATGGATCATTAACTTCCTTGAGCAAGAGAACAAGCGACTGGAGGACAAACAAACTATCATGGAGTTGCAAACAATTAGAGAAAACAGGCAAGCAGCAAAAAGAAGGAAAATCAAAATGACACCCCTTGAGCAAGAAATTGAGGCTGACCAGGAATCATGGTTAGAGAGGGCAAACATTCACTTGGAGAAATTTCTTTAGAAAGCTAACAAGGAGAATAAAATGTTGCACCATATGGCCTATCACTACTTGACTTGGAATAAAATTTCCAAAATAAGGGTGAAGAAGTTAAAGGCAAAACTAAAGAGAGCCTTGAGGAGAAAAAAGGAGCAAGATAAGCTCAAGATCTTGGCTAAAGCATCATTGGCCCAGAATAGCTCATAAAAAGGATCACTCATGCCAAATTTCAAGAAATTTGGTGAATTTTTTGTCATTTTTTATTTTTTTGAGGCAAAAAACAAGTTTTTCAGCAGGTGCGTAGCGCCAACGGCGCTATGCTTTTGATGGGGGCCTCAATTTGCAAAAAACTTTACATTTTTGGAATCATGATGAAAATTTATGCATGCTCAGAAATGGCTGAGAAGTTTTGACAAGTTCTGGACCTCCAAAAGGGCCAAAAACACCCAAAAAGTGCCATCTCTGCCACTTTTTTGCCACACAGGAAGAAGTCTTGGGAGATTGCATTTTTGAAGGGGCAAATGGACTCCAAATCAAAAAATTCAAGTTGTACTAGAAAGTAGACTCACCAATATTTCCAATGAGCTATTCTGCACTTGATTTGGACTCCAGGAAGCCTTCCAAATCTGACATGGAAAAAGCACTACACATAGAATTAGTGGCGCTACGCATAGGAGAAAAATTTGCCAGTTTTTCCTGTTTGCTCAGAATTTCGCCTAGTTTTCTACCAGTTTGACCTTTTCTTCTCTCATGGTCAAATTCATGATGTAATATGATGTAACTTTATGTACTATGATTTAAAAATGATGAAAAAGGACTTAAGGAGGTAGATACATCAGTTTTAGGTGGTTTTGAGCTGAATGAATCAATTTCCATAGTTTTAGAGGCAAGCTGTTCCACTGCCTATTTTTCAGTTCCTAGTTTAGATCTTGTTGAAACAAATCCTTGACCCATGGATTCGACCCCTGATAGCTAGCACAGGTGGTTTGATGCCTATATCTTGTACTTTCTTATTCATTTGTCAAGGTTGAACTCTTGTGGATGCATTGAGCTACTTTGTACATCACTTCTGCAGTTTGGCAAGGAAATAAACCAGGGTTTTGCAACATTTTGTGGGATTCTTGTGGTAATGTGAATTAGCATAGTTTCCTTCTCAGTTATTAAGTTGATCTTATGGTTATGTGTGCCATCATCTCTATTTTTTTCATAACTAAATGAATCAAGTGTAAAAGGTAGAATTCATTATTGTTTCAGTGCTTTGCCTTGGGGTTTATTTAGTTTGACATGTTTTCTACTATTTGAAGAGGACTAATGACATTTTCATGCCCTCTCCAGCTCCTCACCAGTCTTTAGACTCACCATTACACTCATTTCAAAGTGCTAAAACACTTGCCTACCTTGCCCCACAGAAACCTTTGCAAATCTGTGTTGATTTCTCAGACCCAAAGCTGCCTTCCCCATCTGATCTAGCAACCAACCATTAAAATCAAAAAAATTCCTCTAAGCAAGCATACCTAGCTTAAAATTAGTTTTTATATTAGTCATCTCAAGCCTTCCTTGATAAATTTACGTTGAGATTGACAAGGAGAGACCCTCTCCCAACCCTACCAGGTTAGGCGTGGTTTGATGTTACCCTAGACCTGCCTTTCTCAGCCTGAGGTAGATTTAGGCAATTGACACATACGTGAAAATTATTATCCAATGTGAAAAGGGACTTATATAGAATGCCAACCTAGAAGCAAAGTCTACAACTGAAGTAATAGAGAAGAGGATGGAAGATTTTGATGCTATCATTGATCTAGTAAAAACTTTGAAGGACGAACATATTTTCTCTTTATATAAGTTAAAAGAGAAGCAGGTTTCCATGCAGGCCATGCGAGATGAGTTTGATAAATTAATCAAGGAAGTAAACAATTTTAGGAAAGAGTGGAATTATTTAGGGAGATTTGGTGTGCCTTTAATCTGGAATGAAGAGAATTGGGAAATCTCCTGGCAAAGATTCTCTGATCAATTGAAGGCAACAGAGCAGGATCTGGGTTGTTTGACCATGTTAGGGGAGGAATCAATTTCCTCTACTACTATTGTTAACACACTCTACAAAGATTTTACTATCTTGGCCGGAGTAAACAAAATTAAACAAAACCTCCCTGCCACTAAATACAAAATCAGACCTTGACTGGTGGTGGCAATTACCAAATACAAGACTGTGCCCTGTATGCTTGTTGCTAATTGGAGTAAACTAATTATGTCTCAAGTAGCCAAATTAGTCCCACCAATGCAATCAATCACTGATCAACTGGAGGATTGGAATGAGATTCCCCTCATTACCACTCAAGCACCAACGGAAAAAAAAAATACATGAAGCGCACACACTATCTTCCTCAGGGCTGACTAAAAAGTCCAAGTCATCAAAGCTATGAAGGCGACACCACATTTAAATAATTTCGTTATCATGTTTTATTTTACTTTACTTATTTTATTTTTATGTCTATTGTCAAAAACAATTATCATAAAATATACTATTTAAAAACCCTGTTTCTCGGGGGGGGGTTGTTGACAATGTGGAAGAAACTTTTGCAAATATTGAAAACTGCTTGTACATGATACACAACTTTCATTATTAATTTTGAAGACTATTCCTAGAATTTTTTTTTTCTTTCTATTTCATATGTTATTCTGAATTGCAATTACAGTCAATTAAATCTGAGGCTTGATCTCATTTATACTTTAATCCTTTAGTGTTGTGTTCCGATATCGATATTATCAGCACAATTACTAAATGAGTTATCTTGGGTTATTTGCGATTGAACATTTATCTTTCGTTGATATAATTCATGCTTTACAGTAATTGCAACTTTGGATGTTTTGTTATTATGTTAATGCATTCTTACCTTTCTTATAGTGTATGTTGTTCTCAAAATTCTCTCATTTTACTCTTGCGTGAGTATCAGTCCCAATATATAATATTAATTGTTCTTTAGCATAGAGTAGAATAAACATGCTTGTACTTGATACACATGTTTTCATTTAACTAGAGGGAAACATTGTTTTAAATTTGATGTTTTTATTTTTCTCTTACTTTATATTTTCACTTCTCTAATCTTCACTTTTTCATTATCGCCATATTTTATTATTGTTATCTTTCTCGTTGGGAATTTGGCTTCAAAATTGTATATTGTCAAATGATTTCCTTCCTCCTGTGAATGCCACTATTATCTACTATGACTAAAACACTCACATCTTGTCTTATGTTACTTGGATATTGGAAATTTGACAATTATATTGCAGGGTTACCCCTTGTGGTGTACTGAGGACCAACATTTACACCTAGAGTAGGAGGACTACACAGTCCTCAGTAAATGTGTGCTCAATTGCTTTTATGTGAGAACAATCTTTGCAGCAACAGGTACCTTGGAAACATTGCGTGTAACCTAGACCATCTTGTTATACCATTTGTCAAATGCTTGCTCATTAAATTCCTTATTAGCTGAATCTGTGGTAATTATTTAGGGAACGAAGGAATAAGCTAAGGGTTTTCCATCTGCTACTTCAAAAAGGTATCTACCATCTAGAGCGCACCACTTCATCATTACTAACGGGATAATAAAGTAACCAAAAATAAAATATCTAGCGTGGTTGTAAACATCTCTGCACGCCTCAAAGAGCTCATTTAACATAAAACTGGACCAGTTTAGTTTTTCACCATTGCTATAGACATTTGCGACAGAAATGGTGTCCAATGAACATTACCCTTTAGTGTAATTCCACATAAGTTTACTTGTAATGATATAGCAAGAAACTTTGATCTGCTCATTATTTATCAAGTCAATCATTGCTCCACACCCCTTGTGTTGGGTGCCATACTTTTGAAAGGTCTTAGAGACATTGGACCCATATGGTGATAGTCATGTGAGCCTTTGAATATCATCAATATGAATCGAGTATTCCTTATCCAGCCGTAATGAATCCCCATGAATTATGTTGATTAGAAATTTTATGCAGCGCATAACCTCACCAATAATACCAAAGATAGGTAGGTCTGACAATATAATTAGGGTTGATTGTTTCAGGGTATGGAAGTCTATTTTGACCTTTTGGGAAGCTCTGGCACCTGGTCATTAATTTGGTTGCATAAACATGTCAGACTTAAGTGTAGGAAAAAGAACATGATTAGAAAAATCGTTGTCGACCAGGGAGTCTTTCACATATTTACCCAGGAGATCATCGGTAGTGTGAACATGAGAATCAAAAGGGAATAGAGGGACCATGAGTTTAATAGGACAACCTATTGAAAATGACTAAAATCTTTAAATAAGATGGACTAGAGGTCGACAACGAGGTGGATATGCGGATGCAAAGGAAATATGAGCCAGGGTGGAAGTCTCTATGGATACACATGTGTGGTGATAACCAAATGACAAGCAGATAGGGTTATATAGAACACATAGAGAAATTTGAAAAGGGTGGACCATTACCCAATAAATGGAGTATTGACCAAATTTGTGCAAATATGACGATCCACACAAATACCAATAAAATATCTCAACTTGACCAAAAAATTTAAACTGAGGACTGACAGGACTAAAATAATAACTAAAGTATATACAGAATAACGAGAAACATTGCTAAATTAATAAGACAATTGTTACAGGAAATAAGAGACTTAATGAAAGAAAATATGTATACTTATGACTGAAAATTTGACAAGATGGACACAATGACACCTCCCCGACCACAATGAGTTGTAGTGGGTCACAACTAAAACTAGAGTAACTTATTAATTCAACTAGACACAAGACCAAGTAAAAATAAAGACTCTCACTAAAACTAACGCAAATGACTTATTTATAAACCTAACTAATACTCCCTTTGCAGAGAGAAATCAAAATCAAAATAATTTTATGAGCCATAGTAGGGTTTCAGGCGTGCGCCATTCACCCAACCAGGTAAAAGGATACCATCCAATTGAGAAAGCTTGACAACTCCAAAATCTCTAATCTGTGCAACATAAAATGATCCAAGCCAATGCATCTATAATTTACCTGGATGTTTGAGATATTTATTATCATAAAGTAGTACTTGGTATCCAAATGAAAATGATTTTTTCTTTATGTGCCTGTCATGCCAAGCCTTTTGCCTTTCTTTTTCAATGGTATGGTGGAAGTCTTCAAGGAACCATTTTTCATCCAATTTCCATAACTCCTATAGCCGTTTTGTAATAGACTCATCATTAGACATCCTAGTGGCATGAGAAATGAAGAGATTTGGGATTATAAACTTATCCTGAACCATTGCTTCTCATTCGTAAACAAGTTGGAATGGTGTGTACCTATGAAATAATTTAACTGTCATTTGATAGGACCATAATGTTGTTGGAACCCATTCATCTCAATCATCCCTATTCATAGAGAAAATTTTGTTAGGAGAAATACTAAGAGGGGGGTTGGGGGGGGGGGTGAATCAATATTTTAATTCACTTCATATTTTAATTTCATATACTGAATTATGTATGCTATTGTTATTAAAGCAACCTGTGTATGTACACGACTTTAGTGAAGGAAACCAACATATATCCAGTTCATTAATTTTTCATGTATTCCATCATATGTTTATCTTTAACCATTGTATCATTAAATCAATAACTTTCCAGTATGCAGTAAAGGACAAGAAAAACCATTGAACATAAACAACACATATAGAATGCCAAGAATTTAGGTGGAAACCTAAAGTGGGAGAAAATCACCGTTGTCATTGTATTTGTCTTCTTTCTTTTTAGAAAATATTCATTACATTTAGTACTGGCGCAAACTCTTACCAATATGCAGGCACCCACCTGTAGGAGGGTACAACCTCCACTCGTCCTCTAGCACCCATTGGAAGGGAGATACAACCCCCTAAACTCATTTATTGGCTCCTATAGGAAGGAAGATCCTACCCCCTTTCTGAAGGCTACAACCCTTAGTATCTTGTGGACCACTTTTTAGAATGTTTCAAATTGGATCCACTTGTCAAATAATCATCAAACAAACTATAGGCCACCTTTCATCATATTTTCAAACTAGATCCATATCAAAAATAAACCCAAACTGACATGCGAAACTGAAATATTGAATTTGAATCATTGAAGTACTGGAAATCAACTTAATTTCTAAAGTATCAAACCATTGAATGTAGAACCCCAACCAAAACGAATAAATATCATATACGAATGTATTGAATAAAACTCGTGTATGTACATGCTTCCTATATATAACACCTGCATAAAGATCTTAAATTACTAAAAAGTGAATCATGAATAGCTAGAATATTGAATCAATCATTGGGCCATACATAGATCAATCACAGAACTCCACATTGTAGCATCAATACCAATCAATCAACCCAATCATCACTATTAGACACTAAACATCGAGATAGAGACATCATTGACAAACAACATAAAACATAGCAAGAATCATCAAGTGTCATCATTAAGGCACACTGCAAACCATAAATATATACATGAATTCCATTGAAAAAATCAACGTATGTACACGACTACCATGCCTAACACCAACATATATATTTCAGTATACTGAGTAAATTATCGAAAAATTTATACACTACTTTACTAAACCAGGTTTGCATATGTAGGCGACAAATCAGAAGCAAACATGTGTGCACATCTTGAAATTAATAAATCAAACCTTACCATAATTCACAACATATGTTAAACCTAGATCTCAACAGGGATCATTATATTTAGATCAAACCATCATCATAGATAAATATCTAACATTAAAAGCATAAATATATCAAGTAGGTATTTTCATTAGTCTTCACAACACTTTCAGATGTATCATATATGAACCATCTCCTTGTTTCCTGGTGCACACCTGTTCGATATGAAATCACACAAAGATAAATGATTTACTTTCACACTTAACACCTTGATCTCCATCTCCTTATATAGTTTTAGCCTTAGCCAATACCTTAGGTAAATCCCTTGGTAATGTTGTTAGTATTATTTAATGGGATCAATTAACCATTATTGCTCTAATTACTATGTGCCCATACCATAGTAAAAACCCATGGTATCCCTATTACCATGGTTTGGATTCTATAGGCAACTTTCACTTATAGGACCTGCATATGTACGCAACCTTTATTCATAGGACCCATGTATACTTTCTCAAACTTCACCTTTAAAATCCATATGTCTCTGAAATCTCATTTCTCTCTACTAGCATCTGTAGCTTCTGTACCAATCTATATGAATTCCACAATCATCAATGTTGACATCAAGTACATCTTTATTAAGTGGGTTTAATTCCACAGTCATCAACGTTGACATCAAGTACATCTTCATTAAGTGGGTTTCCATCAAGGACAACACACGAGCCATAATGAGCCATAATGCCAAAATTTTTTAGTAAGACCCTTCTCGAGGATTTTATTAAAGGAATCGACGGTTCCATTCACTTACGAGTGATAAGGACTACTTTTGTGGTGCTGAATCATGAAATTCCGTAGTAGTGAACAAATTGTCTCATTAATAAAATGCGAGCCTTGGTTACTGGTGATACTTCTAGGACAACCAAATCTAGTAATGATTCTTTAAAATATGAATCAAGAAACAATATCAGCAGTGAAATCTTTAACAAGAGTAGCTTTAGCCCAACATGTTAAATAATAAGTTGCGGTGATGATGTACCTATCATGCGAGTGTCGCACAAGTGGGTTAATAGGTCCTACAAAATAAACTGCCCATTTTTCAAATGCTTCTAGTGCTCTAACTGGATGCAAAGAAATCTCATCCCACTGAGATGGTCGGCCAACTCTTTGACAAATATAACACTTCTTAGCATGCTCTTTAGCATCCTTAAATAATGTTGGCCACCACAAGCCAACATGAAAAACTTTCTGTAGTGCCCACTCTAGTTTTCTGACCCTAATATGACATATCTTAGATACTTTATTCTAGGAGGACCTCAGGTTGAGGATCCGGGCACATGACACTATTATTAGTGATTGAGATATTCATGGTTGTGATGTTTATGAATGCTTTCCATTGATATTATGATAGCATGAATGGTTATGTATCTTATCTATCGGTATTTTGATGATTGCAACATTAAATAGTAAGTTTGGTTTCTATTTGAATTTATGATGATGAGGGTAGTAAAGAATATGTATGCTCTCTACTAAAAGCATGATGATGATAAATTTGATGAATAGGTATATTTCTATTGATGTTACAACATTGATAGCTTAATGAACGTGTATGTTTCCATTGATGTTTAATGATGATAGCCATGATGGATGTGTCCCTTATGTTGACTACTTTCTTTAGTTCAGGCTTACAATGGACAATGATGTGAATGACTAGGAATTGTTAATGATGCTATTATGACAATGACTAACATTGAAAAACCTTGTTACTAATGATTATTGAGTATGGCAGGAAACCATCAGAGGCACTCGCATATGACGAGTTGATGACACCTGGTTTGACGAAAATTCATATTATTTTATCTTTGAAAGTCTAAGTCGATCTTAGAATCTGCCATATATGTTTAACTATATTCTGATGATATATTAATGGTTGCAGGCACAGATTAGTTGCTTGAACGAATGACTCACATATGGGTGATGGGGTTGTACAAGTGGATGGAACTACATGGGAGGGGTGGGACAGAGTCCCTGATCCCACCCACTAGCACTCCCGCCGTGACTTGGGCTGGAAGGTTTGAAACACCTTCGCCTTGAAGATCATGATGCCATGAGGGCAGGTCCCAAAGTTGGGTCGCTCATGAGGACTTTACCGGGGCGCACGCATCAAGGCGGATTCCTTGATCCCCGACACCATTAGTCTCACTATAGCAGGCAACATAAGAGATGATAGTGGTCTATGATGTTGCACTATACTTTCCCCTCGTAATCACTGGATGCTTGAAGGGCAAGTGGTGTGGCACCCTTGGAACTTCAGGGGAATTTCTTGAAGGGCACGACCAACTTGGCACCCTTGGCATCACAAAAAAAACTATTAGGTGTGGCACCCTTGGAACTTCTAGGGAAGTTCTTGAAGGGCACAACCAAACTGGCACCCTTGACATCACAAATAAACTATTAGGTGTGGCACCCTTGGAACTTCTAGGGAAGTTCTTGAAAGGCACAACCAAACTTGGCACCCTTGGAATCATTAAAAATAAATAATAATAAATAAATATAAGCAAGGAATGAAAACTAGGTAAATTTACATCAAGGGTAAATAATGATTAGAAACCAATGTAATTAAATCAAAAATAAAACTTGGAATAAGGAGGATCATAGGAAGAATTAAAATAGAGTACCTTAAAAACTCTACCCTTCCCATGTTGGAAAGTACTAGGAAGATTATGTGGTTTAATTAGGAAAAGGGGAAAGACAAACTTAATTGTAAGGATCAAGATTAATCCTAAACTAATTTAAACCTAATTAAGAAAAGAGGAAGGTGAATTAAAATGAGGATAATAAATTAAATTTAGAGAAGTGTAGAGAAGCTCCATGTGTCAACAACCAACATAAGAATATCCATCTAAGAGATAACCTGAGTTAAATTAGGGAGTAGATTGGGGATAAAATCTTGACTCATTAATTGACTTCAAGTAATGAACACAAATTAAGGAATAAAAGGGGGGAATAAAGAGACAACTAGGAGAAGAAATAGGAATCTTGTTGAGGTGAGGAAAATATTAGTTTTAAATAAAAAGTTAAGTAAATAATTTTGGGTGACCCTTGATGAGAGAGTGACACATGGGTAGGTGAACAATCAAATTATTGAATTATAAAAAAAAATATAATTATGCATGACATGCCAAGTGTCATCTAGGAGGACTCTTATAAAAGAAGGGGCAAGCCATAGGAGAAGGGACTTTTTGGGGGAACCCTATTGTTGGATGGATGAGATGATGTCAGAGCAGTGATTACGAAGCTATAGTGAGTTTGGTGAGGTAGAGGATTTTAGAGAGGGGACTCTGGAGCCAAGGTGTGCTCTCCTCTACCAGCTAGTGCTTTCCTCCATTGTACAACCCCATTGCAGCTCGGGGGTCCGCGGTGAAGAAGAGTACCCAAGGAGTAGGCTGGGAGGTTAACCGATGGGTCTTCGCATTCGGATCAAGTGCGTCATCATTCACTTGCGGAGGTGACCAGCTACAAGGGAATACCAGCAATAGCAGAGCAAGTGGAGTCTCGCCTTCTGGTGAATGGTACATATGTATTTCATTACTATTGATCTTAGTTAAAAGTATGAAAATGTTATGATATGTTCCCTGAAATGAGTGGCAGGAATGTGTGTGTTAAATAAATTTGAATTTCAATGCATTTCTTTACTGGTTGCATTTGTTGTTTAAAAAAAAAATGTATATAGTCTGGATATACATTTTTTTTTTTAAACAGCAAATGCAACCAGTAAAGAAATGCATTGAAATTCAAATTTATTTAACACACACATTCCTGCCACTCATTTCAGGGAACATATCATAACATTTTCATACTTTTAACTAAGATCTATAGTAATGAAATACATATGTACCGTTCACCAGAAGGCGAGACTCCACTTGCTCTGCTGTTGCTGGTATTCCCTTGTAGCTGGTCACCTCCGCGAGTGAATGATGACGCACTTGATCCGAATGCGAAGACCCACCGGTTAACCTCCCAGCCTACTCCTTGGGTACTCTTCTTCCCCGCGGACCCCCGAGCTGCAATGGGGTTGTACAATGGAGGAAAGCACTAGCTGGTAGAGGAGAGCACACCTTGGCTCCAGAGTCCCCTCTCTAAAATCCTCTACCTCACTAAACTCACTATAGCTTCGTAATCACTGCTCTGACATCATCTCATCCATCCAACAATAGGGTTCCCCAAAAAAGTCCCTTCTCCTATGGCTTGCCCCTTCTTTTATAAGAGTCCTCCTAGATGACACTTGGCATGTCATGTATAATTATATTTTTTTTTAATTCAATAGTTTGATTATTCACCCACCCATGTGTCACTCTCTCATCAAGGGTCACCCAAAATTATTTACTTAACTTTTTATTTAAAACTAATATTTTCCTCACCTCAACAAGATTCCTATTTCTTCTCCTAGTTGTCTCTTTATTCCCCCCTTTTATTCCTTAATTTGTGTTCATTACTTGAAGTCAATTAATGAGTCAAGATTTTATCCCCAATCTACTCCCTAATTTAACTCAGGTTATCTCTTAGATGGATATTCTTATGTTGGTTGTTGACACATGGAGCTTCTCTACACTTCTCTAAATTTAATTTATTATCCTCATTTTAATTCACCTTCCTCTTTTCTTAATTAGGTTTAAATTAGTTTAGGATTAATCTTTATCCTTACAATTATGTTTGTCTTTCCCCTTTTCCTAATTAAACCACATAATCTTCCTAGTACTTTCCAACATGGGAAGGGTAGAGTTTTTAAGGTACTCTATTTTAATTCTTCCTATGATCCTCCTTATTCCAAGTTTTATTTTTGATTTAATTACATTGTTTCTAATCATTATTTACCCTTGATGTAAATTTACCTAGTTTTCATTCCTTGCTTATATTTATTTATTATTATTTATTTTTAATGATTCCAAGGGTGCCAAGTTTGGTTGTGCCCTTCAAGAACTTCCCTAGAAGTTCCAAGGGTGCCACACCTAATAGTTTATTTGTGATGTCAAGGGTGCCAGTTTGGTTGTGCCCTTCAAGAAATTCCCTAGAAGTTCCAAGGGTGCCACACCTAATAGTTTTTTTTGTGATGCCAAGGGTGCCAAGTTGGTCATGCCCTTCAAGAAATTCCCCTGAAGTTCCAAGGGTGCCACACCACTTGCCCTTCAAGCATCCAGTGACTACGAGGGGAAAGTATAGTGCAACGTCATAGACCACTATCATCTCTTATGTTGCCTACTATAGTGAGACTAATGGTGTCGGGGATCAAGGAATCTGCCTTGATGCGCGCCCCCTGGTAAAGTCCTCATGAGCGACCCAACTTTGGGACCTGCCCTCATGGCATCGTGATCTTCAAGGCGAAGGTGTTTCAACCCTTCCAGCCCAAGTCACGGCGGGAGTGCTAGCGGGTGGGATCAGGGACTCTGTCCCACCCCTCCCATGTAGTTCCATCCACTTGTACAACCCCATCACCCATATGTGAGTCATTCGGTCAAGCAACTAATCTGTGCCTGCAACCATTAATATATCATCAGAATATAGTTAAACATATATGGCAGATTCTAAGATCGACTTAGACTTTCAAAGATAAAATAATATGAATTTTCGTCAAACCAGGTGTCATCAACTCGTCATATGCGAGTGCTTCTGATGGTTTCCTCCCATACTCAATAATCATTAGTAACAAGGTTTTTCAATGTTAGTCATTGTCATAATAGCATCATTAAAAATTCCTAGTCATTCACATCATTGTCCATTGTAAGCCTGAACTAAAGAAAGTAGTCAACATAGGGGACACATCCATCATGGCTATCATCATTAAACATCAATGGAAACATACATGTTCATTAAGCTATCAACGTCGTAACATCAATAGAAATATACCTATTCATCAAATTTATCATCATCATGCTTTTTGTAGAGAGCATACATATTCTTTACTACCCTCATCATCATAAATTCAAATAGAGACCAAACTTACTATTTAATGTTGCAATCATCAAAATACTGATAGATAAGATACATAACCATTCATGCTATCATAATATCAATGGAAAGCATTCATAAACATCACAACCATGAATATCTCAATCGCTAATAATAGTGTCATGTGCCCGGATCCTCAACCTGAGGTCCTCCTAGAATCAAGTATCTAAGATATGTCATATTAGGGTCAGAAAGCTAGAGTGGGCACTACATACACCCCCTCTTAACAATGGACTTCGTCCCGAAGTCCTTAGAACATAAAGGAAAAACGACGACACATATTCTACGAACCCTTCCTGAAACTCTTGCTAACCTTCTGGTGGGCAAGCTATAATTTTCCCAAGGTATTTATACCAAGAATTCCGTTATAACTAAGGACTATATCTGTGGAACATTGCAGCCCAATTTTTTTTTTTTTTTTGACTAAGCAATAACAAGACAAGGGTAGGATAATCACAATCAAAATTCATCTCATGGTACAGTTAATATATTATTCTTTCAACCAAGTAAAGTCGTCCACTCACTGTACTCCTGAAGCTTCCAATTATAGTCGTTCATTTCAAACTACGTCTACATGACGCTATAAGTGACAATGCCGGGTACACAAAATGATTTGTATGATCATCATTTCATATGGTAGAGTTCATTGTCATAGATGTTGCAATAATATTGTCATAGAAGAAAAGATCGTATAACTTATCCATACGTTTGATATTTTTCAAAAAGTTTTAAATTCTAAGTTATCCCTTCTGGTAATTCTGCAATATTTTTCCCCAATATCTCAATAAGTGTCATTTTGGACCCTTGTCAGTATATTCCCTAAAATGATAATTGTAGCATTGTATTTAGGCCATAGGAAAAATGTCGAAAGAGGTGGACAAGTAAGAATAAGAAATTCAAATGGTGAACTTAAGCTCACAAGCTAGTAAAAGATGAAGGACTTTGATGTCAAAAGTGCTAAAATTTTAAAATATTCTTATTAGCAATTGTAAATAAATAAATAATTAGATACATCACAAAGCAAGTGATTGTGCGTCAAGGTGTAGTGTTCTATGAATAGTTCCTAGGAGTTCATCCAACCAAGAAACTCTTTGAAACATCACCACATTACTTACTTATAGATAATATCCTAGTAAGTGATGATGTTAGTGTCTCGACTAGTTAGAGATGATGAGGCACGTGACCTAGCAATGGAAGAATCTAAACATGCAGCCAATAATATATTGAGCATTGAATTAGGCATAAAGAAGAATACTCTAAGTAAGGAAGTTATGCCTATCAAACAAAAACATATTTCCCAATCCGAGGAAGTTGTCTTCTATTTGCAAATGTGGGAAAATTTTGTTTTAGCTACATAAAAACTATCAAGAGGAATCAAATTGGTTATAACACCTTCCACACCTCACCTATCAAGAAAGAGATAGTGACATCCTTGCTATCGCTCAAGTTTATCTCCAAAGAAAGATCCCAACCTTTTTCAAAGAAAACCCAAGGATACTTTTAAGTGATCACAACTTGTGACCAGTGACCACTCCACTTCACTTACTCATGCATAAATTATCAAATGATCATAGCAACCCATTTAAAATATGATATCCCAATTATAATATATTTTTATATCAATCACTGGATTTATGAAAACTATAATTTAATTCAAATTATTATTAACAATTTCAACACAAATTAATTTAATAATATTTTAAAACACACCTAATTTTTCATGTATCCATAAAAAGAAACATCCTTTTGCAATCAATATTTAATTATTGACTTCTCTTTAACACATACCAATATATAATAATAAAAAAAATCTATACAATTGATGTAAATATTAAATTTAACCAAGATATTACTACATAAAACATAATTTCCATATGTCAATTTATGATGTGGCACTTTTAACTTGTTATTAATTTTTAAAAGAATGGCTTGATTATGGTTAGAGCATTAAAATGCTTCACATCCAACCACTCATAAGCCTAGACCAAGAAAATTTGCGTATGACGAAGTCAAGATTAAGTTTTTGGTATTATACGATGAAAAGACCACTTATTGAAATGATATGGAACTAGTTTCATTAGTCAAACTTATTTGTAGGTTTTATTTTATTTTTATTGATTTCTAGTGATTGTTAATCATTAAATTGTTATAAATATATTAAGCAAACATGTGCATTGACCAGTGCATTTTAAGGATGAGTGCTTCTCAACTGTATGTTTCAATACCACCCTAAGCAAAGTCTCCAATCCTTTAATTTTAGCAATTCAATATGTGTATTAGAAATTGTAAAATAAATTCCATAATACATTAGTTCATAGATAAAGCTTCTTTTTCAATTGGTTAAATTCATTGAAAGGGTCCCATTGGTACTTGCCAGTGATATTTATTGTCTTCATAGATTTGGTCCAATTTTTTTTTTTTTGACTATTAATGAATGAATTTGCAAAAATCAAGTACTTTTATAGAATTAAATTTGTAATGTTTATCTAGAAAGCTTCTCACTCTTGGAATAGTTTTCAAATTATAGTAGTGTCTAGCATAAAATGAATATGTTTGAGGTGCAAATCGTATGGACCAATGCTATACTATATATATTTTTATAAAAATACCAAAACTATTTTTATAACTTCATAATTTTCGTTATAAGAGCAATTTTATGACCCACGATTTTATTCTCTAGAATACTTTTATATCTTCCCTCAATATTGATTAAAATGCTTACCTTTAAAAAAAAAAACACCCTACTATATTCTAAGTTGTTTTGAAACCCATGTTTAAGTTTATTGTAATTCATGTTGCATAAATCTAAACATGGAAATCTCAGATTTCATATAAAATGAATTTTGTTCCCAACGTCATAAAGCATAATGTCACGTGCCGTCTTGTTTACAAGAGAATATTGCAAACATTCCATTTGAAGAGCTTCAGAAAGTGCGCTCTGATGGTCGAGAATCAACCCTTTCTAAATTCAAGCATGATGCCAAACCCTCAAGAGCTAACAAAAGCAGACCTATGGAAATGGGCAGCAAGAAGCCTGTTGTAAGGCTTAGGGAAGTTGTTCAAGGTGAGATATGTGAGGAAAATAAATGGGGCAGTATTTTTGTGAATTTTTACTGCACATGTATCACCAATGTGCTCTTAAAGTCTGAATAAATATCTTTAAGGCATGAAAACAAGAAAAATGGACCTCTAACAAAACTGCAATAAATACTTAAATAGGGGAACAAAAATGTAAACCATCATACAAACTACAACTACCACTTTATATGCATTCATTCACAGTTATTACTGGGTCCGTTTAAGTGCAATGCAACACAATACATAGACACATCAGACCCCAATTATCATATCGTTAAGATCCTCTTCAAATCCCTTTCTTATAATGGATCTTAGAAGGATGGTTAACGCATTGAATTAATTGTCTACATAGACATAAATTCACAGCATGCAGCCATGTTGCAAATGATTCAATGAAAAGCTGAGACCAATGTTGAAAGTTTCAGCTCAGAACAAATCCACAAGACCAGGGTACAAGTATTGGACTCGGCATAGAAAAAAAACTTAATCAAATATAATCATTCAAAATGAGGGTTTTTTTTCTTTTCCTTTCTGGCATTTCTACTTGACACCAGTAAAGTTTTCCACCCACTGCTGGAGAGTTTGAGTCACCTGCCAAGAGACAAACTTGGGCCTAGTTTGGCAGCAGAGCCAAGTTGTGTTTGAACCAAAATACCTGGAAGACTCTGCATTTTTTCCACTATGGCTTTGAAGAAGCAAGCTGAAAACCCCAATATAACCAAAAACAATAACCAAAGGATTAAGTTGTAAAAGTTAATAGAGAATCCTAATGACAATGATACAATATTCCAAGGTTTATATAAGTGACTTTGTTTCTCACATGCCTAACACTTTTCTCGTATTTAATCCCCTAAAGTTGCTTAGCCATCAATCTTCAATTTCTCGAGCCAGATCTAGTCTGAGAAAATATGTCCATTCCAACTCTGCTAATTAAGGTGCTAGATCCCTATCATCAAAACACTTAGAAAGACCCTTCATATTCTATACTGTCATGATCTGCTTCCCTAGAAATTTGGTTGGGTCATTTGATAACTCAAATTATCAAATCTGAAACTGAAATATAGTTGGCATGGCTTGCGAGCTGCACTATTAGTTGTCAAAGGTGTTCTTATGCCTTAGACTTGTGGATCATGCATCCCTTTTGAAACAAATGAAATTCTCTGTATAATTAAGAATGTAGGTCCCTATTTCTTTAGTCACAACAACAGCATGACCATTTAACATATATTTTATTTCAAAATTTTGCATTTTGTATGTTTAGGCTTTTGAGAAGCCTAATTAGGTAAACCACCCAATACCAAAAACGAATTTGAAAACTTGTTACACCAATAACACAGCCAATTTTACCAACCATTCATTTCGACTCGTAATTAATCTCACTGGCAAATTTTCTCATTCAAGAAATTTTATAAGATATATCACTGAAGAAAACAGATCAGATATTACAGTGTAAATAAAAAAAACGCAAAATCAAATTTTCTATGGAAACAGCTTTCAAAATCCAAACAGTTCCAAGAGGATTTCACTAAAACTAAATCTTCTACTATGAAAACACAGCTCAATTCCTTCCATTAGTCCCCTTCATCACATCTCATTTATAAGATTTCTAGCTCGTTTCAAGCACAACTATCTCCATGAACAGCATTGCAGACACAATGCTTAATTTTTACAAGATGACTAACTTTTCACAACAATGTGCAGAGAAATTCAATGCATGGAGAGCAGAAACAATTAACATTATACACATGAAATAAATAGATTAACAACTTCCAAGCTTGTTAAATGCAATAATATTCTTACTGCAATTATTCCAAATTCACACATGAGAAGTCTCTTCCTATAAAAAGTTAAAGCCAATCCAAAAGAAATATTTTCTTGCTGTGTTAGTCCAGTTTCACTCGTTGCTATGTCATTGCATTCTATTTTCTACTTATAACAAAACAGTGAAAATATACATACATTCTCTAGCTCCAAATCCCAAGTCTCCAATATTTGCTGGAAGCCTGGTTTCCCCATGGTAAAATTCTCATAGAATTTCTGTTCAATTTGCAGAGGGCTACCAAGATAAAGATGCCGGAGAGCTTCATCGTATGTCTCTGAAAGAAGACTCGGTTTCTGTGTACCATTGACCGAGTTTCATTCCAGGGAAGAGAGGTTTCTGTGTATCTGTGTACCATCACTTTAAATGTCTTTTGATCTGCGGGGTTAACCACAATGTTGAGACACGGCCGCATCCGCAATGGAGTGGTTTTGTCGGCCCATGTTTTTTTTTTTCCTCAGATTGCCACAATTAATGAACGAATAGGGTTTTATTTCTCATCTAGGAAGAGAACCATAGCTTTTGGACATCTTGAAATTAAGTATTCAACCAAAAAAAACAGATCATGTAACCATTTTTATCAATCTCACCTTGATCTGTTACATTAAAACTGATAAAAGCAACAAGATTGAAACCAAGTATATGCACTAAACCAATTCTGCTTTTCTGGAAAGCGAATGAAAATATCACTTTAATATAAAATTATAAACAAGAGATTTTGCTCTGAATCTTTGAATTTTACATATTTTCACAAATATAAAGTCACAGATAGACCTACAAAACCTCTAGAGATCAAACCACATACAAATATGATGCCGATGGCATCCAGAAGTTGCGCCCCCCTGCAATGTTAAGCCGATTTAGGCAATGAATTGATGAAAGCATTATAAGAAGAATCCAGATCAAATAACAACTAACGGGCCTGCTGTTCGGTTAACTCCTCCGATGCCCCCATGTTCTTCAACCTCGAAATCCATTCTCTAGCTTTCACTTTACCCTCAAACTAGGGCTTCCAATAAGCACAAAAATAATCTACAACATTCCTTCCTTTGCTAATATGGATTCAAGCTTATGATTATCATACTGCAACTCCGACCCTCTGATTACGGCTTGCTATAGTCATTTCAAAACCTTGAGACTAGGCTAAAAAAATGCCTCTCCAACTTACGGTCTTGTATTCTTTACAAGGTGACTCTTTCGTCGGATTAAAGGATTGCTTTTATACCACTAAAGGCATCCCAAACGGGCCTCGCTTTTCTTGACAATTGAAACAAAATTTGCGGCCTAGGATAGGCCTCTTCTAGGGCTTCCTGTAAGAGGTTTCAATGCCTCTAATTTCTTATGGATTAGATTCCTCTACAATGCGATGTCATTGGCTAGCTGTAGTGAGTGTTATTAGTCCATGAACTTGTGATTACCTCTTAAGTGAGCTTATACAATCCTATATACCTCAGAAATTTCAGATTCCAAGTGTTGGACACCTAATCCTAATGGGTTAGTGTGGAAGTCGAATGGACAAAAGCAGTCCAAGAGACCTTGGGATCTGAAACCCAAGAGTCACATATTTGTACTATAAATGTATATCTATTGTTAATAAAAAAATGTACTCACTGATTTATCTTTCCCATTCTTTGTTGTCCATGTGTGTTTAACATGGTATCAGAGCAGGCGAATTCTGGCCCTGCTCATATTTGAGCCACTTGTTTTGTGGTCTCTATGTATATGTCATTTGTGCAGACCTTCCAGTTCTGCCCATTACCTATAAAGCTCCATTAATTCATTGTTTGTCAGAAATCTGCTGACTCTGGCTATTTTTAGCCTCTCTGTCTGACCCTGGAAATCATACTTGCGCTCTCTCTCTTCTGCGTTACTTGCGCCCTCTGTCCTTTAAATTATGCCTGCGCTCTTTACTGTTTATAAACGTTCTGTAAAAGAAGCGTTGTCCTGACAATTTAAATTTCTTTAGCTGTCGCTGTCACTGTCATCTGACTGTTCGCAGAATACGCAGAACCGTTGCATCAACGTCAAACGAATCTTGCCCGGCAACGATGGTTCAAACATGGAGCGTTACAACAATGGCGATGGCCCTGGGCATCAGGAAATGCAGGGATTTAGCGGATTTTCTTATAACAGAGACTATTTTTTCGCTGCGGAAAGGAAAGAAATATTAATACACAGCCAGAACGGGAAGGAATGGAGGTCATGGTTCACAGCCGTAAAAGGGTTTTCAGATTTTTAGATTTTCTCCGAAATTGAAGACTGAAGGCAAAGAAGAAAAAGGCTAACCTGCTTGACGCTCAAGCTATGGAGAATACGGATGGATGCTTGGTTATATTTCCTGACTATGTTGATCAACTTCATACTACTAGAAGCCCCGACTTTCTGGTTTTGAGCTCTAGTCATGGGATATGACCACTGTCACATTATGCCGATGGTATTATCATGGGCGTTCTCGATACAGGAATATGGCCCTCCTCGCCATTGTGATCCTTTGTTATGAACGATCGTTCATTTTCTAATGTTTCTGTCAATTTTCATGGCGGTGCACCTTCTGTTTGTATATTGTTATGAACCCCTCGGCAACGCAGTGGAACCGGGGTCTGTGTGCGCAGTTGGATATTTAGTTGATATTTCAGTGTCTACTTGTGTATGAAGTGTCTACTTGTTGTCCACCTCCATCTACGTCCGGCGATGAAATTATAAACATTCTTGCTATTGGAAGCATTGAAACAATAGCCTGCAACGTACCCTCTGTTCTCTGCCATATTATCTGCAAGATTTTGTCCAAACCAGCCCTTACAGTGGATGTTCAACATAGCTGCAAAGGTTTTGAATGGTTCTGTTGTGCGTTGAAGACCACCTGTAGCACGATTTTCTCTCTCCCTTAGTGAGTCGAGTCACTCCCTTTTATTTGCTAGGCAAGCGGCCACTATACGAACGAGCTTCCTGTGGAACAAAGGCATCGAATCTTTCATCTCCGCTGAAAGTCGTGGTTAACGGTGTGCTGGAGGATGGTATATTGGCTCATATATAAGAAGACTGTGCGTTGCATGACTCTGCATACGTATATTTGTTTTGTAAGTTGGTTTTTGTGTTGAAGCCGTTATATGCATTGGTAAATAGCGTTGAATGCCATATTAAATTCCTTGCCATATTATGTTGAATTTTGGATAAGTGCATTGAGTTTTTGGAACTGGAATCAAAACTTTGGGTCAACTTTCAGTACAAACACATAAATATCAACCTAGAGCTGATAGAGCAGAAAAGCAGTGCTACCAATTTCTGCCAGTGGTTGATGTGCATCTCTAGCCTCTTACTCAGGTTCATTGATAGACTCAAATTCCTTCTGCTCTGCAATTATTGACTCCTTATGGTATTCAGCATTCAGTGTTGTTTCTAGAAGTGATACCCTCTTTTGTATATCTCTTAATTGGGCAAGAAGACTCTCTGAAGATCCAGCTTGAGGCAGCTGGCTTCTCTTCTCAGTTGCCAATGTTGCAGTTGCTGCTGCCCCAGTTGTGGAACTGTATTTAAAACTCATTATAGTTTTTGTTCCTTGATTCATTTGCTGCACATTTACAAAGGATTTTTCTGTGTCTTTGTATTGTGAGTGGGCGTCACTTTTACTCATTGAGTCATAGTTGTAATCAGTGTTTTTAAAGGGGTGTAATTTTGACAATGAAGAATATGCCTCGAATTACTGAAGTATTAGAGTTCTTAAAAACTCTGATACATTCCTCTAATCATGAAACATTCCAAATCAGCAAAGGCTCTCTCTCAGAAATTCAAACATGTCTACAATATGCACAAGACAAAGTTGATTTTTTGCAGCTTGAAACACAGCTACAGCAAGAAGAATTAAAACGAAGGAGTCATTCTGAACCTGTTTCTGTTCAGAACATTGAGACAACCACCCATCAGCAGCAAGTCAATAATGTTACTGTTCATTCAAATAAAGCAGCAGTTGTACATGCAGATGCAGAAACTCAGACTGCACTTCCCAAGCTCATCATCAGACCTTGGGAACAGCTTGTCCACAACAAGCACAGAACTGGTCTTGGATATGACAAGGACTTGTCCTTTCATATTCCAGACTACTCAAAGCCCATTCAGTTTCAGAGTGCTGGATTCATTGATGACAGTTCACCTGCTTCTCATGACAGTTCAGCTTCAGCTGTTCCAGAATCTGCCCCTCTTCCACAGCAGCAACAACAACAACAAAAACACATTGTGAAATGCCAACACTGTGACCGAGTTGGCCATTTGAAAGATCACTGTTTTGATCTTCATCCATGTAAGCACTGTCATAAAACCAGTCATTCTTCACACAGATGCTTCAGAAACAAACGTCCTGCAAGAACAAAGATTCATCTTGGATGGATCGCTTCTTGGCAATGGGCATCAATAGCAAAGAAGATATTCCAAACACATGTCAGAACTTGTTCCAGAATATTGAACAGTCTTGCAGTTGAGTTTTCTCCATCTTCTCACCTTGTATCTGACAGGGGGGAAATGATGGTCATCTACAAGCTTCAAAGCCACATCAAGCGAGCCTGAGCCACAACCTGTCACACCAGTTTCAAAGTTGTAGCCAGAGACAAAGATGCCCGTGAACATGCCTTCAGTTGGCAATCTGGGACACTTCCTCTAGCAGAAGACTTCAGCTTCTTGCCAGTTTTGGAAGCATTCCAGGAACACAATTGAGAACACTTCCTCTAGCAGAAGACTCCAGCTTCTTGCCAGTTTTGGAAGAGTTCCAGGAATTGCATTAAGCATTCCAGAGTTGTTGGTCATCCTTAAACCATCACAGGTTGAGACTTCCCTTTTCAGGTTGAAGTTTTACCTTTTATGTTGGGTGAGACCTCCCTTTTATGGTTGAAGGTTTCCCTCTTTAAACAATAGGATCACTTCCTCTAGCAGAAAACTTCAGTTTCTTGCCAGTTTTGGAAGAGTTCCGGGAACTGCACTAAGCGTTCCAGTGTTGGTGGTCATCCTTAAACCACCACCCTTTATACCAACATTTCATAGAGCACATTCAGCCTAGTGCTGCCATGCATTTTTTGCACATTTTGTATTACAGCTCTCTTCTTGGACTCATACATAACCCTTCGGATTAAGGGGGGGAATGTTGGACACCTAATCCTAATGGGTTAGTGTGGAAGTCGAATGGACAAAAGCAGTTCAAGAGACCTTGGGATCTGAAACCCAAGAGTCACATATTTGTACTATAAATGTATATCTATTGTTAATAAAAAAATGTACTCACTGATTTATCTTTCCCATTCTTTGCTGTCCATGTGTGTTTAACACCAAGCCCTGGACTGCGGCCTAATTTCAGAGGTTTGATCTCGTTGAAATTTTACTCAAGAATATCCCATAAATTATCCTTCTAATTTGGATCTTTATCTAGCTATCTCGGCCTTAAAAACAATCATTTTTTTCTTGGCTTCTTGGAACAATGAAAAAAAATCCCTACAATGATCTTCCAACTACCATACTCAGGGCCGACCAAAAGATCCGAAAGCGCGGGGTATAACTAATCCACCGCCACCATATTAAGCTTTAGAGAATCCATTGAGGTAATAAAATGTTGTACGCATTCGACGACAGCAGCGGCTGTGCCCAAGTCTGACGATGAGGCCCTGTGTTAAACGGTGGCCGGAATCCCGGAAACAAGTAAGCGATTCACAGCAACAGGGCAATCCATCTTGTAGGTTCCCATGAATCCCTCAACACTTGGGACTGTATCTTTCAGAGAAGTTGTTAGGGTTTTAAATTGGGCAATCAGCTATGTGCATTCTAGTTCGTAATCTTTTGAGGAAATTACGTCACGGACATACGCCTTCTCCAGTTTCTCCATAGTTCTTATGATTGCAAAGAGGTTTGCGGAATTATCATACATTTCACACTCGCGTTTATCGTTCCATAATTTTACCTCCCTCGCCATATCAGCCGCCATAATTTTAACTGAAAGTCTTTAAATAACAGAGAAATCCCCGCGAATTTTGATGCTCTGTGCATCTAATAGGGTTTCATTTGGGTTTATAAATTGTTTCATTTGGGTTTATACAACGAGGTTGCAGGGTAGAATCTAGCGTTGATTCATCAGTCAGGTTGTAACAACTAGGTAGGGTTTGGGAATCGCGTGGTGCGAGGATGTGGTACAAGCCTGCTGATGGTCTACGGTTGAACTGCTAGTTTTTTTTTTTTTTTTGAAACTTGAGTAATTTGATTTTAGAGAAATACCCACATAGCAAACAAAACTAGTTATGCATGCATGGGCCCATAGGCCTCAAGGGTTCAACTTGTGCTCTGATACCAAGTGTAAGGACCATATCCAGACTATATACATTTTTTAACACAGCTAATGTTTACACTATTCAAGTGTCAGGACCATATCCAGACTATATACATTTTTTTTTTTTAAACAGCAAATGCAACCAGTAAAGAAATGCATTGAAATTCAAATTTATTTAACACACACATTCCTGCCACTCATTTCAGGAAACATATCATAACATTTTCATACTTTTAACTAAGATCAATAGTAATGAAATACATATGTACCGTTCACCAGAAGGCGAGACTCCACTTGCTCTGCTGTTGCTGGTATTCCCTTGTAGCTGGTCACCTCCGCGAGTGAATGATGACGCACTTGATCCGAATGCGAAGACCCACCGGTTAACCTCCCAGCCTACTCCTTGGGTACTCTTCTTCCCCGCGGACCCCCGAGCTGCAATGGGGTTGTACAATGGAGGATAGCACTAGCTGGTAGAGGAGAGCACACCTTGGCTCCAGAGTCCCCTCTCTAAAATCCTCTACCTCATCAAACTCACTATAGCTTCGTATTCACTGCTCTGACATCATCTCCATCCAACAATAGGGTTCCCCCAAAAAGTCCCTTCTCCCATGGCTTGCCCCTTCTTTTATAAGAGTCCTCCTAGATGACACTTAGCATGTCTTGCATAATTATATTTTTTTTTATAATTCAATAGTTTGATTATTCACCTACCCATGTGTCACTCTCTCATCAAGGGTCACCCAAAATTATTTACTTAACTTTTTATTTAAAACTAATATTTTCCTCACCTCAACAAGATTCCTATTTTTTCTCCTAGTTGTCTCTTTATTCCCCCCTTTTATTCCTTAATTTGTGTTCATTACTTGAAGTCAATTACTGAGTCAAGATTTTATCCCCAATCTACTCCCTAATTTAACTCAGGTTATCTCTTAGATGGATATTCTTATGTTGGTTGTTGACACATGGAGCTTCTCTACACTTCTCTAAATTTAATTTATTATCCTCATTTTAATTCACCTTCCTCTTTTCTTAATTAGGTTTAAATTAGTTTAGGATTAATCTTTTCCTTACAATTATGTTTGTCTTTCCCCTTTTCCTAATTAAACCACATAATCTTCCTAGTACTTTCCAACATGGGAAGGATAGAGTTTTTAAGGTACTCTATTTTAATTCTTCCTATGATCCTCCTTATTCCAAGTTTTATTTTTGATTTAATTACATTGGTTTCTAATCATTATTTACCCTTGATGTAAATTTACCTAGTTTTCATTCCTTGCTTATATTTATTTATTATTATTTATTTTTAATGATTCCAAGGGTGCCAAGTTTGGTTGTGCCCTTCAAGAACTTCCATAGAAGTTCCAAGGGTGCCACACCTAATAGTTTATTTGTGATGTCAAGGGTGCCAGTTTGGTTGTGCCCTTCAAGTTTGGTTGTGCCCTTCCTAGAAGTTCCAAGGGTGCCACACCTAATAGTTTTTTTTGTGATGCCAAGGGTGCCAAGTTGGTCGTGCCCTTCAAGAAATTCCCCTGAAGTTCCAAGGGTGCCACACCACTTGCCCTTCAAGCATCCAGTGACTACGAGGGGAAAGTATAGTGCAACATCATAGACCACTATCATCTCTTATGTTGCCTGCTATAGTGAGACTAATGGTGTCGGGGATCAAGGAATCTGCCTTGATGCGCGCCCTCTGGTAAAGTCCTCATGAGTGACCCAACTTTGGGACCTGCCCTCATGGCATCGTGATCTTCAAGGCGAAGGTGTTTCAACTTCCACCAAGTCCTCACATCCACTGGGAGTGCTAGCGGGTGGATCAGGGACTCTATCCACCCCTCCCATGTAGTTCCATCCACTTGTACAACCCCATCACCCATAGTGAGTCATTCGGTCAAGCAACTAATCTGGTGCCTGCAACCATTAATATATCATCAGAATATAGTTAAAAATATATGGCAGATTCTAAGATCGACTTAGACTTTCAAAGATAAAATAATATGAATTTTCGTCAAACCAGGTGTCATCAACTCGTCATATGCGAGTGCCTTGATGGTTTCCTGCCATTCTCAATAATAATTAGTAACAAGGTTTTTCAATGTTAGTCATTGCCATTATAGCATCATTAAAAATTCCCTAGTCATTCACATCATTGTCCATTGTAAGCCTGAACTAAGAAAGTAGTCAACATAGGGGACACATCCATCATGGCTATCATCATTAAACATCAATGGAAACATACATGTTTCATTAAGCTATCAACGTCGTAACATCAATAGAAATATACCTATTCATCAAATTTATCATCATCTGCTTTTAGTAGAGAGCATACATATTCTTTACTACCCTCATCATCATAAATTCAAATAGAGACCAAACTTACTATTTAATGTTGCAATCATCAAAATACCGATAGATAAGATACATAACCATTCATGCTATCATAATATCAATGGAAAGCATTCATAAACATCACAACCATGAATATCTCAATCGCTAATAATAGTGTCATGTGCCCGGATCCTCAACCTGAGGTCCTCCTAGAATCAAGTATCTAAGATATGTCATATTAGGGTCAGAAAACTAGAGTGGGCACTACACTTTCCAAGCATTTTCGTTGCCTCCAACATGACCTCCCGTAACCCCTAAGTGGCATTTCCATAAAATATTATTCTGTCATGGTCCAAAACACATTGACATGGGATTTGATTAGGTCCCATTTTATACAGCTGGCCTACAATAAGCTGATAATCGATAGGACAGACAACTATATGTCTCTTTTAAGTCATTGTATAATCATCAGGGCACTTACCAGTTGTGAGAAAGAGTGCAATATCCTCCAAATAATTTGGCACTACTTCAACTTTGAATAAATGTGCATCAGGAAATTGGTCATCAATGGATCCACCAAATTCAGCTGATTCCAACTGTGACAAATTTTCTAGGCTCACATTTTTTCATTGGGCTTAACAATAACTTCAAATGAAAATTCTTGAAATAATAAGAGTCATTTTCATATCCTTTCCTCTAAGACAGGTTTATTAACTAAATAATTCAGAGTAGAATGATCTGCAAAGAATTTAAAAGGACCACCCAAAAGATAATGTTTGAACTTATGTAATGAATACACCATGGAAAGGGCTTCCTGATCAGTAGTTATATAGTTTTTCTCAGCAGTAGACATTTTTCTACTAGCCAAATTAACTTCTCCAGTCTGGGTTAAAATAGCTCCCAACGCAATCCATGAAGCATTTATATGGACACGGAATTCTTTATTCGAGTTTGGATACACCAAAATTGGTGCACTTGTAAGCTTCTCCTTCAGTGTATTGAATGCAAAGTCACATTCAACAATCCAATCAAATCTCTCATTTTTTTTCAATAATTTCTCTAATGGTTTAGTAATTAGAGCATAATTACAAATGAACCTGCGATAATATCCAGTGTGCCCCAAATTTGACCTTAACTGTTTAACACTAGTCAGTGGTTGCATATTCAATATGACCGCAACCTTGGAAGGATCTACACATACTCCTTACTTACACACTATATGTTCAAGGACCGTTCCAAAAGGAACAACAAAAATACACTTCTTTAAGTTTAGAGAAATCTATAATTGCCTACGATGATAAAACATGACCTTGAGAAAACTAGAATGTTTCTTCAACAAACTATACATCGTCCAATCATCCATATATAACTCAAGGAAACTATGCATATAGTTGCAGAATGCAATAGTCACAATCCTCGAAAACATAACGAGAGAATTATTTAGGCCAAACGACATAACATTTTAGGCATAAGAACCTGTTGATGCCTCGAAAATCGCTGCAACAACATTGGGGATAACCACCCGGTCCGGACCTTAGTACAACTCCTTTTCCGTTTGGAATAGTGGCTCCGACTGGGGATAATGGGACCAGTTCCAAAAAGTGGATAAACGGGATGAATGGATGATTTATAAACTAAGCTAGCGGTGAGCGAATAACTAAAACTATTAACAAGAATACATTAACTATGATCTATCCGGGGGGACTTATTGAGCTCTAAAGTGCAGCGCTTGATGATCCGTGTCTATAAACAGCATATAGATGACTCTATTTAACAGACATAGACATTATTTCATTCATGATTACTATGCTTAAATAGTTAAGCAAAGCGATTGAAGCGATATTACCACACTTATCATTTATATCATTGACATATACATGATTAAAAAGAAGGCACATCATAAAACATCCAATAGTGGAATGAATGTAGATCTGTGTTACAGTGCATGCATATAATCAATAATAGCAAGAATAATCACATAACAATTCATATGAAAGGAATGATTTCAGACATAGATAGAAATACCATATGAGTGCTTGCCACTCCCAATATCAATCGCTACTTGTAATTCTTCCTTCAAACGCAGAAAATATTCTCAACAAAGACAATAGTGCACAATTGCATAAAAACATCCTTGTTGAATTAAGAACAACTGGTCCAGTTTCTCATAAAGAATATTGACTGAAGCAAATAGTGCAAACTTCAGTCTTTAAGTCTGGTACAAAACTTTACGACCCTTTCCAAAACAATGAAGGGTCTATAAATACTAAATTAATCTAAATATCTAATAAACTGAAATCCTACTAAATCGGTATCAATAAATTTTGATCCTTTTTTCCTCAGCGATCTGGCACTCGGCGGCATGATTCATCAAGTAGGCTGCTTGCTTTAAATCTGAGCTGACTTATCGCAAGCATTGGCTCTACTTCAGGAGGTTTGTTGTGCGCCGAACTGAGCTGGGCGGCATAGGTGGCATCCTGAATATCGGGAATCATATACCGATGCATTTGTTAGGCACTTAAGGGCGGCTCTCTGTGTATGCGGCTTTACAGGAAGAAACAATATGTGTCCCAGGTTAAACTGTTAATCCCAGCAATTAATCTCCCCTTTTCCTCTAAATCAGGGTAACATGATTGCTCAAAGTGTTCGTTGTTGTCAACTTTCCTGGTGTGCATTGGGGAGATCATGTTTGATAAATAGAGAGTGTTATTAACCAATTCAACTAGATTGTTGGAAGTTGTTTACATCTTGAAGCTGCCCTCTCTGCTCTCATTAACTAGGACTGCCATTCCGTAAAGAGTATATCTTTATGTGTTTCTAGATTTCTGGGCGAATTCGCTGCTTGTCCTTGATCAGAATCTTTCCAGTCAAGAAATGCAGCTATGGTTTCCTCAGCTTGATCTAATTCAGTTCTGGCCTTCTCTACCTTCTTATTTATGGATGCCGTTAATTCACACAGTGGCTCTGCCTGGGCGATTTGTTGACACAGAAGCCTAATTTAAGATATTAATGCAGTGTTTATTTGTAATGCTTCTGCTCTAAATTCAGCCACTTGTGGAACTCCCTTTGTCTTTTCAACCTGTGCTGATAATTGAGCGATTTGATCATCCTTTGTTTTCAGCATTAGTTCATTCGCGGCCTTTAATTGTGCCAATGCCTCTGATAATTCTTTTTGCTTTTGGATCACACTTTGGTCGATCCTTTGCTTTTCTGCCTGCAATTGTTGAGTTAGTTGATTATTTAATTGTTGTTGCGTCAACAATTGCTGCTCCGCCTGTTCTGCTTTCTGCTGTGCTTCGGTCAGCTGTGTCTGTAACGAGAAAATCTCTTGATCCTTGGTTTTCAATAGAAGACTTACCTCCAATGCCTTATCAATTGTTGCTGCTGAATAGGCTCCCGCATACTACGACAGTTTTGTCAGGTCGTCGGAGGGGTCAAATTCCTCCTTCCAAACCACATTGCCCGTAACAGTTTGCTCTGGGAAAAGGGAAGGTTGATCAGTCCTTCTTCTTTTCCTTTGTCGTTTAACCACTGCTTTATGCCTTGGGCTGTAGAAAACATCCAAGGGAGGAATATCTTCTACCTGCAAAATGATTTGGTCGGAGGGGTCCTTTGGTATTACCTCAACTTCTTTAGAAATGGGTGGGCTCTGGTTCCACTTAGAACCTGAGGTGAAGTGATGTCCTGCGTATCCGTTGTCTTGGAAGTGTTTGTATCCTTTGAACATTCCAACCCACTGATGATGGAATCAAATTGCTTCCATTCCTGGAGCAATTTAGGGTCAATACGAGTATCTATATTGACATCAATGGTGGTTTGTTTTTGCTTTTCGGCTTGGGACTCCTTCCGCACCTTTTCCAGTTCCTTCTTCTGCCTTTCCTCCTGCTCTTTTCTTTGCTGTTCCTCCTGCTCTCTTCTCTGTTGTTCTTCCTGTGCTCTCTTCTGGCTCTCTTCTCTTTCTTTTCTCTGCCTCTCTTCCTATTCTTTCCTCTGCTTTTCCTCTTGTTCTTTCTTATGATCCTTTGTTATAACCGGAGGTTCCTTTGACTGTTGCCGACCAGGCTCGCTTGATGATGTCGCTGGGGTTGTCGCTAGTAAATCTAGAGGCAGAGTTTGCAACCTCTGTTCTCTAAGTTTATTAAATTCAGTCAACCCTTCATCCTTATATTTCACTTTGGCGAATGCTTTAACCTGATTTATTGTCTCATCTGAAGAGAACAGGTCGTCAAACATATCTTCTTTATGGTCAAATCTTGTCAATTTGGCATGTTCTAGTGCATTATAGACAACTTTGTTTGGATCAAATGGCCTATTTGGGAGAGTCGCCAGAGTTAAGGATTGAATCTTTGTGGCTTCCTTTTCTGCATGTTTGAGATCATGCAGAGTATAGACACCACACCTCAATGACCATTTGCCTTAGATCATCAGCCCTGAATGACCCGAAAATTTCTCCGTCTCTGGTGCTAAAGGTTCTATCCAGGATGGGATTTCTTCAATCGCTAATCGCACTACGTCTGTGTAGGGGAGATTTTCTCCTAGCTGCTATCCCGGTGAAGGAAGGAATCAGCTAAGTCCTTGAGCGTACCCTCAGACTTCGGGGTTAAATCCACAGTACTTCTACTGTTGTCACTGCTGGTTCTTCGGCTTCAATCAGGTTGTAGGTACCTTGCCAAGTAACTCTGACGAGACCCAAACATGTAGTATCAGATATCAATCCCTTCTTTTTGTCCACGACAGCTTGTCCTGCAGCTGGTGTAGCGGAAGCGCCTGTGGTCTTCTTGGATTTCTTCCCCATTTTGCTTGAGCTTTCTCCTTTGGATGAATTCTGCATAGAGGCGAAAATAAACGTAACACAGAGATATGCCAATGAAAATCCAATATGGGAAAGATATATTGATCAAAGCGTGCTGAGAGATTAACTCTTAAAAGTGGCCGCGGATACAATCCATGGGAAGATCTTACAATTACATTAAATGGCCGTTTAAAAACCTGCCACCCCTTAAATTCCCATTATACCATTATTCGGCCGAATGACCCGTTTAAGCGTGCTATGGATGTTTTGGCGGTTGGGCGCAGGTGCATCATTGCTTAGCAGATTAAGCTTTAAATATGATTTGATCATAATATCCCTCCATTTAACAGCTTTTTTGAAATCCGCGCTATATCATAATCGGGCGTCAGGAACACTTAAATCCTTATGTTGACAATTTTGAAACCCCGATCGCCGATAGCGATATCGCATCGCATTGGGAGAATAGGTATTATATAAACATATGGATAGCATACCACCGATCGCCGATAGCGAAATCGCATCGCATCGGGGTGAATGGGCATAACAATGTGCATAAATAGTGTATCGCCGATTGCCGATTGCGATATCCCATCGCATCGGGGTGAAAGGGTTGGGATGCTTTAAGACTGCGTAAAGAGTATCGCTGATAGCCGATAGCGATATCGCATCGGCGGGAACCCATATGTCACTTATTTGTGTTTTCTATGTCATTGCGATATGCGATCTTGCGATCGCTTTATCGCAATGATAAAAGATTGTTTTATTTGATCAAAAATGGGTTTTTTAAAAGGTTTTATATAATGTCTTCATTTGGTTTGTGGACCTTTTTCAAATAATGCAATATTGATACCAATTAACTTCTAAAGGGACCCATTTCATATGATAATTTTGTAAATATAAATGATATGAAATGGGGGGTTGTTGTATGGGCACAACAATTGGCGATTCGCTGGAAGAACCAGTTATCTCTGAAAAGCATAGAAATACTTAAACTTTTGCAAAATAGAGTTCTAATCAAAGGGGAAAATTCTAATATAACTAGGTATATATGCATTCCAAGTAAAATGAATCTATTTTTGCTAATTTCCTCTCTTTTTTAAGAAAATAGATACATTCTAAGTTTTAAATAGGCCTCTATTGGTTTATAATGATAAAACAGAAAACCTTTCCAAATCAGCTTTTATAGTGAGCTCTTCTGTCATAGGTAGAGCCTCTGCTGCCAGCAAACGTTTATAGTTTCGGCAGGGATACCTTTTAACCATGCTATTGTCCATTGTTCCATCCAATTAAGAGTGTGATTAACAGAATGAATTCAAAACATGTTTTCATATTTTGTATTTCATTTCCTTTTTCTGTTATTGATAAGATAAAAAGCCATTGTCCTGGTTTGGTGGCCAGCTATTGACAATGCCATTCACTAGTAGTAATTTAACCGAACAAGCTGGCTCGTGATGAGACCCCTTGTCTTATAATTCTAAGCCATTACCCTGTTTTGGTATGCAGTTTTGGTAATGTCGGTTAAACTATTTCCCTATGAACATGGTAAGTAGGCTTGTAATAAGACCTCTTATCTTTAATATCAGATATTTTAGAATTACACTCTGAGTAATCATAAACTTTAGTGAATGGGATGAACAATCTTCTCCTTAAGAGTAAATGGATGACAGGGTAAGAGTTGAAGATGCTGAAATTGGATTAGCTTCTATCTTGATATTGATAACCTTTTGAGACCAATTTGAAAACAGAAAATGATTTACAATACTTTTAAACTTTGAGAGGAGTTCACAAAACTTGAAATGTGGTTTCAAAATACAATGATACCTAATTTCCTAGAAATTATCCCTTTTGGTTAAGAGTTCTAATATTTTAAAAGCAAATATCACACTACTTTTGTAGATTAAATTTTTCAAACACAGCAAAGGTCAATAGTAGATACCTTACAACATTATTTTCTACAAATCTTACAAACTACAAAAATCTATCAAACTAAAAGGAGAAGGGGTTACCTCCTCAATTAAAGAATTTCTTCAAGATAAGGCCATTAACAGGGAGAGAATCTCTCAACCCTGATAAGTCTTGCAATATAAAGGTCGAATGGCCTATCTTTTCACAGATCTGAAATGGTCCAAGCCACATCTTCTGGAACTTGGTGTGTTTTCCCTTGTCCTCATGGGCTTTGTCCCATTTCAGAACTAAATCACCGACTTGAAATTGTTTTGAACCGGATGAGACTGAATCAAAAGCTGCCTTGATGATTTGCTGATGTTTGGCATGAATGACCCTGGCTTTTTCTCTTTCCTCTTCTAATTTTAGAATTTGATCATGTCTAAGTTGAATAGAAGAAGAAGGAGTTTCCTCAATGAACTGAACTAGGGCTAGAGAAGGAAGAACAAGATTTGTGGGTAGTACTGCTTCTTTCCCATACACAAGGTTGAATGGGGAAAATCCTATATAAGCTTTCTGTGTTATCCTATCAGCCCATAAAGCAAACATTAAGGATTTATGCCAGTTTTTATGATTCTATTCGATAGTTCGCTTAATGATTTTGATAAGATTTTTATTAGTAGATTCCGCTAAACCATTGCCCTGGGGATAGTAATTAGCAGAATATTTCAATTTAAATCCTCTTTTAATAGCGAAATCAAACATAGCATTGCCTGAGAAATAAGATGCATTATCAAAAACAAGAGCATTTGGGACACCAAACCTGGTAATGATGAATTGATCTATGAATTCAATGATTGCTTCAGAATTTGTTGTCTTCAAATGGTTTGCCTCATCCCACTTAGTAAAATAATCGGTAGCAGTAAGGATATACTTATGCTGTTTGGAAGACGGTGGAGTAATTTCCCCAATGATATCCAATCCCCATTGCTCAAATGGTTGTTCAACGTTGACTAGTTGCAGAGGGAAAGCTGGTTTACGTTGTCTTCCACTAGAAGTTTGGCAATTGAGGCATTTCCTTACATACTCGTGGGCATCTTTAAACAGAGTAGGCCAATAGTATCCAGCATGAATAATTTTTTGAGCTGTTGTGTCAGCTCCAAAATGTCCTCCTGCTGGTCCATCATGTAACTCCTGCAAAACCTTTTGTGCTTCAGGTTTCTCAAGGCATCTTAATAAGATAGAATCATAATTCTGCCTAAAAAGCACATCATCAATAATTGTAAAATTCTTTGCTTTTAACCTAATGGCCCTTTTGTTCTTGTAAGACAGGTTTGGAGGTGCATAACCATTCTTTAAATAAAAGATTAAATCTGCATATTGAGATTCAGAATCAGTAACTTTATCTGATTGATTTCTTCAGTTTGATCTGTATCGCTTGATTCTGGAATGTTGGATGCTCCTGCCAATATCCTGCAAAAACCTTGGCCCCTAACAATCTTTGCTGGCCTAATTTCTAAGTCATACTCTTGAAGCGCTGTGACCCAATTTGCCCTTTTTTCACCCAGTTCTTTTTGGATTAATAGTTGCCTAACTGCAGGGAAAGGAACTATAACTTTTGTGTGGGTTTTCAAAAGGAAGGGTCTATAATGCTTGACTGCTTTAAATACAGCAAAGGCTTGTTTTTCTACATCGGAGTAATTTAATTCAGCACCCTGAAGATTTGAGCTAAAAAATGAAATGGGTGCTTCCAAATTGTGATCATTTAGTTGCGTGAGTACTGCAGCATACGACGAGTTGGATGCGATGGTATACAATGTAAAATGATTAGAAAAATTTGGAGTATTTAAGGCTGGGGCATTGATAATTGATTGCTTGATTAGATCAAAAGCTTCTTTTTCTGTTGATCCCCACTTAAAGACTGAATTTTTCTTAATCATTGTTTGAAGTGGCAAAATAATTTGAGAAAAATCTGGAACAAATCTTTTAACAAAATTGATCTGGCCTAAAAATGACTGCATCGATTTTTTATTGTGTGGGAAAGGGATTTCAGAGATTTCTTTGATTCGATCAGGATCAATATAAATGCCATCTTTGGACACAATAAAACCCAAGAGATTTCCTTGATCAAGAGCAAAGAAAGACTTTTTAGGGTTAAGAGAAATACCATATCTTTTGCAACGTTGAAAAATTTGATTTAGATCATGCAAATGATTATACCTCTCCTTAGAGAATACAGTAATATCGTCTAGATAGACGACTACTGTTCTATTAATCAACCCTCTAAAAGCTATATCCATAGCTCTTTGGAATGTCGCTCCTGCATTTATAAGTCCGAAAGGCATTTTCTGATATGCATATGTTCCCCATTTTGTTCTGAATGTAGTTTTAAGCTGGTCATCAGGATGAACCAGGACTTGGTTATATCCTGAGAAACCATCTAGAAAGGACATCAATTCAGAGCCTGCTACTGATTGAAGTATTTGCTCCATAGTAGGTAATGGGAAATTTTCTTTCAAGCTTGCTTTGTTCAAATTTCTGAAATCAATACAAATTCGAATGTCACCATTTTTCTTTCTGACTGGCACCATATTAGAGACCCAGTTAGAGTGTCGGACAAGAAAAATAATCTTGGCTTTCAAGAGCTTGTTAAGTTCTGATTTTATCTGGCTCTCTAAGTTTGGATGTATTTTTCTTAACTTCTGCTGAATCGGTTTCTGATCGGGAAGCACTGGAATGGTATGCTGGATAATGGATGTATCATAAGTCTTCAAATCATCATATTTCCAGGCAAAAACCTGTTTATTTTTCCTTAACAGTTTAATGAATGCCTCTTTCTCTTCAACGGAAAGTCCTAATCCTAAATTAATATTTTGAGGAGCTTGCTCAGTACCTAGATTTATCAATTCAAGCCTTAGGGTAGAGCTTTGGAGCTTTGCATTAGTTACAGGTTTAAACCTGTCTTTAATATCATAAAGATCTTCCAACTTTACCACAAGCTTAGGAATTGCATTTTCCTGAGGTGTTTCTCTCATTTGGGAGTCATTCTCATCTTCCTCAATGATTTGATTATTATAGTACTTTTCAGAAGTTAAGAATTGTAAAATATCCTCATCATGGTTGAATACTCTCCAATTAGTGACATTGTCAGGAACTGAAGGCCTAAAAAGCAATTCTACAGAAAATCTATCTGGGTTGTAGCCTTCAGAAGGTAGGAGCTTGGAAGCTACATTAGCTAGGAGATCGGCTGCCGAGTTTTGAGACCTGGGAATAGAAGAAATGTTGAATGCGGAAAAGTGCGAGGTAAGTTCTTGTACTAGTGATTGATAATGCTTGAGGTGATTTGAAAGACAATGAATTGCATTCCTCACCTGTTTAACAATAATTTCAGAATCGCCAAATACTTTTAGATATTGCACTTTAAGGCTGATTGCTTTATATAATCCCTGGACTACGACTTCATATTCGGATGTATTGTTAGTGCATTCAAATTCTAGCCTACAGGACAGCATTGTCTTTTCTCCTTGTGGGCTAACCAAAATACATCCTGCTCCTGAGCCCTCGCTAGACTTGGACCCATCGAAATATAAAGACCAAAATAAAGAGGTATTAACAAATGTATTTACAGTTTTCTCAGCATCATTGAAACATCTAGACCTATCAGTTTGTGAAAAATTCTCAATCTGAGATGTAAAATGATTGACTGAGAAAGGAGATGGTTGGGCAACAAAGTTGCCAAAGAATGATTCTGATGAATAATTCCCCAAAATGTTGTTGTTGAACGCTACGGGTTGGTTTTCTTGCTCAAATTCAGTAACTGTATGGGTCATATGTTTCTCTCGATCGATCCTTATTTGATTTGGCTTACCCTTATAGGGAAGCCACATATGTGACCAATCAGTGGAAATATACCCATGCAATTTTTCGGACCAATCCCTACTCAAAATTAAACCGTAAAATTCAGGTATATCGGCTATTAGGATGTCAATCCTTTGTACTACTCTGGGATCTGCAGACAACCTGATAGTTACGGAATTAATCTCTCCCACACCCTGTACTTTGGTCCTGTCCAACTGTACAATATGAATAGCAGACTTCTGGGGTTCAATGTTCAGTTTAGAACAAACTGAAGCTGGCATTATGTTAGACGATGCCCCTGAGTCAATTAAACAGTTGTGCAGGTTTCTGTTATATATCTCGTAGGTTAGAAGGAAGGGTGGAGTATGAGAATTTGATCTATCTCCAATCAGAACTGAATCGGTAGCTTCAACCATACCTGGAGGAGGTTGGCCTGAATCATTAGCAGCTTTTGCACTGGGAAGAGGTGTAGAGGGAACAACATTCAATTCTTTAAGAAGTAATTTCTGCTGATGCTTTAATTTACTAAGTTCAAACATGGTAATGTTTGCTTTAGTTTTCTTCATGTCATCAACAATGTTATACTCCATTGAATCGGATACCACTAATGTTTTGGATGTTGAAGGAGTACTAGAAGTTGAAGGCTGGTTTTGGGGAACTGCTACAGGTGATTTCTTTGCAGGTGTTTTTTCTTTGGTTGTAGCAGCACCAGCACTCCTTTTCTTTGATGTTACCTGAACAGGTTCGGAAGTACTTTTGCTTCTAGTAGTGACCGGGAATGCTTCTTCTTCGTTATCGGTATCGGAGTTGGGGAGTATAAAATCCCACATTCCATGACATTCCACTACTTCTTCTTCATCATCAGTTGGTGAGATTGTTTCTTCTTCCTCTTCTTCTTCTTGCTCTGAATCTGCATTAGATATGACATTTGGTGGCTTTGATTCATTTCTCTTATAAGTCCTAAAGGGTCTTTTGGTTGAGGTTTCGGCTACCTGTTTCTTTATCTCAACCATTTCATTTGATAAAGTTTTTAGGACTTTTTGCAAACCTTCCATGTCATATGGGTCTTTTGGGGTTTTCTTCCTTGAGTCATCTTTAAAAGAGACTTTTTTGGCTTTTCTGTCTTCCAGAGCAGCTTTCTTCTCTAGAGCATTGATGCGTTTTTCCACAGCAAGTGCTTCTCTCATGTTTTCAGCTAAGGTAGGTTTCCCAGCCCTGTCTACAAAAATGGCTATATTGGCAGGTAGGGCGGTGATATACCATTCGCTTCGAATTTGTTCACTTGGTTTGGAGGCTGTAGGGATTTTATTCAGGAGTTTATTGAAGCGGGCATTAAATTCCTTAATTGGTTCCCTATGCTCTATTCTCATATTGGAGAGATCGTTTATTAGGGTAGCCAAAGACCTATCATCTCCATATTTGGTAAGAAACTGCTCTTGGCAAGTGTTCCAACTGGTAATGGAACCAGAGGGTAAAGAGAAATACCAGGATCCTGCTGATCCTTGCAGGGTGTAAGGGAAAAGTCTAGCAACAACATCTTGTTCTGTTACTCCTTTCAAGTTGACTGCTAACATGAAATTATTAATGTGTTCCTCATCCTGGGTTCCATCATCTGGATTAAACTTGGGTAGCCATTTTTCAGGATAATCTGGTAATGGATGCAATGGTGCAGGCATATTGACTACACCAGGTCTGGTCCATGGATCTGCCATTATAATAGCAGTAGTAGTTGATACTACTGCTGGAACTCCAGATGTTTGGGAAGGAAATAATGTTGAGGAATGAGCAGGTTGGGATGTTGAAGCTTCTAATCCCTGGTGAACAACAATATGTAATGGGGGAGTGGATGGTTGACTTTGCAGATGGAAAGTTGAAATGGAGGATGTGGATGAAAGCTCTCCACTGTCAGATTCTTCAGTATATTTCTTCGCCTTTTTCCTTTTGGGTAAAGCGAACTCAGTGGGTTCAATACCGAGCTTTTCACTCTGAAGTCTGGTGAGAGGATGAGATAAATTGAACTACGAAGTCGCACTGCTTTGTGATACCTCAGATTTCTGTGGTGAAATCGAGAAGCTCTGAAGTTTGTGGATAAGAGACTGGACTTCAGGTGATTCAAGACTTAATTGTTCTGGAGTATGATGGGTTTGAGCAGTGGTAGTTGATTCCTCTTCTTCTTGTTTGGATACTGGAGAACCAGCATGTGAATGAGAAGTTCGAGGGGATTCGGAGGGAGATTTACTCTTAGAATGGCTTGCAGATTTGGGTTTGCTTGCCATTCACAGTCAGGCCCTCCTTCTAGCGCCAAAAATGTTAATGCCTCGAAAATCGCTGCAACAACATTGGGGATAACCACCCGGTCCGGACCTTAGTACAGCTCCTTTTCCGTTTGGAATAGTGGCTCCGACTGGGGATAATGGGACCAGTTTCCCAAAAGTGGATAAACGGGATGAATGGATGATTTATAAACTAAGCTAGCGGTGAGCGAATAACTAAAACTATTAACAAGAATACATAAACTATGATCTATCTCGGGGACTTATTGAGCTCTAAAGTGTAGCGCTTGATGATCCGTGTCTATAAACAGGCATATAGATGACTCTATTTAACAGACATAGACATTATTTCATTCATGATTACTATGCTTAAATAGTTAAGCAAAGCGATTGAAGCGATATTACCACACTTATCATTTATATCATTGACATATACATGATTAAAAAGAAAGGCACATCATAAAACATCCAATAGTGGAATGAATGTAGATCTGCTTTTACAACGCATGCATATAATCAATAATAGCAAGAATAATCACATAACAATTCATATGAAAGGAATGAATTCAGACATAGATAGAAATACCATATGAGCTGCTTGACACTCCCAATATCAATCGCTACTTGTAATTCTTCCTTCAACGCAGAAATATTCTCAACAAAGACAATAGTGCACAATTGCATAAAAACCTCCTTGTTGAATTAAGAACAACTGGTCCAGTTTCATAAAAGAATATTGACTGAAGCACAATAGTGCAAACTTCAGTCTTTAAGTCTGGTACAAAACTTTACGACCCTTTCCAAAACAATGAAAGGGTCTATAAATACTAAATTAATCTAAATATCTAATAAACTGAAATCCTACTAAATCGGTATCAATAAATTTTGATCCTATTTTCCTCAGCGATCTGGCACTCGGCGGCATGATTCATCAAGTAGGCTGCTTGCCTTTAAATCTGAGCTGACTTATCGCAAGCATTGGCTCTACTTCAGGAGGTTTGTTGAGGCGCGAACTGAGCTGGGCGGCATAGGTGGCATCCTGAATATCGGGAATCATATACCCGATTGCATTTGTTAGGCACTTAAGGGCGGCTCTCTGTGTATGCGGCTTTACCAGGAAGAACCAATATGTGTCCCAGGTTAAACTGTTAATCCCAGCAATTAATCTCCCCTTTTCCTCTAAATCAGGGTAACATGATTGCTCCAAAGTGTTCGTTGTTGTCAACTTTCCTGGTGTGCATTGGGAGATCATGTTTGATAAATAGAGAGTGTTATTAACCAATTCAACTAGATTGTTGGAAGTTGATTTACATCTTGAAGCTGCCCTCTCTGCTCTCATTAACTAGGACTGCCATTCCGTAAAGAGTATATCTTTATGTGTTTCTAGGATTCTGGGCGAATTCGCTGCTTGTCCTTGATCAGAATCTTTCCAGTCAAGAAATGCAGCTATGGTTTCCTCAGCTTGATCTAATTCAGTTCTGGCCTTCTCTACCTTCTTATTTATGGATGCCGTTAATTCACACAGTGGCTCTGCCTGGGCGATTTGTTGACACAGAAGCCTAATTTAAGATATTAATGCAGTGTTTATTTGTAATGCTTCTGCTCTAAATTTAGCCACTTGTGGAACGCCCTTTGTCTTTTCAACCTATGCTGATAATTGAGCGATTTGCTCATCCTTTGTTTTCAGCATTATTTCATTTGCGGCCTTTAATTGTGCCAATGCCTCTGATAATTCTTTTTTCTTTTGGATCGCACTTTGGTCGATCCTTTGCTTTTCTGCCTGCAATTGTTGAGTCAGTTGATTATTTAATTGTTGTTGCGTCAACAATTGCTGCTCCACCTGTTCTGCTTTCTGCTGTGCTTCGGTCAGCTGTGTCTGTAACGAGAAAATCTCTTGATCCTTGGTTTTCAATAGAAGACTTACCTCCGATGCCTTATCAATTGTTGCTGCTGAATAGGCTCCCGCATACTGCGACAGTTTTGTCAGGTCGTCGGAGGGGTCAAATTCCTCCTTCCAAACCACATTGCCCGTAACAGTTTGCTCTGGGAAAAGGGAAGGTTGATCAGTCCTTCTTCTTTTCCTTTGTCGTTTAACCACTGCTTTATGCCTTGGGCTGTAGAAAACATCCAAGGGAGGAATATCTTCTACCTGCAAAATGATTTGGTCGGAGGGGTCCTTTGGTATTACCTCAACTTCTTTAGAAATGGGTGGGCCGCTGGTTCCACTTAGAACCTGAGGTGAAGTGATGTCCTGCGTATCCGTTGTCTTGGAAGTGTCTGTATCCTTTGAACATTCCAACCCACTGATGATGGAATCAAATTGCTTCCATTCCTGGAGCAATTTAGGGTCAATACGAGTATCTATATTGACATCAATGGTGGTTTGTTTTTGCTTTTCAGCTTGGGACTCCTTCCGCACCTTTTCCAGTTCCTTCTTCTGCCTTTCCTCGTGCTCTTTTCTCTGCTGTTCCTCCTGCTCTCTTCTCTGCTGTTCTTCCTGTGCTCTCTTCTGGCTCTCTTCTCTTTCTTTTCTCTGCCTCTCTTCCTGTTCTTTCCTCTGCTTTTCCTCCTGTTCTTTCTTATGATCCTTTGTTATAACCGGAGGTTCCTTTGACTGTTGCCGACCAGGCTTGCTTGATGATGTCGCTGGGGTTGTCACTAGTAAATCTAGAGGTAGAGTTTGCAACCTCTGTTCTCTAAGTTTATTAAATTCAGTCAACCCTTCATCCTTATATTTCGCTTTGGCGAATGCTTTAACCTGATTTATTGTCTCAGCTGAAGAGAATAGGTTGTCAAACATATCTTCTTTATGGTCAAATCTTGTCAATTTGGCCTGTTCTAGTGCATTATAGACAACTTTGTTTGGATCAAATGGCCTATTTGGGAGAGTCGCCAGAGTTAAGGATTGAATCTTTGTGGCTTCCTTTTCTGCATGTTTGAGATCATGCAGAGTATAGACACCACACCTCAAGGGAAAAGAGGGCCAGCCCTTCTTCTTTTCCTTCTTGAGAGTTTGTGTAACACTCTCAGCCATAATCTGGTAAGCGATTTCCCTTGCCAGCAGTTTATCAGGTATGTATAAAGGGAGGACATGAGGGTCGGCTTGGCTACCGAAAACTCTTATGTAGGTAAATCTCTCCTCTCCAAACCATCTACCTATTGCAGTTAAATCAAATCCGGCTTGATAAGAAATCTTGGGAGCAGGTTTATCGAAAATGGAATAATAAATAGGCAACATAAAGCCATTACAGACTTGGTATAGATGATGTTTATAAGAAGATTTCCACAATTTCTGATGATATATATGAATAGGCGTGGGGTCTTGTGCAGTCCACCTCCAGCCAAGTACGGGGAATTCAGAGTTAAAACACAGGGTATCTAGAATATAGGCACTGTAGTAGAATGGGGGAATTACCCTTTCAGAAATACGGGTCTTACTTCTAAACTCAAGCACAGCTGTTGCTAATTTGTCTGAGAGGATAGTGGCCCAATCCATAATTACACTGTTGCATGCTGCTTCCATTAGGGGAACCATTTCTATGGTAAAATTAGCAGAGTCATGCAATCCCCATAATCTACACATCATTATTCCAGCATAGCAATAAGGAGAAGCCAGAGAATCAACCGAGTACTTACCGAAAGATTCATGTTTGTGCTTTGCCGGATTTTGTCTCCAATCCCGGATGGGTTCGGATTCAACTTCATTTTCGTTTGCGAATTTCTCCAGGAACGCCTTATTATATATCTTCTCTGGCTCGGGCAAATGATACATTTGCCTTAGATCATCGGCCCTAAATGACCCGAAAATTTTCCCATCTCTGGTGCTAAAGGTTCTATCCAGGATTGGGATTTCTTCAATCGCCCATCGCACTACGTTTGTGTATGGGAGAATTTGCTCCCTAGCTGCTATCCGGTGAAGGAAGGAATCAGCTAAGTCCTTGAGCGTACCCTCAGACTTCCAGGTTAAATCCACAGTAGCTTCTACTGTTGTCACTGCTGGTTCTTCGGCTTCAATCAGGTTGTAGGTACCTTGCCAAGTAACTCTGACGAGACCCAAACATGTAGTATCAGATATCAATCCCTTCTTTTTGTCCACGACAGCTTGTCCTGTAGCTGGTGTAGCGGAAGTGCCTGTGGTCTTCTTGGATTTCTTCCCCATTTTGCTTGAGCTTTCTCCTTTGGATGAATTCTGCACAGAGGCGAAAATAAACGTAACACAGAGATATGCCAATGAAAATCCAATATGGGAAAGATATATTGATCAAAGCGTGCTGAGAGATTAACTCTTAAAAGTGGCCGCGGATACAATCCATGGGAAGATCTTACAATTACATTAAATGGCCGTTTAAAACCTGCCACCCCTTAAATGCCCATTATACCATTATTCGGCCGAATGACCCGTTTAAGCGTGCTATGGATGTTTTGGCGGTTGGGCGCAGGTGCATCATTGCTTAGCAGATTAAGCTTTAAATATGATTTGATCATAATATCCCTCCATTTAACGGCTTTTTTGAAATCCGCGCTATATCATAATCGGGCGTCGGGAACACTTAAATCCTTATGTTGACAATTTTGAAACCCCGATCGCCGATAGCGATATCGTATCGCATCGGGAGAATAGGTATTATATAAACATATGGATAGCATACCACCGATCTCCGATAGCGAAATCGCATCGCATCGGGGTGAATGGGCATAACAATGTGCATAGATAGTGTATCGCCGATTGCCGATTGCCGATTGCGATATCCCATCGCATCGGGGTGAAAGGGTTGGGGTGCTTTAAGACTGCGTAAAGAGTATCGCTGATAGCCGATAGTGATATCGCATCGGCGGGAACCCATATGTCACTTATTTGTGTTTTCTATGTCATTGCGATATGTGATCTTGCGATCGCTTTATCGCAATGATAAAAGATGGTTTTATTTGATCAAAAATGGGTTTTTTAAAAGGTTTTATATAATGTCTTCATTTGGTTTGCGGACCTTTTTCAAATAATGAAATATTGATACCAATTAACTTCTAAAGGGACCCATTTCATATGATAATTTTGTAAATATAAATGATATGAAATTGGGGGGTTGTTGTATGGGCACAACAGAACCCAACTCAATGGTGAAGGTTGTTTTATTCTTATCTTCTTATACAATATGAACATGGTGATAATTGAAAAAACCATCAGTGAAGTGATAAGCTTCATTACCCACAACATTATCCAAGACCTCATCACTGAAAGGGGTAGGAAATGTATCATGGGCACAAGCGTTGTTAAGGCTCCTATAATCCACACAAACTATGATCTCTAGTGAATCTTTCTTATCTTGGATTATAATGGGACTAATCCACTCTGCATCATCACTTAGAAATATAAGTCCTCCAACCAACATCTTATCAATTTCCTTCTTCACCTTCTCTTTGACTCACATATTTAATTTGTATGGTCGATGCTTAATCACCTTTCCATCAAGTTTCAAAACTATCTTCATCTTGCCTAAATCTTCTTTAATCCCCTTAAGATTTGAGACTGAAGCAAGGAACAAATATTCATGTTCCTTTAATAGATCAAAGACTTCATTAGTGGTATGCTCATCCCAATAATCACCAGAAGAGGTGATTTTTGGCTTCTCATCAATCCCAATGTTAAATTTTTGCAGCTTCAATGGTTTGAAATGAGTCACATCCTTCATAGGGTCCTCTTTTATCCCTCTCTCCCCCTTAGATTCTTTAAAAGATAAGTGCCTTAATTCTTCTAAATCGTCATCAGGTTGTATATCTATTTTTCCATAAACTACAACTTCATGAAATCTATATTCATATTGATGTGCAAAGTCTCCATACCTGCTACATTCTTCAACATCTTGTTCAGAAGGGAGCACAAATCTTCTAATATCTTTTAAAGCTTCACCTATTCTCGAATCCTCATCTGAGAATGAGAAGTCGTTGCAAAACTGAGTTGTCAATATATCCCAATCCATTATCTGTCTCTTCATTTCTTCTTTTAAATACCAACCTTGCGAAAAATTTCCCAGTGTATGAATGAGCTAGTGCATCCACATCATAGGAAACAAACCAATTTCTAACCAAACAAAAGTACAACGTTTTATATGCTGTTGTGGACTACTGTACCCATCATATTTTGGAATTCTACTAAAGGGATTTTCAGGAGCAGAAAATCTACACATCATAGAAAATTTAACAGTTTCCCAATTTTGAAGGTAGTTATAATGGGCTCCTCACCATCTCATAGGGGTCACATGCAAAGAAACATCCATCAAAGGGATCTTATGTCCTTCTTAAATGTTGGAATCAACTTCTTTAAGAAAAGTACCAATCCAAAGAGCAAAAAAAAAATTGTGCAATGTCAAGAATGCACCTCATGATCTCCCTGCTACCAGTCGTCCATTGCAACATCTGAGCCAACCTTAGTGCTTTGAATAATTCTCCAGCTGATAGAACTAGGTGCCCTTAGATTGATGTAGTCTTCCCTCTTCCCAGTAGTAAGTTGATACAACTAGTCCAACAGATTAGGCTCCTCCATGTCATCTACAAGGTTCTATAAATAGTGGACCTTGGTAAGGATCTAAAGCATGTATGACCTAGACTCCATCTACTTCAAAATTAGTTGTTTACCTTTTCAAATCAATAACTACATAGTTTTAGAACGCCTAATCGATTCCCAAAAAGGTTGGATATGGGTCTTTATCACCCATAATATCTATCACCTCAAAATATGAATATGTATTTACACCTGCAATATCAACTTCAATGTCTTCCAATCAGACAATAGGAAGGATGAAATATTGATTTTCCATTCGTAGCTAAATCAGCGAAAAAACTAGCTTTGTTTTCCCAAATGCCTCCCAAGTTTTCCCTGGAAAAATATTCACGTCTAACCCAAGATCCAACATAGAGCCTTTAATATGATACCCTGCAATTTGTGAATCTACTCAAAACTCTTCCTGTTCTTCGCTTATTCCTTTGAACTATTCTAGAATGTCTTTCAGGTAAATTAATAGAGATAGTCTCACTTGAGAATTGGTCATCTTTCATAGTTGCCTCCAATTTCTTGCACAACTGGCCAACCAACTGCTCATCATTCATAATTTGAAAAAATAAATTAAACTGGTCTATAACAATTTGAGATACCTCCATTGAAAATCTTGGACTTTTCCCCTATACCCATTCCTATTGCTCTTCATGAGGGCTATAAGAAGAAGCCAGTTGCTTGAAAATTTCAGTCGCATCCTTGTAATATTATTTCTACTGATTAGAGTCATAAGAGCTCTTAGGTGACACATGATTTATAACATAAGGTTTCTTAGAAGTCCCAATATCAGCCGCAGTCCTTTCCCCCCTCTGGTAACAATGTTGATGTTAGGATGTGTAGACGGTTTCAATTCTCGTGGGTCTGCATTAATTAATTTTTCTCCTTTTAGACGATTTCGCTCCTCCCACTGAGTAATGAGTTCTGGACAATCTTCAGTGGCACGTGTATTTACCCGACAATGTGAGCACCAAGGAATCCTTAGCATTGGGAAATATCGTGCATCATGACCCTCTTGATCACAACTATAACATCTGATTGGGTCTCTCCCACCAGTCCTCCCTCCCCTTGGAGCACCTCCTTCTCGGCCTCAAGGAGTTTCATTGACTCTAAATGTTGTATGGTCAAGGTGATCGACCAGAGCATCCAAGGATCTACATTGATCTATATGGTGTGTAGGTGATCCACATAATTCACAAAACAGATTGTTTGGCACATTGGAATACTTCTGCAAAATAAGACACAGACGTGGCGAATGACCATAATATCTATAAATTTCACAATACCCATTCATGGACATACCTTGGTGATTGGGAAACACCTGATATTGAGTGTTCCCTTGAAATAGCATGACTGAATAATTTTGCGCAACCACAACACTATGCGGTGGCCGAGGGGGGCCCATAGGCATAGTATACAGTCATGTACGCCTCAACTATGGACAGTTTGTAGCATGATGTCCCTCAACTTGAAATTTGGTGCACCATCCATGAAGCCTCATTGGTCATACAAGAGTAAGATCCTTCAATGTTTCTATTAGATTAGCCATTTAATTTTGGAGTCCCATAATAGCAAGGTTAGTAGAAGTAATTCCTAGTCTGTATTCCTAAGGATATTCTTCAATTGCCTCAATCTGCATTGCCTATTTTAAAGCATCGTGCAAGGTGTTAATATTTTTTTGTAGTAAGGGAATCCCAGTCATTGGCAACAAGGATTTAATAAGGAAATCCCTTTAATTATGGGGATCAATTGGATAAGACAATTTACTAATGGCATCTTTAAATCGTTACATATCTCTTTCTATTTTCCTAATATCAAACAAGTATGCTAAACCTTGTTGATTTTACTGAGGGAGTTTAAACTCCTAAAGAAAGTTTTATTTAAATTGGTCTACAGTGGGGTTTGGATTCAAATTAGACCATTTTATGAACCATCATAGACCTCGATCTCACAAAGTTGTAAGAAACTCAATGATAATAGTAGCCTCAGCAGTCTGTCTTTCCCTCCAAACAACTTCACATAGGTACTAATATTGCTCAACATCTTCACCCACCCTTCCTAAAAACTCTAGGTAATGGGTGCATGATCCTACAATGTTTCCGACCATGTTTGGTTGCCCTAAAGGAACTAATACAAATCCTTGGGAGCCCTGTTGAGAATAACTACTAGAAGTTGAATGAAAATTACTAACAGAACTATTTGTTCCACTAGACCTTCCTGTTGCATACCTATAGTGCACTTTCTAAAATTTTAAAGTCCTTCACAATTTATAAAAGAAATTACTAGTATCTTAACACAATACAAGGGGAAGGTTAGGGATAGGATCAGTTGCACCACTTGCTTTCAGACTGCTATTTACAGGGTCTGAGTCATCCTCAAATAATAATTTCCTCATTACAAAATGCATGTCATTGTTTGTTAAAGTGTGCTCATCATTCATCCTAATCATCTGCATAATTGACTTAGGCGTATTAAAATCCTCCTGACTCTAAGTGGGGTCCATTTCTCCCATTCAAACTTCCTGCAACGCTTCCACCCACACCTCCTATTTTGCGAGAAGGATATCCTTCACTTTCTCCTTGTTTGCGTAACTCTGGACTATCCATTCCTTCTCTCTACAACGCTAGACTTGTCACGACTTCCCCTATCCTCTGCAACTCTCTTCTACGCACCCTAATTTATCACAAATTTCTCTCCTTACACTCGTTATATATTTGTGCCGTCCATATCACTCTAAAGTCTTGATATTTCCGCAATTCCTCTGAATCCATCACAATGGCCCCTCATTTTCTGAAACTACACAACATCCCTCCCCCCATATCCAACCCCCAACATCGAGGTTTTTAATTGGCCATCCTATTTTCTTGGAATGGAAATAGGTTTTATTCAATCATTAAGATTTTGATCCATAGAAGAATATCTTTCAACAATCTTCCCGCAACCCATATTTAAATATTGCTTATGCCTTAGAAAAATATTGATGATCTTCAGTCGCGAATTTAATAATGTACCCTTCTAGGGCTGCATGAACCCCAAAATAAAAAACTCTTGTTAGTTTAATGTCTAACCAATGTAACTTAGCCAAATCGACTATAGTCCAATCTTTGCAAATCCTGAGGCAATTCCCTACTCTGGTTTTAACTTGTAGCCTCCTCAACTAATTCTGCAATTCTTCAGGAAACTTGCACCAATTTTTTTTGTATTGATCACAAGCAGGTTCTACATACAAAACTTCTTCCTTGACCCAATCTAGATTCTTTTGTGGTAATTGATCTTGTTGTAGAATGAAGTGATCAATTTTCTCATGCCACCAGTCTTGAATATCTCCGTTAAGAATCCTTGACACCATGATCTAGATCCCTTCCTAAATTTTCATGTGTCGAGACTATGGAACCATTTTTTGGTGTAAAAGTTAAACAATTAATACATAGGGTTCACCCTTAGGTTTCCAGCAAAGATATCGGCATAGTCTAGCATAGTTCTGACATTTTCACTCCCTTAAGAAAAACGAGTATCTCACCCGAGGTGTACCGAGACAGTGAGAGATGTAAGGGATCTATTATATTGGAATAGAAGATTTAATCATTGTATTATAGATTACACTCCAAACAACTTATTAATCAGTGAACAGAACCAACATGCAAATAAAACACATATTACTAAAACATTAAGAGATTCATGCAGTAAAAGCTAAAAATTTAGAATGGGCACATAATCAGCATTCATACATCACAACATATTTCATTATTTACAACAACTTCTTTCTTTATTACTCAGGAACATTACATTAGAAACCTACACATACTTGTGAGATATTCATAGTTCTTAGGCCTCATTTCAACACAAGAATTAACAAGATCTCAGAGAAGGAATCCATACTTCATTCATATAGTTACTCGACAAAAAATCAACATGACTCTCTGATTCAAAACCACCAGCCCTCTAGCCTTTGAGCCTTCATTTATTCAACCTGCAATTCCTTCTTCTTCATCCCTTTTATAGATCATGCTCGCTTGATATGGTCCAATCTAATCAACATGTAGATGTATTGATCCCTATCTTTATTAGGTCCACTTTGACAAGTTCTAGTGTGTTATGTTCCTATACCAATAGGAGTCATAATTTTTGAATGGCTGAGGTCAAATCTGTAATATGTACATACCTTTGCTTCTGCAAATGTTTTACATATTCAAATTATAAAAAAAAAAAAAAAAAAGTAAAGAGGTTATGTCCTAAAAGAAAAATCAAAGGACAAAAAGAATGAAAAATGTCAAAAAAGATGAAAATGAACCCCAAGAAACAAAAAGACCACGAAAGTGTGCAAGTCCAAATTCCACTACTATTTACTTTTCTGCATAATAATGGTTGTGTGAAACTTATTATTCATGCCACAATCCATGGTAATCAAACTGTTTAATCTTGGTTATTCCATGTTTTCAATTTCATGCTTAGAAATAGAGAATAAAAATCTGACCAAACTATTTAATCTTGGCAGAGAAATAGATAGGTAGAGTGAATAAGAGGAGCTCAACTGTTTAATTTGAGCCCTTGGATGTAATAAGGATAGACTTATATAGATTACTTTTGTAAAAGAAAAGAAAATGTTTTGATAAGGGTTTGCCAGCTTAAGTGCACCCTAATAAAGAGTAGAAAAAATGGTAGGATGAGTAGATGGGTAAGTAGTTGAATGGTTGGAGAATTCCGATGATTGATTAGATAAAATCATATCATTTACCTTCACCATCAAATTTCTAAAGTATGGATGATAATTGAGCATTTACACAAAGTCAAGTGATTACTTTCCCCATTCATTTCACCCTTAATTTTACTAATTTCCCATAAGCAAAGTCAAAAGTACCTAAAACCTTAAGTTAAAGGGGCTCAGAGCATTTATCTGACTTAATTAATAATCTGTCCCCACCAATGAAATTATCCCCGACGTCATTAAACCTTCATAATACTTCATTAATTAAATCCCACTGTATTAAAAACCCCGCCGGCCCCTTCCATTAAACCTCACATCTAATCATCGCCCCGATTATCGTGTGATATGACCCCTATTGATCCAACGGTTGACACTCATATCGGGTGGCCTCCGAAGGCCGACCTTCCACCCGATATGGGTGGTTTCACTATTCACCCCGCCGCTACGTGGCGCCCGATGAAAGGCATCGAGCGGCCTCCCACCAAAACCACTTTATCCCAAAAGCAGTGCGAAACGATCCCGCTTACTGCCTCCTGCTAAATGACAAAATGTCGCATCCCCCGGTTAACTCCAATTGTCCTTTTCCCCGTGTACCCACCAAAATCATTAACTTTATCAATAAAACTAAAAAACTCATTGTTTTTTGTTTTATCATGAAAAATAACACTTAGACCTCCATGCAAACACTAGCATACAGGCAACCGTCAACCCACGTCCAACTGCCAACCTGCTGAAGCTGTTGAAACTCCAGACCACCTTTTAGTAATGTGCACTTCCTGCAAATAGTGCATAGTTTCCATTTCCCCGTTTGAAGCCGAAAAATAGGTATTTACCCAAATTCGCTAAAGAACCCTGTTTTATTCCAAAACCTGGACTAAATTGCTTCAAATTACTAAGTAATTCAGTAAGAAAGCTGCCCAGTGACTCCAAAATACCCTGAATTAGACCAGTTTTCCCCAATTTCACTGAAAAAATTTCACACCCGTCCTTGAATCCATAAGAACCAAGGATGTCTGCCCCAATTGCATTGAATATCATGCCCATTTCTACTCCTCACAGAGATTTAGACCATCTCCCACTAGCAGATAAATATTTTCAGATTAAAGATACCTCTATCCAAGAATCCCCTTTGAAACTATACTGTAGGTACAGAGACTAGTACCTGAACCATGTAGACTACATAGGACTTTGGGAATCAGGTTTACCCAAATACCAGTTCCCCAGAGTTCATATTTTCCCAGAGATTATCCATCACTGCCATATGAATTATAGTCCCAGCCAAAGGGCAGTAATGACCCCAGATCAGTCTGTATTATTTACCATCACTGCTGAGTCCATAAATCAAATGCTGCAGTTACAACCAAGTCAAAACTTGACCCCTCCTTCTGTTGGAGATTTTCTGAACATATTCCATACACTTTCCTCAATCAAACTTGCTAGGATTTTACAGACCTTCATTAGGGAAGAACAATACATTCCAAAATATCCTCCCCCTTACATGTGGACTATATTCTATGATCTTGGCCGAGACATCATAGAAATGATATCCAGTGTGTTAGGCCAAACCACAAGTGAATTTATTCATGAAATTCTGGTAGCCTTTATGTATATCTACTCTCCTGGACAGCCCCCAGCCATCATATTTGACTATGCTAAGTTCGTTGCTGATAAGATGCATGATCAATTTATGAGGTTAGCTAATGAAAGGGTGTTTAAATATTCTTCAGTTTTATATCATCTGTTCCTATATTATCAAGTTGAAAAATTCCCAATCACACTTCAAAATCTTGATACCAAAGGCAACCCTAGATCGGTAGTCTTCTAGACTTCATTAATCCACTTATATGACTCTCAATATTCTTATACTGACTTCATAGACCTCTTTGTACACCCAGTGGAAACTATGTTGCTAGGAAGCCCTCCACCCAGAATCAATGCAAATATCAGGAGGGTCCTTCAGTTGTCCAAACAATACAGAGTGGGGGATTGGTACTTGTACCAAAACCACACTGAAATCAGAATATATGGATGTGAGATGGCTCCCTACAAACTACCCAGATACCTAGCTATGAGATTGTTTGCTTTGGAGTACAACAGGAAAATGATCAATTTAGATGAGGTGCACTTTGTGAAGGCCAAGAAGAAAGCTCAACTTAGGATTAAAGATTAGCTTGGACCATTCATATGTAACAGTAAGGAAGTAGGAAAGGTAGCAGAGGAAATCCTCCAAAGACTAAGACTGAAACAAAGTTTTATCTGGAGATATGACCCATTAGACTTCATTTCCAATAGGAGACAAAAGAACAAATTATCTCCTTACATCCACCACAGAATTCTCGAAATTGAACAATATGCTAATCAACTTGAGTGGGTGGAAAACACTTTGGTAGACCAAGATAGCAAAGAGGTTGTTGTTGATAATGTATTGATTGATTTAGATAGAAGACTTGATGAAGATTCATTTTTACAGGTGCCAGGAGAGTCCCAATCTCAAAAAGAATCACAGGGACACACTGGGCAAATAGCAGAAGAAGGACCATCAGAGCAGAAACCATCAGAGCAGCCAGAAGCATCAGAGTAGCCAGAGGAATCAGAACAGCCAAAGATTTCAGAAGAACTTGCTCAACCAGAACATATCATGAGCAATCCTCCCATTTTACAAACTCCTCTAAATGAGGAGAGGAATCCTAAAAGGGATAGGGAGGAGGCCAATCCTTCTAGTAGACCTATTGCCCAAACTTATGTCAAGAGGCAAAGGTTGAATCCATTTTCAGAACAGGAATTTACTGAAGAAACAGCAGGAACTACAGGTGCAGAAAGCAGGCATACCACTCCTTCAGGAGGTACACAAGAACCTTCCACCTCACATGCTCAAATGCTAGAAAGGCATCAAAGTGTGGAAGTATCCTCCTTCAGGGCTCCTACTGGCCAGAGCCAAGATATCAGAGAGAAATATAAAGAAATAAAGGCCAGGAATGAAATATTGAAGGCCCAAAGTTATGCACATTATCTAAAGATGGCTCCTACTAATCAGACAAGGCTAATGTCAGCCTTTGATGTGAAAGAGGTCAAAATGCAAATGACTTTTATGAAGCCCACTACATAGCAGCCCAGGTCAATTGCAGATTATTTGAAAATAGACTTTGAAGTATTGGCAAAGGACATCCATCCTATTGACCAAATAGAATTACATAAGCAGACTCGGGAAATGGTTTACTCCACCTTGACCAGCAAGGCAATTGTAGCTCACCTACTCCAAAATTCGTTGAATAATATGTTAGTGCAATTCTAGTTAGAGAAGGCCTCTTCACGAGCCAAAGACATTAGAATAAATTCCTTAGATGACTTAGTCATAGAATCGGGCCATGATCCAAAAGATGTGAAAGCTGCAGAAAAGCTTATTAAGAAGAAAAATGATGACATAGTTGCACTAATAAAGTAGCTCAAGATTCCTCCCCTGCATCATCCTCAGACAGTTGAAGTGTTGGAAACTCAGAAGGAGGAAGAGCTTATGGACTTAGTCCTGACACTGAATGAACAGTTAAAAGAAACAGAGAAAGAACTGGATAATTTGATACAGTCTAAACAGAGTGAGTTGGCCACCACTCCTCAGACTGTAATTCCTACAGTTTCTACAGCAGTACCCTCCACATTGGCTGCTTCATTAGCACCAACAGTTCCACCAGTCACTGCTCTGCCAGTTACAGGTACATCAACAAGCATAGGGACTTCTACAGAAAAGACAGCTGAATTGGTAAAATCCATGGAGGAGATGACCATCCAGGCTACTGAGCTCAAGAAACTTAGAGAACAAGTGTCAAGTTTGGAAACTAATTGTAAACTTGCATAGATACAATAGAAAGAAGAAGCTCAAAAGAATCAAAGAATGGGAGAGAGAATAAAAGTCCTTGAAAAGGACTTGACACTGCAACAACCACTTGGAGACATGAAGGAAATTATTTGGGCCAACATCATTGATTCCATCAATGATGCTTGGCCTTCTATTCAAGTTATTTTTGAACAGACTGAACTAGTAAAAGTGGCTACAGAAGCAATCCACAAGACAATGGAAGAATTGGGAAATAACCCTGAAGAAGCCAACCAATTGATAGAATTTTTGAACAGTAGAAAATAGGTATCAGCTTGATGAGTTGGAGATAGAAGACAGAACTGGAACAATTATAGAAATCAAGAAGGTTCTCACCAAGAGAAACCTTATGCTAAATCTTGAGAAAAAATGCCAGAGTATCCAAGCAGACATTGATAGATTTATGACAAAATATGGTGTTTTGAGAGAAAAAGGACTCCCCAGCACCATGGTAATACATGACAAGCTGATGACCCAAGATGATTATATTGAAAGACTACGCAAGCTGGCTAGAAGCCAAGCTAGTACCTCAGGGGTAAAATCTTTGCCCACTGGAAAGGTATTATATGATAGTCTTGAAAATCTATTTTTCATAGAGCATGAGGTAAACACTTGTTTACCAGCAGGCCAAATTTTTCTAAGTATACAGAAGCTAACGAAATATACAGAAAGATGATAAGGATGAAATTATCTCACAGTGAATGGTGGACAAATCTAACTGGTTTACTATGAAGTTACTGTAGTAATCCTATATGGTAAAACATGGCTGCCAGGTAAAACAGGTAAGACAGAGTCAAAGTAGAATAGGTAAAGAGTATCAGTAGGTAGAAGATATAAAGTGAATCCAACACATAAGTTTCAAAGCAACTGAAAGAGCCAAATCCGAATTATAACAACCAACACAGTCACAATAAAAGGGACAACAAGAAGACAGTTCTCCATCTGTCTCTATCTTCATGCTGAAGATATTTTCGTTTCCTAGAATAATTCTCATATTGTTATGAGATATTTTTGTAACATTTTTTGTATAAATACTTCATAAATTGAAGTAATTAGGGTGGATTAAAATACATTTTTGTAGACATTTTACATTGATCCAAGGAGCTATTGTACTCGAGACTGGACTGGTTTTGCTGGATATGAAATAAAGCTAAGGACATTTCACTGGATTCTTGTGCACAGCTAGAACAAATAAGTGTTATCTCTTCATGTTTAAATATTGTTTTCTCTTTATGTTATAAATATTCATATGTGTCTCTTATAAAATCTGTAAAGTAAACAAGGAATGATATCTCAAAATTAGCTTAAATGCTCTTCGTTTTAACTGTTTACTTTCTATATGTTTTCTACTAAACTATCTTGGTCTGGGAATTCTTAATTTCTCCCTTACTTTTGTATTTTACCCCCCCTTTGGTCCATAGTAAAGGATTCTTCATTTCCTTTGCTACTAATCATCCTTCCTTTCTTCATATTAATCCTGGTTAAGGATTCTTCATTGCCATTTGCCTTGGTTAGGACTACCTCATCCATTTGAACTTGTAGATTTGCTTTTGCTGTGCTAGCCTGCCTAGTGGACTCTTACCTTAGTGATTGATTAGATCTAGTTAAGTCATTCTTGATTGACTCCATAGCCCAATGGCTTGAATACTTGCTCTGCCCATCTGTTTCTTAATTCCACCACCCAATCAAAACAAACCATCATAAGCACTAATAACTAGCCTGAAATCTACCCAAAACAAAGTTAAATTATAAAGAGAGAGCCCTCTTTGGACTTAGTTTGGCTAGAACCTGATTCTAAAAGACTAGGTTTTTGGTTACCTTGGACTATTCCTTCCTTGATAACTTTTAGGGAAAACATCTGAGTGATAACATAGTGGCAAATCCGCTGGAGAATCAAACCCTAGTCTTAATAAACCTTTGATAAATTCAATTTTTTATTTTTAAGCCTATTAAAGGGTTTATTAGAAGTTATTTCAAAAATCCATAAAAAGAAAATAATTAGAAAAGGCTCGAAATCTGGCTTCAGGGAGAACTCATTATACCAGGGCTAACCTGATCCAAATCCTCCCCTTGTATTTGACAATCCCAACCTTATCAGAAGACAGGAAAGTTCAGTAATCCCAAGACCTTTATTCAGATCCAATTCATGCCCTGTTGAGTGGTTGCTCATAGAATACCTCCCTTTTGACGAGTATTTTGATAATTTCCTATTTAGAACTAAGTCTGAGAGTGCACTTGAGGACAAAGTTCTAGATCTAGAATTCACAGCTGAACTTGAATTCCAAAGAGCAAACTTGTCAATTGATCAGTACCTTTTGAATTCCCCTCAATCATCCCTTACTTCTGATAGAATCCCTGAACTTTATGAAACTGCTTCAACTTCATTTAGCTCACCATAATTTCCCCAGAATTCTGAAAATCACCCCTCATCTCCTTTCATACCTTCACTCCCCCATCAGCCTATCACTACCCTTCAAATACCCATTACCCCCATTACCCTTACTCCTTCTGTTGTCCCAAATCCCCTGTTACCCCAACTCTCGTTCTCAATCTTGTCCAAATTAGAGCTATGACACTCAAATATGACCCTCTTATGATGCTTGCTCCTCAAGGTGTCTTACCAGTAGATCATCAGAGTAAAGTTGTATTATTTGATGGCACTGGATCTTACACAGAACAACAACACACAAAGAAAATGGCATATTATTTCGAACTGCATGAAATTGACATAGGAGATGTCCAAATGAGAATTTTTGCCCAAACTCTAGTTGGAGAAGTGAGAACATGGTTTATATCTTTGCCTCCTAATAGTATAGATAGTTTAGAACTTTTTTACCAACAATTTTTACATAGGTGGGAGAAGAAAAAGAACCCTCTTCAAATTCTTTCTGAATATGAAAACCTTAAGAGGGGACCAAACGAAACCGTTCAGGACTACTGCACTAGGTTTAACAATGTATATAATGCAATACCACTTGACCTTAGACCTCCACCTGGCTTAGCCCTGATTAAGTTTCCAAACATATTTGACACAGATATGGATTTTCAACTTAGAGAAAGGAATCCCCGTACACTAGAAGATATGCAAAGTGTTGCAGTTAGTGTAGAAGCTAAGCTGTTATCCAAAAGAGCTAGAGTTAGAAACGAAAGAAGAACACCCCTGAAAGATGAAACTTCACCCTTTGATCAAAAAATGGATGCTTTAGCTAAAGGAATGGAAAAATTGATGGACAGAATAGAAAACATTGAAAGGAAACCTCACTGGGATAGCCAACAGGCACCTCTAGTAAGGAATCCAAACTTTAGGAAGAACCAGAACCAAAACACTGGTAAAATGGGCTTGATCAGAACATTAGACCACCTTTCCAAGAGAATTATGCTGAAACATCCCATCAAGAAGACCCCGAGCTAGACACCCAAATCAACTTAATGGGGTTAGATGAATAAGAAACTGTTTTTCTGACTCAGGATGACCAAGAATTATACATGCTTCAACAATTACAGACCCAAACTAGAGAATCTTTTGATTACAAGAAAGGGTATGACTCTGCTATTTTCGAAGTGCATAAACAGTACAATTTGAGGAGAAAAAAGAACACTGATGTTCCAGACCAAAACAAGAAAGCAGTACCTAATCAGCCTAAGAAAGTAAAAGCTGCAAATCAGAATCCTCCAGTTACAAAAACTCTGCAAATCCTTTCTAGACCAAGTCAAAATCCTCCCAGTCCTATCATTGAAGATGTAACCAATGACCAACCTTCAAGTGAGGAACCTTCCACTTCAGTTCCCCTCAAGAAAACAGTGGAACAATCTCGAGAAATTGTATTAGAAAATCCAATCAAAAAAAACTCCAAACAATGAAAGGAAGAACAGACTACTCAGAACCCTAGTGCTAAGATTTCAAATGTTCAAAAAGACAAATCCCATCTGCCTTTCAATTTGGGAGCAGAGGTAGCCAAAATTAAAATCTCAGTTCCTTTAACAGAACTGGTTAAACATGAAATTTACAGATCTCAAATAAGCAAATTTTTAAACTTCGTTGAAAATGAAGACTTTGTTAACCTATTTGATGATCAACCCGAGTTAATTTTCAAACCTGATGCTAATGGAAAACCAGTGGAAGGAGGGATGCCACCCTTCTACATTAGCCTTAACATCCACAATAAAATCCTACATAATGCCATGCTTGACTCTAGGGCTTCACACAACCTTATGCATAAATCCGTTATGGACAAGCTAAACTTGGATATCACCAGACCCTACAAAGACCTCTTTTCCTTCAATTAGAGCCAAGTTAAGTGCCTAGGACTTATAAAAGACCTATGTGTTTCCCTAGTGCAGTACCCCGCTAAGACCATTCTTATGGACATAGTTGTTGTTGATATACCACCTAAGTATGGTATGCTATTGTCTAGATCTTGGGGTGCTAAACTCCACGGATCTCTGCAACTTGACATGTCATATGCTACCATACTAGTCTTTGGACATCCTAAGAAACTATACAGAGAAACTCTGATGAAGTATGTAGTGAGTACATAGGAGAGGCCTCAAAATTTTCCTATATATTCAATACATTCTGATATTGATTCATTCATTCTTTATAATGTTGAATCTAACCAAGAAAGTACCTCAAACGACATTATAGCAGAACCAAAAGAAATTATAGTAACAGAAGAAAATCAAAGTGTCTAAATTCATGAAATTTCAGATACTAAAGATGACCTAGATACTTCAATCAAAGAAGATTTTATTCCCCCGGACAGTTAGAATTATGAACATGAAATTCTTTGGCATCTTGAATTCGATGGGTCAGTAACCAAACTAGGTGCAGGAGTAGGAGTATGGATTTACAACTTAGAAAATGATCACTCAAAGGGTCATGCCTATAGATTGAACTTTAAATGTACAAACAACATGGCTGAATATGAAGCACTTCTATTAGGTCTGAAATTTGTCAAAAGGTTAGGAGCCATAAGAGTCTCTAGTATGGGAGATTCTGAGTTGGTAATAAAACAAATTAACGCTGTTTATATGACTAGGGATCCTAGATTAGGATTTTATAGAGGCATAGTTGTAGAAATACTAAATACTTTTTTAGAAACCAAGCTTGCTATTATTCCAAGAAAACACAATATGCAAGCTCACAGTTTAGCGGAGGCAGTATTAGAAGATAACGGTCTAAAGGACTTCATTGATCAAGAAGTCCAGAAGCCGACTGATGCTACTCAACTAGCGGAATGGAAAAAGTGGGTGGCTAGGGCAAGGAGAATCCTCCTGGAGGGAGTTTGAGATCACATTGTCTCGAGCCTCCATGGGAAGGAGACTCCGTTTTCGATGTGGAAAACAATGAAAGATCTTTATCAGAATAGCAGTGATCAGAGGAAGCTGGCATTGAAGGACAAACTTCGAAGATCAAGTGTGAAAAGGTTGACACGATCTCTATGTATCGAAGTGTTGGGATCATGACAACTGATGATGACATGGTGAGTCTTGCACTCCTCGGTCTTCCTAAGAGCTGGCATAGCTACCAGGAATCGGTTAATGGAAGAGAGAAACTGCCAGATTAGGAACGAATTTGGTTGGATTTGATGCAAGAGGAGATAAGAAGAAGTACCAGAGATGGTTCTTCATCCATGGAGGATGAAGAAAATGGTGCCTTAGCAAGTAAGGCGAAGAAGGGGAAGGAGAAGGTTTATCTTTCCTAATCCAGTTCTTCCCATGGTGGGAAGAAGTTTGAAAAATCGAAAGTGCGATGCTTTCATTGTCATGAGGTGGGCCATTTTGCTACAAATTGTCCACAGAGGAAATCCAAGAAGGGATCCGGGGAAGGATTTGAAGGTGAGGTACTTTCTTCACAATTTGAGTTGGATCTCACACTCTTCGCATGCATGGTTTCATCCATGGTGGGAAGTGGTTGGTTTCTTGACAGTGGAGCCTCTTTCCACATGACCGGTGATAAGACTTTGTTCAGTACTTTGGAGGAGAAAGATCTCCAGATACTCATAGCGATGGGTAATGATGAAAAGTACAGTGTCTCAGGTGTAGGCACGATTATTTTTCAGAGGGAGCATGGAGCTCATCTTACCTTGACCGATGTCAAGTATGTACCAAGACTGAAGAGAAACTTGGTGCGATCGCGATGCTGGAAGACAGAGGATATGATGTAGTCTTGAGTAAGGGAAAGGTTTTCCTTAGACACATCATCACTAGACAAGTGAAGCAGATTGGTTCACGGGTCAAGAACCTATATTCTCTTGAGGTTCAAGATGCATACAAAGCCTTGAGAAGCAAGGCAACTGATGGAGACTTGGTGGTTGAGGGAGAGTACATTACCTCTCAACGTGCAGCGCCAGAAGAAGTCTGAGACGATTATGGAGGAGCCATGTTTGGTGAAGCAGCTTCAAGAGGTTGTGAAGCAGCCACAACTGGGGAAGCCTAGAGGAGACATAGTGGAAGCATCCACTCAAGCAAAGACCTTTAGTACGGGGAAACTTCGAGCCAGGTGGGCAGAGGGATCACATGCAGCCATACCTCCAGGTAGGAGGTGGGGCAATGTGGAGTGATCGTCCCAAGGAGGAGGGGCAAGATCCTTGAGGTACCCAACCTCTTTAATTCGACTTTGCTACAAGAGCCCTGACAAGGAGTAGCAGGACTGACTGATTGGGTAGAGACAGATGTGGATGAAGCGACAGAGAGAGCTATAGTGCAGGAGTCCCAGGACTGTGTAGAGCTAGTAGGCTGAAACGATGAGAGAGGCACAGGAGCGTTACGTGAGTGCAGGATGGCACAGAGAGGTGTGAAACAATGCGAGATGCATGGGGTGTTGCAGCAGCTCAGAGGTCAGAGACGGAGCACTTGTCAGCAGCAGGTAGAGCTTCAACATCAGAGTATGTTTCTAGCCCAATAGAGAGGTCAGTTGGGAGTTTTTTTTTGTTTCGAGAGTTGCTAGAGCAACCACACTTGGTAGATGTGTTGCATGCAGAACATTCCAGAGGTACAAGATCAGGTTCGAGTTGAAGCCTTTCTTGTTGAAAGGGAGTGTTGAAAAATGGCAACAAGAAATGCTAAAAATAGCAGTTTGGGTACCAGTGCTAGATTGGGCAACAAGGAATGAAAAATGGAAGTGCTAAAAATAACATTATATTTTTAGCAGTTCGGGATGGATTCCTATTTTTAGTCAGTCCCTAGACTAAAATAGGAAGTAAAATTCGAATTTTAACTTAACAATTGTTTGAAAATAAATTAATTAATTCTCCATGAGTTAATTAGTTGTGAAAAATCAAACATGAAGTCTATGTGAGGACATGCAACAGTTTATCTATTAATTGAGGAATTCATCCATCAGTCAAAGAGATAAGGGTGAGTTCTAATTTGAGTAGTAATTAGTTGGCTCAGTTAACTGAGTCAAGTCCAGTTATAATTGATTTAAACGGTTTGTTTAAATTGAGTAAGTTCAGTTAGTCAATGCATGCTTGCATATAACTGTTGCACTTCAGATAACTGAAGATTCTCTCATGAATAACTCATGCATGTCAGTTCAGAAAGAGACCAAGTTGAGATCAGAGAAGGTGTTGAGAGTAACAAGATGATGGAGCTTAGTGGAAAGGAGTCGCCTTCACTAAGTGGGCCCGCAGGCAAATTATGGCGCAAAGTCTATTTTTAGACTATGTTTATTTTTAGACATATGGATCATGGTCTATGAGTTGCAGGATGTTGTTTATGGATGAATGGTCATGTTGGGAAAAATAGATGGACTACTATTTCTGGTTCACAGTGGAGTGATCAAAGTCTATTTTTAGACTACCAGGCTAAAAATAGAAAAGTCAAATATTATTGTCTCATAATAATATTTAGACTATAAACTTTATCTTATCCTTTTGGAGCACTTCAGTTTGAGATACAGATGTGGCACATGCAGCTGTCAGAAGGAAATACGCTTTTCTTACGAGTCAGTTGAGCTATTGCATGCAGGACTTCAATTAGAACTCATGTGGTTGAGTTTGGTGGAGTTGATTGTGGAGTTGATGGAGTTGTGTTTAGTTTGACTTGGTTAAACTAGTTGTAATTAGTCTAACTACAAATAGACTAGTTATGAGTTGTGTGAATTAATTATTAACTCATAAAGCAACTAAAGAATACATCAGTTAACTCAGTTGCATGTCAGTGCATGTATAGTTCAGTGGAGACAGGTGTTAGAGGTTGAGATTGCTATCAGTTCTGACTATAGTTGTGCATGAGATCTTGCACAATCAATGGATTGAGTATGCCCATGAGGATTGCTCAGTATATGCCCAGTGGAATAGCCTGTGCTCACGTGATTTCCATAGTGATTGATTTTCACTTGGTATTGTGCAATAGAGGCAGGCAAAGAAGTGGAGAAGATTTGAACTTGTGACTTGTTCGGATCTGAGCTAGTTTTGTGTGTAACAGGTGGAGATAGTGTTGGATACTTGTGAGGAGTATTGTACTATGTATTGTTACATGTTCTCAATCATTAATATACAGATAGTGTGGGGTTTTCAGCTGTAATCTTTCCCTGGGTTACATACTGTGTTAATGTGTGCATGCGATTGATGTTTCATTGTTTTTGATTCTGCTAAATTGATGATCAACGTAGAGGAGGTTATGTATTGTGCATGTATTCCGCAATAGTGTATAATCGGGATAATCTCTGTGAATAAGTGTTTATTATTCAAAATTTCTATAGAAGGGACAGTGTACTATCAGTTGGATGAATATTTTTCCTATAAAGGAAGCTCATCCATGATGAGAATTTATCTCCTTCAGGACTGCGTAGTTGGATCAGAGGTTAGTGAGTGTGTGAAGAGGCCAATTCACACAAGCGGTTTCACTGGACCCCAATCAAAATTGCGCAAAGAAATAGGAGGCTTGGAAGGCAGACCAGACGTTAGATAGAGGCCTTTGATTGTCTATGAGCAGCAGAGGTATTGCAGAGAGAGCAGGATAGCTTTTGAGCTGATTCTTTTTGTAATATTGGTTATATTTCCACTTGTATGATAATATAGAGATGGGGTTTTAGGTTGAGGCTTTCCCCAGGTTATATCTTCTGTGTTATGTGTGATTGCTTCTCATTCTCAATTATATGTGTTCTCATTGATCGTGCCCAAATTGATTAAGCTTCCGCAAAGTTTTGTAGAAGTAGATCTTGTATTGTGTTTTAGTATATTGCATAATCTGTTGATCTACAGTGAGAATTTCTACACATCCATTGGAAGTGCCTTGATTGCTGCAACTTAGATGTAGATTGCAAGTATTACAATGGTTGATGATCGGTTTGAATGATTGTTTCCTTACCCATCAAGTAGTGTTTCCACTTTTTCACACTTTGCACCAATGCATACAATTCATTTTCATATGTAGTATAATTAATCACTGCACCATTGAAAGTTTTTTAATGAAAATAGATAGGCATACCATGTTGCATGAGGACTGCACCCATGGCATAGTCACTAGCATCAATATGGATCTCAAATGACTATCTCAAGTCTGGAAGTGCAAGCATTGGGGTTGCACTGATATTTTCCTTCAATATATCAAAGGCCTTTTGTTGTTTTCCTTCCCATTGAAAAACATTTTTCACACTAGTCAATGCTTGCAAAGGAGCTGCTATGGAAGAAAAATTAGAAATGAATTTCCTCCGATATTGGGCTACTCCCAAAATACTTCTTACCTTAGTAACTGTCTTGGGCTTTGTCCAATTCAAAACTACATCAACCTTGGAGGGATCTATTTTCAACTCACCTCCTCCAACAATATGACCCAAGTAAACTAAAGAAGTTTTTCCAAACTCACATGTTGACATCTTTAAATACAATTGTTCTTTCTTTATGACATCAAGTACTTTTCTCACATGCATGACATGTTCATCACGATATTTACTAAAATTTAACATGTCATCTAAATAGACTATAACAAACTCATCAAGAAATGGCCTCAACACATCATTCATCACGTGCATGAAGGTAGCATGAGCATTACATAAACGAAAAGGCATAACTATCCATTCAACAAACCTTGTTTTGTCTTAAATGGTGTCTTCCATATGTGTCCTTCATCAATTCTAATTTTATGGTAGCTACTCCTTAAGTCCAACTTAGTAAAATACTTTGCATCTTTCAATTGATCAAGTAAATCATCTATTCTAGGAAGTGGGTAACAATTCTTTACCATAATCTTGTTCAATGCGCAGAATTCCACACACATGCGTTGTGTTCCATCCTTCTTTACCACCAAAACAATAGGTGACCCACATGGCGAAGAACTTAGCTTGTTGATCCCTTTATCCAACAACTCTTGAATTTCTTTTTAATTTTTGCACTTTCCATCACTCACACCCTGTACATGCAAATGTTAGGAAGAGGACAATCTTGTTGCATTTGCATTTCATGTTGGATTCCTCTCTTGGGAGGGAATCCTTTTGGTTCTTGAAACGTCTCATCATATTGGTTAACAAAATTAACCAATTCAGATTTCAATCTTGAGTCACAACCTTGAAAAGATTCATAATCAATATCATTCTTGGGTTTGATCATTAGAAGCTAAAAATTCTTGCTAGAATACACTAGTCTTTTCATCTGCCCCACATTTACAAGTGAAAGATTTAGTTTCTTGCTATGGGCTCTTACAATGTATTCTACTCCATATTTGAACAAATGGTAATTGTTTTCATGTCTATGGAAGATAGCTTTCCTATCATAGTGATATGGGCTGCCCAAAACTATACCACATATGTCTAATGACACAACATCAAGTTTCACTTCATCTATGAAATTTGTAGTAATGGTGAATTTTAGTCTACACTTTCTAGTTACTTGCAATTGTGCATCATCACACACCCATCCTAATGGACATGGCTTATGATGTGGAATGGTTTCCAAGTTTAAACTTTTAAAAATGTTTTTAGAGATGAGATTGTCTTGAGAGCCACTATCAAAAAGAGTATCAATTTTGCTATGTTTTGAGATTACTCTTATGTGGAAAATTTCTATCCTCTTCTTTTCATTTGGAGTTTCATTGTGTAAATTTGAAGTACTAGTGCTAGCAATGGAGTCCTTACCTTTTATCCCCATGGGTGTGATTTTAGTTTCAACACCTTAATCGGATCCAAAATCCTATTAAGTGGTTATAGTTGTCTTTTTTTTCCCTTCTTGTTGAATTTCTTTGATTTCATCTCAGGATGAAGCTTCCAACAATGAGCTTCATCGTGGCCCTCTTTAGAACAATGCTTGCATGTTAGTTTCTCTCCTTCCTTCTTAATGGATGCATTTTTCTTTCCTTTCCCTTTGAAAATCTTTTCTTTTCCTTTACCCTTAAATGGCTTTTTACTTCTGGAGTATTTTTCCATCTTGCCTCAAGATGAGTGGCTTGCACACAAACCTCATCTAGACTATTGGGGTTAAACATAAGGATAGTATGCCTAAGGTAATTGTGTAAACCCCCTATATACTTCAGAAACGTGTCTTGTGATTGTAAATCTACACCTAACATTAGAGACCTTCTTCTAAATTCTTCGGTGTACTCTTGCACATTTTGACTTTTAAGTTGTCTAAAGTTCTGCCAATTCATGATGGATTTCTGCATACATGCTAGAGGGTAAAATTGTCTTTTAATTGTAGCAATGAAATCAGGCCAAGAAATTAACATCTTACCATGTTTTTTTTTATCCCTTATTGTGTCTTGGCTTCCCACCATATTAGTGTTGCACCCTCCAATCTCAAGGAAGCTAGATGAATCTTTGTATCATCATCTTGAATGTTTTGAATTCTACAATAGAACTCCAACTGATGAACCCAATCGTCAATCTTCTCTGCATTCACTTCACCATCATACATGGTGGTTCAAATTTAACATCAAGTTTTAATAGGGGTGTTTTACCTATTCCTTTTGAGGTATGTTGATGAGTATGAGTAAGGGTTGTATTAGTGGAAGAGGATGAATATGCATGTGAAGATGAAGATGAAGATGATGGTGGAGATGGTGGAGGTTTACCTCCATTTCCATTACCTCCTCCTCCTGAAGAACCTTCTCCTTTTGGAGGCTTGGAGCTTTCACCCTACAGTCTTGTATTCCTCTCTTCATAGAGGACTTTCACCATCTTTGTCATGTCAAAGAAATCCTTCCTAAAAACCTTCTCATCCTCTGACATATTTGCAGGCTCTCCTTCATGTGACATGCTTACTGAAGCTTCAACTACAATTTGAGGTAGAATTGGTGGTGGAGATTGTGGCAATCTTGCACTCCTTCTCCTTGACCCAACTTCAAGACCTTCAACCAGCTTTCCTTCTCCTCTCTTGAGCTTCAACCTTGTAAGCATCACATTCACTTGCAAATAGTTAAATCCTCCTTGCACAAATAAAACCAAGAGCTCTGATACCAAACTTGATCTGAATGGGAAATTAGTTTTTATGTGATAAATTCCTCTTCAAAATATTGTAAAAGTGCTTAAGGATTCATGAGGTTAATTTCAAGTTTTATCATGAGTTTTTGAGTGTCTTTTATGTAAATTTCATGTACAAATTAACATAAACAAATGACTGAACAACAACACATAACATACATGAACATCACCAAAACAGTATCACAAAAACACATGATGAAGGATTTCACCCCTCCTGCGCTACGTCTCCTTGGTCTAGCTTCCAATGGCTTGTCCCTCTCTATTATGCTCAAAATTTTGAATACATTAGTTTACAATCCTCATACAGCTCTAAAACCTGCTCCAATGGCTCCAAAATGCCCAAAAATGCATGTCTAGCCTCTTTCTGCTCCTGAATTGGTAAAAAACTGAAGCAATTACAGCTTCCCCTAGCTCTTTCACAATTCGCTCTACATATTCCACCAAATCTGGCACCGGTCATATAATTTCACCCCAAATTGTGCTATTTTTCCCATAATCCGGCACATTTTGAGGGTGCCTTAATTTGGCCTCTAAGGCCTTAACTCCAAAAAACATGACCGTGTGGAGGCCAAGTGCCTGAGGGTGAGGGCTAACCACCTACCCCCACCTATCGGGCCCCCAATCCTCCACCTGCGGTCATGTTGAGTGCATGCACCCAGGGGCTGGCCCCTTTTCCAGATGGTGCACAATGTAAAGTTTAAAAACAATTGGCATATCAATATATAATAAGCAATATAGAGGCCTGTTGGTAGTTAGCAAGGTTTTTTGGACAAAGGTCTGGTGTTTGACTCCTTCCCGGTCCATTCATCCCTTAACAAGATTTATGGTGGCCCCCATGCTACCATGTGATGGCCTTTGGTTGGGCCACATGGTATCCTATGGTTGGCCACCAACCCACCAATGAAATTCACCCAAATCAAAACCAATGAAACCGTGCCACTTAGCACTACCTGAATCGTCAGAGAAAACACTGTCAGCTACCATATCATGTGCCACATTAGCCTACCACGTCAACAATACGGACTGCTCACTGGGCTGTCACAATTTTTCCAAATTCACTTGTTTTGGAAAATGAACAGAACATGTTTCTGGGAGCATACAGATTTTGTTTCATGTGAAACGATTTGTGCTTGATTCAAGATGACGAGCACTCCATGGTTGTTCAGGTTCCACACCAATCCGGCAAACTTTAATTTTGAGCAAATTTTTGAGCACTTGGTCACCTCTCCACAACTCCATTTTATTGAGGAGTTATGGCCACTAAGAACTACCTTCTAATACCTTTATCTTCACATAATTCTTTAAACTCTTTTAAGGTGAACTCTCCCCCTCTGTCTAATCTCAAGCATTTTATCTTCAGATCTTTCTCATTCTCTACTTGAGCCTTAAACTTCTTGAAGTGCTCAAATGCTTCTAACTTTTCTTTTAGGAGAATAATCCAAGTAGCCCTAGTGTAATCATCAATGAACAGCAAGAAGTACCTTTCTCCTTTTGATGTTTTTGTTCTTGTGGGGCCACAGATATATGTGTGAATAAGCTCCAAAGGTCTGGATGAGGAGAACTCTTTCATTTTGAAATGAGTCCTAGTCTGCTTGCCAAACTGACATGACTTGCAGATGGTGTTATTAGGCCTTGACAATTTAGGTAATCCTTTTACTACACCTATCTTGCTTATCCTTATCAGGCTATCAAAATTCATGTGTCTAAGCCTCTTATGCCACAGTCGTGCTTCGCTATTTTTTCTCAAGTAACAATTGACCCTTGAGTCATCGAACACATAAACATTATTGTGAGTCCTGACTACCTTCCCCACTAGTTTTCCATTTTTTATATTTTGGATCTCACAATCTTTAGATCGGAAGGTCACATCATAGTCGTTGTCACACATATGGCTAACACTTAGTAGATTGTGTTTGAGGCCTTCCACATACAACACATTTTGTGCTTTTGTCTTCTGATCAAGACTGACCACTCCTTTTCCTTTGATTCTTGTTGGAGCGTTGTTGCCAAAGGTGACATTGCCTCCTCTGTCTTTTTCTTTTAGTGATAGAAACTTGCTCTTGTCTCCAGTCATGTGTTTGGAACAACCATTGTCTACATACCATTTTTTTTCTTTATCATGTGTTGATAATGCGAGCCCACATTGCATGATCTTTTTGGTCTTTTGTGTCCAACTTATTTTATCCTTTTGTATGTGAGTTTGTCTATTAGTTTGAGATTTAGACAGGCATTCAAACCTGCTTATACACTCACTGGCCTTGTGCCCGAAGTTATTACATTTAAACCATTCAACTTCACTTTGTAGGGGTGAGAAGACATTTCGATTCCTAGGAGAGGGATCTTGAGACTTAGCAGTTTAGTGTGTATTAAATTTAATATTTTCATCTCTTTAAACTTTAACACTTCTACAATCAATGGATTTGTGTCCAAAGATATGACACTTATAGAAATGACCATAAAACAAGTAGGCACGCCTATTGTTAAAATTATTATGTGATTTAGCAGAAAAATACCTTGGTCGACTCACTGTTTGGTTCGTCCTCCATTGATGATCTCCTCTTTATCTGGCTACTCTTTGTCTTCATGAACTCTTTCATGATGATTCTTCCTATGACTTTGTGGTTCTTCAACTCTTGCAGACCCAAAATTTTATCTTCTTCTTCCCGAGAGAATATTCTTGTCCCTTAGAGTACCCCAATCCGATTCTGATTCCTGAGGGCCTTTGACAACTCAGAATCTAATTGAAAATTTCTCAACACTGATAGTTTTCTTCCCATTCTTAAATCATATCTTGAAGCACATATTCCTTTCATTTGGCCTCCTCCAATTCAACCTTCAAAGACAGAAAATCATCTTTGCATATTTTTTAGGTCTTTTCCATTTTCAACTTCAACAACTCTTGTTCATCTACTTGTTCTCCTCTTCTAGTCTTTCACGATTTCCTTTTTCTCCTTTCAACAGAAGAGCTAGACTATCCTTGCTCTTGATAGCTTCTTCAAGTTTTTCTTTCTGATAGGACAACTCCTCATTATCATAGTTATGCATTCCTTCTTCTTCATGTTGCAACTATTCCTTCAACTGCTTGGTTTGCTTCCTTGCTTTCTTCAATTCATCAAGGACACTGATGAGTTCTCCCTCAAGGTCTACCACTCCTTCTTATTCTTCCTCTTCAAAGTCCATAAGACGTTGTTTCTTGGAGTATGTTTCAAGTTCCATAAGAAGATACTCATTTGACTCATTTTTCAATGAGTCTTCACAATCTGATTCCAGGCCCGAATTATCCTCTTTAGAATAGAACCCCTTCTTCTTGTAGGGTTTCTTCTTCTGAAATGTCTGAGATTTATTTCTAAATTTAAGACATTTTTCTCTTTCATTCCCCTCTTTGTGAGGGATTTTGGAAGAGAAATTTCCAACTCTTCCATAGTCGAAACACTTAAAGGGCAACTTCCCTTAATATTTACCAGATCCTCGCTTTAGTTCTCTGGCTAGTTGAACCAGATCCTGATCAGATTCACTACTAGAGAAGTCTTGATGAACTCTATGTTCCTTGCCCTTATTGGATACTCTGAATGCAGCTTCCTTTGGTTCAGATTTCTCCATTCCTACTCGTATCTCTTAGGCCATGAGAGTACCATGTAGTTGATTCATCTTGAGATCCTTTAGGGTGACCGTTTCCTCTATAGCTAAGATTTTGGCATTAAATCTCATGGGCAGAGATCTTAGTACCTTTTGAGCAATCAACTCTTCCTTGAATTCCCAACCAAGTCCTTGAATCATAATAAATACTTCATCAACTCTGAGGAAGTACTCAGCTATGATTTCATTCTCAATAATCTTCAAGCTTTCAAAACTCATTCTGAAAGTCTGAATTTTTGCTTGCTTCACTTTGTCATCTCCTTCATGACACTAGTTAAGCTTCTCCCACATCTCATAAGAAGACTTATAGTGCATAACCTTCACAAGTTCTGACTGACTGAGACCAGCAAGAATGGCATGCTTGGCTTTACCATTTCTTAGATACAGTTTCTTTCCATCTGCATCTGTGGGGGGAATATCTGGGACATTGTAATTTACTAGTACTGAGGTCCAAACATCTACCCCCAAGGACATAAGATATTCCTCCATTATTACTTTCCAAAAGGAATAATTGGCTCCATCAAAGATCGGTACCATACTTGAGTAAACTTCTTGACTCTCTTGCTTATTCATAATTCCTTAAGGTTCTACCTTCCAGTAGTTAAACTACTACTAAAGGAACTAGGTCCGATACCAATTGTTGGAATTAAGGAATTGCTGGGGGGGTGGATCATAATTTAAGAAACTCTTTATTTTATTTTATTATCATGCTTATAGTTCCTTCTTATGTTCTTTCATATGTGAAATCATTCTTTCATAAAGTTGTAAATCTTATAAACTTTCAGAACAGATACTCAAACAAAAACCTCATGATCAACATACGTTTGACACAGTGTTTTCACGTGGAAACCCAGAGGGAGAAAACTACCAATTTGTTGTTTTTTTATGATGTAATTTAAGCACCAACTTAATTACATATGTTTGTTTGTGATCACCCACTCACTGGAGGCACCAACCCTCTTTTGTTTAGCGAGCACCAACTTGTCAAGAGGCACCAAAATCTTTTGTTTAGCAAGCACTAACTTTCCTAGAGGCACCAACCTCTTTTTTTTAGTAAGCACCAACTTGCCTAGAGGCACCAACCTATTTTGTTTAGCAAGAACCATCTTGCCACTGCCACTATTTTACTATATCATACAATTTTCATACTAAAAACAGAGGCATACAAATTACAAGTAAAATAACAACTTAATGGTTGTTTGTGGATTCAACTTTTGCGCTATGATTTTTGAACACTTGTGGCAATATTCCTCGTACTGGCCACTGCAACACTTGCTTTGTTCTCTGCTTTCTCTTCTTGGGGCTCTCCATTATTTCACCACAGCACTACCCTTGCAACTCTGTCTTATGTGCTCTACTTTCTTTGCTTAGGGCTCTCCACTATTTCACCATAGCACTACCCTTGCAACACTCTTCGCCAATAAACAACTCACTACTCTGCACTCTCGCAAGTATGCTCACACTCCCCCTTAGCTCAATGGAAGTTCGCAGTTTTGTTCTTGTGATTCTCTTGGCTCGATGTAGTCATGTCATCATCAATTCTTCCCATGCATGTACCCCTAGCATGGCACCCCATTCTTTTGCTGATTTACACAAACTCTAGTTCAATCATTGCATTAAACTCGTAAGGATGGGCGATGATCACTTCTTTGTCATATAGATTACTCTCCATGCTATGTATTAACTCTCAGTCCCCCTTACACATTTCACAGAGACTCCCCATACATATTTATGGATTGCAGAGATTTAACTATACATCCTCATGGAATATTTGTTCTTCATTTATATTTACAATGCACGCATGGGAAGTCTTTGATCATCAACCTCACTGTTTAGCATTCAAGGCCATAACTGTCAATTCATACATCTTTAATGGCTACATGTACCATCATATTAGAGTTTATCATTGCGGTTTTGTGTAGTGGTGTAACACTACAAAATAGTTGATTTTCGACCTCCGATTATGTCTTTCCCCTTTTGATTTGACCCTTATCAAACTTCCATCATAGGGCTGAGGGCGATGACCAAGGGCTCAGCCTCAAGGTGCTAAGACCTCCAAACCCTTGACGGGGGCTATATTTCCTTTGTTATCCCCTTTGCCTTTGGTTTCATGTTTATTTCAAACACATGTGCTTAATACCAATGAGGCCCTTTCATTGGGGATTTATACCTATTGCACCTTATGCCAACAACCATAAAGCACTGATTGTTGATTGCCTATAGGCTGCTCTACTATGCCCTAACCTTTGGCCCCTTAAGACTTCGCGACCACCTACTGGACCTCAAATCAACGAAATTTCATTGTGGAACAGGAGCCAACCATTTCAAACCTCTAATCATCGATTGTTGATTTCTAAAGTGATGTCATCTCATGCCACATGGTATCTTCTGACCAATGACATGTGTCACTCAAATATGGACCATTAGGCCATCCATAAACACTGAAACAGCCTACCATGTGTCCCTCCATACCAAGACATCGTGCTGATGCAAGTGGTAATGTGTCCCTTATCGAAAAAAATCATATCCTTCCACTTGTCCTTATTGAAGCTCCTCTGATGTTGCCTTATGTCCTTATCGGAGCCAACGAATGCCTCCACGTGTCCTGCTTGGAGAAGAGAGAAAGGGGCCTTGCCTACCCTTGTTTTACATCAAATTCCTTTGTAAATTTCTCTTTGCCTCTCTTGAAAATTTAACAAAGGATGCACAGTCTCGGCTTATTTAACTCAATCGGCATTTGTTAATCGTCAAATTGCCTTAGTTGTTGCACTGCACCCTAGAGTCCTTGGATTTCCGATGTGCTGAGACTTCTGACATACGATATCACCAATAGGTGATTGAAAATTCATAATCGTTGTGCAATGCTCCTTAAAACCTCTAAACGTTGATGTGAAATATGTCGGGACCTCCGATTAGACACGTGTAAGAAGGACAACAAACCATTTTCCTTTGTCTTCTAGTTTGCAGAGATAGAACTTCAAATGGCTCTAACTTTTGATCCAAAAGTCCATTCTGGACTTCCACATACCACTGGAAAACTTATTCTGAGCATTATCCAATGGAGTGGGTTCAATTGATCTTTGAGACTATATTCTACCTCAAGGATGGAACAACTGGAATCACAACCACTAAGACATGAAGCCAAATCATGAGGTTGAGCCTTGTTTGACATCAATTCCAACACTTACACAACCAACCACCTACATACCATCAAATTTCTAATAGTGGAGACCAATCTGGTGATGGTTATTGATGTCCGACCATGAGGTGGAATCACTGGTTGAGGGTTGAGGTGGTTTGGCCTTTGGAATCCCTGGTTTACTTTTGTTTTGGTTATTCCATAAGATCCCACTTTCATGCTTAGAATATGGCATGAGGGAGATTGGTTGAAAGAAAGATTTAGTTCAACCCAATCTATGGTCGGGTGGTATGTAGAAGTCCTTAACTTGGTTAGTATTTGCATGTGTTAATATGAGGTATTTCCCTATTGTGATCTATGAGCATATGTATTGATTATGATGGTTATCTTATGACTTCTTTTCCATGGTTCTATTTTTGTTATAAGTAGGTTATATGTTGGTTATATGATGTATTATATCTATGGTTCTTTATATGTTTTGATAATTTATTTATTGGTTGATGAATGCTTGGACTAATAAATTTATTGTAGCTATTATGATAGGGAATTAAACCTTCTTTGTGATTCTCAGATAAGTTTCAGACTCTTATGATCATATATGCATTCATGACCTGTAGGTTACATGTTCTTAATATGTTTAACGAAATGACTGTCCTCGTTAGTCTTGGTTAGGTCAAATCCTTGATCAAGTTTTATGTTAAAGGCTTTGTCTTTGTGTCATTTATTGTTTTGAAAAGTTTCATCAAGTTCTGGTAAGTGATCTGGAGTCTAGCCCTGAAAAGGTGGCATAAATTTCATAGTTGCATGCACAGAACTAGGAAAATTGGACCGCAGTCTTTGACTTGCAAGCTTACACGTGTGACTGGAGGACTACAGTTGCATGGATACATGCTTATGCATGTGACTGGAAGCCTAGGTCAGTGTAAAAGTAGTCTAGCTTAGGGTTTGGGCACCCGGAGTGGTTGCTTAGCTCTTGGGGGTCTTGTAGTTCCTCAGGAAGGTGAGTAAAGTTTTAGTTTGTCAATTCCATTTCTTTAACTATACTTAGAAACTTGAGTCATATCGTAGTAACTCTTCATCACATATTTACACTGGTGGACTAGTGAACTTGGGTAAGTGTGAGTTATGTTCTCTTTGGGTGATATTTGATACTGCATAATGGTATTAGAGCTCCCAGGTTCAACTCTTGGACTAGATGGATGTGATGTGTTTTTCATGCACGCATGTTAGTTGTCTATGTTATTGTTATGAATGCATTGCGATATTCATGGATGGTGGTAACTTGTTGTTATATGAATTGCAATCTATGAATTATGGTTATGGTCATTTCATATAGATATATATATATATATATATATATATATATATATATATATATATATATATATATATATATATATATATATATATATATGGATTGGCTTGTGCATATGGTTATGGTTATGATATTTAGGTATGAGTCGGTTATACTTCTGATATTGTGTCATATTAATCTAGATTGACTTGTGCAAGTGTGATAGCCTCCTCGGAGATACGCTGAGGTATGTGTTGATTATGTCATCTATTTGGTTTATCTGACATGATATGTGTATAAGTTGTTTGAATGTTTGGTTAATTGCATGATATGAGTATGTGTATATAAGATTGCATGAAGGAATGATCTTGTTTTAAGACGGTTGTACTAATACAACATGTGTTGAGACAACTGATATGCACTTGAGTGCAAGTGGGTGCTAGTTTTAGTATTATGACTATGATTGTGAGTTGATTACGACATGGTTATTAGTCTTGGTAAAGGTTGATTTCAAATTAATAGATACAATGGCTTGATCTTTGGAACATGTGAATGATATGTGTGAGCAGTTGTAGGGAAACATGCTTGGCATTAGCGTGACAAGGTAACAGTTGATTTGTGTATCGAACTAACAACTGACTGATGCGATAGCACCTAATGAGACTCATTTGCAACAAGGAAAGGTAAAATAAAGGAATCGGGTAAGAATTCCTTTGACTATGTTTCGAAACCGCAATTCCAGATGAATTAGCACTTTGCATACAGGAGGTCTTATTAACCTTGATTTTTTCTGACATTATGTGGATATGTGCTAGATTTATGAACATGTATTTGACAGGTATAACAGTTGTTAGGTCCCTATAATACTAGTGATGCCCCCATTGTTGTTGTAGTTGTATCCCTTATTAATATTGTTGTGCCCCTATTTTCCCCATATTGTTATTATTGTGCCCCATAGAATCGCTCTATTGTTATTTTTGTGCCTTTATATTATTATCGTTAGGTCAGCTTGGTTATATTGTGACACCTTAGACTCCTACATATAGAAAGGAGGTTTTGTCAATTGAATCATCCAAGAATTGTTCATTTGTTTAATGTAAAGGAGGTTTCCCCCTCGAAGAGGCTGAATTCTAAGTCGTTCAACTATCTTTTCTATCTTTTTGTGAGCTAGTTTCATAACATTTGGTATCAGAGCTTTGAATTCTAGGGTTTTGCTGCTCCAAACAGGTCATCGTGGAATTTGTGCTATAACTTTTTTTCTATGACGTTTCATATGCTAAAAAAAACCCATTTGAGCCAAAATCGTTATGAAACTTGGTTCCGAATTTCAAAGCGTTTCATATTATATTTGCGGAGATATGATATGAGGAAGTTGGCCTTTTGCAAACTCCCGAATTTCATTCCAAACAGGTGACCTGGGGAAAATCATCATAACTTTTGTTTTAAGCATCAGATTGAAATTTCATAAGAAGTTACAGAAATATGATAGACTATAGTTTCCTGTGTATATTTTTCGGATACTAATTGTGATACGTGACACTTCATACAAGTTCACTCTTCTAGAAAGGTCTATAATCATGTCATCTTGGGAGATTGTGCATAACTCTGCCTTGGAGAATCTAAATTCGATCAAACCGGTGGCATTGGAAAGAGGACATAGAGGGCTACTGTAGGTCACAATTTTAGAATTGGATGATCCAAAATTACAGAGATACATCAGATTCAATATTTAGCTCCCACAAAGTGAAAAAAGGTGTGTAGTTTTTTTTTTTAATTTTGCATAAGCTTGGTTTGAAAAATTAGTTTGAAGGAATTCAAAGGGCATAGTAAAGCATTATTATTGGTAACTGATGCCTCGAGGAAAGAAAATGAAAACACCTAGTAAGCAACCTGAAAGCTTTAGCATGACTCATGAAGAAGAGGAAGAAATGCAACATGATATATCAAAATTACGAGACCAACTGCAACAAATGTCACTCGCACAAAAAGTAACAGAATCTAAGATGGATAGTTTAAGGAAAGATGTAGAAGCTAAGATGTATGGCATGGAAGCTAATATGGATGGTTTAAAGAATGGCATGGAAGCTAAGATGGATGGCATGGATGCTAAGATGGATGGCATGGATGATAAGATGGAAGAATTAAAGATAACTTTGAATAAGTTGCTACAAGAAATAGTCACTAATGGTGAAAGGGTAGTAAAGGAAACTCATGATGAGAACAAAAGAATTGTTAATCATGATTTCATAGACTCTAATTTTGGATCGAAGACCCACCATATTCCAAAAATCGATATGAGGAAGTTTGATGGCAAGGATCCCGCAACATGGATACTACAGATGGGGCAATTTTTCGATCTCCATAATGTGCAAAACACACAAAAGGTACATATTGCAACTTTGTATTTGGAACCAAATCAGTTTGTATGGTATCAATGGCTTTGCTCTCATAAGCAAATTGTCACTTGGGAAATTTTTACGGAAGAAATGACAGCACATTATGAGGATACAAAAAGCAACACCTTTTTTAGCCAATTGATAAGTCTCAAACAAAAGGGTTCAATGATGGAGCACATTGAGGAATTCCAAAAATTGAACAGAAGGGTAAAAAATATTCCATAGGAGCATAGGATTGATGTGTTCATAGGGACTTTAAAGGAGAATATCCAACATGATGTTCTCCTTTGGGAACCTGATTCATTTGAGAAGGCATTCAGGTTAGCAAGAAAAATGGAAAGCAAAATTATGGCAACCAGGAAGCCCACCACTCACAACTATAAATATTGAAGTGTTGTTGCCCCTAGCCTTCCACAACCTATAAGGTTGACACCATAACAACTGGAAGAAAAAAGAGCAAAAGGGATTTGTTACAGTTGTGATAGCAAATACACTAAAGGTCATAAGTGTGCTGAGAAGAAATTATTCTACATATATTGTGAAGAAGAAGAAGGAAAGGAACAAGAAAGGGTCAAAAGAAGAGGACATACTCCAGGAACATAGCCTAGATAAAGAAGAAATGGATCTGACCATATCTTGTAATGCATTGGCTAGAATTACCACTCCTCAAACCATCAAGATAGAAGGACATATCAAGAAGAAAAAGGTAATAGTGTTGATTGATTCAGGAAGTAGCCATAATTTTATTAATTGTAAGATAGCAAAAGAATTGAATTGCTTCCTATATCCAGCACCAGAGTGTCAAGTGATGGTTGCAAATGGAGGAACAATAAATTGCTCTGGAAAGTATCATAATATCAAGCTATCCATGCGAGAATATGTATTGAATAGCCCAATGCTTTCCATTCCAATGGGAGGTGTTGATGTTGTACTAGGAGTTCAATGGCTACAATCCTTGGGTACAATAGCTTTTAACTTTCAAGAACCTTTCATGAAATTTTATGCGGAAGGAAAGGAAGTTGAATTAAGGGGTATTGCAGGGAAACCGGGAAATATAATCAGCTCTAACGGTATGACAAAGCTTCTAAAAAAGGAACAACAAGGTGTAATTGCACAATTATGTTCGCTAGATGTTTCCACATCGAAATCATATATTTCTCTAGATCTCCAAAGAGTCTTGTACAATCATTCCAAGGTATTTGAGACTCCCAAAAGTCCCACCTATTTGTGATCATGATCATGCTATTCATTTGATTCTAGGAAGTGTTCCTCCAAACATCAGACAGTACAGATATCCCTATTCTCAAAAGAGTGAAATTGAACGTATGGTTGCAGAAATGCTAGAGGCTAGTATAATTCAACCTAGCCAAAGTTCTTTCTCTGCTCTAGTAGTATTGGTGCACAAGAAGGATGGATCATGGCGCATGTGTCCAGATTATAGGGAGCTCAAAAAGCTCACTATTAAAGATAAATTTCCCATTCCAGTCATTGACGAATTATTGGATGAATTGCATGGATCAATTTACTTCACCAAGTTGGATCTTCGTTAAGGATATCATCAAATTAGAATGAAGGCTAAAGACATTCTGAAAACAACATTTAGAACTCATGAGGGTCACTATGAATTTTTGGTCATGCCTTTTGACCTTACCAATGCACCTTCTACATTTCAAGGTTTGATGAATTCCATTTTCAAACCCTTCCTTAGAAAAATTGTGTTTGTATTTTTTGATGATATATTAATCTACAACAAGTCTTGGAAGGATCATGTTGAACATGTTGACATGGTGCTACAACTATTGGAGGAGAAACAATTATATGCAAAAAGATCCAAATGTTTCTTTAGAGTACAAGAGGTGGAATATCTGGGTCATATTGTATCTCATGAAGGAGTTAAGGTAGACCCTAGCAAAATTAAAGCCATTAAGGAATGGAAAATCCCCACATCCATAAATAATTTGCGAGGATTTCTCGGGTTGACAGGGTATTAGCGCAAGTTTGTTAAGAATTATGGGAAAATAGCAGCACCTCTAACAACATTATTGAATAAAGATGCATTTTCATGGACTCCAGAAGCAACAAAGGCCTTCGAACATCTTAAAGAGGCAATGTGCCAAGCACCAATCTTAGCTACACCAGACTTCACAAAAACCTTTATTGTGGAATTTGATGCTTCAGGAAATGGAATTGGTGTTGTTTTAATGCAAGATGAAAGACCCATTGCTTTTGAAAGTCGTCCAATCAAGGGAAAGTATTTACACAAAGCTATTTATGAGAAGGAAATGTTGGCAATACTACATGCACTTAAGAAATGGCAACCCTACCTAATGGGAAGACACTTCAAGGTAAAAATGGATCATGATAGCCTTAAATACTTTTTAGAACAAAGATTATCCTCTCAAGAACAAAAAAAATGGGTCACAAAGATGTTGGGTTATGACTTTGAAATCATCTACAAAAAAGGGAAGCAAAATGTTGTAGCAAACGCACTCTCAAGAAAGGATGAGGATGTGGAAGCATTGTTGTGAGCCATTTCTATTATCCAACCAGATTGGATAAACGAAGCAAGGGAGGAATGGAAGAATGATGAAGAAGTGTGGGCACTTATTCGAAAGTTACAACAAGATTCGAGTACATCTTATACATTTTGCTGGAAAAATGATTCATTATGGTACAAAGATCGCTTATACCTCTGTAAGAATTCCCAAATCAAACAAAAGATTCTTCTGGAATTGCACGCTTCTCCATTAGGAGGGAACTCAGGATTTTTAAAAACTTACCACAGGGTTAAGAAGGAATTTTTTTGGGATGGCCTTAAATCAGATATTCAAAAGTTTGTGGCGGAATGTTTGGTTTGCCAACAAAATAAAGCTGAAACAATTAAGACACCAGGTCTATTACAACCTTTATCCATTCCAAGCCAAGATTGGGAGGAGGTTTCAATGGATTTTATCACAGGTTTACCCAAGTCTAAGGGAAAGAGTGTCATCATGGTGGTAGTCGACAGACTTACCAAGTATGCACACTTTTGTGCATTATCACATCCATTTAAAGCCAGTACAGTTTCTACTACATTTACGGAAACAATTCAAAAGCTACATGGAAACCCAAAGATTATTGTAAGTGACAGAGATCCCATTTTTACTGGAAATTTTTGGACAGAATTATTTTCTTGTCTTGGTACTCAGTTAGCTCATAGTTCATCTTATCATCCTCAATCTGATGGGAAAACTGAGATAGTAAACAAATGTTTGGAAGGATATCTTCATTGCTTTGTATCCGATAAATAGACACAATGGGTAAATGGTTGCCTCTGGCTAAATGGTGGTATAACACTTCCTTCCATACTGCAACAAAAATGACCCCATTTATGGAACTTTATGGATATCATCCACCATCCATCACATCATATCTAAGAGAAAATTCTAAGGTTCAAGCAATGGAACATCACATTGAGCATCAACAACTAGTTCTCCAACTCTTAAAGGATAACCTTGTGCTGGTGCAAAATAGAATGAAACAACACGCAGATCAACATCGCAGCGAAGGAAGTTTTGATGTAGGTGACTGGGTATTCCTCCGGCTACAACCATATAAACAAATGTCCCTCAAGCAATCTAAGAAGGATAATAAATTATCACCAAAGTATTATGGTCCATACAAGGTGTTGCAAAAGATTGGTACTATGTCATACAAATTGGAGCTTCCTACAACTTCTCGAGTGCACCCAGTTTTCCATGTTTCATGTTTAAAGAAGGTTATAGGCGACAAGCTCCCAGTTCAAACAATATTGCCAGAACTTGACGAGGAAGGAAAAATTATATTGGAACCGGAAGCAGTCATAGAAACAAGAACTCAATAGCTACGAAATCGATCCATTTCGGAATATCTCATCAAGTGGAAGAACTTATCCGCTGAAGATTCCACATGGGAGGATGAGAATTTTATACAGAAGCATCCAGAACTACTCAAGCGTTGAGGACAACACTTTTTTGAAGGAGAGGTGCATGTTAGGTCCCTATAATACTAGTGATGTCCCCATTACTAATGTAGTTGTATCCCTTATTAATATTGTTGTGCCCCTATTGTCCCCATATTGTTATTATTGTGCCCCATAGAATCCCTCTATTATTATTTTTATGCCTTTATATTATTATTGTTCTGTCGGCTTGGTTATATTGTGACCCCTTAGACTCCTATATATAGAAAGGAGGTTTTTTCATTTGAATCATCCAAGAATTGTTCATTTGTGTAATGTAAAGGAGGTTTCCCCCTCGAAGAGGCTGAGTTCTAAATCGTTCAACTATCTTTTCTATCTTTTTGTGAGTTGGTTTCATAACAACAGTTGGCTTCTAGTTATGGCTAGATTCATCAAGGAATTTGAGTCCCTTGAGAGATGGCATGCATGTGTTCAGTTACAAGGCAACGTGCTTGGCACAACAAGGTAAGGTAATTGCTATATTGTTATGTTTATTTATACACTGATAGTTATGTGTTTATGGAAGTATGATGTAGGGGAATTACATGGCAAAGAGACTACCATGAAATCTTGAAGAAGGTTGGTGTTGAGCTTTCCCTTCGAGGCATTGGGAACCCATGGGGATTGATTCATGGTGTTTGTTAGGAGAATTAGGCTTTCGGTATTTTGTGATTTGTTTGCACTTGATTTGTAGTTTTGATTTTGTCTCGCGTATGGCCATAACACTTTGTTTTTCATGTTGTATTTTTGTTGGTTTTCCATGGTTTGATTCTTATTTTCCTTTTTTTTTGTCTTTTATGCTTTTATGGTCTTGGGAATTGGTTTGGGAAAGAGAAAGTTAATGGAGCTAGGGGAGTGTTGAAGGAAACCTGGAAAGTAATGTAAGACCTGAATGAAGCTCAATGTATGTATAAGGGCAGCTGAAGGTAAGAGTATGACAATCGTTTGGATTGGTTGGACCCATTGGTGTAAATGGATGGTGGTAGGACGATCATGAGAAAGGTAAATAAGTGGATTTGAGGTGCCAGATGCCTTGGTTATGTTGGGAACTATTTCTCGCGATGTTGTGCATGTGATGCATGAATAAAGGGAGTTCTCTTAACCTTGACCTTACAAACGCTAGTAATTATGTTGGGATCATGATTATGTTGATGTCTATATATGTATACATGTATGTATGTATGTCATTTTCGGACAAGGTCGTTAAATATCATGATTGTTTTATGCTAATGTTTATATGTATATATGTATCTATGTATGTCGTCATCTAACATGATCATCAGACATCATGAATGTTTTATGCTAATGTTTATATATATGTATGTATGTATGTTATTGTCTGGTAGGGTTGTTAGGGATCATTCTTGTGGAGGAATGATTTCTTATGCAGGTGAATGTCATGAATAGTTTTATGGCTATGAGGAATCAAGCGGGAAGAGTAGCCCTCACAAATCTATGAGGTCATTTACTTATGGATATTAATTGATATTATGTGTTTATACTATGCCTATGTTTATGCTATGATAGGTAATGTTGAAGGATACACTGGCGGAATTAAAGTGGTGTGATCTGCAACATGATGGGAGAAGCATGGATAGTTGAAAGACACTAGAGACAAGGTTGCTTGGTAGAGTCAGTATGGTCTCTGGACGTGCAATACTACTGTTGTATATATGTTGTACATGTTGTATGTGCGGTACATGTTGTATATATGGTTTTGTGTGCTTGTTTCATATGCGATATCTTTTTTTGTACATATGGTGTTGTGTACACATTGCATATACGGTACTATGTACATATAGTGTTGTGTGCATGTTGTATGTGTGGTACTGTGTACATATAGTGTTATTTGCATGTTGTATGTGCGGTACTATGTACATATAATTTTGTGTGCATGTTGTATGTGCGGTATTGTGTACATATAGTGCTATGTGCATGTTATATGTGCAGTACTGTGTACATATAGTGTTGTGTGCATGTTGTATGTGCAATGTTGTGTACATATGGTGTTGTGTGCATGTTGTATATGTGGTGTTGTGTACATATAGTGCGATGTGCGTGTAGTGTTGTGTGCATGTGGTGTTATGCACCTATGGTACATGCAGTGTTGTGTGTATGTGGTGCTATGTACACATTGTGCAGGTGGTGTTGTGTACACATTTTGCAGGTGGTGCTGTGTACATGTGATGTTGTGTACGCATTGTGAAGGTGGTGTTTTGTACATGTGGTACACATGGTGTTGTTGTACATGTGGTATTGTGTGCATGCCGTACATGATATGTTTTGTACATGTGGTATTGTGTATGTATTATGTTGTGGTGTACACTGGATGTAATTCTATGTGTTATGTTGTACACTAGGTGTAAGTGTATGTGTTTTGTTGTACATCGGGTGTAAGTGTATGTGTTGTGTTGTATGTTGGAGGTAGGTGCATGTATTCTGTGGTGTTGTACGTCGTGTGTAAGTGTATATATTCTTTTTTTTTACACCAGGTGTAGGTGTATGTGTTGTGTTGTACACCGAGTGTAGGTGTATGTGTTGTGTGGTACATTGTGCGGGTGTATATGTGTGATGTGCATTGTATGTATGTGTACATGATTGAAGAGATGAGAAGGCACTGGGTGATTTCCAGGTGTGGCAACTGTAGATTTTCCTGTAGATTCACAACTCATGAAATGTACTAAAACACAAGACAATAATCTACTCTACTCTTTAAATAGTGGAAACCAATAGATCGATAAAAACAATAATCGACGAGAGGAAGATAATCAAAGACACATAACACAATTGTTTCTTTGGGGAAAGCCACTCAAAACCCCGACTATCTATTACATTAATAAAAAATATGAGTGATAATACAAAGCTTGTTCTCACTAGAACAATTCCTGCACAAGTATGATCAACTGTCTACCTCACAAGCCTTCACTGACCAACACTTAGCCAATTTTTTCTACCTGTTGAGCCCCTATTTCCTTGTGCAATTCCTAAGAGGAATAACCCTTATTTAATTGGGAATTCCTCCTTTCGTAACTGTGCAATCCAAATCTATGTCCTATTCTGATTGCATGCATGATCTGTACAACTCAGATCATTCTACAACTGATAGTACACTATCCCTAAACTCTAGTCTCAAGTAGGTCTTTCTCTAAACTGACGTGCATGAGTTTCTCATGAGAGAATATTCAGTTAGTTGGAGTAGCACTGAGGATGCGCCAGTGCACCAAATCACTACTAGACCTCTGTTAGTTCCACAAACAATTCGAACTAGTTTAATTGTCTATAACTCAGTAAAATTGATTTATTTAATTACAACTCAAATAAACTCATTCTAGACCCCTAAAATTTAAGGAGAACATATACATGACTACAGAAAGACTTCCAACTTGAAATTCCTAAGCTACTTAGGTCAATTAAACTTAATTAACTATTAAAAAGTTGCTATGAAAATAGAATTCGATTTTAATTCACAATTTAATTCAAGGACAAATTAAACTATAATTTCTTATTGCCATTTCTCAACAACAACTGATTCAGTGAGCATACGGAAAGGACAAAGAACTCAGGTTTAAGCAGAGGATTGATTAAAGGATAAGTATCAATAGTTTATTTTCGTATTTTTTATGCATGTGATCGATGACTCTGATTTATGATGGTCACATGTGATATATGATTTTGATTATGATGGTTGTGTTTGAGCTAACCAAATGTGGTATGTTTATACATGATGATTTGATCAAACAACTAGTATGACTTATTGTGATAAGAAGTGAACAAAATTGCAAGTGTGCCTTATTGATGATCTACCAATGAGGTATGATTTGAATTTATTTCAATTCAGTTTTTAGTCTAATGACTATTATGTGATTGGTACAGGAAAGCATGGAAATGCTCGGTTTGGGTGGTTGGATTGAATGCCATAGAATTAGCAGCAGTAGTAAAAAGGAATTGGAATGGGCAGCAGTATGTTGGTAAAGAACTTCAGGAGCAGGGCCATTGTGGGACACTTGTACCCAATAGTGTCCATTGATTTCCATGAGCATTCAGTGACCGGTATGATGGTTTTGAGGCAAGGATATGCCTTAGTGTTTGGAGCTTCTGATGCGAGGAAACCTTGCCAAGGGATGGATCGCCATGGAAAGGGGATGTCGTAGAACTTGGAAGGTGAGCAACTGCACAAAATGGGGTGACCGGATTTCCTAAGGGACTGTGTAGCAGAGAAGGGAAAGATGGGGAATGGATTTGTTTTGGTCATTATCATTTCCAAATGGAATAAAATGTACATTTGGAGTGTGCACTAGAACAATGAGTTGGTAATTGTTCGCTGAGAGGACAAGTGGTGCATGATCATAGTGTTGGATATTTGATGCAGGTTTGACTTTGGCAATGGATTATGAACTTCCTAGGAAGGAAGTGAATCCTAGTATTACTTTTGAGGGTGGAGGTTTGAGCCTCTAGATTCCCTTGTTGATTCATGTGGGCATCATGTCCTTTTATTTGTTGGTTAGCACAAATGTGCATATATGTATGTGTATATTATTATAAATATTGTATCGAGCTGGATTTAGAAAGGTCCATAGACTATATGATTATTTATTGGTTGAAGAAAATGTGCATTGGTGTATATGTATTTATTATTGTAAATATTGTAACAAGTTGTGTTATAAATCTCAAGTATATGGTATGATTTCCATGTTTTTAGCAATGGTCGTTTTAAATACAACAAGAAGTTGTGTTATAAAGTTCCATAGGTAGTATTTATCTTTTGAATGGTTTGTTGGTTCATAAGTGTCATTGAACATTGAGGATGGTGATCCCACAAGGGGAAGGGTTTTGTAATAGCCCCTCGTTGAATTTCCATGTAATAAAAAAAACAAGACTAAGGTCATGGGACACATATTCCAAGTTGAATGGTGGGAAAAACATCCTAGTGGGTGTCACTTTCGGTTAATTAATGGCTATTGAAATTGGCGAAGACAATAGAAAAGGGAAAGAGGCATTAATTGGCATTTATTTATGAAAATAAAGGAAAATAGGAGAAAAGAAAGGTGAAAGGTCACATATTTGCATGAGAGGGAAGTTAAAGAAAAAATAAAGGAAATTGAAGAAAATAGAGGCCTCAATGATAAAAAGGCTTCTAAGGGCAATTCATGGCTTTTTTTGGTGGAGAATTTTATCAGTTTAGCTTGGAGCTCTCTCACTATTCTCTCTCTCATACTCTTGCACAATTAGATAAATCTTGGAGCATTCTTGGAGCACTCTAGTTTTCATTGGATTTTGGAAAAAGAAGGAAAAGCAAAGCAAGAGAGCACAAGGGAACAAATGGATTAGAGGCTACAACTAGATTGCTTTGCAGGTATAGAGTTGCATGTATGATTTCTTGCTAGTTTTGGCATGCATGTGGTTATTTGGTTATGTGGTGTTTTTTTTTTTTTTTTTTTTTTTTTTTTTTAAACTAATTGGTGGTCATGCTCCTTATAGCTATGGGTTGATTAACCTAGAGTATTGGTTGGACAAATGCTTTCGAAGCCCAAGAACAGCTTGGGTTTAGTTACTAGTCCTGAAACCCTTGGTTGGAAAAACCCTCTGGAGCCCAGGTGGGTTGAGTTACTAGTCCTAGAGCCTTGGTTAAACAAATGCAATGGAGCCCTGCGGTAGTTGTGGGTTGAGTTACTAGTCCTGGAGTTGGGTTGGAACAAATTCTCTAGAGCCCTGGACAGCTTGGGTATAGACCGATTTGGTGATGGTTATTGATGTATGAATATGAGGTGGAATCACTGGTTGAGGGTTGAGTCGGTTTGGCCTCTAGAAGCCCTGGTTTGGTTTTTTTTTGTTAGTCCATGAGATCCCACATTCATGCTTGGAATATGCGATGGGGGCGATTGGCTTAAAGAAAGATTTGGTTCAACTCAATCTATAGTTGGGTGGTACTCGGAATTCCCTGACTTGGTTGGCATTTTCATGTGTTAATATGAGGTATTTCCCTATTATGATCTATGAGCATATGTATTGATTATGATGGTTATATTATCGTTGCTTTGCCATGGCTCTATTCTGGTTATAAGCTAGTTATATGTTGTTTATATGATGTATTATATCTATGGTTCTTTATATGTTTTGATAAGTTATTGGTTTGTTGATGAATGCATGGACTAAAAAATGTTATTTTAGGTATTCTGAGAGGGCATTAGACCTTCTTAGTGATTCTCAAATAACTTTCAGACTCATATGATCATATATGCATTCATGACCTATAGATTACATGTTCTTAATATGTTTAATGAAATGTCTCTCATGTTTAGGCTTGGTTAGGTCAAGTCCTTGATCAATTTTTGTGTTAAAGGCTTTGTCTTTGTCTCATTTACTATTTTTTCAATTTCATCAAGTTCTAGGCAGTGATCTTGAGTCTATCCTTGAAAATGTGGCAAAGATTTTGTAGTTTCAGGCATAGAACTGGGAAATTGGTATTGTAGTCACTGGCTTGCAGGCTTATGCATGCAACTGAAGGTCGACAGTCACATGGATGTAGGATTATGCATGTGACTGGTAGCCTAGGTCAATGAAAAAGCAGTCTAGCTTAGGGTCTGAGCGCTTGGAGTGGTTTCTTAGCTATTGGGGGTCCGGTAGCTCCTGAGGAAGGTCAGTAAAGTTTCAGTTTGTCAATTCCACTTCCTTAACTATACTTAGGAGGTTGATTCATATCATAGTAACTCTTTGTCACATATTTACCGGGTGGACCAGTGAACTTGGGTAAGTGTGGGAGGAGGGTGTTACACTTGACTATTGGAAGAAGTAATTATTGTTGGAAAAATTGCTTATTGAAAAATTTAATTGGGATAAAGTAATTGATATAGCATAAAGCAGTGAAAAATTAACATGTGATCGGAGCTAAGGTGAAGGGCAAGCCCAAAAGAGGCAAGAGCTAGAGCAATCATCTTTGGAAAATTTGAAGGAATCTATTTGAACATGTCAAGATGACTACCTCATACTATAAGGAGGTTGATAAGCTGAGAGACTCATCAAATTTTGATGCTTGGAAGATTAGGTTCGAAATCATATAAGATGACAATGATGTATTGGAGTACATACAAGGAAAAGTTCATGAGCCTCCAAATAACGTTCCCACTGTTGCAGTACAAGAAAGGTGAGTTAAAAGCATAGAAAAATATTATTGATGGTTTGCAAGATCATTTATTTTTCTATGTTGGAAATTTGAAGAAGTCTAAGGATATGTATGATAATTTAGCCGACATGTATGAGGTTAACAATTTGAGTGAAATCATCTCCTTGAAAGATAAACTCAAAGACATGAAAATGAATAAAGGATAATATGTGCAATCCTACATCATGAGGATATCTCGTCTTAGAGATCAATTGCAAAGAGTTGGGGAAACCATACCTGACAAGAAGTTGGTGTTGGTAACCCTTAGATGTATCCCTCATATTTGGGAAACCTTCATTACCACCATAAGAAATAACAATAGTTTCCTGTCATTTGATGAGATAGTTGAAAAAACACTCAAGAAGAATCTAGGATGATCTCAAGGGGAAGGATTCAAAAGAATGGATAAGGAGAGTCATATGCTTTAGTTTCTCATGACAAGAAAAGGAAAGGGGGGTTAATTAAGCTCAAATAAGCCTACTCCCCAAACCTCTAATAGAAGGAATGGAAGGAAAAAGGAATCGTTGCTTGAATGCTACAATTGTCATAATAAAGGTCACTATGCTTGATATTTCCCGAAGAAGAACAATGCTCCAAGGTACAACACTTGAAGCAAAAATAACAGGTTCAATAATCAAAGAGGAAGAGATGATCAAAGGAATGATCAAAATGGAAGATATGGAAGAAGAAGAAATTATCTAGATGGTTGTGAAGAAGACCACCTACCTCAAAAGATGTCAAGATATTCCAGGCATGAAAATAATGTTGTTACTAGTCAATTTGGATATATTCTTATTTCTACCCTCTCTAGTTCTTCTCCTCTGGATTCATATGATAGTTGGCTAGTAGATGTTGGGGCCTCTTGACACTTCTCCAGGTATAAGGAGGCAATCTCAAATCTAGCTAAGAGGGAGACAAGTCTAAAAATTACTATTTAAGACAATATTGAATATCCTATTAAGGGTTTTGGACCTGTCAAATTTGATTTTAACTCTAAAGAATCCGTTATTATTCATGAAGTGATTTATGTTCTAGAATTAAAGAATAACTTGGTATCTATTTTTGCCTTGGAAGACAAAGGAATGAGAGTATCCCTTATCAAAGGAAAGGTTCTATCCTAGCTAAAGGAATCTCGAATGAAATATGCCTTTACATTGGGATCTAGAGTGAAAGGACTCTATAGAGTCATTAGAATACCTCTTCTAGAAATGTTCCACGACACTAATCATCAAAGCGAGCTATGGCACCAAATATTGCCACATCTACATTATGAAGCTCTTCCAAAATTGAAGAAGTTGGTCTCTGGGATCCCTAATGTTCAAGCTCAACATGATGGAGTATGTCCAAGATGTGCTAATGGAAAGAAGACAAGGGGATAATTCCCCTCTAGCAAGAATAAGACTAATGACATCCTCCAACTCATTCATTCTGACCTATGTGGATCAATTCTTTTACATTCTCTTGGTGGCCATCTCTACTATGTAACTTTCATCGATGATTTATCAAGGAAGACATGGATATATTACTTGAAGCATAACGATGAGGCCTTCGATATGTTCAAGGACTTTGAGGCTTTGATCAAAAATCAAAGAAGGAAGAAAATTAAGATATTCAGGTCTGAAAACGGTGGAGAGTACATTTCAAATGAGTTCAGAGACTTTTGCAAGAAGGAAGGTATTAAGAAGGATACTATTGTGCCCCATAATCCCAAACAAAATGGCGTAGCTGAGAGAAATAAAAAATATATTATTGGATGTTTCCCAAGCTATGCTCTATGATCAAAAGTTGTTGAATTTCCTTTGGGGTGAAGCAACAAATACAACTGTATATGTTCAAAACAAGGTTCCTCATCAAGTGTTGGATAACATGACTCTCGAGAAGTGTTCATAGGTGTCAAGCCTGATATTAGCCATATCAGGATATTGGTTGCACCATATATTTCCATGTGCCAAAGGACAATAGGAATAAATTGGAATCCACCCGAAGAAAAGGTAAGTTATTTGGGTATTGTGAAAATTATAAAGAATTTATAATATATATTCCTGGTCAAAGGAAGGTTGAGATGAGCAGGGATGTGACATTCAATGAAGATGTTTCCCTTGGAAAAGCAAGGGACCTTCCTCAACCTCCTTTTCCTTAGAAGAAAAATAATGACAGATATTCTAGAAGGTTCTTCTGTGTTGGAATCTGAGAGAGACATTGTTGATGATCCCATGGACCCCTTGGATCCTCCTCCATGTGATCCCCCTCCCATAAAAATGACACTTTGGCTTCATGACACATTACAAGATGTCGAGAGACACATTCCTGCCATAGGGAATTTCAAAGAAAGCAAGAATTTGTGTAGGTACTAGGGATATGTTGTAGCATTGAGTAATATGATTCAAGTTGAGCCTCCCACAATTGAATAAGACATAAAAGAACAATATTGGAAGTATGCCATAGTCGAATAATACAAATAAAATATGAGAATGATGTATGGGATGTCATTTTGAAACCAAAATGGAAATCAATGGTGACTTAACAATGGCTATTCAAGATCAAGCATGGAGCTGACCAAAGGATCAAGAAGTACAAATTGAGGTTCATGGTCCGAGGAATCTCCCAAAAAGAGGGAGAAGATTATGATGACATATTTTCTCATGTGGCCCAATATACCACCTTTCATTCAATAGTTTCCCTTGTTGCAAGTCAAGGATGGACCCTTCACCAAATTGATGTGAAAATGGAATTCCTTCATGACATGTTATAGGGAGAATTGTACGTTGATCAACCACAGGGATTTGAAGTAAAGGACTGAAAGACACATGTTTGTAGGTTGAAGAAGGTGTTGTATGGATTGAAGAAAGCCCCAAGAGCATAGTATGCCCATATTGACCGGTACCTAGTGAAGCTTGGATTCATTAGAAGAAGCATCGATCCCAACCTTTACTTCAAGGTGGTCCAAGGTATGCCTTTTATTTTGGTTCTATATTTTGATGATATATTCTTGACATGTAGTGAGCCCCTGGTGATCTAGTGCAAGAGGGAGTTTGCCTCTAAATTCAAAATGAAGGACCTTGGACTCATGCACTACTTTATAGGCCTTGAGGCGTGGAAAAGGCCTAGTGATATTTTCCTTTCTCAGGGAAAATATGTCATGAAATTGTTGGAAATATTTGGAATGACAGAGTGCAAGTCCCTGGCCACACCGATGGAAATGAATTTCAAGACGCTATGCAGAGAAGTTGTAGGACCTGATTTGGAAAACCCATCTGAGTATAGACAGTCGATTAGGGCTCTGATGTTCTTAGAGAACACTCATCCAAACATATGCTATGCATTGAATGTAACAACCCTAGGTTAAAGTTTAATGTAATAAAGGATATTAAAGGAAAAAATAATAAGACGAAGGTCATGGGACACATATTCCAAGCTGAATGTTGGGTAAACATTGTAGTGGGCATCACTGGTGGTTTATTAATGGTTATGGAAATTGGCAAAGGAATTCGCAAAGGCAAAGAGGAAATAATTGGCATTTAATCATGAGAAATAAATGAAAATAGGAGAAAAGGAAGGTGAAGAGACACAAATATGCATGCAAGGGAAATTAGATTGAAAATGAAGGAAAATGAGACATCAATAATAAAAAGGCATCAGAGAAAAAATTCACACCCTTTGGTTAGTTGTGGCTTGGATCAGTTTTAGAGAGAGAGAGAGAGAGTAAGCAAGAAAGCAAAGGATAGAAAAGGAAGGAAAAGGATAAGGAAAGGAAAGCAAGGGAGAACAAGGAGAAAGTTAGATCAACAGCTACAGTAGGAAGATATTGCAGGTAACAGTTTGCATGTGTAACTTCCTTGTTGGGATGTGAATGCATGGTACATGCATCTGATTATTTGGTTCATTTGTTATCATTAGCATGGTTTTTTCCTGGATTGGCAGTGGTTTCATCCTTGCCTTGCCATTTACGGATAGCCATGGTGTGATGGGATTCATTATTGGTTGAACTTTGGATTGTCAGAAGGTTTTGGATCCGACTAAGGTGTCTCAGGAAAATCCAAAGGGTTGGGGGTGGAGATGGTCTTCTCTAGGAAGCCCTCGATAAGTGGGTGGAGATAAGAAAATTCATGTGGGTATGGTGAAGGAATCCTGAGGCATCCAAACTTGTTTTGGTTTTATGATCTCGGGACTGATTTAGGCAAGATCACGGTAGCTTGAGGGTGGAGGTGGTTTAACCTATGGAGTCCATGTTTGCTTATGTCTTGGTTTATCTCGTGAGATACCACATTCATTCTTATAACATGGAACATGGGTGATTGGCTGAAAGAGAGATTTGGTTTAGCCCAATCTATGGTCGGGTGGTATGTGGAAGTCCCTGACTTGGTTGGATTTTTCATATGTTAATATGATCTATTTTCTCTATTGTGATTAATGAGCACATGAACTAGTTATTATGTGATCTTATGGATTATTTTTCATGGTTTCTATTCTAGTTATATGTTGGTTATATGCATGGCTCTATGATGTTCTCTAACTATGGCTCTTGTTCATGATTTAATAATTCTTGAATAGTTGATGAATGCATGGGATAACAAGTGTTGTTGCAGCTAGCTAAATATGGAATTGAGCCTTCTTGGTGATTCTCAGATGAAGTACAAAAATTTATGATCATATATGCATTCATAACCTGTAGCTTCTATGTTTATCATATGTTTAATGAAATATTAGGCATGTCTAGGTCAATATCTTGCTCAAGTTTTGAATGGTTGGAATTATTATCATCCTAGTTATATTTCCAGAAAGTCATACGCAGTTTTGGGAAATGGTATAGAGGCTATCCTGAAAAAGTGGCATAGATCTCGCCACCGCATGCACAAAACTAGAAAATTTCGGTCATAACCACATATAGGAAAACTTATGGGTGTGGTTGTAACCTCATAACTTCATGCACAGTTTTTCAAGGGTGGGGTTGGGAGGTGAATATAGTGAAAAATCAATTCCAACTCAAGATATGATCATGAGAGGTCGTGGACTGACTTTTGGGTGATCTAGTGCTCGTGAGAGGTACCATAAAGTTTTTGGTTTGTTGGCACCTCTTCCATAACTGGAACTTGGAGGTCGGGTCACATCATAGTGACACTTAGCTCATGTTTACCTCATAGAGCTTGTAAAAGTGGGTGAATGTGTGATGGGTGGGTACAGGGTGGTATCATAGCTTCCAGGTTTAAACACTTGGACTAGATGGGCTAAATGAATAATGTTATGTGTGCATTTTGATGGTTATGGTTATCATGCATTTTGATGTGTTGATGTCATTATATATTTATATCATGCTAATCCATATTAATTTTTTCATACGAGATAGCCTCCCTTGAAATACATTGAGTTGTGACTTTTATTATGTTTCTATTAGGTTTATCTAACATGGTATGCTTGCAGGAAATAGAAGATCAAAGATGAAGAGTAGAATGGTGGACTATAGTTCATGTGACACCCCTTATAGGCCTGACGTGAATTATATGGAATGGGAAAGGTTAGTTGGGCAGCAAGGAGAAGAGTATTCTCCTAATCTAGAAAATATACTAAGGAGTTTAAGGGAAGAGATCAAACGTTGCAAGGCAGATAATAACAGGTTGATTGAGGCACAGGAAATACTTGCAAGGGCTCAGGAAAATGAGGCAGAATTTAATGTAGTGATTCTACAAAACCTTTTAGAGTTGCAGAAGCAAGGACAAATGGGGGTCAGTCATGGAGATAGGCAGGAGGATAAGAATAATGTGGAAAGGGATAGTAGGTCTGAGAGGAGACACGAGTTGGATAGAGAAAATGGTAGCAGGTATTAGAGGAGACATAGATTGGATAACGAGGATACAATGAAGAGTGGAAGATTCTTGGATACACTTGAGAGGAGGACTGGTACGTATGGGTTTTATTCTAGTTCTTCTTCCTAGAGACATCATCGTCATCACCACCAACACCATATGAGGAGTGATTACTTTCCAGGTGATTTCAAGAAATCCAAGCCTCCTACATTTGACAAGGAGATAAATAAATCAGAAGATGTAAAAGCATGGCTACTTGGGATGAAGAAGTTATTCAAATTACATGACTATTCAAAGAACATGAAAGCCAAGATAGCTAACTTCAGCCTCAAAGGGAAAGCATATATTGGTGGGAAGAGGTGAAGAATTCCATAAGCATTAAAGAAGAGGAGTTGATTTGGGATGAGTTTGAGAGACTCTTCAAGAAGAAGTACCTATCCAAAATATACTATGATGATAGGGCTAAGGAGTTCTATGAGTTGAAGATGGGTTTTATGATAGATGATGAGTACACAAGTAGATTCCTGGAGTTTTTTAGGTATGTGCCTTATCTTAAGGATGAGAAGGAAAAGATTCAAAGGTTCATCAATGGGTTTCCAGTAGCATTCAGAGACCAGATTGAGTTTGATAAGCCTCTGTCATTGGAAGAAGCCATCAAGAAACTAACACATTGTTATGAGCAGTCAAAGTGAAAGCCTGAGTTCAAGTGTGACTGGAAAGGGAATGAGAATACTAAAGGAAAATGTCCTAAGAAGCATAGGAGATCACAAGATGTAGGTGAGAAAGAAAATGTGGCTCCTTACAAGAAGTTTAATGCAACTGAGAAAGGACATGGGTCTCATCCTAGAGAGTAACAGAATAAAGGTAACAATAGGGAACCATGTAGTGTTATATTTGTGGAAAGGATAATTGCAAGAAAGATTTTCCATTATATTAGGGTGGTATACCTCATATTTACAGTGCTTAGGAGGCACAAACAATTGGGGATGTTGGTCAAAGCATTCCTCAAATTCATCCAACATTAGATAATAGGCATGTAGATCACGAGGCATCCATTATTGAGATGGAAGGTAAGCTGTGTGATTGAGTTGTTTCCATTTTGATTGATCCTAAGTCTAATTATAGTTATGTAGTCCTCACCTGATGGATCAGTGTCGTTTGAGTAAAGAAGTGCATGTAGAATCTTGGTTGGTGCAGTTGGCTACAGGGACTAAGAGAAGAGTTCGTAATTGGGTGAGAGATTGTGCATTTGAGATTAATGGTATGTCTGCATAAGCACATTTAAATGTGCTATCTTTGTGTTCCTATGATATTCTTTTGGACAGAGATTAGTTGTTCACTCATGGGGCCTATTATCACTCCAAAATTTCCCTAGGGTTGTCCAATGTTGTGTTTAAAGAAATAATAGAGGTAACCACAAACCTACTTTTGAGATCAGGATCTGTCCTTCCTGATGCTCCGAGAGGGCTCTCTCTTAATAATTTAACTTTGTTGAATTAATAGATTTTAGGCTAGTTATTTAAGCTTGATTTGGTTTTGATTTGATTTGTTGGTGAAATTATTGACTTGGATGGATAGAACAATGTCTATTTTCCATTGGGCTATGGAATCAATGTGTCAAGAAAATAGGACTGAATCAAGTTCTAAAGGAAGTGTCCACAAGGCAAGGTAGTTGAGCAAATTCGGATCTTTTAGGCTGAAGGGTGAAGTGGTTTTCAATCGGGATCAAGGAGCAGTTAAGGATTCCTTAAACTGGATAATGAGGGAAATAAAAGAGATCAATCGACATTAGGGAGAAATGAAGAATTCCCTACTATGGATATCAGAGGAAAACATCAAAATGAATAACAGTTTAAAATAGAGTGTAATTAAACATATTCTGCAATAATATTCCTGTTATAACATTTAAATTTGGAAAACATACAAGTTTATGGAATACTTAAGAAAATAACAATTTGAACAATTGAAAGATACTTCACTGAAGTTTCCCAACACATGAATCCTATAATGCAATGCCTTTATTACTTGTCCAGTATGTTGACTTGAAAATGATACAATAAACCCTCAGGTTGTAGATGAGTTCCACTATAGAAATGTTAAGAAATCCACCTTTAATACTTCAAATTATGAAGTATTTATTAAAAAAATTATTACAAAATATCCTAAATTGATTTAGGAATTATTCAAGGAAAAATAAATATCTTCATGCAAGAAGCTAGAGACACCTAGGAGACTAAAGGCTATTTGTCCCTGCTCTTATTGATTTTGTTGTTTGCTTTTTTCATCTTTTGTTGCTTTCTCTCTTTTGATGTTGCTCTACGCTGGCTATCCCTTTACTCTGCCTTTGACTTTTAAACTCTGTCTTTCATCTGATACTCTTTGACTAATCTGTTACTCTTTGTTTTACCTTTCATTTTTACAGTAAATCATTCAACTTTTCCCAAGACTCTGCATATAGTAATTTAATCTTTACCATTCTTCTGAAGATTTCATCAGCCTCTGTGTATTTGGAAAATGTAGGTTTGTTGATAAAGAGATATTTTACCTCATGTTGGAGGTAAAAGAGATTCTCAAAAGTCTGATATAGCACTTTTCCTATTGGAATTCCTTTCATGGCTGAACTGTTTGCTTGTTCCTTTGCCACTTCTCTAATTTTCTTATCATAGTCTTCATGCCTCATCAACCTATCATTAATGACCAATGGATTAGGCAGACCTTTCTGCCTCAAAACATCAAATTTCACCATAAATCTGGTTATTGCAAGCTCCATGTTTTGACACTTGTCTTCAAGTTGCACCATCAAGTTCCTCTTGGTGATTACTTTCTTTACTTCTAGAATTGTTTCAGTCCTGTCACTTATGCCAATCTCTTCCAATTCCTGTTTGTTCTTGGAATTAAGAAACTTAATGATTTCATTGGCCTCCTCTGGCTTCTTACCAAGTTCTTCCTTAACCTTTTGAATAGCTTCAGTTGCTTCCTTGATTAAATCCTTATGCTCAAAGATGACTTGGATGGATGGCCAAATATCATTAACAGAGTTAATGATATTGGCCCACAGCTGCTGCTTTGCTTGGGCAAGTGGTTATTTCAATGTCAATTCTTTCTCTAACTTCTATATTCTCTCAATCAATCTGTTTGACTTCTGTGTTTCATCCTTATGCATGATTTGAACTAGCTTCTTTTCATCCTCTAGACTTTTTATTTGATCTTTAAGTCTATTTATTTCATTTGTTTGGATGGACATATCCTGCATAGCTTTGATTAATTTACTTGCTTCATCACTAGGATGAGTTGTTGCTGTAGATGATTCTGTAATATATGTAGTTGTTGCTGAGTTTCCTTTTAAACTGATGGGGGTGCATTTTCTTTAATTACAATGTCTATATCAATTACCTCAATTGTATAAATTACTTCTTCTTGCTCATTTATTGGATTCATGTTTGTTCTTTTAATATACATTATTTCAAATTTGTTATATGTTGTATCTTTGTTTGAGAAAGAACCTTCTTCTCTAGTCCTTTTTGCATTTATATCCTGTAGGGCTGAAGTATGTAGAATGGAACTAGTATCCACCTGCTCCTCCATATCCAGTAAGGTGTTTTCCAACCACTCTCACTAGTTGGCATATCTTTCACTCTCTGGCTTGGACTGATGCATAAAAGGGCTCAATTTAAACTTGAGTCTTAGTTTGTTTATGACACCCAAAGGATCATACTGCCATTTGAAACTATCACTGAACTTCATTTCTTGTAAACATCTTTAAGCTTCCTCTCCAGCCTCCCTATTATTTCATATAAAAGGACCAAGCTGGTTATTGATTTTAAACTATGTTTTCTTCCTAGCTGATAGAAAATTAACATCATCTAAATTTATGATCTACCTGATATATGCTAATGCAAATATCCTCATGGGGAGATATTTGGGATGCTTATATGGAGTGAGTTTACATCCATACACCCTAAATTCAATGTGGTTCTGGTATAAATACCAGTCTCCTGTTCTACTATGTTTGGACAACTATATAACTTTCTTTATTTCATCACTGACCCTGGGTTGATTGCTACTATTTAGCATGTTAACCACTGGGTGAACAAATGGATCAATGAAATCCTTGTAGCTGGAAATAGTGGAATTTTTTTGGATTAAGGGTGTCCAAAAGATAACAGATCTAGGATTGCCCTTAGTGTCCAGTTTTTGGATGTTAACTGTAAACATTTCTGACTGGAAGTATAGAAAAATATGGAACAATACTGAAGAGTATTTGAATACTCTTTCATCTAGAAATATGATCAATTGATCATGGATTTTATCTGCTAAGAACTGGGCAAAATTGAAAACTGTAGTTGGAGGGTTTCCTGGGAAAAAAATAGAAAGGAAACCAAGTATAGGTTCATCTACATGCTCATCAGTAGTATATATTAGAATACGAAACATCATGGTTACAATTTGTTTGGCTCTCTCAGAGAAAATGGTGGAAGAATATGGAGGGTTGTTTGTAGGAACTTGAGCTTTTTCTGGGAGGAAAGTCTAAAGAATTTGGGATCTCTTGGGAAGGTCCAGCTTTAGGTACATATCAATTAGGTTTTCAATAGAAAATGGGGCTTCATTAGGATTTTTCTAGATCTGCGACATTTCATTTGTTGATCCTGCAGTGATTGTGAACAAAATTTGCTGGTTAGGAGAGACTATGGCTCTTTGACTTGGGATATAGCAAAGTTGGCATAGGTGGATGATTTCAGGGAACTGGTATACCTATGGGAACAAGTATTTGGGTAAATTTGACTCCCATAACTGAATATCATCATTCTGGTTGAGGAATTTATCTTTGCTCCAGTAGTGGAGCTTTAACAGATTGTTGGGGGAGGTTGTGTCTTTGATCTAGAAATATTTATCGGCCAATGGGAGATGGTCAATATATAGGTGAGGAGTTTGCAAGGGTTTTGCATTCAGAATGCTTTGGGAAGCCATAGATTTGTTTTTCTTAAGAAGTAGGCTTAGGACCTCTGGGATAGTGTGAAAAGATGAATATAGTTTGCAAACAGGGTTTTGGATGCAACAATGGCTTTCTTTAGGTCGGCAGGGATTTTAAATTGGTTCAATTGATTAACCTATTACAAATGTTGTACAAAGCTTAAGCACAGGCCTTCAGCACTTCAGGAATACCTGAAAAATGAGGCTTTGGTGTGCAGAAGGGTTCTCTGAGGGCAGCGGAGGCTTTCTGAGGCTTCAATGGTCTTTATCCTGCTTCAAATCGGAGTCTGCAGCATCTTCTGGTCGTAAATGGCTTAAGACAGTTCAGCAGAATTTTTTGGGCTTTAGAATAGGTTGCCAAAGGTTCTCTCTACAACCACTAACAAAATAATAGTGAAAAGGTTGAAAAGGGTATCTTCTTTTGTTTTTAACCAATCAGTGGTTAATATTTGGGCGTGGGGTTAAGTTTAAACAGTAGAGCAGTTTCATATAATGCGAGGAGGCAGTAAGGTGGTTTATCGCACCGCTTTTGAGTAGTAGGGTGGTATTATTTTGCAGGACATGATATAACGTGGGCTACAACGTAGCAAAAACACGAGTGGGCAAAACCGCTAATCTCACGTGCTTTTGGGATGTTAAAGGTCGAACGTCAAAGCACGCGATATGGGATGCGGGTCATTGGATCTGGAGGTGGGTGATCAGAGGGTTATCGTGTGGCGGAGTTGTGACGGATGAGTCGTGATGTGGGGTCAGGTTATAGATAGGTGGAGGTTTAAATGATAGCGAGAGTTTAAATGAAGTGGGACCCGGGGATATTGTATGCGGAGGGGTATAATACATATTGTGAAGGTTAATATAGTGGGGGTTAGGATTATATGGCGGCAAATAACTATATCAAAACTATAGGTTAAAATAATATAAAGGGGTCTTGGGGAAATATGAGAGCGACTATTAGAAACACATTACGGATGAGTTAAATAATATTGGGGGGGGACTTTCACATGGGGCCCGATTACCTTAAGGGAAGGGTTTCAATGATGGGAATGGGTTTTTAAGCTAGGGAAAGGGTTTTAGGAAAGGGAAAATGTTAGAATAAGGGGAAATAATGAAGGGGAATGTGTTAGAACAAGGGAAAATGAATAGGGAAGGGGTTTTCTTACAAGGAAAAATGAGTTTAGAAGGAAGTTAGTAATATAAAATGAGCCAATTGAGGCTCTCCATGCCTTGTGAAAACTGCTTCTGCCTACCCATCATTTACCCTAACATTTTTTCTTCATTAGTGGGTGCATTTGAGCTTGCTGACCCTTTATTTCTTTTTCTTTTGTAAGAAAACTATATAATTCTAACCTTATTACTTTCTAATGGCTCATATTAAACTGTTGAGCTCATTATTATTCTCTACCTAACTACTGATTTGTCAAGATTAAACAGACTTGCTAGATCTTTATTCTCTATCTATCAACATGAAATTTAAAGCATGAATGAATCAAGATTAAACTTTTTTACCATCATGGATTGTGTCATTTTTGACAAGCTACACACAATCTTATTTTTCAAAGCAAAGAAAAAAGTAGTGGCATTTGAATTTGCATCACTTTCATAATCTATTTTTTCTCTCTTTTTGGTGACGTTCATATTTTATTTTCTTTTTTGATCCTTTTCTTTTAGTCCTTTGATTTTTATTTTAGGACTTCACCCTCTTTACATTTTTTATTTTTAATATGGGAAAACATTTTGCAGAGAGAAAAAGTATGTACAATATTACAAGACCAATCATAGTCAATTCAAAATTATGAAATCCTATTATTATAGGAACCTAACAATGGCTCCACATGGGGATGGCATTTCCTGGTGAAATGTCAAGAACTTTAAGATCTGTAGCCTTTGAAACTTTGATTGTGCTTGCCTTGTAATTGCTTTTATGTGATCTACTTTATTCATACATATGATGGTACACCTTTCAAAGCTTAGGACCCTCTCTTTGGGCTTCAACCTCAAAAGGTAATCATATAATCTAATATAAACTTTGCAATGTTATGGACAATGAGCAAAGTAAACAAATGAAATAATGTTAATCTGGTAGATCTGTTCCATCTAACTACTTCAAGAAAAATGCATTGTTACCTCTGTAACCATAAATGATGTAAGGTACTTGCCATAGGAAATCAAATTTCCCATGTTTACCTTTTTCTTCTCTTCTGGAATCCCATTTGAGTATTTTGTCACCTATGTAAAAATCATCATCTTTGCTTTTCTTGTCAAAAATCTTTTTGATTTTATCTTGGATCACTTGGGATTTGTCATAGACTTCTTCCCTGGTTTCCTGCAAATGTATTGTCTGATTTATCCTCCTTTGGATATCATTGGATTCTACCTGCAGTTATTGGATCATATTCATCATCGGTACTCCTAAGGAGGATGGAAAAAAAACATCCATTCCATATAGTAGTTGATAAGAAGATGTACCAATGGAGTTTTTTGTAGTTAGTCTGTCTACCCATAAGGCATTAACCAACTTTTTGTTCCAGGTCTTCTAAAAGTTTCTTGATGATATCAACAAGGCTTTTGTTTGAGGATTGTGCAATTCCATTACCCTGAGGGTAATATGTTGTGGAATGGCCAAGGGTAATGTGGTATCGGTTACAAAAGTCTAACATTTTCTTGGATTTGAAGGCAACAACATTATCAGTGATGAGCTTTTGTGGGCATCCAAATCTAGAAAGTATGTTGTTCTCAAGGAATGAAATGATGACAAAATATGTGGCTTGTCTAGAAGGGATGGCTTCTATCCATTTAGTAAAGTAATAAGTGGTTGTCGAAATCCATTTATGCTAGGTAGAGGATGGTGGGTGAATTTCAACAATGAAGTCTAGACCCCATTGCTGAAATGGCATTTTCTATGGATATGGGTTTGAGGGGTAAAGGAAATAGTTTTTTCTTGCCTTCAAAGATTTGGAATTTTTTACAAGAGGTCACATATTTTCTAACATCTGCAAAAAGGGTGGGCCATTAAAAACCTGCCCTTAAAATATTATCAACAGTTTTTTTCCAGTATAGGTGTCCCCCACAATCCCCTGCATGAAATTCCTAGCTGACTTTGTCAGCTTCATCTTTTAATAAACAATTTAACAAAATTCCACCATTATATTTCCAAAATAAAACATTGTCTAAGATACAATATTTCATTGCTTTCATCTTTAGGAATCTACTTTTAGTTCTAGATAAACCAGGAGGAGCTTGTAAGTTGAGTAAAATGAAAATAATGTATGCATACCAGGGTGAATCTATGAAAGCTTCAATGATTTGTGGAGTCGCCATCTCTTCCTGATCATCTATAGTAGCAATGAAATTTATGTATAAGGCTCAATAGTTTGATTAAACCATGAGTTTGGCTAAATCTTAGCCTTTAATCAATTTTGTCGACTTGATCTCAATGTCATATTCTAGTATGGTGGCAATTCATTTGCATCTTTTTCCATCGGGCCCATTCTGAGTTAGAATGTCCTTTACAATTGAGTTTGGAACATATGCTATTATGTGAGAGTACAAAATATATACTATGAAATCCTTTATGGCTTTCACTAAAGAAAGAGCTTGTTTTTCCATTATATTATACTTTAGTGTAGCATCTCTCAAAGATTTACTGAAGAAAGTGATGGGTTGTTCATAACCCTCATCATTCTTTTGCAACAAGACTACTGCAATATTGTGTTCTGAAGCAAATGAAAAAATTATGAAATATTTGTTTAAATTAGCACTTATGAGGACAGGTGTTTTAGTAAGGGATTCTTTGATTGCTTCCAAAGAATGCTTAGCCTCTAATGTCCATTTAAGTGTTGAATCCTTTTTCAACATGTTATTCAAATATCTAATTAGCTCTGCTAAGTTAGAAATTAATCTTCTAAGAAAATTTATTTTACCTAAGAATGATTGCAATTCTTTAATGTTCCTAGGATGGTTGATGTTTAGGATTGCTTCTATTCTATCTGCATTAATTCTAATGCCCTCTTTTGAGATTATATGTCCTAAGATTTTACCTTCTTCTAGTCCAAAGAGCGCCTTTTTGGGCTTCAAAGAAATGCCAAATTTTCTACATTTAATAAAAACTCTTCTCAAATGATCTAGATGTTCATTATCTGATTTGGAAAACACTGTGATATCATCTTGGTAAACGACTAAAAGGTCATGGATTTCTTTTGCAAAAGCTATGTCCATAGCTCTTTGAAAGGTTGCTCCAACATTCATGAATCCAAAAGGCATTTTCAAATACATGAAAGTACCCCAGGGAGTGGTAAATGCAATCTTTGCTTGATCCTCTGGTTGAAATAAGATTTGTTTGTATTCATAAAATCCATCAAGTAATGAAATTATGGATGATCCAACCACCCTCTATAAATATGGTCCATTTTGGGGAGAGGATAGTTATCTTTTAGTGACACTTTGTTTAAATTTTTGAAATCAACACAGAGTCTGATTTCTCTTGTTTTATTTCTAGTGGGGACTAAATTAGAGACCCAATCTAAATATCTAATTGGTGCTATGATTTGTGCCTCATACATCCTTTTTACTTCTTTTTCAATCAATGGCATAAGAATTGGATTAATCCTCCTAAGCTTTTGTTTAAAGGGTTTCTGATCTTCTTTGATGGGTATTTTATGTTGAATAATGTTGGTGTCATAAGATTTGAGGTCTTCATAACTCCAGGCAAAGACATCTTGAAATTCTTTAAACAGAGTTATGTATTTCAACTTTTCAGCTGGAGGTAATGCTTTGGATAATTTAATAAGCTTAGGTTTTTCTTCTGTTCCTATATTACATTCTTCTATGTCTGATCTTAAAGGCTCCATTTTTGGTTTTCTAGCTACATCATTTGAATCAAACAAATCTTCTAATGGGGCTAATCCCTTAGGCAAAAAGTTATTTTTAAGGTTTAAAATCTCATAATCATCATTGACTATTTCTTCTATTTCTACTTTTTCTAAGTTATCTATTTCTACTTTAGTGAATTTAGTGGGTTTATTTACATCTACAACATTTATATCTATCTCACTATTTATGATGTCATCTACTGTACAATCAGTATCTATGTTACAGTTTTGGAATTCTCCCTCAGCATTCATAAAATTATAGATTTGAGAATCTTGTCAACAATCTACCAATATTTCAGATTATCAGGTATAATAGGCCTATGTCTTACCTCTACAGTGTAATGATGATTGGGCTGAAAAGGTAATCTGCAAGTGCTAGCAAAAGTAGCCAAACTGTGAACTTGTATGTTCTGTTTCCTAGGAATAACAGCAAAATCAGTCTCAAGAAGTTCTTTAATCAGATCTAGAACAATTTCTCTCTATTAGCTAAGTCTAGGATTATTCACAAAATACTCTCCTTTAATTTTTTTTATGATCAATTCCGAGTCTCCCATGATAGAAATTCTCTTGACTCCTAGGTTTCTTACAATTTGCAATCCTAAGATTAAAGCTTCGTACTCTGCCATTTTTTTAATGCATTTGAAGTTTAATTTGAAGGCATGACCTTCAGAATGATTATTTTCCATGTTATGAATCCAAACTCCTGCACCTACTCCTAATTTGTTCACTGAACCATCAAAATCTAGGTGCCACCTAGATTCATGAAATATATTATCACTGTTAGGTTCTTTATGTTTTTCTTCTAAAGCTGTGATTTCATCTCCGCCATTGTCTGAATTATAGAAGATAAATGAGTCCAGATCATAATGCATGGAATAAATAAGGTAATTTTGTAGTCTTTCTTAACTACTTACCATGTATTTCATCAAGGTTTCTCTGTAAAGCTTTCTTTGTTGTTCAAATACAGAAATGGTAGCATATGACATGTCTAATTGCAGAGATCTTTGTAATTTTGCTCCCCATGAATGAGATAACAACATACCATATTTAGGTGGAATATCAGCAACTACTATGTCCATAACAATACTTTTTTTTGGGCATTGGACTAGACTTACACACAGATCTTTTATCAAGCCTAGGCATTTGACTTGACTAGAATCAAAGGAAAACAGGTCCTTGTAGGGTCTACTGATGTCTAAGTTTAATCTTTCCATGTCTGCTTTAGGCATTAAGTTATGAGATGATCCTAAATCTAACATAGCATTATGTAGGATTTTATCATGAACGTTCAAGCCAATGTATAATGGAGGAATGCCCCCTTGTTGATGTTTGACATTCACTTCTGGACCAAATAATAACTCAGGTTGATCATCATTAAGGTTTATAGCATCTTCGCCTTCACCTATGTCAAGTGTTTCAGTAATTTGTGCTTTGTATGATTCATTTTTCACCAGCTTTGTTAAAGGAATTGGTATTTTCAATTTGGCTATCTCAATTTTGATATTGAATGGCATTTGAGTTTTGCCTAGTTGAATGATTTCATATTTAGCAATTTGGGTTTGTGTGTTTTTGTCTTCTTTACCAGCACTTGGTAATTCAGTTTGTGTATCAACAATTTTGCTTTCAATTTTCTTGTTTGGAATAGTTTGAGTAGCAGTTGAAGTTTGAGTTTCAGTTGAAGTTATGTCTACAACTTTTGGGCTGGAAGCCTCCTAAGTTCCTCTAGGTAGAATTTGTAGAACTTTAGTCACAGGACCTTCTATTATTTTCTTAGTTTGGGTTTGGACTGATTTCTTAGTAGGAACTTCTGTGTTATTTTTGCTTCTAAGGCTATATTGTTTGTGAACCTCATAGATAGTAGATTCATAGCCTTGTTTGTAGTCAAAGGACTCTCCAGATTCTAATTGTAATTGTTGTAACATGTACAATTCTTGTTCTTCTTGGGTAAGAAAAATGGCATCTTCATTGTTTACTCCCATCAAGTTTATCTGGGTGTCCTGGTCTTCTTCAAGTTGTTGTGAACCTTCAGCATAATTTTCCTGGAAAGGTGGCCTAATTTGTTGATCGGGTGTACCCTCTTTTAATTTTCCAGTATTGGGATTTTTCCTAAAGTTAGGGTTTCTGATTTGAGGTCCTTATTGATTTTCCCATTGAGGTTTTCTTTCCATATTCTCTAATCTATCCATTAGCTTTTCTAAACTTATAGCTAAACTATCTATCTTAACATGTGAAGTGGATGGTTCTTCCTTAACGATAACTCTCCTCTCATTCCTCATTCTAGATCTTTTAGCTAACAAGTTAGCTTCTACACTAACTACATCACTCTGCATCTGTTCTAAAGTTGGAGGGTTTCTTTCTCTCAATTGGTAAGACATATCAATGTCAAAACCGTCACGAAATTTGATTAGTGCCAAGTCTGGTGGAGGTTTGATATTTGTAGGGATTGCACTATAAATATTGTTAAACCTAGTACAATAGTCATGAACAGATTCATTAGGAGCTATTCTAATGTTTTCATATTCATACAATATTTGTAAATGATTTTTCTTTCTTTCCCATCTATTGATAAACAATCTATGGAAAACAGTTAAATCAGCAATATGACCAGTAGGTAAAGCTTTAAACCATTTCTTGACATCTCCTGCTAGTGTTTGTGAAAATAAACTCATCTGTACATCTTCTTCATCGATTTCATATAATTTAAATAATAATTCATTTTATTTACATGTTGTTGTGTAGTATATTGATCAGTACCATCAAACAGAAAGGTTTTACTCTAGTAGTCTTGGGCCATAGCATGTACTTGAGCTGGTAAGGTCAAAGGAGCATATCTGGTAGCCATGGCTAAGATTCTAGCTTGGCTAGGAAGTAAAGTGGTAGTGCCTGAAGATGAATTTGAAGTGCTTGCAGATGAGCTTGAAGTGCTAGAAAATGTAGCAGAAATGCTAAAAGATGAACTTGGAAGGTTAGGTTGGAGAGGAAGTTTAGGAATAACTGGCTTTGTGGAATGAAGTGTGGTGGACATTATAGGTGGGGTGGTACTGAATGAGGCTGTATTTACAGTTTCTGAAGGTATTGTAGAGTGTTCAGAGGTAGCAGCAGTTAGGGTAGCTAATTCAACTGATTGTTGAAAATAGGTTTCGTCTATGTGCCTTATCAAAGTTGAGGTTAATGCTTCAAGTTTGTCAAAAGTGTCTAGAACATGTTGGTCTAAATTAGGATGTATAGTATTCTTCTTTGATTCAACAAATTGAATAAAAGTGGGGTCTATTACAGTATCATAGACTGAATTTACAGATTTGGTACGAAACAAAGAATCCTCAAATGATAAATCAAATTGAATATCCTCTAAGTTTGATAACTCTTTAGGAAGTGAATTTGCTTTGATTAGCTAACTAATGCTTTCTTAACTTTCTACTTTATTATTTTTTCTTAAGATTCTGTCCGAATTATGAACAATTATTGCAGGGTTTGGATCTGGATGTGCCCTGGTATAGTATGTTCTTTTGGGAGCCAGAATTTTAAATTTTTTAATTTTTTAATGAAACTTTTTGACAACCTTAAAATGGCTTCAAGGTGAAAAGATGAGTTTTAGGATTTCCTTTAAGGTTTATTAAACTGAGGACTGATTTCCCCAGTATGGTCGCCACTATGTTATCACTCCAAAATTTCCCTAGGCTTGTCCAATGTTGTGTTTAAAGAAATAATAGAGGTAACAACAAACCTACTTTTGAGATCAGGATCTAGCCTTCCTAATGCTCTGAGAGGGCTCTCTCTTAATAATTTAACTTTGTTGAATTAATTGATTTTAGGCTAATTATTTAAGCTTGATTTGGTTCTGATTTGATTTGTTGGTGGAATCAATGACCTAGATGGATAGAAGACTGTATATTTTCCATTGGGCTATGGAGTCAATGTGTCAAGAAAACAGGACTGAATCAAGTTCTAAAGGAAGTGTCCACAGGGCAAGGTAGCTGAGCAATATCAAATCTTTTAGGCTGAAGGGTGAAGTGGTTTTCAATTGGGATCAAGGAGCAGTTAAGGATTCCTTAAACCAGATAATGAGGTAAATGAAAGAGGTCAATCGAAATTAGGGAGTAATGAAGAATTCCCTACTCTGGATATCAGAAGAAAACATAAAAATGGATAACAGTTCAGGACAGAGGGTAATTAAACATATTCTACAATAATATTCCTGTTATAACATTTAAATTTGAAAAACATACAAGTTTATGGAATACTTAAGAAAATAACAATTTGAACAATTGCAAGATACTTCACTGAAGTTTCCCAACACATGAATCCTGTAATGCAATGCCTTTATTACTTGTCCAGTCTATTGACTTGAAAATGATACAATAAACCCTCATGTTGTAGATGAGTTCCACTATAGAAATGTTAAGAAATCCACCTTTAACACTTCAAATTATGAAGTATTTATGCAAAAAATTATTACAAAATATCCTAAACTGATTTAGGAATCATTGAAGGAAAAAGAAATATCTCCATGCAAGAAGATAGAGACACCTAGGAGACTAAAGGCTAGTTGTCCCTGCTTTTATTGATTTTGTTGTTTGTTGTTTTGATATTTTGCTGCTTTCTCTCTTTGTTGTGGCTCTACGCTGGTTGTCCCTTTACTCTGCATTTGACTTTTAAACTCTGTCTTTCATCTGATACTCTTTAACTAATCTGTTACTCATTGTTTTACCTTTCATTTTTACAGTAAATCATTCAACTTTTCCCAAGACTCTGCATCTGGTAATTTAATATTTACCATTCTTCTGGGGATTTCATCAGCCTCTGTGTATTTGGCAAATGTAGGTTTGTTGATAAAGAGATATTTTACCTCATGCTGGAGGTAAAAGAGATTCTCAAAAGTCTGATATATCACTTTTCTTATTGGAATTCCTTTCATGGCTGAACTGTTTTCTTGTTCCTTTGCCACTTCTTTGATTTTCTTATCATAGTCTTCATGCCTCATCAACCTATCATTAATAACCAATGGATTAGGCAGACCTTTCTGCCTCAAAACATCAAATTTCACCATAAATCTAGTTATTGCAAGCTCCATGTTTTGACACTTTTCTTCAAGTTGCACCATCAAGTTCCTCTTGGTGATTACTTTCTTTACTTCTAGAATTGTTTCAGTCCTGTCACTTATGCCAATCTCTTCCAATTCCTGTTTGTTCTTGGAATTAAGAAACTTAATGATTTCATTGGCCTCCTCTGGCTTCTTACCAAGTTCTTCCTTAACCTTTTGAATAGCTTCAGTTGCTTCCTTGATTAAATCCTTCTGCTCAAAGATGACTTGGATGGATGGCCAAATATCATTAACAGAGTTAATGATATTGGCCCACAGCTGCTGCTTTGCTTGGGCAAGTGGTTCTTTCAATGTTAATTCTTTCTCTAACTTTTGTATTCTCTCAATCAATCTTTTCGACTTCTGCGTTTCATCCTTATGCATGATTTGAACTAGCTTCTTTTCATCCTCTAGATTTTTATTTGATCTTTGAGTCTATTTATTTCATTTGTTTGGATGGACATATCCTACATAGATTTGATTAATTTACCTGCAACATCACTAGGATGAGCTACTGTTGTAGATGATTTTGTAAATGATGTAGTTGCTAATGAGTTTCCTTTGAAACTAATGGGGGTGCATTTTCTTTAATTACATTGTCTGTATCAATGATCTCAATTGTATCAATTAGTTCTTCTTGCTCATTTACTGGATTCAGCTTTGTTCTTTTACTATACATTATTTCAAATTTGTTATCTGTTGTATCTTTGTTTGAGCAAGAACCTTCTTCTCTAGTCCTTTTTGCATTTATGTCCTATAGGGCTGGAGTATGTAGAATGGAACTAGTATCCACCTGCTCCTCCATATCTAGTAAGGTGTTTTCCAACCACTCTAACTGGTTGGCATATCTTTCAATCTCTGGCTTAGACTCATGCATAAAAGGGCTCAATTTAAACTTGAGTCTCAGTTTGTTTATGACACCCAAAGGATCACACTGCCATTTGAAACTATCACTGAACTTCATTTCTTGTAAACATCTTTCTGCTTCCTCTCCAGCCTCCCTATTATTGCAAATAAAAGGACCAAGCTAGTTCTTGATTTTAAACTATGTTTTCTTCCTAGCTGATAGAAAATTAACATCATCTAAATTTATGATCTGCCTGATATATTCTAATGAAAATATCCTCATGGTGAGATATTTGGGCAGCTTATATGCAGTGAGTTGACATCCATACACCCTAACTTCAGTGTGGTTCTGGTATAAATACCAGTCCACTGTTCTACTGTGTTTATACAACTGTAAAACTTTCTTATTTCATCACTGACCCTGGATTGATTGCTACTGTTTAGCATGTTAACCACTGGGTGAACAAATGAATCAATGAAATCCTTGTAGCTGGAAATAGTGGAATATTTTTGGATTAAGGGTGTCCAAAAGATAACAGATCTAGGGTTGCCCTTAGTGTCTAGTTTCTGGATGTTAATTGTAAACCTTTTTGACTGGAAGTATAGAAACATGTGGAACAATACTAAAGAGTATTTGAATACTGTTTCATCTGGCAATCTGATCAATTGATCATGGATTATGTCTGCTAAGAACTGGGAAAATTGAAAACTGTAGCTGGAGGGTTGCCTGGGAAAGAAATAGAAATGGAACCAAGTATAGGTTCATCTACATGCTCATCAGTAGTATATCCTAGAATACAAGACAACATGGTTACAATTTGTCTGGCTCTCTGAGAGAAAATGGTGGTAGAATATGGAGGGCTGTCTGTAGGAACTTGAGCTTTTTCTAGGAGGAAAGTCTAAATAATTGGGATCTTTTGGAAGTTCCAGCTTTAGGTATAGATCAATTAGATTTTCAATAGAAAATGGGGCTTCATTAGGCTTTGGTTGGATCTACAACATTTCATTTATTGATCCTGCAGTGATTGTGAACAAAATTTGTTGGTTATGAGAGACTATGGCTCTTTGACTTGGGATATAGCAGAGTTGGCATAGGTGGATGATTTCAGGGAACTGGTATACCTGTGGGAACAAATATTTGGGTAAATTTGACTCCCATAATTGAATATCATCATTCTGGTTGAGGAATTTATCTTTGCTCCAGTAGTGGAGCTTTAACATATTGTTGGGGGAGGTTGTGTCTTTGATCTGGAATCTTTATCAGCCAATGGGAGATGATAAATATCTAAGTGAGGAGTTTGCAGGGGTTTTTCATTCAGAATGCTTTGGGAAGCCATAGATTTGTTTTTCTTAAGAAGTAGGCTTAGGACCTCTAGGATAGTGTGAAAATATGAATATAGTCTGCAAACAAGGTTTTGGATGCAACAATGGCTTTCTTTAGGTCGGCAGGGCTTTTAAATTGGTTCAATTGATTAACCTATTAGAAATTTTGTACAAAGCTTAAGTATAGGCCTTCGACACTTCAGGAATACCTGAAAAATGAAGCTTTGGTGTGCAGAAGGGTTCTCTGGGGGTAGCAGAGGCTTTCTGAGGCTTCAATGGTCTTTATGTTGCTTCAAATCGAAGTCTTCACCATCTTCTAGTTGTAAATGGCTTAAAACAATTCAGCATATTTTTTGGGCTTTAGAATAGGTTGGAATAGGTTGGGCGAGATTAGTGGTTTTGTCTGCTCGCCTTTTTGATATAACTTGGGGTTGCCACGTAGCAAAAAGGCGAGCAGACAAAACCACTAATCTCGCGTGCTTTTGGGATGTTAAAGGTCGGACGTTGAAGCGCGCGATATGGGATGTGGGCGGTTGGATCTGGAGGTGGGTGATCGGAGGGTTATATCGTGGCAGATTTGTGAGGTATGAGTCAGGGTGTGGGGTTGGGTTATAGATAGGTGGAGGTTTAAATAATAGCGAGAGTTTAAATGAAGTGGGACCTGGGGATATTGTATGCGGAGGGGTATAATACATATTGTGAAGGTTTAATATAATGGGGGTTAGTATTATATGGCGGGGAATAAATATATCAAAACTATAGGTTAAAATAATATAAAGGGGTCTTAGGGAAATATGAGAGCGAGTGTTAGAAACACATTACGGATGAGTTAAATAATATCAAGGGGGGACTTTCGCATGGGGCCCGATTACCTTAAGGGAAGGGTTTTAATGATGGGAATGGGTTTTTAATCTAGGTAAAGGGTTTTAGGAAAGGGAAAAGGTTAGAATAAGGGGAAAATCACGAAGGGGAATGTGTTAGAACAAGGGAAATTGAATAGGGAAGGGTTTTTTTTACAAGGGAAAATGAGTTTGGAAGGAAGTTAGTAATATAAAATGAGCCAATTGACGCTCTCCATGCCTTGTGAAAACTGCTTCTCCCTACCCATAATTTACCCTAACATTTTTGCTTCATTTACTGGGTGCATTTGAGCTTGCCGACCCTTTATTTCTTGTTCTTTTGTAAGCAAACTATCTAATTCTAACCTTATGACTTTCCAATGGCTCAGATGAAACTGTTGAGCTCATTATTATTCTCTACCTAACTACTAATATGCCAAGATTAAACAGTCTGGCTAGATATTTATTCTCTATCTATCAGCATGAAATTTAAAGCATGAATGAATCAAGATTAAACTTTTTTACCATCATGGATTGTGGCATTTTGACAAGCTGCACACAATCTTATTTTGCAAAGCAAAGTAAAAAGTAGTGGCATTTGAATTTGCATCACTTTCAGAATCTATTTTTTATCTCTTTTTGGAGGGGTTCATAATTTATTTTCTTTTTTTATCCTTTTCTTTTAGGACTTCACCCTCTTTACATTTTTTATTTTTAATATGGGAAAGCATTTTGCAGAGAGAAAAAGTATGTACAATATTACAATACTGATCATAGTCAATTCAAAATTATGAATCTTATTATTATAGGAACCTAACAGGACCAAGGTAGATTGTTATGAGAAGGCCACTGAGTTCCTATATTATGAGGGAGAAAGGAGAGTCTTGTAGGGAAATAACAAGCCTATGTTATGAAAGCAGCTCACAAAAAGATAGAAAAGATAGATAAACGCCTTAGAAATAAGCCTCTTCGAGAGGGAAACATCCATTACATTACACAAATGAACAATTCTTGGATGATACAAATGACAAGACCTCCTTTCTATATATAGGAGTCTAAGGGATCATAATATAATCAGAGTCAACATAACAATAATAATGTAAGGGCACAATAATAAAAATAGTGGGCTTCTATGTGGCACAATAATAACAATATGGGGACTACATGGGCACAACAATATAATAAGGGGGTTGTACTAATAAAATAAGGGGTTACACTAGTAGTATAGGACCTAACATGCCCCTCTCCTTCAAAAAGTGTTGTCCTCAACGCTTGAGTAGTTCTCGACACTTTTGTACAAAATTCTTGTCCTCCCATGTGGAATCTTCAGCAGGTAAGTTCTTCCACTTGATGAGATACTCTGAAATTGATCTATTTTGTAGCTGTCGGGTTGTTGTTTTTGTGAATGCTCTAGGTTCCAATATGATTTTTCCTTCCTCATAAAGTTCTGGCAGTATTGTTTGAACTAGGATCTTTTGCAACTTTTGAATGAGTGGCCACACTTCTTCGTCCTTTTTCCATTCATCCCTTGCTTCGTGTATCCAATCTGGTTGGATAATAGAAATAGCACAAAAAAATGCTTCCACATCCTCATCCTTTCTTGAGAGTGCATCTACAACAACATTTTGCTTCCCCTTTTATAGATGATTTCAAAGTCATAACCCAACATATTTGTGACCCATTTTTTCTGTTCTTCTAAAGATAATCTTTGTTCTAAAAAGTATTTAAGACTATCATGATCCATTTTTAACTTGAAGTGTCTTCCCATTAGGTAAGGTCGCCATTTCTTAAGTGCATGTAATATTGCCAACGTTTCCTTCTCATAAATTGCTTGCTTGAGATGTAGCTATAAAAATACCCAATCGCTACATCAAAACTTCTTTCACTATGATGTTGATATGCCTGTTATTTCATTCGATTCTGCACCAAACTGGAATTATCCTTTAAAAGTTGGAGAACTTGTTGTTGATGCTCGATGTGATCTTTCATTGCTTGAATATTTCTCTTCTTGATATGTCCTTCTATCTTGAGAGTTTGAGGAGTGGTAATTTCTTCAAATGCATTACAAGATATGGTTGGATTCATTTCTTGATGCTCGATGTGATCTTTCACTTCTTGGACATTTTTCTTCTTGATATGTCCTTCTATCTTGATAGTTTGAGGAGTGGTAATTTCGGCCAATGCATTACAAGAAATGGTTAGATTCATTTCTTATTTCTTGATGTGATATTTCACTTCTTGAACCTTTTTCTTCTTGATGTGTCCTTCTATCTTGAGAGTTTGAGGAGTGGTAATTCTTGCCAATGCTTTACAAGATATGGTCAGATTCATTTCTTCTTTCTATGGGGTTGGTTCCTGGTGTATATCCTCTTCTTTTGATGTTTCTTGATCCTTTTCTTCCTCCTCTTCATAATCTATGTAAAATAATTTCTTCTCAGCACACTTATGACCTTTAGTGTGTTTTTTATCACAATTGTAACAAAGCTCTTTTTCTCTTTTTTCTTCCAATTGTTGTGGTGTCAACCTTGTAGGGAAGGATAGGAGAAACAATACTTCCATCTTTATAGTTGTGAGGGGTAGACTTCCTAGTTTCCATAATTTTTCTTTGCACTTTTCTTGCCCTCTCCAATGAATCAAGTTCCCAATTACGAACCTCATGTTGAGTGTTATCCTTTAAAGTCCCTATGGAGACATCAATCCTCTGCTTCTATGGAATATCATTTTCCCTTATATTCAATTTTTAGAAGTCCTCAATGTTCTCTGCAATTGAACACTTTTGTTTGATATTTATCAATCGGCTAAAGAAGGTGTTTCTCTTTGTATCCTTATAATGTGCTATCATTTCCTTCGTGAAAATTGACCATGTAACAAGTGGTTTACGAGAACAAAGCCCTTTATACCATAGAAATTGATCCGGTTCTAAATAATTAGATGCAATACATACCTTTTGTAACAATGGGATGCCATGTACATCAAAATATTTCTCCATCTATAGTATCGAATTTACTAGATCCTTGCCATCAAACTTCCTCATCTCACTTTTTCTTTATTTTAGGAGCTCTATCTTGAAATGATTGTAACTCTGTAATTTCATATATCCAAGTTTTGAAATTTCATCCTATAATGGCACTCTGAGTCCTCTTTCTAACCCGAAATTCTGATCAAGATTGGATTCTGTAAGGAAGCGTTATGTCAAATCTCCCACGATGACCCGATTATAGACTAGTTCAGTAGAGCAGACTTTTATGAAGCACCACATGTCACTGTTTCAACCTTAGGACCTGAAATCGATATAAATAAAACTATAGTCCATCCTCTTTTTGAAACTTCTTATGAGATTTCAATTTGATTCTCAGAGAGAAAGCTATGACGATTTTCCCAAGGTCACCTGTTTAAGATGTAATTCGAGAGCCTGCAGAAACCCTAAATGTCTTAGATTATATCTCCGAAAATATAGTGATACAAGATCTGAAATTCAGACCCAAGCTTCATCAAGATTTTAGTTCAAATGGTTTTTAATTTCAGAGTCTGAAACTTCATAGAAAAAATATTATAGCGAAAATTCCATGATGACCTGTTTGAGATGAAATTCTGGAGCTTGCAAAAACCCTAACTTCCTCAGATCATATCTCTGAAAATATAGCGAGACAAGATCTCAAATTCGGATGCAAGGTTCAGACCGATTTTGTCTCGAATGGGTTTTTTTTTTATCTTCTGAAAATTCGTAGCAAAAAAGTTATAGCGAAAATTCCACGATGACCCGTTTCAGATGAAATTCCGGAGCTTGCAAAAACCCTAACTTCCTCATATCATATCTCCAAAAATATAGCTAGAAAAGATCTGAAATTTGGACACGAGGTTGAGAGAGATTTATTCTCAAATGGGTTTTTTTTAGCTTTTGAAACGTCACAAAAAAAAAGTTATAGAGAAAATACCACGTTGACCTGTTTGGAGCAGCGAAACCCTAGAATCCAAAGCTCTCATACCAAATGTTATGAAACCAGCTCACAAAAAGATAAAAAAAAGATAGATAAACGCCTTAAGAATAAGCCTCTTTGAGGGGGCAACCTCCATTACATTACACAAATTAACAATTCTTGGATGATACAAATGACAAGACCTCCTTTCTATATATAGGAGTCTAAGGGTTCATAATATAATTAGAACCGACATAACAATAATAATGTAAGGGAACAATAATAACAATAGTGGGCTTCTATGGGGCACAATAATAACAATATGGGGACTAAATGGATACAACAATATAATAAGAGGGTTGTACTAATAACAATAAGGGGTTACACTAGTAGTATAGGGACCTAACAGCCTACATCAATAAGAATGGTTACAACTATGAAAGAAAAGTGCAACCGCAGGAAAGGATGCTTATTATTTGCAATGCATATTTCCAATGACAAAGGGAGGGATGTGGAGGATGAAGAAGTCTTAAAGAGGTATCATGTTTTGCAGCAATTTCAAGATGTGTTTCCTACAGAGATTTTAGAGTTACCACCTCATAGGGAAGTGGATTTCTCTATTGATTTGGTACCAGGAGTAGCACCAACATCAAAGACACCTTAAAGGATGAGCACTCTTGAGTTGGTGGAGTTGAAGTTACAGCTTAATGAAATGATTGACAAGGGATACATAAGGCCAAGTGTATCACCTTGGGGTGCACCAATATTGTTTGTAAAGAAGAAGGATGGTGCTCTCAGATTGTGCATTGAGTACAAGTAGTTGAACAAGGTGATTATTAAGAACATGTATCCATTGTCGTGGATTGATGATATGTTTGATCAACTAAAGGAAGCAGCAGTGTTCTCAAAGATTGATATGAGATCAGGATATCATCAAGTGTATATCAAAGAAGAAGACATCTACAAGATTGCATTTTGTACGAGGTATGGGCATTATGAATTTGTGGTGGTTCCTTTTGGTATTACTAATGCTCCAACCACTTTCATGTGCTTGGTGAATAGTGTGTTGTGTCCTTACCTAAACAAGTTTGTAATAGTGTTTATTGATGATATGTTGGTATACTCCAAGAATGAGGGGGAGCATGCAGAGCACTTGGCAGCAATGCTGAGATTATTGAGAGAGCATCAGTTGTATGCCAAGCTTAGAAAGTGTATTTTATTTCAGTCTCATATTCATTACTTGGGACATGTTGTTTCCAAGGAGGGGATAGCATTGGATCCGGAAAATATTAAGGCTATCATGGAGTGGCCAACTCCTAGGAATGTGGATGAGGTAAGATCATTCATGGGACTAACAAGTTATTGCAAAAGGTTCATCAAGAAATTCTCAAGGATTTCCTGTCATATCACATATTTGTAGAGAAAAGGGAATAAGTTTGAATGGACTTGGGAGTGCGCAACTAGTTTTAAGTAGTTGAAGCATTTTCTTACAAATGCTCCAGTTCTGAAGATTGTAGATCTTGATAAAAAAATTGTAGTCTGTACAGATACTTGAAAGATAGGACTTGATGGAGTCTTGATGTAAGAAGGATAGATGGTATGCTATGTATCAAGGAAGTTGAATGAGCATGAGCAGAACTATGTGACTCAGGATCTTGTGTTGGCAACTATCATTCATGCATTAAAGATGTGGATACAATATCTCCTTGGTACGCAATTTATCATGATGAGTGATCATAGTGGACTGAGGTACCTGTTTGACTAACCTAATCTGAATGTCAGGGAAGCTAGATGTTTGGCTACTCTCAATGAGTTTGATTTCAATATCGGGTACATTAAGGGCAAGGGGAATAGAGTTATGGATGCTCTTAGTAGAAGAGTGCAGGTGAATCACATTTTAACTCTTGAGTTCATATGGGACATACTTATAGGAGAAAATCTTGCATGTAGGGCAGCATGATGAGAGGTACCAACAGCTGAAGCAGAGATTACAGTAGCAAGGTGAAGGTGATAGGGATGAGGAGTATCACCTCATGGCAGATGAATTGGTCATATTCAAGAACAAGATTTATGTGCCAAATAGTAGTGAGTTGAAGAAGCTTATCTTGAGAGAGTTTCATGTCAAGCCATATTCATGCCACTCGAGATATTAAAAGACATGATAGTTGTTAAGATGTTCTACTATTGGTAAAACTTGAAGAAAGAGGTGGTTGATTTTATTACTAGATGTTTGGATTGTCAGCAGGTAAAAGCCTAGTGTAAGCACCCAGTTGGTCTATTACAACATATTCTGATTTCGGAATGGAAGTGGAAGCTCATTTCCATGGACTTCATTATAGGTTTGTTGAGGACATCAAGCCAACATGAATCCATCATGGTTGTGGTTGATAAGTTGAGCAAGTTAGCTCACTTTGCAATGAAGTCTACGAATTCAGCTAGTGAGGTAACTTAAATTTTCATCAAGGAGATAGTGAGGTTGCATGGTGTTCCCAATAAAATCATATCAGACAGAGATTCCATGTTCACTTTCAATTTTTAGAAGGAGTTGTTTGCAGGCTTGGGAATAGAGTTAGCTTTCAATACGAGTTACCATTCGTAGACAGATGGATAGACAGATAGGGTCAACAACATTCTTGAGGATATGTTGAGGATGTATGTCATGAATCAGTAGAGGAAGTGGTAGGAGTATCTTCCATTGGTAGAGTTTGCATATAATAATGGGTATCATGAATCCTTGAGGATGAGTCCATTTGAGGATCTCTATCGGCGGAGTTGTAATATTATTGTCAGCTCGAGTGATCTAGTGAACAGGGTTTTGATTGGACTGGATATGTTGGCTAAGATGGAACAGGAGATGTAGGTCATCAGATAAAAAAAAAAAAAATTAATTAATTAAAAAAATAATAATAATAATAAAATAAATATATATATATATATATATATATATATATATAATAAAAAAAATAATAATTAATTAAAAGATAAAAAAATTAAAAAATTAAAAATTAAAAAAAATAATAAATAATAAATAAATAAAATAAATAAATAAATAATAAATAATAAATAAATAAAATAAATAAATAACAAATAAATAAAATAAAAAATAATTGAATAAATTTGAAGGTAGCACAGGACAGGTAGAATAGTTATGTAGATCAGCACAAAGCATTCAAGGAGTTTCAAGTTGGGGAGCATGTGTACTTGTGCATCAAGCCCAAGAGGAGCTCATTGAGGATTGGGTTATGTGCCAAGCTGGCACCTCGATATTGTGGGCCTTTTGAGATCCTTGAGAGGATTGGACCAGTGGCCTACAAACTTGCATTGCCACCAACAGTGAAAGTCCATGATGTTTTCCATGTTTCATTTCTTAAGAGATATGTGCAGGATGTTGATCATGTGATTGATTGGTCTATATTACAGGTAGAACCAAAGGGATAGTTCCATCTAGAGCCACATTGCATTTTGCATTGGAAATTACTCATGCTCCAAAACTTAGCAATAGAGCAAGTTAAACTGCAATGGAAGCACTTTGGGCCAGGTGAAGCTACATGGAAGATGGTTGATCAGATGCAGGATTTATATCCTTCGGTATTTTTTGGTTGAAGCAAATGAGTTTTTGGTATGTGTGTGTGTGTGTGGTTATTGTTGTAAATACCACAATGAGTTGTGTTATAAAGCTCTGATAAGCGGTATATCGGTATATAATATATATATATATATTAATATATATATATATAGTAATATGTCATTGTAAATACTGCATCAAGCTATGTTATAAAGCTCCATTGGCAGTATGTCTTGTTTTCAGTGGTTTGTTGGTCATAGGTGTCATGGAACACCACGGACGACATTCCCCAAGGGGGAGGGTTTTGTAACAACCTCGGGTTAAAGTTTCATGTAATAAAGGATATTAAGGAAAAAATAATAAGACCAAGGTAATGGGACTTGTATTCCAAGTGATTGTTGGGTAAATATCGTAGTGGGCATCATTGGTGGTTTATTAATGGCTATAGAAAATGGCAAATTAGAAGAGGCAATAATTGGATTTAATCATGAGAAATAAAGGAAAATAAGAGGAAAAAAAAAGTGAAGAGACACAAATATGCATGCAAGGGAAATTAGAGAGAAAATGAAGGAAAATGAAGAAAAAGGAGACATCAATGATAAAAAGGAATTAGAGAATAAGTTCACAAATTTTGGTCAGTTTTGACTTGGATCGGTTTCAGAGAGAGAGAGAGAGAGAGAGAGCAAGAAAACAAACAAAGGAATGAAAAGGACTAACAAAGGAAGGAAAAGCACAATCAAAGGAAAGCAATGGAGTGCAAGGATAAAGTTGGATCAACAACTACAATAGGAAGATCTTGTAGGTAACAGGTAGCATGTGTAATTTCCTTGTTGGGATGTGCATTCATGGTACATGCATTTGATTATTTGGTTCATTTTTTGTCATTAGCATGGGATCTTCCAGGATTGACAGTGGTTTCAACCTTGCCTTTCCATTTCTAGATAGCCATGGTGTGATGGGATTCATTCTTGGTTGAGCTTTGGATTTTCGGAAGGTTTTGGATCCAGTTGAGGTGGTCTCAAGAAAGTCCCAAGGGCTGGGGGTGGAGATGGTCTTCCCCAAGAAGCCCTCGATAGGTGGGTGGAAACATGAAAATTCTTTTGGTTATGGTGAAGGAATTCTGAGGCATCCAAGATTTTTTTTGTTTTGTGATCTTGGGACCGGTTTAGGTGAGATCATGATAGCTTGAGGGTGGAGGTGGTTTAACCTCTAGAGTCCCTGTTTGGTTATGTCTTGGTTTATCCCATGATTTCCTACATTCATGCTTAGAATATGGCACAAGGGTGATTATCTGAAAGAGATATTTTGTTTAGCCCAATCTATGATCGAGTGGTGTGTGGAAGTCCCTGACTTAGTTGGCCTTTGCATATGTTAATATTAGTTATTTTCTCTATTGTGATATGAACACATGAACTAGTTCATATGTGATCTTATGGTTTATTTGTCATGGTTTCTATTATGGTTATATTTTGGTTATATGCATGGTTACATGTTGTGCCATGGTTATGGCTCTTGTTCATGATTTGATAATTATGGAATGATTGATAAATACATCGGCTAACAAGTGTTTTTACAGCTAGCTAGAGAGGCCATTGAGCCTTGGTAATTCTTAAATGAAGTACATAAGTTTATGATCATATATGCATTCATGACCTATAGATTTTATGTTTATCATATGTTTGTTGGAATGTCTATCATGTATTAGGAATTTCTTGGTCAATATTTTGCTCAAGTTTTGAATGGTTGGCATTGTTATCATCTTAGTTAAATGTCTTTGGAAAGTCATAGGAAATTCTGGACAGTGGTCTAAAGGCTGGGCTGAAAAAGTGGCATAGATCTCGCCACCTCATGCACAAAATTGGGAAATTTTGGTCATACCCACATGCAAGCAAGCTTATGGGTGTGGTTGTAACCTCATAACCACATGAACAATTTGTCAAGGGTGTGGTTGGGAGGTGAAGCTAGTGAAAAATAAATTCTAGCTTAGAAAAAAGTTTTCAGTTTTTTCGACTTCACTTCCATAACTGAAACTTGGAGGTCAGGTCATATCATAGTGACACTCAACTCATGTTTACCCCAGAGTGCTTGTAAAAGTGGGTAAATGTGGTAGGGGTGGTTACAATGAACACCCTGAGTCAATTCATGACTGAACCCCTCCATGCACATTAGATTGTTGCCAATCATATTTTGATATATTTGCATGAGACAATTACCCTTGGTTTGAGATATATTGTCAAATATGTTCGACTTCAAAAATATACCAATGTTGACTGGGCATGAAATACTGTTGATAGCAAGAGCACTTCAAGATTTTGTTTTAACCTTGGATCCTGCAAGACATCTTGGATGAGCAGGAAACAAAAGTGTGTAGCTTTTAGTACTTTCGAGGGAGAGTATATTGTTGCTAGCATGACTAGTTGTGAGGTAGTTTGGTTGAGGAAGCTCATTGGAGAGTTGTTTGAGTAGGACCTAGGCACTACATTGATATATTGTGACAACAAAAGTGGGATCTAATTGGTAGAAAATCGTGTATTTCATAACAATTCCAAGCATATAGAGATCAGGTATTATTACATTCGAGACATGGTGCAAAGAGGAGACATTATACTCCATCACATATCACCAAATGAGAAAATAATAGATATTCTCACCAAGGCTTTGTAGAAAGGTGTTGTAGCGGCTACAACCACCCTCCAAAATTTTTCCTTCACTTCGTTTTGGAGCCTCCCTCCTTAAATCTTAGCAGCTTGTCTTGCACTACTTAGGTACTTGTACTTTCATTTGAATTCATATTTCACTTTACAACTTGTGTCGCTTACTTGCTTTGTTTTCTAACCAAAATCTGACCCCCCGTGAATTGGCTGCATCCGGTTCTTGCACTGCCTTGGAAAACTGCGCATTCCTAAAGGGCAGCCAGCCTTGCTCTCAAGAATCGCACAATGCAACCCAACAGTGAGCCTTGCTCTCAAGAATGGTGCAAATCAGCCCAATAGTGAGCTTCAGCTCCAGAACTATGCAAACCCAACTGACAACTTGTCTTTAGCTAGGAAACTGCATAGAGCATGAGAGGCATCCAGAGCCACTCAACCCAGGAATTACACAGAAGCATTCCCTCAACTGTTGCTCGATGCATGTGCCGGTAGGTTGCCCGGTTCCCTCTCGAACTGTGCAATTTCTCCATGCATGCATGGCATCCTTTCCCGAAGAAAAAAAGAAAAAAACAAAATCATGTCTAAAAAATAGGGATCTATTTTTAGCAATGGGAGTTACACTTGAGCTAATTTTAGAAACTATCGACACATGTCGTTTTTTCCTAGATTTTTGGCATGTGCATCATAAACCCTAAATTGACCCAATCTATTTAATGGACACCGCCAAAGCTCATTTTCACATTTGATATTAGAGCTTTGGAATTCCCAAGGCATCTAGGAACCTTCAACATGATCGGCACAACTTTTCCGGGTAAGTTTTTATTTTCAAGTCTTTTGCTGCTTTTCTATCGTTGTTGTTTCCTTGGCTTCTGTGAGTGTCGTTTTACATTTTTTATTGAATGACTGTTGGTTTTTTAGTTTGTTTAAACTTTTAGAAGTGTTTTTTCAAGTTATGCATTGCCTTTCTTAAGCGTCGCATGCATAACCCAATTTTTGCACTAACAGTCGATGTTGCGATAACTCTCCCCACAAGCTTCGTTGTTCATTCGTTTGACTGATTTTTGCACTTGCTTTGATTGCATGCATGACCATTCACTCAGATCTGCACCATCCTTCACTCATGCATTCAGATCTACTCGTTTTCAAGTTTCCCTTAGGCAAATCTGGGTTGCCTTGGCTCAAATCTAGCTCTCCATGGCATGCACTATGCATTTCTGGAACTTAAGGCTCTGCCTTGGCTCTAGGAATTGCACAGAGGTTGTCAATCACTGGCTCCAGCTGCGCTCTGCACAGTTCTAGGAGTTAGTCCTGAGTCTTTCCCACTAGGATTGTGCAATGCGCAGTCCCAGCCAGCATCAAGCCAGATTGAACTACGCATTGTGCAATTCCAGTCCACAACAAGCCACACTGGACTGCACTCTGTGCAGTTCCAGTCATCAGTACCTCTCACTGGCAGTTGGGACTGCATAATGCGCAGATCCAGCTGACAGTCCCTCACCTCTGAGAGTCACAACTGCGCAATCTTGCCCAACAGTTACCCAGTTTGTTGCATGATTGATCCTTGAAGTGCTTTGTGTTTTTAAGTTGACATTTGCTTGTCATGAGTGTCTGCTCTGTCTCTAGGTACATCAATTATTGAGAAGATTCTCAGCAGTACAGGCAACATGGTTTCCAAGAGAGATGGATGAAAGGATACTGTAGAGAGCAGCACTAGAGATGTAGTTGAACAGGTGCCAATGAACTTGCCCATCTATGCAGACACGCAATTTCTTATAGGGAAGGACATGAAAATTACATGGCAAGAAATAAAGGACATATTTGTAGGTAGTTTCAAGGAAGATCTAGAATATCGAGAGGTCTATGTCAACATCCATAAGTCAGGCTTGTATAGGTTGCATGCAAGTACCTCGCCTTCCCATGTGAAAATTACATTCACTAGATTGTCTTACATACTGATCCTGAGATGATGACTCTGAGCAGTACCAGTGGAACACGTATTGCCACCTTTGGGATGGAAAACTACTATCAGATGTATCACTTTTCGTAGCCGGTAAACTACATGGATGCATTGTTCTACACTCCCAACAACAATGTGAACGCTAGAGACATCATGAAGCATTGGGTACAAGAGCCATCCAATTTCAGAGTGACACCCAACCAGGTCTACAAGACGAAGTAACTTAGGAAGGCCTACCAACTCTTGGTCATCTTTGCATGCTACTTGTATGGTCAAGAGAGCACAAAGAACTTTCTGCGGAGTTGGGTGGTTATGTTGGATCAGTTGGCAAATGAAGGAAGGCCATTCAACTAGTTGGACATGTTGGTTCTCTAGCTGAAAGTGCATGTGTCTAATGCCCGGAGTCTGCCTCAGGATAAGCAAGCAAGGTTCTTTATGTTTTTGTACCTGCTTGATGTAACCTTTTCGCAATAGCAGTTCCCTGGCATGGGTTGGACATGGACACCATCAGAGGATGTTGTGAACATCTATTGAAAGTTGCTCTCTGAGTGCAGCTACCAAGGAGTCATGGTGAGGTTGTCTGACCACTTCATCACCTCGTTGTACAAGATTATATTCGAACAAGATCCACCTTGCATGTCCCAAGAAGTGATGCAGGCATTGCTTAACATTTCATATTGGTATGCCTCACCTGGTGGCACCTTCATCAGGATGTTTGGCACGAAGAAGCCTCCGCATGAGCTACCAAGGTTTTCCATGGAAAAGCTGGTCATGCAAGAGGTTACATACCACATCTCCACAGGGTTATCAACAGGACTGCATAAGAGGAAGAAGGCACCATGGCCTACTCTTCCTTTGTGGATTGGGTTGTACGAAATCCGTATAGTGAAGGATGTGGATGCCAAGGCTGAGGACTTGAAGAAGTTTGGGTTCGGCACCAAGAGTTTCAATCTGTATGATCCCCACTACATATGCAAGAACCACTGTGTGAAGGTGTATTACCCATGGATCCACGGGGCATGTCATTGGCTAGAGGAAGATCCTTGGAGGTATTTCTACAACTCCTCTAGGCTCAATGAACCAATCAACATGGTTGTGGAATGGAAAGTAGCACTGCAGATAGCAGCACCACAGGAAGCAACAACAACAGTAGCAATGACCAGCAGACCGACGCAAAATAATGAGAAGAGGAAGATTGTCGAAAGTGCAAAGGCTTACCAAAGCTACAAGTTCAGAGAAGATCCTCTTGTTGATAAAGCAGCTTTAGAGATAGAGGCAAAGAGGTGACATCGCGAAAGGAGAGTAGAACGGAGGAAGAGAGAGAGGCAAAGGTTGGAAGATACAGAGAGGAAGTTGCAGGAAATAGAAAAGAAGCTGAAAGCAGACTAAGAGCTCGGGAGGACCGAAAGGGAAGAAAAGCAGAAATAGGAACAGGAAGAAAGACAAGGCTCACTCACAGAACAATCTGCACTTATACAGGTTGAGACAACATAGCAGCCAATAGATGAAGAAGAGGGTGAGCAGGTGCAAGTTCGGGAACTCACTCAGTAGGTTGAGCAGATGGTTGAGGCAACAGACATGGAGATGGAACAGGATCCACAGGACCAAGACACTGATCTCATGCCAAGAGCATCTAAGGTCACACCACAATCTTCACCACCTCCAAAATCACAACCAGTACCAAGAGAGAAAGGAGAGGTTTTTCTCCTTGATGATGATCCAAAGATGGATGTGTACAATCTGTCATTTGACAAGTCACAGCACAGGATTGTATAGGCACAAAGAAAGCATCTCCCGAATGATCACACATCACCTGTGCACATAGAGGAAAGGGTGATTGTGTCAGATGTCAGAAGACATCTAGCTACCATGACCGAAGCTTCTAAGGCTTATGCAGAAGCCACAAGTTCAACGGTCAAGTTCTTGATAGCAGAGAATGATCGAATGGTGAAGGACTTGCAAGAGGCTAGGTAGAGAACAAAGTAGTCCATAGGATCCACTATGGCAGAAATGAAGAAATAAATACTTGTAGAGATATCAACTTTGGAAACTGCCATGCAGACGATATATAGCATATTTGTCACCATGCACAAAGCGGTTATCCATCTATACGGTTTTTAGTAGGAGTGTGCGAAGACAACCCAAACTCTTAAGGACATCCGTGCTACTATTACGCATGTACAGGAATGGACAATGAGGTACAAGGGAGGCTCGCTTTACTTACACAAGATGATGAAGCCACATGCAAAGCTAGACGAAGCATGGATTCATATGTTAATCTAGAACTATGAGAAGCTCCCTCTGTTCATCACTAGCATTGAGGCTTCCTATTCACAGTTGTATAGGAGTCTCGAGGTCATAGTGAGGACACATAGGATCCCTTCGATCGAAACCCTCACTCAATCCATGAGGAAGAACCAAGTCATGCTAGAGGTCGATGGGTACATAGAGCAGTTGATGCGCGAAGCCACCAGTGATGACTTGCAACTGAGCGTAGAGAACATGCAAAATTACATTGGTCCAGCCACACTCAAGATAGTGTTGCACATGCTTCAGGATGAGCTGGATAGAGGTTTCATAACCATATACCCGGAAGCCATGGAGGCAAGAGTCTGCTTCAATAAAGACATCACCAAACAGTACAGGGACACGATAGCACAATACCAAGCTTGGTATCAGTTCGTCACTGAAGACCACCACGAGGAGGTTACCGAGTTGGTCTTTCCCCAAGACCCTGAGTGATGTTGTTTGTCTTGTTAGGCTGACTCAAGCCTATTTTGTCCCACATGGGTATATGTGGAAATTGTATTATTGTAAATATGTTGTAAGTGAAATTCCAAGTGTCACTAGTGGAATGTGAATAGTCACTATGTAATGTGAAGAGTCATGAGGGTATTCCAAGAGTCAAAGGGGAATGTTAAGGGTCACCCCACCCTTTGCTATATATAGAACCTCATAACTCATAGTACATGCTTTGGGAGCCAAGATTTTGGCTAGGCATTGCTTAGAGAAGGCTTGGAGAGTATTGTGATGAGCCTTGGCTTCTCCACAGCATAGAGTGAGTACATCTCTTTGGAGGAGCAAGTGGTGTTGACTGTAATGTTCCACTATTGGGGCTAGTGGTTGTCAATGGTGTATGTATGGATGGAACTTTCACTTAATAATATATAACAGAGCCATGTTTTCATGCATATGTTGTTATTGTAGTTGGACTATTATGTTTGCTTTAGCAATGTATGTTATTTAACGTAAACATTTGTGTATGAACTATTTTGTCAATTGTATGAATTTTGTTGCAAACGTGTTGATGGTTTAACCCATCACTTTGGTTTGTGGACTATTCCGCTTTCCAGCTTGTGATGTCATTCCACTCATGTGTTCCTTTCAGGCTATGTACTATTACATGCTTCTAAGGGACACACTTCCTTTTCCCCTTTGTGTGTTAGAACCCCCATGCATCTCACTTGACTCATTGTAAGGTCACACACTTGCTTCCAACAAAGTTATCACACTTACCTCTGCACACTACCGCAGTCAAGGCATTACTTTACTACCCACTGCTGGGACTCCTACTCCAAACGGTCTAAGGTCTAGTTGGGACTTCTTACCGAGGAGATCCCCTGACATGTTGGCGGGTCCAACAATGTCAACAAAAGGGAAGTTCTTGGTCTTCACAAAGAAGCTTAGACTGATGGATGTGACCCCTTCGAATAATAGGCTTCGTTGATCAAGAACACTGAGCATAGCTCTTGCCCCTTTGATTGAGATCCGAAGGTGGGAATGGAGCATTGAGGGCTCCTGGGGTTGAGGGATATCTAGACAATATGTGTGTGTGATACCTACTCTTCTTGTATTTCGTGTATCTCCCCTATTATAACCCATAGGGTGTGTGTGATCCTTATCCTTTATGACAAGTCAGGTATCTCCCCCTATCTTGGTATAGTAGAGTATACCCTACTTCACATCATATCCAAAATTCGAGCTTATTGGGATTGTCCTTCCCCATCTGGCCAATGGGTTGAGGAGGCTTGGGGCATGTTATACTTACCTTCTATAAGTCAGGTATCTCACCCAATCTTGGATTATGATACAATTTTTCTACCAAATGTTTGTTAATGGTCATTGCCGGGAAGATTAGTAGGCAATAGGATGGATGTGATCCTTACCTCTTATAGAAAATGTTATCTTGCCAATTGATTGCACAATGGGATGGTTGTGATCCTTGCTTGGTAAGTTGTATTTTTCTTATTCCCTCATAGAGGGTGGTAGTTGTAGCTCCCTTATGATTCTTCTTCTTTAGATTTGAGAATAATTCAACAAATAGAGTTGAGCCGAGATGATGAAACATGATTTGATGATGAGACATTTGCGATGATCACATGTGACAATTAGAATTTCTCCCTAGATGAGAGGGATTGTTAATTTGGAAGCTAAATGAAAAATTCCAATCATTGGACTAGATTACTCTTTCCGGGATGACAAAAATTGATCTTTGAAACACTAAATTTGGATAAGGAAAATGTATTTTTGAATTCAAGCCCACAACTACACAAAATTTCAAGGTTGGCATAAGGACAGATTTCACCTTCCCCAACGCATATAAATACAAGTGACCTCAAGCTCATTTGGACATCATCTCAACACATATCATCTTCTTTGTCTCAATCTGATTAGTTTATACAGGTCTGAGGAAGCTCTTGCTCTCCACATGTGCAGAGGGTTTCTTGGCATATTTGACTTCTACGTTGACTTTCTAAAACAAGGATCTCTGACCAGTGTTGACTTGGGGTTTTTGGCATCATTTTTCTACGATTTTTCTTGGATAAGGTTTGTTCCTCAAGGTCGCATTTTCTAGCACAAAAATCGAGGAGGTTTAGGCATGTTGAGTTGGGTAAACCGTGAGGATAAATTGCAGACTTTGAATGCAAAATTTCTCTCTCATTTGACTGAGTTTGACTGGGTTTTCTTGGATTGTTTTAGGTTGACTTTGACCAACTATGGAGGTTGAATTTGTGGGAAATTCACCAAACTTTTGGAGGACATATTTGGCCATTGCCTTTGACTGTTTAGGGCACACCTTGACTGTTATTGACTTGGATAGAATTGCAAATTTTTGGCAGTTGACCAGAGTTGACTATTTCATCATTGGCATATTGATTTTTGGTTGGTTGATTTGTTGGTCAAGTCAAGGCTTTGAATTTGACTCTTATTATTTAATTTGGCTCATTGTACTCTATACTGAACAATTGAAGACAATTTAATCGAAGAATAATTTCAAAGGGTTTCCCCCTTGTGGGGTTTTTACCTAGTCTTTGACCAAATTGGTGTCTCTTGTTGATGCTCTTGATTGTCTCTTATTGCCTTTACATTTACTGTTCTATCTTCAATTATTTTTACTATTGGAAGAAGTAATTGCTATTGAAAAGATTTCTTATTGCAGAATTGAATTGGAATAAAGTAATTGATATAGCATAGAGTAATGAAAAATTAGCATCCTCCTTTATCTGTATGAAGCACCTTGATTTTCTTCTCCATCACATTTTCCACTAGAGCCTTAAACTCTTGGAACTGACTGAATACCTCATCCTTGGTCTTCAAAAAATAGATCCAGGTCTTCCTGGAGTAGTCATCAATGAAGGTGACAAAATAATCATACCCTCTGAGAGATCTGGTGAACATTAGGGCACAAAAATCTGAATGTATAAGATGTGACATGACATCTTATCTACTGGCACTTCTTGGGAACGTTGCCTTAGCATATTTCCCAAGTACGCATCCCTTGCACACATCTTCATGTTTTGTGATTAATTTTGGAACACATGTCACTATCGCCTTGAGCATCCATGTACTCCATCATGTAGATGACCCATTCTCCTATGCCACAATTTATTCAGGTCTCTCCCATTGTTACTGATGTTACTGTTGTTGCTGCTAATGAGTGCCTTTGGAGAGTCCAGCTGCAACTTATATAACTTGTTGCTACGAACTCCAATCTGCTTCACCTTCATCTAGCTTCGATGTTTTATGAACACCTTACTCCCTACAAAGTAGACATCATATCCCTTGTCATGTAGTTATGACACTGAAATCAGGATCATACCTAAGCCCGACACATGTAGCACATATGTAACATTGGTGGTTTCCCCATACTCCCTTTGAATCTCGATGGTACCTCTCCCAACTAAAGTACAATTACTTTTGTTTCGCATTTGGATATACAAGTCCATCTGCTCCTCCCTATAGATAGAGAATTAGTCTCTAACTCTTACCATGTAAGTTGACGCTCTACTCTCTATATACTACACACCCCATGAATTGGAGCTAGAGAGCCAAGCTATTTGAGTGAATTCATGATATTCCAATCTGGAAGATAAATATGTAGCCTCCTGAACGTTGAATCTTTCTACAACCATATTGGAAAATCTAATAACTTTAAATGCACTGGAGAAGTCTTGGGTATAACTCTTTGTGTGATTTTTCTTCCTTCACTGCGTTGATTTACAACTACAAAACCCTTTCTACAAAAATATTGCACTAGATCTTCTCTGTGAATCAATTGATCTGCCCACCGGAAACGCTCTCCAACAATTCTACTGCTTGTTGCTACTTCTCCTGAGGAAAATTGAACTTATCCTCCACCCTGGATCGAGAAATCAATTTTCAGCCTCCCTGCAATTCACACTATTTGTTTGGCATGTGAAGATCTGGAAACTGGTACTTCATATCTCCCTCTTAAACTACACAATCTTGCTTCCTTCACTTCTAAGCATTTTATTTTATCAGCAATGCTATGATACTATGTGAAAAATCCTTGAACTGCAACAACTCCATATTATTCTCCTAACTTTAATAGTTTATTTATCTTCTGTAATTATTATTTTTGCGAATAACGAATAATTGACACTGCAATTCTTCACAACAAAAAATATGATGCAGAAATATAAATATGTGTTATAGACATTTTTTGGCACTGCAACCCCAAGCATAAAATGTCTATAAACCAAGGGCTCCTAATTCCCTAAAAGTGTTGTTCCAACCCCTAAAAGAACAAGGTCAACTGATTACAGCTTCTCCCAGAAGTTCTCCATGAAAAACTGCTCAGAACTGGTCAAAACTGTACCATTTCACCTGCTCAGGCAAAGTGTGTTGCATCTCAACTAAATACACACAGTGGGTGCGTTGCATTTCAAAAAGCCCTTCTATGGGGTGCGATGGGCAAGAAGGGACAAATGGCAGTGTCAATCTGCGAGGTGGAGAAGCATGGAATCTTCCAGAAACTTCTCTTGTGACACTTGCCTCTCTGAATTCGACCAGGGATGAGTAAGAGATCATCAATCTCCAAGTGGAAGCAAGAACTATCAGAGGGAAGACACTAATCAAATCACAAGCTGACTCATTTCCCTTACAAAAATCTATATATGGATCCCTCATCCCAGAGATCCAGAGGCTGGAATTTTGCATCTTGTAAGGAATTATTGTTAGTTTCTTGAGGCAACATCATAGTGTTGGGTGATCTAAGCTTTTCATGAGGTGAAGAAGGGCTTACTTGCTGAGAGGATGATGCTGGGTCAGAACGGTTGTAACTCTCTTGGCTCTTTCTTGATTATCAATAAATCTATTCAAGTTTTCCTCCATACTCTTGTGTGATTTATGTTTTATGCATTTGTATGGTCAATTTACATCTAATCCTCGATTGTTTATGATAATAGATCCATGTTCTTGTATAGTGTTATGATGCTTTGATTCTGCAGGTACTCTGTGAAGCTGGGTATACAAGAAAGCAAGCAGCAAAGGACTATCAGAAGAGAGAAGAATCGAGCAAGGAACCAAGCGCAAGACAGAGGTTGGTCTCTTTTATTCTTCTCTCATCTATCTTTCATAAAGGAAAACGAGAGTAGTTTTACTTTGTTTGTTTCTAAGGTAGCTACCAGCCTTAGTGGGATTAGCAGTTCTGCATAGACACTTTTCCCTGTAACAAAATGGCGACTCCACTAGGGAGCGAATAGATTGATTGTTTATCTACATTTGTTTACTTTATAAACTTACAGACGGAGCCTGAAGTCAAGCCAGCTAGCCTTCGAACTTTATTTGCTATGCAAATGCAAAGTAGATCAACACTGCTTCAGTCAATCTCCGGGTTTTGTTTATGAATTAAACAACTGATTTACAAACTTTCTAATTGCCCTCGTGGTGGCTCTAGTAACCTCCTTAGATCTACCCCTATGATTGATTTACTGATTACCACTTGCTCGGCCAAAATCCCTGAACTGAACGACAAACTGTGACCCGGAACCCAATCAAAGTCTCATCCCTGGTCCAACGCACTGTCTGTTCTATGAATCTAAAATTCAGTGCACTTCCCGAGTGTAGTAGGTGCGCTGCATTTCAAAGTCACTGTGTTACAGGTGCCTGATCAGACTAGGCATTGTTCCTAAATTTTGGTTTCTGTGTTCACTCTTTTCATATCTATTCAAGAGTTTTGCTGCCTGTAGTCAGTACACCTCTGTTTGAAACCCCTTTCCTTGTTGTTATTCCACCTCCATTGTGCAAAGAACTGTAAATGTTTTTATGTATTTGTTGAGTCATTTTCAGTTCTCCTTTACAAAGAAGTAACGTAATTGTACTGTCGTTTCTTGATTTGAAAGTGTCGCAAGTGTCATTTTCAGTCATAGAAGAGGACCTGATTGTTCTTGATAGTCGATTACCCTGTTACTATTGTATTTGATCTGAATTAGTAGTTTTTCTAGTGTCGAAAGCAAGTTTTCATTTCCAAATCACAAAGTGTTGTCATTGTCTTCATTTTGATTTTGAAAAGAAACTTGTTAGTAATTGTCGCTTTGAAAAATAATTCAGATTTGCGCATTAGCTTTCTTTTTATCATTCACATATTAAGAAGGCTGAAAACAAATACATGCATGTGCATTTTCATTTAGACTGTTTTATTGGTTTGATTTAGGACGGTGCATATGGTGTGTGCTCTTTGCTCTTTGTTGAAAGAATATTGTCTCTCTTTCCTTAGTAGCTAGGATTTTCATTGCACAAAGAAGATAAAACAATTTTTATCATCTTAGATTGCATTTTAGGAATTGTACATCTACATCACGCGGTGAACCTGAAAGGCAAATTTCTTAAGCAAGATCAACTATAAAATAAATTTAATGAATCTAACAACGCTTTGGAACCTAACGCACAACATCTAGAAGTCTAGGCTAGAGATGTATTCCGGCGTCGTAAAGCCTGGTAACTGTTGTTCTCACTGTTGGTTTGGCGATTCCTCCACTTTGAGACGATAAGTGCCAGTACAGACTTGTGCTCCCACGTACCGTCGAGTATATTTTTGGAGACCACAATAGGCTAAATCCTTTATCCATAGGAAGTCGTGTCTGCCGCCCTATCGATCGCAATGCACTGAACATAACATTCGGGAAGATTGACTGCCATACCGTAAAAGGTATTCTGCAGTTTTGCAATTGGTTTGGTAATCCCTCTGCCTAGATTTCCAGAGCAGTCCCTTTCATTCCTTTTCAGACTCCTTAACGGAAAAGGTCCATCTGAGCACTTGTCACTTCAGGCTCATTAAAAATCGAAGGCGACTAGAGTCATCTTTTGTTTTTTATCGACTCTTTAAAATTGAAAAAACAAGTTGTGTCAAAGCGTCTAAAATTTATTTTAAACAAAATAATCATCACCTTTCCTAAGTTGGTCTTGGGTTGAGAAAATGGAGTCCACCAACCAAGGAGTTCCCCTTGGAGGAAATCCTAGTCCCTTCTCTTCTTGGGGAGATGTTGGTGCACCCCATATGGCCACATTATCGCTTCCAGGATTGACAATCGGCTTGCCCGTATGGCTTTTCTCAACCTCCGTCATTCAGAACACCGCGATCCCTGAACAATCGAGTCAGCAACTAGAAAATTCCAGAGTTACCCCCCAACCCTCTACTTCGTCCAATTCTTCCTCTCCTCCTTCCTCTTCTCTTGATGGGGCTGGTAAAGCCAAAAATCAAGTACCTGAGAAGAAGAAGGAGCCAAAGGCGAAAAGGGGCAACCAAGCGTCGTCTAGCGAAAATCCACACACTGCACCGACCAGGCCTAAATCGCCATGTGTCATTTGCAAAGGAGACCACTATCATAGAGATTGTCCTTGCATCCCTCGAATCTTAAGGGACTGGTCTCCTCGTTTGCACAACCCGGTGTCGTCAACCTCTGATGATCATGTTGAAAACACACCGTCGACTAGTGAAAGTGAAGCCCCTGGACAAAAAGGAAAGTGCAAATTTCCTTGTAAACTGTGTGAAGGCGATCACGCCGTCCACCGTTGTCCCTTCTTAGACGAGGCTAAAAGAGTTTTGGACGATCGTCCGGTTTCACCGTTACGACTTCCTCCTGGATATAAGAAACTCTTGCCGAGTCCGTCACTAGTTGAAAATCCGGCTAACCCACCCTTGTGGTCGGCCGAAGCGTCTATCATTGAAGATAAACCATCTGAACCCATACCAGACGAAAGTCAAAAGGTCGAGGTGGCAGTTGACTCGGTCTTGCCTTCAGAGGTTCCATCTTCAGATGATATAATCACCGAAGAGAACAAGGATGACACCGTCCAAATTCTTTTCATAAGCACAGACTCTGAAGAACATGGGGGCAGTCCACATGTTCCTTTACCGCAGGAACGAAGTTCATCAGAGTCATATCCGCCGTCTATTCGATCCCACCTCCAAGCAACCTAGTTGTTTCCTTTGACTGGAATCTACTAGGCAGACCCCATTTATCGGCTAGTATACCATGCTGAATCATTGCTCAAGTATATAGAATGGTTATGGCCGGTACCATCATAGATGAAGGGGCTTCTATGAGTATCCTTTCCTCAACTGCTTGGAAAGCGCTTGGTTCGCCATCGCTTTTGCCTGAGATGAGAAATCTAACAAGCTTCGACAAAGGAACCAGTCGACAATTAGGGATCCTTCCCAATGTGCCAATAACATTGAGAGGGAAAACCGTTCAAATGAACGTAATGGTAGTCGAAGGACCCCTAGATTATAATCTACTCCTTGGACGAGACTATATTTATTACCTGGGAGCCATTGTCTCATCACTCTTTAGAGTAATCTGTTTTCCGCACGAAGGAAGAGTGGTCAAGCTCGTAAACCAGATTTCATTTCCCGGTTCACACATGGAAAATAGTCATATACCATCCCTGAATGGTCTTTTCACACAAGGAATGTCTCATCAATCCCCAGTCCGTCCACCTGATGAGTGCGAGTGATTCGGGGGACATGACTGAAACCCATGGGGCATGCACCCTAGTCTGCTTCGGCAGGAAAACTTCAGGTATAGGATAGGTTTCCGCGAGAGATATATGACTAGTCTAACACTCCCATCTGTGGTTGGAAAAGGGGGTTAGACTGGAATAAGATTCCCTCGTCAAAGTTATGTGGGTAGAGGCTCTTGCGCTGCTCACCTTTGTCTATTTCGGTAGGCATCACTGAAGAAGTGTTTTGTTTGCGGTGCAGATAGAACAATCTTTGGTAACCTGAAAGAGGTAAACCTTTCCCGAAGAAACAAATGCTTTGTCAGTAGATTGAGAGGTGACCTTGAAACTCTGTTTTATACCTGGGGGCATGCAAACCTTTTGGCATGCAAGAGAAGAGCAACCATTTATTTTTTTTAATTTGTAGGTCCTCTAACCCTTTAAACTCGTAGGATTGGTCGTTTCCTAACTTGCATAAAGAAAGGATGTGGGGAAAAACTTTGAAAAATTGCCATTTTTATATATGAGACATCCTCATTATGTGATTGGATTAATCGAGCAATTTTAACGCGGACTTCATGCTCGTTAAAAAATAAACATAAGCAATGAGCAAATGTTTCCCCCAGCATTTAAGCTCATTAAAAAATGAACCAATTTCCGGTAAATAACTGTCGTGAATGTAGTACTTCAGCCTTTAAAGCATTGGTCGTGTTCTCATCATCACCTCCACTCTGTATTGGCCGATCATTCACCTCCATTTGATTGTTTACCCCTTTTGAGGAACAGCTGCGAAGAGTGATCTCGTTAGCCATCCTTGTAACACTGTCGTGATTGGAAAATTCCAAACCTTACCTGGAATCAGCTGCTACCCAAATTTATCACTCGTTCCTCAAAGACGAGTCTCATTTAAGCTCTTTTCAACTGACTTGTAAAATATGAAAAGATTTCCGAGCCATTGGCCTCTCCAGCTCGTTAAAGTGACCGGAAGTGCTATCCCTCCTTTAGATTTTAATCTTTTTGGACCTGAGGGCTTATTGCACAAAACGATCGAGCACTTGTTTTGTTCGGCTCGTTAAAAGTATCGAAAATTCATCCCTTCTGTATTGTTTTATACTTTTTCGGACTTAAGGGATTAGATGACAAAAAAGGATTTTTGGAGTTTCCTTTACATCCCTTTTCAGACTCTCTAAAATTGAAAAGGACCGAGTTATATTTGTCGTTAAACTCGTTAAAACCTAATAGCGACAAACTTGTCCATAGCAGACAAGAACGAGTTTCACTATCGCTAGGCTCGTTAAAACATAGCGATGGGTTTGCCTGAAGGGAAAATTATATAACAAGCATATGTTATCCTCCTCAAGCTTGAAAAAAATAAAGAGGTACTATTCAGCAATGACTAGGGAAAAATTGGGAAGAAAACTTGAAGAAACTTTGTTGGTAGCAAGTTGCTCTTGAACATGACACTTTCACTCCGCATCCAAGTCGGGTTGGGTTGTTTCATTCACCGGTTACATCACCATGGTCAAATCACACCATCCACATTTGGGGTTAATGCTACCAGTCCATCATGTCACTGTCGCCGATATGTTCAAGAGAAGTCACTCAGAGAATTCGCCTATGTCTCACCCGCTGCAATACATTTACGCTCCATTCTTTTATGACCGCCACCCTGAACCTTATATCACCAGATCGTTTTCACCTCCATTAAAATCATTTGCTCCATTCCGTGTCATTGATGTGGGATTCATTAAGGCCCTCCTATGATGGATCGCTTCTTGTCGACATCAACTCATTATCCAAGAAGTCGATCTAGGAACACCCATTTCAGTACTTTGAAGCTTGCATGCCTCAATGGCAAGTTTCTCACTTCCGGCGACAGGTTTACATCAATGGCCTTCGACCGAAATATTTTGCGTGGTGTTCGACACCAAGTCCCTTATTCACACCACGTGAATTGTACTGCAATACCTTGAGGATCATTATCATTATCATTGATTCCGCGCGCCTGTTAACAACTTACATCATTGGCTGGTAATCAGGCGATGTCTTTCCATGTTCGACTCCGGAACATCTCTCACATGGATCGACTTTTACTTTGATTGAAGATCGAACGAGATTGAAGACCCCGGATCTAGTTTCATCCATCCGGGTTGCGATATATATTCAGGATATAAAGACATCAAATGTACATTGTTGCTGCACAGATTATCATCCAATCTAAGGGATGATGGCTCTACCAGAATCATCAGTCTACACTCAGACGATTGTCTGTCTTATGTACATGAAAATGAATTTATAAAGTTGAGCATGGGAATGCCCACCTCAGCTAGATCATGAAAATATTATGAAGATAGTGTATTGTATTGTATCTTATTACAGGTCTCCTTCCAGCTTGAAAGAACTTCAGATCCTCATGATAAAGCACTTCACTCGACATCAAAAAAGATTAACGACCTCATGCTTTAGGGGGCAACTGTTATAGACATTTTTGGGCACTGCAACCCCAAGCATAAAATGTCTATAAACCAAGGGCTCCTAAGTCCCTAAAATTGTTGTTCCAACCCCTAAAAGAACAAGGTCAACTGATTACAGCTTCTCCCAGAAGTTCTCCATGAAAAACTGCTCAGAATTGGTCAAAACTGGACCATTTCACCTGCTCCATAGGCAAAGTGCATTGCATCTCACCTAAATACACACACTGGGTGCGTTGCATTTCAAAAAGCCCTTCTATGGGGTGCGATGGGCGAGAAGGGACAAATGGAAGTGTCAATCCGCGAGGTGGAGAAGCATGGAATCTTCCAGAAACTTCTCCTGTGACACTTGCCTCTCTGAATTCAGGGATGAGTAAGAGATCATCAATATCCAAGTGGAAGCAAGAACTATCAGAGGGAAGACACTAATAAAATCACAAGCTGATTCATCTCCCTTACAGACATCTATATATGGATCCCTCATCCCAGAGATCCAGAGGCTGGAATTTTGCATCTTGTAAGGAATTGCTGTTAGTTTCTTGAGGCAACATCATAGTGTTGGGTGATCTAAGCTTTTCATGAGGTGAAGAAGGGCTTACTTGCTGAGAGGATGATGCTGGGTCAGAACAATTGGTTGTAACTCTCTTGGCTCTTTCTTGATTATCAATAAAGTTATTCAAGTTTTCCTCCATACGCTTGTGTGATTTATGTTTTATGCATTTGTATGGTCAATTTACATCTGATCCTAGATTGTTTATGATAATAGATCCATGTTTTCGTATAGTGTTATGCTGCTTTGATTCTACAGGTACTCTGTGAAGCTGGGTATACAAGAAAGCAAGTAGCAAAGGACTATCAGAAGAGAAAGGAATCGAGCAAGGAACCAAGCGCAAGACAGAGGTTGGTCTCTTTTATTCTTCTCTCATCTATCTTTCATAAAGGAAAACGAAAGTAGTTTTACTTTGTTTGTTTCTAAGGTAGCTACCAGCCTTAGTGGGATTAGCAGTTCTGCATAGACACTTTTCCGTGTAACAATATGGAACTGAGAAATAGATGCACATACACAATAAAATTGACATTATTATTTTTGCACAATTTTCCTCTGAAAAACTCCGAAGGGGAAGCCGGTACAACGGAGGAGGGTTTTATTATTATGCAGAAATTTGAGAGATTTACATCCGGTTCCCTAAGTGGAAAACCTCTGGAAATATAAAAATATCAACTCGATAAATAAATAGAGATCCAAGATCTCCCTCTACAACTCAAACTCGCCTTGTCCTGGCAACTTGCACTCCTTGGAAATTCGCATTGCCAAATTGGGAATGCGCACTATTGCATAGAATCCACTCACACAACCCCAAATTTGCCTCCATGTGTGATGATCAACCTCCCTCTACCTCTAGATCCAACTCACTTTGCCTTTAAGACCCTGATCCATCCTCATGCAACTGAAATGATATTGTTGTTCTGGCAACTCGCACTAGGGTTTTTTCCTATTCATACTGCTTTGTTCGACCTCTTATGAAGATAATTAAACCTCCCTTTTCCTTTCACTCTAACACTAGAAAATCACTGGGAATCTCTTTTGACTCCTCCTACTTCCAAATCTTTGTTTCTCCCTCTGTTATTGTCTCTCCTTGTTTATAATTGTGCCCTGCTAAATACTACGAACTAGGTAGTTCAATCTCCATTTCTCACTTGATGCAAACTGTTTCTTTGACCTGCTCTTATAATATCTCACTGGAGTATCAACAACCAAGATTTAATAATGATCGATGGCTCATATCATATTAAACTCTGTCAAGCCACTTTTCGAGAAGTCTCTAGAGAAAAATCGATATTCTCAATTAATACCCATTAATTAATAATTTTTCCTAAGTTATACTTAGGAACCTATTAACAGTGTTGGACCTGCCAACATTCAAGGGGTCTCCCCGATATGTGGTCCCAATTAGATATCACATTGTTTGGGATAGGAACCCCATCCATAATACAACTTGATTAACGTTTTCTTAAAGATTTGCCTTGGCTCTAACTGTCAGTAAGAGAGAGGAACGCATGTGAGCCTTCAAAAAGAAAGTAAATATGTCTGGTGAGTGTTTGATTGTAGGTGTGTCAAGGTTCTTCTACTGCAAAGGAAAAAGGAAGTGAGCCTCTAAGAGAGGGGTAATAGTACCACTCTAGTAGAAACACATGTAATGAGAGATGTCCATCTAACATCCAGTGGAATAGTCCACAAAGATGTGATGGACATTGCAATGACTACAACACATTCTCAATATGATAGCACTAAAATAACTGAAATAGTTCAACTAGTTTAGTACAAGTGAAAACAAACATGAATCATAGACATTCATAATCCATGCATGAAGAACGTGATGGCCATTAGGCTTCATATATTAAGTAAACATCCCCGGACACATGTATACAACAAACATCACTAGCTGCAATAGTGGAGCTTTGGAGCCATTACTTGCCCCCCAAAAGAACTAGCTTGTTTCTCTCATGCCTTGCTCAAGGAGCCAAGGTGAAAAGTCCTTTACTCATACAATGAGAGTTTATATATAACCAATGGGGTGATTCTTCACCTCCCTTGTGACTCTTTGACTACCCTCATGACTATTTGACTTCCTATGACTTTTCAACTTTACATGACTCTTCATATTCTATACATGTCCTTTGGACTTCCACTTTACAATACATTTTGAATAAGAATTTACATATTCCACAAAAGTGATGTGGCACATGGTGACTCATGACATGACATTGATGACATGGACTGCATGATGACATGGCAATGTCAATTCATTCTTGTTACTTCTTGCTATATGTCTCCTTTAGAATCTTTGGTCCACCTCCATATGGCTTAGAGATGAGGAGTCTTTAGTGATAACATATCTTGAGCAGCACTCGCAAACTAATGTCCCTTTTCTTTCCTTTGATTGATCCACTTGCATATTCAGCTACAAAGGTGTCTTCTCACATGTTCCCCTTATCCATCTCCTTCTTCATCATCCTATCATGGTATGATAAAGTACCTGCATCTGCAATTCACTCATGACAATATGGCGTCAGTCCGATTAACCCCTAGTCTAAGATGTTGCATGTTGCTTCATTGATTGAGCCAGAATTAGGTGACGGGCTGAGGGAAAGGCTCAGTGACTACGCAATTGTGCAGCTCAGGCAGTCATGGGTTAAGCTTGAACCTCGAGACTATGCAATTCGCAGTTCAAGATGGACTGAGAAAACAGATTGCACAGTTGGGGAGCTCAGTGAGCTAGGCTGAGGGATTAAGCATTGATTCTGCCTACTGCACATTTCTAGAAGGTAGAGGAGGCCATTTGATTGCGCAATTGTGTAGTTCAGGAGTTCAAGGGCCCGGCTTTAGGACTAAGGCTACGCAATGCACAATTCAGGAATGATTGTGCATTTTTGGAGGTCAAGGTCTGGGCTTGAGCACTAATATTGCATAGTGCGCAGTCTTGGGAGGCAGGAACTACGCATTGCGTAGTGTCAAGAGGCGGGGTTGCTGCTTGAGGGCTAGGACTACGCAATGCGCAATTCAGAAGGGTCAGATGAGCCTAAGTTTCTTGTTCGAAAGTTTTTTTCCGAATATGGCTAAGCGTGGGATTAATTAAGCTAATGTGAATAGTGGTAGGACTTGACAATGATCACACACTTAGAAAAATTTACAACACAACATAGATCATCCAGAGCAAATGAACAACAAACTTCCCTTAGTATGAAAACTTTGTGACGACAAGTGCCACGCCAAAGATGCACTTTAAAATGACCATGACGACACTTGTGCAACAATGCTTAAAACTTTGGAAACAACCGCAAAAAATGTTTGCATAGTAAGAACAACTCATTTACACAAAGCTAACCCCTTGAAACCACCAAAACCAACTCATATACATCGTGCGACACTTAACATGCAAAAGACAACACTTTGATTTTCTTGCAAATTGGAGCAAAACACTTAGAGAAAACACATGCAATGAGTCTCAATGTTTCTGACAACAATATGTAAGATGAAGGTAGGCTCCAAAATTTGCGTGCAGGCCAAAATTTTGGAGGATGTTGTAGAAGTGACAACACTTGGTGACACATTGGTAGAATTCTAGCTTCTTTATCTGGGTTAACTCTTTTGTGCAGGGTCTCAGTTCTTCAGGGAGTATTGATTCATTGTGCAGATCACTTTGGCTTCCCCATTTACCCCGCAAATTAATATGGTCCCCTTGGTTTCTTCTAGGTTAAACACAAACATAAGATTTTGTGATATCATAATGTTTCAAATCAGAAAGGGTAGTGTAGCTCGCGAGCTTTAGATTTGCAGAGCATAGTTTTCATCTATGGTGTTTCTCCACTACTATCAGGCCTAGATAATACCCCAATGGAGTCACTACAGGAACACAAACATTTATCTGCTTCCAGCAAGCGTGAAAAGTACCCTGGTGTTGAGTCTTGAAAATGTCATTCATTTGCATTACACTTTCGCTATTATGTCCATTATATCACCTCCATTTCACCTCCATTTCACTACTATGTCACCACATTCATCCCACTTTCATTATCATTGGGCTACCTTTATGTTTTTCCAATATTTATTATTTCTAAGCCTTTTAAGTGAATTTGTGGTTAAACATTAGAAAATAATGTGCATATGCTTATACCTAACAAATGGGTTGAGTTTGTTGACATGTGTAGGTTGAAAGGAGGCTTCTAGAAGACCCTTATGTGGCACTCTAAGGCCAAATTCGAATTTGGTTGGAAAGAATCATGGGATCATGAGGATATGTGTCACATCTCCTAATTGTATTGTAACTCTAAAAGACATGTGTCTTATCAGTTCCTATTTTGATTAGGACTCTAGAGGTAGAGGGAGATATTCATGGATTATCATTAATGAGATGGCTCTCATCTTTTTGTATAAATAGGAGATCTCTCTCCTTCATTAGTTAGTCTCTCTTTAGTCTTTCCTTTAGTCTTTTCTTAGTCCTTTTAGTTTGTTAGTCCCATGGCTTTTGAAAGCTTTGGAGAGCTTTGTTGTACTTTGCACTTTTGAAGAAATTGAATAAAGCTTTGATGTTCTCAACATGGAAGGAGATGTGAAGTAGATGTCATGGAGCATATTAGGATGTAAGTAGATTAGATTTCATTTTGTAAATATTGCTTTGTAGAATGTAAGGTAGATTAGATTTTCATTCATGCAATTTTAAGTTTGCTTTGATTTCATAGGTAGAAGGGGGCCCCTGCCTTGTACAGTTTGAATTATTGCATTTTATTTTCTCCCGGGATTTGTTTTTATGTTTATGTATTTGCTTTACAAACTAATGGTATTTGAAGTTGACAGGTTCAAGCTGCTGCCTTTGTTTTTATAGCTGATTTTTAGTCTTATTTCTCAAAGTTCTGCTAACACATGAATGATCTTTTATCATAAACTGTTATCTTTTAAGGATCAGAATACCACTAACTTGCAGTTGGCTTTGAGTGCTTTTTAGACTAATCTTTCACTACTTTCTAATCATACTTTGCATAGTACATATGGCTGAAGTAGAGAGTTAGAAAGAGCAAAACGTTATCACTAGTCTTTAAAGTAGATTTTTCTCATTTTTAATCACTTTTCTAATTCAACTTGAGCTACTTCCTAATCATACTTTGCATAGTACATATGGCAGAAGTAGAGAATTAGGGAGAGATAATCATTATCTTTGGTTTTAAAAGTGACTTTCTTTTCTTTTATTTGCAGCAGCATGAATGGTGTCTAGTGCCATTGGAAGTGGTCATTTACTTTCAAGTCATTTCAAGTTCTTTGCTTTCAGTTTCATTTCAAGTTATTTCTTTCAAGCTCTTTCTTTGCAAGTTTAAAGTTTGATTACTTTCTAGACTTATTTCTAACTACTTCCTAATCGTGCTTTACACAGCACATGTGTTTGAAGCAGAGTTTTAGGAAGAGTTGAACATTATAACTGGTCTTTAAAGTGGTTTTTCTTACTTGTCACCTTAGAGCTTGACTACTTTTTGGACTTATTTCTGACTACTTCTTAATCGTGCTTTACACAGCACATGTGTTTGAAGCAGAGTTTTAGGAAGAGTTGAACATAAACTATAAAACAACGAAGTAAGAGAAAGGTTAACTAAGCACATATAGTGCACCACACTTCATCAGTTTACGATACCCGGATTGATAATTTATGTAGAGCAATTTAAGACGTTAAATTGACTAAACACCTGGCAAAGTTGCTTGCTTCACCTCTCTATGCAGGAATCCTTTCTCTTCTTTCACCTTTATTTATATTTTTAGATAGGACTTTGAATAGGCACTTATTTATTTTATGGGTGGAAGAGGGATCCCAACTTATTGAGAGCAAGAGAGGTTGTTCCATCAGAGAAGCATAAAGAGACCTCTGATTTAGGTTTACTCGTTTACGTTTTTCCCTTGTTCCTCCTCTACTGATGGGATAAGTGTGAAAACACCTAAACATAAGGAATCGAGTGTGGTCATAAGGTTTCCAGAATAGACACAAGTATCATGGTTCGACACAAAATTCTCCTTACAGACGGATTGTATTTTCCGTCGGGACATCATTGACCAAAATATGTAGCCAATACAAGGAAGTAGGACAGAAGGTCAGCGAAATGTTGCAGTGTCACAAGACTCTTTTCAACTCAGCCACACACAAAGAAGCCAAAAAAACATGTTCACACACAACGTTTATTTATAGAAACCAAAAAAAACAGAAGACAAAACAAACAAACAAACAAGAAAATTAACTACGTACATAGGGCAGGGCACAACCCCAGATCATCATTGAAAATATTGTTTTAAGTCTTGGCCATTAATAGGAAGAGATTCAATCTTCCCATCCAGTGATTGAAGATGATATTGTGTTGTCCAACCTTTTCAAGGATAGTGAATGGTCTAATACACAGGGATTGAAACTTAGTGTGTTTGATTTTATCCTCGTGGGCTTTGTCCCACTTTAAGACTAGGTCTCACACACTCAATTCATTCTTCCCTGTAGACTTCTTGTCAAACCACCTCTTAATATGACTCTGGTGAAGAGAAAAAAAAAACTTTTTCTTTTTTTCTTTCTTCTTGCAACTTATAGAGAGTGTCTATCCTACTTTGAACCAATAAGCACGACTTTCCCTGGGATTCTTATGAAAGTTTAAGGGCAGGAAAATAGATGTTTGGGGGTAGGATGGCTTCTTTTCCATACACCAAGAAGTAAGGAGACATATTCAAAGAAGGTTTTGGGCGTGACTTGGTTAGCCCATAAGGTTTTCACCAAAGCGGAGTGCTAGTTCCTCTGTTCAGAGAAAATAATCTTCTTTATAATGCGGATAAGGTTCTTATTTGTGGACTCAGCAAGACCATTTCCTTGTGGATAGTAATTAGCTAAATGTTTCAATACAATTCCATTTTCCAATGAAAAATCATATAATATTAACAATGAAAAGTATATTTCATTGTAAAAAACAAGTGAATTCAGAATGTCGAACCTGGAAATGATATTCTTCTTAAGGAAATTGATGACTTCTTGATCATTCACATGGTTGAGTGGCACTGCTTTTGCCCACTGCGTGAAATAATCGGTAGCAGTGAGAATGTAGTGGTGTTGCTTTAATGAGTGTAGAAAAATTTCACCAATAACATTTAGGCCCCATTGTTGAAATGGTTCTTCCATAGTGATAGGCTACAATGGGGCGACTAACTTCTTTCCTCGGCCAACACATTTCTGACATATCAGAGAATTGTAGGCATATGCATGAGCATCTTTGAATAATGTGGGCCTATAAAAATTGGCCTACATAACTTTATGCGTCGTTGTATCACCTGCAAACTGTCCCCCGGTTGGTCCATCGTGGAGATCACGCAATACTTTCTATGAATCGTGTGCTTCCAAGCATCTAAGAAATACTCCATTATGGTGCTTTCTGAAAAGCACCCCATGCACCAACTACTAAGATAATGATTTGAATATGAATCCCCTCTTTTTTCCGTGCAAATAATTGAGAGGGGAAAGTACCATGCTCGAGATATTGGTGCACATTCGCTACCAAGATTTAGAAATAGAAGTGGGCGAGGCTCGCTAAACACTATACATTTCGATTTCTTGTTCCCAACCAAATGGATCATCTTCTTTTGCATCCACCGCTTCTACTGCTAGTCGACATAGACCATGGCCCTTGATGGTGTGAACTGGTTTGAATTCTAAGTCATACTCTTGCAAACCAGTCATCCAGTTCGCTCTTCTCTCACCCAACTCTTGTTGGACAAACAATGATTTGATTGTTGGGTGCAGAACAAAGATAATGCAATGATTCTTCAAGAGATAGGGATGGAAGTGCTTTACCACCTTATAGACTACATACACATGTTTATCAATGGCGGGATAGTTAAGCTCAGATCCTTGTAGGTTGTCACTCATAAAAGATATTGGTCACTCATTATTTTGATCATCTTTCTACGTAAGCATAGTGGCAAAAGAAGTATTAGAAGTGAAGGTGTAGAGTGTTATGAAACCAGCTCAAGAAAAGATAGAAAAGATAGATCAACGCCTTAGAATTCAGCCTCTTCGAGGGGGCAACCTCCTTTACATTACATAAATGAACAATTCTTGGATGATTCAAATGACAAAACCTCCTTTCTATATATAGGAGTCTAAGGAGTCACAATATAATCCAGCCGACCTAACAATAATAATATAAAGCCACAAAAATAACAATAGAGGGATTCTATGGGCACATTAATAACAATATGGGGAAATGGGGGCACAACAATATAAATAAGGGGTATAACTACAATAGTAATGGGGTAATCACTAGTATTATAGGGACCCAACATGCCCCTCTCCTTCAAAAAAGTGTTGTCCTCAATGCTTGAGTAGTTCTGGATATTTCTGCATAAAATTCTCATCCTCCCATGTGGAATCTTCAGCGGATAAGTTCTTCCACTTGATAAGGTACTCTGAAATTGATCGATTTCGTAGTTGTCGAGTTCTTGTTTCTATAACTGCTTCCGATTCCAATATAATTTTTCCTTCCTCGTCAAGTTCTGGCAATATTGCTTGAACTGGGAGCTTGTCGCCTATAACCTTCTTTAAGCATGAAACATGGAAAACTGGGTGCAATCGAGAAGCTGCAGGAAGCTCCAATTTGTATGCCATAGTACCAATCTTTTGCAACACCTTGTACGGACCATAATACTTTGGTGATAATTTATTATCCTTCTTAGCTTGCTTGAGGGACATTTGCTTATATGGTTGTAGCCGTAGGAATACCCAATCACCTACATCAAAACTTCTTTCACTGCGATGTTGATCTGCCTGTTGTTTCATTCTATTCTGTGCCAACACGAGGTTATCCTTTAAGAGTTGGAGGACTTGTTGTTGATGTTCAATGTGATGTTCCACTGCCTGAACCTTAAAATTTTCTCTTAAATATGATGTGATGGATGGTGGTTGATACCCATAAAGTGCCATAAATGGGGTCATTTTTGTTGCTGTATGAAAGTAAGTGTTATACCACCATTCAGCCAGAGGCAACCATTTGATCCATTGTGTCTGTTTATCAGATACAAAGCAATGAAGATATCCTTCCAAACATTTGTTTACTATCTCAGTTTGCCCATCAGATTGAGGATGATAAGATGAGCTATGAGCTAACTGAGTACCAAGACGAGAAAATAATTCTGTCCAAAAATTTCCAATGAAAATGGGATCTCTGTCACTTACAATAATCTTTGGGTTTCCATGTAGCTTTTGAATTGTTTCCATAAATGCAGTAGAAACTGTACTGGCTCTAAATGGATGTGATAATGCACAAAAGTGTGCATACTTGGTAAGTCTGTCAACTACCACCATGATGACACTCTTTCCCTCAGACTTGGGTAAACCTGTGATAAAATCCATTGATGCCTCCTCCCAATGTTGGCTTGGAATGGATAAAGGTTGTAATAGACCCGGTGTCTTAATTGTTTCAACTTTATTTTGTTGGCAAACCAAACATTCTGCCACAAACTTTTGAATATCTGATTTAAGGCCATCCCAAAAAAATTCCTTCTTAACCCTGTGGTAAGTTTTTAAAAATCCTGAGTGCCCTCCTAAGGGAGAAGTGTGCAATTCCATAAGAATCTTTTGTTTTAGCTGGGAATTCTTACAGAGGTATAAGCGATCTTTGTACCATAACGAATCATTTTTCTAGCTAAATGTATCAGATGTACTGGAATCTTGTTGTAGCTTTCGAATAAGTGCCCACACTTCTTCGTCATTCTTCCATTCCTCCCTTGCTTCATTTATCCAATCTGGTTGGATGATAGAAATAGCGCACAACAATGCTTCCACATCCTCATCCTTTCTTGAGAGTGCATCTGCCACCACATTTTGCTTCGCCTATCATGATCCGTTTTTACCTTGAAGTGTCTTCCCATTAGGTAGGGTCGCCATTTCTTAAGTGCATGGAGTATTGCCAACATTTCCTTCTCATAAATAGCTTTTCTTAGAAACTTTCCCTTGATTGGATGACTTTCAAAAGCAATGGGTCTTTCATCTTGCATTAGAACAGCGCCAATTCCATTTCCTGAAGCATCACATTCCACAATAAAGGTTTTTGTGAAGTCCGGTGTAGCTAAGACCGGTGCTTGGCACATTGCCTCTTTAAGATGTTCAAAGGCCTTTGTTGCTTCCGGAGTCCATGAAAATGCATCTTTCTTCAATAATGCCGTTAGAGGTGCTGCTATTCTCCCATAATTCTTAACAAACTTGCGATAATACCCTGTCAACCCAAGAAATCTACGCAAATGCTTTATGGATGTGGGGATTTTCCATTCCTTAATGGCTTTAATTTTGCTAGGGTCTACCTTAACTCCTTCATGAGATACAATATGACCCAAATATTCCACCTCCTGGACTCCAAAGAAACATTTGGATCTTTTGGCATATAATTGTTTCTCCTCCAATATTTGTAGCACCCTGTCAACATGTTCAACATGATCCTTCCAAGACTTGCTGTAGATAAGTATATCATCAAAAAATACTAACACAAATTTTCTAAGGAATGGTTTGAAAATTGAATTCATCAAACCTTGAAATGTTGAAGGTGCATTGGTAAGGCCAAAAGGCATGACCAAAAATTCATAATGACCCTCATGAGTTCTAAATGCCGTTTTCGGAATGTCTTCAATCTTCATTCTGATTTGATGATATCCTGAACGAAGATCCAACTTGGTGAAGTAAATTGATCCATGCAATTCATCCAGTAATTCATCAATGATAGGAATGGGGAACTTATCTTTAATAGTGAGCTTGTTGAGCTCCCTATAATCCGGACACATGCGCCATGATCCATCCTTCTTGTGCACCAATACTACTGGAGCGAAGAAAGAACTTTGACTCGGTTGAATTATACCAGCCTCTAGCATTTCTGCAACCATACGTTCAATTTCACTTTTTTGGACATAGGGATATCTGTACGGCCTGATGTTTGGAGGAACACTTCCTGGAATCAGATGAATAGCATGATCATGATCACGCATAGGTGGGAGACCTTTGGGAGTCTCAAATACCTTGGAATGATTGTCCAGGACTTTTTGGAGATCTGGAGAAATAGATGATTCTAATGTGGAAACATCTAGCGAACATAATTGTGCAATTACACCCCTTTGCTCCTTTTTTAGAAGCTTTGTCATACCATTAGAGCTGATTATCTTTCCTGGTTTCCCTGCAATACCCCTTAATTCAACTTCCTTTCCTTCCGTAGAAAATTTGATGAAAAGTTCTTGAAAATTAAAAGCTATTGTACCCAAGGATTGTAGCCATTGGACTCCTAGTACAACATCAGCACCTCCCATTGGAATGGAAAGCATTGGGCTAGTCAATACATATTCTCCCATAGATAGCTTGATATTATGGCACCTTCCAGAGCAATTTATTGTTCCTCCATTTGCAATCATCACTTGACACTCTGGTGTTGGATATAGGAAGCAATTCAATTCTTTTGCTACCCTACAATGAATAAAATTGTGGGTGCTTCCTGAATCAATCAACACTATTACCTTTTTCTTCTTGATTTGTCCTTCTATCTTGATGGTTTGAGGAGTGGTAATTCCCGCCAATGCATTACAAGATATGGTCGGATTTATTTGTTTTCTCATCTAGGCTTTGTTCCTGGAGCATATCCTGTTCTTTTGACCTTTCTTGCTCCTTTTCTTCTTCCTCTTCACAATCTATGTAGAATAATTTCTTCTCAGCACACTTATGACCTTTAGTGTATTTGCTATCACAACTATAACAAAGCCCTTTTGCTCTTTTTTCTTCCAATTGTTGTGGTGTCAACCTTATAGGTTGTGGAAGACTAGCGACAACTGCACTTCCGTCTTTATAGTTGTGAGTGGTATGCTTCCTGGTTGCCATAATTTTGCTTTCCATTTTTCTTGCTAACCTGAATGCCTTCTCTAATGAATCAGTTCCCAAAGTCGAACATCATGTTGGATATTATCCTTTAAAGACCCTATGAACACATCAATCCTATGCTCCTCTGGAATATCTTTTACCCTTATGTTCAATTTTTGGAACTCCTCAATGTGCTCCATTATTGAACCCTTTTGTTTGAGACTTATCAATTGGCTAAAAAAAGTGTTGATTTTTGTATCCTCATAATGTGCTATCAATTCTTCCATAAAAATTGCCCAAGTGATAAATTGTTTACGAGAGCAAAGCCATTGATACCATACAATCTGATTTGGTTCCAAATATAAAGTTGCCATACGTACCTTTTGTGTGTTTTGCACATTATTGAGATCGAAGAACTGCTCCATCTGTAATATCCATGTGGCGGGATCCTTGCCATCAAACTTCCTCATATCGATTTTTGGAATATGGTGGGTCTTTGATCCAACATTAGAGTCTATGGAATCATGATTAACATTTCTTTTGTTCACATCATGAGTTTCCTTTACAACCTTTTCACCATTAGTAAGTATTTCTTGTAGAAAATTTGTCAAATCTGTCTTCAAATCTGCCATGTTTGTCTTCAAATTTGTCCTCAAATCTACCTTCAGATCATCCATCTTAGCTTCCATGCCCTTTATCTTAGATTCCACGCCATTTATCTTAGCATCTGTTAGCTTTTGTGAGCATGACATTTGTTGCACTTGTTCTTGTAATTTTGATATATCATGTAGCATTTCTTCCTCTTCTTCATGAGTCATGCTAGAGCTTTCAGGTTCCTTACTAGGTGTTTGCATTTTCTTTCCTCGGGGCATCAGTTACCAATAATAATGCTTTACTATGCCCTTTGAATTCCTTCAAACCAAGCTTATGCAAAAATTAAAAAAAAAAAACTACACACCTTTTTTTTCTTTGTAGAAGCCTGATATTGAATCTAATGTATCTCTGTAATTTCGAATCATCCAGTTCTGAAATTATGACCTATAGTAACCTTCTATGTCCTCTTTCCAATGCCACTAGTCTAATCCAAATTGGATTCTCCAAGAAAGAGTTATGCACAATCTCCCGCAGTGACCTGATTATAGACTAGTTCAGTAGAGCGAACTTGTATGAAGTGCCACGTGTCACTGTTTCAACCTTTGACTCTGCAAAATATATAAAAGAAAACTACAGTCCGTCCTCTTTCTGTACCTTCTTACGAAATTTCAGTCCGATGCTCAGAAAGAAAGTTATGACAATTTTCCCCAGGTCACCTGTTTTGAGTGTAATTCAGGAGTCTGCAAAAAGACCAACTTCCTCAGATCATATATCCGAAAATATCGCGCGAAAAGCTCTGAAATTTAGATCCAAGGTTCAGCGCGATTTCTTCTCAAATGGGTTTTTTTTTGCGACTTCTGAAACGTCACAGAAAAAAATTTATAGTGAAAATGCCACGATGACCTGTTTGGAGCAGCGAAACCATAGAATCCAAAGCTCCGATACCAAATGTTATGAAACCAGCTCAAGAAAAGATAGAAAAGATAGATCAACGCCTTAGAATTCAGCCTCTTCGAGGGGAAACCTCCTTTACATTACATAAATGAACAATTCTTGGATGATTCAAATGACAAAACCTCCTTTCTATATATAGGAGTCTAAGGAGTCACAATATAATCCAGCCGACCTAACAATAATAATATAAAGCCACAAAAATAACAATAGAGGGATTCTATGGGCACATTAATAACAATATGGGGGCAATGGGGGCACAACAATATAAATAAGGGGTATAACTACAATAGTAATGGGGTAATCACTAGTATTATAGGGACCCAACATAGAGCAAAAACACTTTATTGAAATCTGGGTTGTAAAAGGCTAGTGCTTTTGTGATCGCTTGCTTGATATGGTAAAATATGTCCTTTTCCCTTTTGTCCCACTTGTATATCGCATCCTTTCTTACCATCTCCTGCATGGGTTTGAAAATTTGAGCGTAATCCGAGATGAACTTGCGGAGAAAGTTGATCTTGCCAAGGAAGGATTACATAGCTTTTTTATTCACTCATAAGGGAATCTACGTAATAGCTTTGACCCTTTCCAGTTCTACCTTAATCCCACTTTTCGCGATAATGTGGCCCAAGAGGTTTCCCTCAGACACTGTAAAAATGCTCTTCTTTGGATTAAGCGATATCCCGTATTTCCGACATCGCTCGAAGATTTTCTTCAAATGGCATAAGTGGTCATATCTCTTCTTAGAAAACACTGCAACATCATCAATATATACCACTACGATCTGACTAATCATTTTGCGAAATGCGATGTCCATTGAACGTTGAAATGTCGCACCGACATTGACTAGCCCAATAGGTATTCTTTTAAATGTGATCGTGCCCCACTTCATCCGAAAAGTAGTTTTTAGTCTGTCAGGCTCTAAGACCAGAACCTGGTTGTAGCTTGAATAACCATCAAGCAAATAAAACATCTCTGACCTTGATATAGTCTACAGTATTTGTTCCATAGATGGCACATGGTAGTTGTCTTTGTCCAAGGTGTGGTTCAAGTTTTGAAAATCAACACACAGGCGAATTTCCACAAACTGCATCCTCATTGGGACCAGATTTGATACCCAAGTTGAATTTCACACTTTTTATATGATCTAAGCATCCAATAACTTTCTCAACTCTTTTTGAATCAGGGGCTCAAGCCTGAAATGCACCTTTTACATTTTTTGCTAAAAAGGCTTGACCATTTCCTTAATCGGGATAACATGTTGGATTATTCACATGTTGTAAGTTTTGAGCTCATCATATGTCCATGTGAACACATCTCAATACTGCTTGAATAAGCGGATGAACGCTTGTCGCTCTTGTGGTATGCAGAAAGTATCGAGATTGACAAACTACAGATCTTTCTTTGTTCCAAGATTTATCTATTCATGCGAAAACGTTGAACAGTGGGTTTTTACGTTGGCTAGCCCTATGAAGCGATTTTGCAAGTCATACAACTTTTCTAATGATACCACACCTTTTGGCATGGGGTTTTCTTTGTTTGCACGAGCTACATCTTGCAACTCTCTTTCATGCTCGTCTTCATCAATAGTTGCATCTTTGAATACATTAGTGTTCACTATAAACTGCAATACCTACTAGTCATCATAAAAAGCACGTACATTAGTGATATTGTTAGGGATGGATGGTTTGTAAATAATTTCAACAGAAAAATCGTCCCTAAGTAGTGACAAACTAGCAACAACATTTTCTAAGGCATCCGTAGTTGTGTTACGCATTCTAGGAACAAATATAATATTAAAATCTTGGAAATGAGAGATCAAACACTAAACCTCTTGTTGATAACCTTAAAAATGAGGTGACACACAATGTATAGTACTATGTACCTATCATACGATGATTTCAAAGTCACCTACTTCTTTAAGAACCCCAACATTGAGGTCAATGGCGTTTTGTAAGCCCAGGATGAGTGCTTCATATTCCGTCGTGTTATTCGTGCACCCAAATTCCAAGCGACTTGTGATCAGGTGTTTTTTTATTCTGTCACATGTTTATTAAAACACAACCAGCTCTAAATCCCTCGTGTGTCTTTGAACCGTCAAAATACAAAATCCAAACATCATATGTACAAGGAGTATACCCTACACTAGTACTACTACCTACTGTACAAATGTCATTTCCGCCAGTTGGACTAGGAAGGAGTTCCAACTGTGTGTCTGGTGGGACTGGGGAAGGCTGAGCAAGATAGAGCCCTATATCAGTCTCTAGGAAGTAATTACCAAAGATTAGATCTACGAAAGCAACTGGTTCATTTTTCCCCTCGAAGGGTGTAACAATATGCTTCATGTAAGGTTCTGAGTTCACCCGAATTTGGTTATTTCTGCCCTTGTACGGAAGCCATAAATGTGACCAGTCGGTAGCAAAATACCCCTGTAATTTGTTGGACCAGTCTCTACTCAACAATACACTGTATGCTTCCAGAATGTCCACAATTACTATATTTATACATTAGTGAACTCGTTGATCGGATGATAGGTGAATAAGCACATTTCTAAGTTCACTGATAGCATGGACAAGAGTTATGTCTAGCTGAATGATATGTGCATCTATTTTATCCCATTTTTCATTGATTTTCTTAGCTATAGATAGAGGCATTACATTCACTGATGCACTGGAATCAACACGACAATTGTGTACATTGTAATTTAAAATTTCAAACATTAACAAAAACTGAGGGGAAAGTGTGTTAGCTTCTAGTGTTAAAGCGTTAAGTACTGATTCCAGGGGACCAGAAGACTTACCAGAAGCCTTCTACGAAGAAGAATTGTTATCTGAGTTAGACTATTTGAGCGGACAAGCAAGTCATGTTGGCTTGTGATGCTTGTAAGTTCAAAAAGTGAAATTATAGTGCGAATTTTCTTCATGTCTTCGACTATATTATAATCAAGCGCAGTGGACATCACCGAAGTTTCTAGAGGATTAACCTGATATAATACTTCTAGAGTGATGGACTTGATTTTACCATTGGCAAAAGCACTCTTTGTTGTAGTAGTGTTTCCAGGCTTGCTCAGAGTGTTCTGCGCTGAGTTGAAAGGGGGTGTGATCTTCCTTAAGAAATGTTCCTTCAACTTTTGCCTTATCAACTCTGGTTTTGAAATGGACCTTGGATTCTAGATTTACATCAATCATTCTTCTTTTGATCCGGTTCCTCACTTAGGGGTTTCTTTTCAACAATTTTCTTTTCAGTTGTGTATATGCAACTAAATGTGTTTACTAAGTGCCCAATACTCACAGTTTCTTTGGTTACAACAATTTCTTCCTTTTCTTCTGTAGGCTTAGTGTGCTCATCATAAAGTATTGTATCGAGGAAATGCATAGCTAGATCGTTCATGTTGTGATTCCATTGCAGGCATGTCTTTTCCAAGTGATATTCTTGATGAAACAAACAATATTGATACATGCCCATGCTCTCAACATTCAGCACGACGTTCAAGATTTCTGTAGACTTGGCAGGCTAATTGTTGTTGCTGCCAGAGTTAGAATTCCTTCTCGACAAGTTGAATTTAGGATGTTTGTTGGTTACGGTGGTCTCGCTTGACCTTTGTTTTAACTCTTCCAACTCATTGGACAAAGACTTGATGGTGCGGGTCAAGCTCTCAAGATCAGTAGCTTCCTTTTCTTTGGCCTTACCTGAGGAGGCTTGAGACCTTTTTCTTGTGTCTTTGGAGTCCTTTGATGATTCATCATCAATGATGACTCCAATCGCATGCAAGTCCTTTTCAATTGCGATTGCTTCTTCATAATTCTCTGCAAGAGTCGATTTCGTAGTTCTCTTCACGAACTGTGTAATGCTTGTCGGTAAGGCAGAAGTATAATAATCAATAATGATGGAGTCATGAGGTTTCATATCTGTAGGAAATCTATTCAATATATGATTAAACCTTTGACTGAAATATTTAACCTTTTCTTTCTACTCCATCTTAATATTACCCAACTCTTTCAACAACATGGCAGGGGTTTTACCATCAGCAAAATTTTCAAGAAATAGCTTCTTAAACCCATTCCAATTCTAGATTGAGATTGGAGGAAGATTGTGATACCATATAAATTCTCTTCCATCTAAGGTACATGGGAAAAGTATACATGAAACATCATCATAGCGTACCTCAAGCATTTGCAGATGCAGGTAAAGTTTGTCCAAGTGGTCCTCTGGCTTCACTGCTTTATCAGGGTCATACTTCATTAAAAACTTTTTTGGGTGCCTCGACATCTTGTGTAACACACTCAATAGAGCAAGTGGTCCCTGAGTCATCCAATCCATATCTTAGTCTACCATATCTTCGTCTTTGTGCTCCTCCTCTTCGTCAGAATATGATTGATATTCCTCTTCTTCTCCGGAATTTGATGGGTCTTCTTCTGTTTCTTCTTCTTCTTCTTCATCGTCTAACTTGCAGAAATGAGAGTACAACGTTGTCTATGTCACCTTCGTTAAAATATGGAGGTTGCTCTTGTTTCTCTATGTTTTCTGTAGTCTTTGCTAGCTCTTCAAGGGTGGCGAGAACCAAATATTCGACTCTCGAAACCACTATCCAGGTAGGAGTGGTGTGTTCTTCTTTGGAAAACAAGGAATATTTTGTACTCCAAGAATCACTCCAATAACCTTTGAAAACTTATAGGTTATAGGTCGGATGGCCCAAGTGTGATCGTAAGAGATTTCACAAGTTTGTTCAAGATCGGGTTGAGAAGATCTGCCAACTTTAGGAATATGAGCAAAGGAGGTGCTAGGAATATTGTTTCCTTGACCAAAAGATGTATGGTGAGGGTGGATGAGGTTATCAACCATACAAATTTGGATGCCCTCCTTTTAGCGCCATAAATGTTGACAGTGTTGGACCTGCCAACGTTTAAGGGGTCTCTTTGATATGTGGTCCCAATTAGACTTCACACCATTTGGGATAGGAGCCCCATATGAAATACGACTTGGCTACAATTTTCTTAAAGATTTTCCTTGGCTCTAACTATCAGCAAGAGAGAGGAATGCATGTGTGCCTTCAAAAAGAAAGTAAGTGTACCTGGTGAGTGTTTGATTGTAGGTGTGTTAAGGTTCTTCTATTATGGAGGGAAAACTAAGTGAGCCTATAAAAGAGGAGTAATAGTAACACTCTAGTAGAAACACACACAACGAGAGATATATGTCTAAAATCCAACGAAATAGTCCACAAAGATGCGACAGACATTGCAAACACTACAACACATTCTCAATATGATAGCACTAAAATAACCGAAATAGTTCAACTACTTTATTACAGGTGAAAACAAACATGAAACATAAACATTCACAGAACGGTCTTATAAACATTCATAATCCATGCATGAAGAATGTATTGGCCATCAGGCTTCATATATTAAGTTAAAGTCCCTGAACACATGTATACAACGACTGGAGCATTGGAGCCATTAATTGCTTCCCAAAAGAACTAGCTTGTCTCTCTGATTCCTTGTGAGAGGAGCCAAGGTGAAAAGACCTTTGCTCATACAATGAGGGTGTATATATAACCAATGGGGTGATGCTTCACCTCCCTTATGACCCTTTGACTACCTCATGACTATTTGACTTCTTATGACTTTTCAACTTTACACGACTCTTCAACTTTGGAATTCCAATTTACAGTATATTTCGAATAAGAATTTACATATTCCACAAAAGTGATGTGGCACATGGTGACTCATGACATGACATGACATGACACTGATGACATGGAAATGTCAAGTCGTTCTTGTTGCTTCTTGCTATATGTCTCCTTTAGAATCTTCTATCCACCTCCATATGGCTTAGAGATGAGGAATCTTCGGTGATAATAGATCTTGAGAAGTGGTTGCAAATTGATGTCCCTTTGCTTTCCCCCGATTGATCCACTTTCATATTCATATACAAAGGTATCTTCTCTCATGTTTACCTTCTCCATCTCCTTCTTCATTATCTTATCATGGTATTATAGAGTACCTTCATCTGCAATTCGCTCATGACAAGAAGACATTAGTCTGATAAACCCCTAGTCTAATATGTTGCATGTTGAACTACTAACTGAATCAGAACTAGGTGACAGGCTAAGGAGAAGGCTCAGTGACTGCGTAATTACGTAGCTCAGGCAGTCAAGGGTGAAGCTTGAGCCTTGAGACTACGCAATGTGCAGTTCAGGCTAGACTAAGCAAGTATATTGCGTAGTTGGGGAGCTTAATGAGCCAAGAAGAGGGATTGAGCACTGGTTCTTCCTACTGCATAGTTCTGGAAGCTAGAGGAGGCTAGGTGACTATGCAATTGTGTGTTTCAGGAGCTCAATGGTTGGGCTTGAGGACTGAGACTGTGCAATGTGTAGTTCAGGCCTGACTAGAGGGCAAAAACGTAATTTTGGAGGTCAAGGTCCAGGCTTGAGCACTGAGACAATGTAGTGCGAAGTCCTGGGAGACAGGAACTATGCATTATGAAGTTTCAAGAGGTAGGGTTGTAGCTTGATGGTTGGGACTGTGCAATGCATAGTTCAGAAGGGTCATATGAGGCTAAGTTGCTTGGTTGAAAGTTTTTTTCCGAATTTAGCTAAGTGTGGGATCGATGAAGCTAATGTGAGTAGTGGTAGGACTTGACTGTGATCACACGCTTTGAACACTTGATGACACAACATATATCATCCAGAACACATGAACAACAAAATCCCTTCAGTGCGAAAACTTTGCGACGACAAGTGTGACACGAAAGATGCTCTTTAAGACGACTGTGATGACACTTGTGTGACAATGCTTAAAACTTTGTAAATGAGTGTGACAGATGTTTACATAGTGAGAACAACTCATTTACACAAAGGTAACCCCTAGAAACCATCAAAACAAGCTCATATACACCGCGCGACACTTAACATGCAAAAGACGACACTTTGATTTTCTTGCAAATGGGAGCAAAACACTTAGATAAAACACATGCAATGAGTCTCAATGTTTGCGATGATAGCATGTAAGATGAAGGTAGGCTCCGAAATTTGGGTGCAGGCCAATTTTTTTGAGGATGTTGTAGCAGCGACAACATGACTTTTAATTATTGATCAATTAATTTAATTAAGAGATTTCTAAGTATTTTCTCTCGAAACCTTTTCTGGGTTTTGGAGATCTCATGTTCCTTTACCTCTCTGAAACCTTAGAGAATATAAAACTTGTATGATGCTACCATGTCCATAAAAAACTAAAATTGAGTTGGGGGAATTATTACTACTAAGCACATTTATTTGTTGGTTATGGAGTAGATCGCTGAATTCCTCTCTTGTCATTAACTTCTTATATAATTTGAGTTTGTACCCACTAACTAAGAAGGGTATATTTTCTTTATACATAGATTTGATCTTGACTACGTTATTGTCAAAGCATGTGTCTACTTGGTATGACCCCAACCATCTATTCTAAATTTTCATTTGAAGTCTTTAAATATTGGGTCATAGAGAAGGGCCCAATATCCTTCTCTAAAACCATATGCTTGATAAACTTATCATGCCATCTCTTTCTTTGTTGTTGGACTACTTCAGTGTGAAACCAGGCCTACTACCTATATTAATCTAAGGAATTTAGTCATTGCAATCCTTCTTTTTAGTTTAAAGTTTATATTCAAGTTTGAAGCCATTTTATGTGTCTTTATCTCAAATTCTAGAGGGAACATTTCCTTTTTTCCATATACTACCTAATATGGTGTGAACCCTATTATAGTTTTATGAGTTTTATTATGTGCATATACAACTTCAACCAATTTTTTTTCCTAGTATTTCTTGTGTAAGTGGATTGTTTTTGTTAGGATGTTTTCCAATTATCTTTGGATTACTTCTATTGACCATTGGTATGAGGGTGGTATCCAACTGATTTCCTTTGGTGTATTATTTTCAACTGCATGAGATTTATAATAAGATTAGGGATGAATTGGAGTTATAATTTGTTATAATTTCTCTTATGATATTAAACCTAGAAAAATATTCTCCTGGATGAATTGTGCCATTTTCTCTTAATTTTCATTTTTCATGCCCTATACCTTGACACTTGGTCAGATAATCAGTGGAAACTATGGTGTGATGATTTTGGTTTCAAGGAGGGATAATGGGCCTTAAAAATTCTAGGCCCCATTTCTTAAAGGGCTCAAATGTGGCTTGGGAATACATTGGAATTTCATCCCTCTTCATTGGCTTTCCCATCCTTTGTCTTTCATGACAATGGGAGACATACCATTCGATGTGTTATGCATAGTAGGCCAACAATATCCAACTTGGAGGATCTTGTAGGTTGTTCTTCTTATAGTATAACGAACTCCATGATGTTAATCATGGCATACATGGAGAATTTCATATACCTCATCTTTTCTCGTACACATTTTAAGAATCTAATATGTTCCAAGCTTAACCATGTATCCCTTTATCCAGATATAGATGGCACTTTTCTTGACAAGTTTGTTGTGTTCTCTATAAGAAAATTATTGGGAAAATATCCATGTAGTAGGTAGTTTAATATGCCAACAAACTAGGGAGTCGTTATAAATATTGCATAGAGGTATTCATCTGGAAGGTCATCCACAACTTCATTATCTACAATACTTATAAATCTCAATAGGAAATTTGCAATAACATTCTATTTACCTAATTTGTTAAGGATAAATAGATCAAAATCCTATAGTAGTAAGAGTCGTCTAATTATCTTACCATTAATATTATTTTTATTTATTAAAATTTTGCTGTCAACATGGTTTCTTGTTAGTCTTGAAGGGAAATTTGCAACAACATTTTATTTGCTTGGCTTGTTAAGGATTGTTAAATCAAATTCTCATGTTAGTAAGAGCCATCTAATTATCCTTCCATTACTATTAGTTTGATTCATTAAATACCTAGTGGCAACATGGTCCATATGGAAAAAAAAATTGGGTATTTAGTGACATAATGTCTAAATTTTTTTATAGTAGATACAACTACAATATATTATTTCCTTGTGATAATATAGTTCAGTTTAGTCACAAATAAGTTTTTGTTGATAAAATAAATTGAGAACGAATTCTTATCTTCTTGTTAGCCTAAAACTACCCCTAATTCCTTATTATATGCATCAATATGTATGTGTAATGGAATACACCACTTAATTTCTAGCAATATGGGGGTTGAGATAAGTTTTTCTTTAATGTTGTTCAAGGTTGTTTGGAAATATTATATATAGTGGAAAACTATCCTTGGAGGGTAGTGTGAATAAATGGTTTGGGGGGGGGGAGGCGCGCAGGTGCGCTAATTTGCTAAAATATTTTATGAACCTTTGGTAGAAACCTACATGGACTAGAAAACTCCTCATATCTTTTTTGTTTTTGAGGCTTAGGTAGGTATTTAATTATGTTCACCTTATCTTGATCTACTTCAACCATCTCATAAGAGATATCGTGACCTAAGACAATTCCTTTACTCATTAACATGTTGAATTTTTCATTGCTTAGTGATAGATTCATCTACTCAAATCTTTGTCAACAAATTATCCAGAATGGTTAAGGGTTCTAGAAATGAAATTATGTACGGTGTAAAATCATCCATGTAGATTTGTACAATGTCATGAACTAGATTTGAAAATATGTTGAGGACAACTTGTTGGAATGTTGTAAGGGCATTGCATAGGCAAAAGGGAAGAGGATTCTAGGAAAATGTGCTCCAGGGACACGTAAAAGTAGGTTTTTCATGCTCCTCAAGGATTTTCTATAATTAGCTATATCCATTAAACTCATATAAAAATGAAAAGTACTTTTACTTGCAAATGCATGTGATACTTGATCAATGAAAGGCGAGGGAAAATACTCCTTTATTGTGGTCTTGTTTAGCTCTAGATAATCTACACACACCCTCAAATTTCCATTCTTCTTGGGTACTATAACCAAGGACAAAGCCCGTTCACTATCACAGATTGAGTAGATGAATCCTCCATATAAGAGTTTTCTACAACTCTCCCTTGACTATGTATTTTAAGGCAATATTCATTCTCTTTTGAGGTTGTCTTATGGGTGAAGATTCATCCTCATGCAGATGTGGTGTGTACAAATGTCTAGATGAATTCCCTTTGTGTCCTTGCCCATGCAAACGCTGATGTGTGTTTTTAGAGAACATTTAGTGGTTATTGTTATTGGACAATAGTCATTGAACTATTGTTGACTTTAGAGTTTCAAATGGGGATCTTCCATTGTTTTGTTTGTATTTTGTTAAATCTCAAGATTGAATAAATATTGCAAAATAAATCTCTTTCAAATCATAAAAAATTTTCAGACTGTCCTTCTTCCAATCAGCTAGTGTATTCTTCAATTTTTACAAAGCTTGGATACATATTTTGTGTGTAGTTTGAAATGAAAGTGTCTTCATATGTATCTTTATGGCTAATGTTATTTCAATTATAAGGGGAATGTGTATCATGCCTATAATGTTTCTTCTCCTTCCTCTTGTCCTACCCAAATAAGTCGTTAAGTGTTAACAAGTGGCTAGACAAGAAGAGAAAGTATGATTTTCTTTTGTGATTGACCATTTGTGATGGTCATATTTTCTTCCCTACAACTAATATATGCACCAACTGTAGCTGGCTAAGGTCTTCATAGGATGAGGGTGTACCCACTAAGTTTGGATGTAGTTTGTAGTATTATGAAATTTGTTGGGTACTCCTATGAATCGGTAGAAACCATCACATCCTCTAAGACTTCTTTGAGATTCATTATTGATCTATCTAGTAGTTAGAGTATAGTAGATGGGTGTTTTAATAGCTACCTTTGGTTAAGTCTAGTAATGGCATCATTTATCATGTCATTGATGATAACCCCTAGGTTTATTAAGGTCTTATGGATTTTTTTTTTAATTTTTTTTTTTTAATATGAACATCTACATATAATGCTACCTAGATCTAAGTATTTTGGAATAAATATTTTCCTAACATAAGATCTACAATTTGACCTATCACATTAAATATAGGAGAGTCTTAAAGTTTCCTTGGATTCTCAATGCATTCTTCTTTCATGAATTTGTTGTAAATAGGAACATTCATAACAGCCCAGAGGATATAGATTTTGACACATAAGTTCTCAAGTTCACCTAAGAGGTAATTTTCTAAGTTGTGTAAGTCTACTTAGCTCTGATCCTTTTAGGAAAAGGAGGTGTTGGTTGAGGGATAGTTTGTTCCTTTAGTGGACGATTGTCCTCCTTCTAAAATCAATTATCCTCTATGGGATTTATAATGAGAGGAGGGGCTATTAATACCTTTGTTAACCTCAAATTGATCACTTAAAGAACCGTAGAGTGAGTTTCATAGGTGGTCTTCTCATTTTTGTATACTTGTTAGACTTTCCTATTGTTTAGATTGGGTGTTGGTTGGGAATACAACTAATGGTGTTATGGATTTGATCGTTATTATTTATTAGGGCATTGGTTTATTGAGGTGGAGGTGGAAGAAATGCTTGTTACCGTTGAGTTTTAGGTCTCCACCATTGTGGAGGTTGAGATGGGAATAACTGTAGGGGAGTTTGGAGTGGTTGAGGATGGTTTTTGGTATTGTCATGTTTTTGCATTAGTCAATAGGTTGATTGAGAGGATACTTGGGTTGAGCTTGCATTTGTGCATTTTATCCAACAAAATATTAAGGATAGGAATAAGTCATACCATGTTGAAATGGTCAAGCTATTCCTTTCCAGCTCTAATTGTTAAAACATAATTACTCCATATTCTTTTTAGCTCCTTGGTAAGTAGCCTTGCTACTTGGAATGGAAGGAAATTTGTTAGTTTAATGCCACACTCCACAAATTCCACAAACTTCCATAGTATTAAGTGGACATTCATTTCTAGCATGTTTTTGTGCATTTAGGACAAAAAAAACATATAGAGCTTTTTATGCTTCTTCTTACTTTCTCTAAATCTATGTTGCATCCATCTACATAGCCAATGAATGTAAAAAATTTAGTTTTGATATCTTCTAATAAATTTCCTGTATCAATCATTGTCAGAGTTGTAGAATTGGATTATTTTGGGACAACACTCTTGTGGCTCATATATTTCTTTCTGATAGACCTAGAGTAGTTCTTTGATCTAGGATGTTTTTGCTTATAGATGTACGAAAAGAATCACATGCAAAATTGCAGCTTAACACCGAGATTTAATGTGCACACAGGAAAAGAAGAAGGAAACACATAAAAGGCACAAAAAGAAGACACCAAGGCTTGATAACGGAGTTCATCCAATTCGGAATACGTCTCCAGGCCCAGCTCAACAATGGGGAGGCCTTTATATTAAATGGCATGAAAGAAGAGAATTATAATCATCAACTGTATACAAGAGGCTTATACCTCCAATCTGAAAGATGGTTGTGAGATGGATGCCTCAGATGGAGAAGTGGGCAGCATCAAAGCATCCATGGCACTGAAAGGGGCTGAAAACATCTGAAACTTGTCCCAAAACAGACAAAATGCACTCTCGGCCTCCTGCCAATCGAAACAGTGTGCTGCCAAATGCCTCCTCCCATGCTCTTTCCATCTATCGTGTTTTTATAATGGGTTTTTGGACAGAATCCCATTTAAATCGGGGTTGTCTGGTTCATAATGGAGGTTGGTGGCATGGAAGGATTGATGGGTGTAACCGCCTTTTAAAATTGCCTCTTATCGTTGAAACGAACAATACCCGAAAATCCCGAAAAACACTAAAACTCGACCAAAATCTTCAAGCCCCGAACTTCAAAAATCATGAAATTGGGCTTATATTCTTGTCGGGTCCGGGCCCGATATCACAATCGGTGTATCGTTGTCTCTAAGGTCTTGTAACCGAGGAAATGCCGATTGTCGATCGCCGATATTGGCATCAGCCAATCGCACGGCATCCCACTCATATATCGCCCTTGTGTCCCGATAACGATCCCGCCGATCGTTTTATCGCCGATTGCTCTGCCTGCGCCGATACCGCCAACATATATGTGTAGATGGCCTTCCTCCGACCTGATTGCCCTCTGATCCACCGATCTGATTTAATCGGAGATCGTTGATTGGGGGTTCCACTGTGCCTTTCTTAAATCTGCCTCCATGAATCCTCCGATTGCGATTTTGCCTTTAAGGCTTAAAACCCATTTTTAAAGGAAAATCCTCATTTTATTAAGGAACACAACATCCTTCTTTTAGTGATAACTTCATCATCCGAACTCGGATTGAAGTGTTGTTCGCACCGTTGGAATCAGGATGACGAGATCTATGCCCTGGTCTTGAGTTGACTTCATTCTGAGCACTTTGATTCTAAGCTTTTCCATGCCATTGTATCTGAAGATCCACCTGGATCAATCCTCCCCATTGAGGAGCTTTTGGACTGCCAAAAGCTTTTCATTAGTCAATTGGAAAGTGATGGAATTGTTCCCTCACTTTCTCTTTCTCCATCCACCTGGCCTTGTTGGGGTGCATTCCCTTGAAACCAACTCGAAGGTATTTTGCATCTCCTCGCTGTGAAGTCCTGGTTCTTTTGTCGAGGATGATGTCTTCGGGCAACTCATTGAGATATTCTGGTGAAAAATCATCAACTGTAGGAATTGTGCCCACCTCATCAGTGTCCATGATCAAAGGTGGTTCATACAGCTTCAGTTTCTCCAAATTCACTACTGAGTACATTTTCATATATACCGATAAGTCAAGACGAAAGGCATTGTTCCCAATCTTCTTCAAAATGGTGAATGGTTCATACCGGATTGGTCACAACTTCTTTCCTTCTCCCTTCATCTTGTCTTTGCTAATGTGGAACCACACTTTGTCACCTACTTGGAATTAATGATTGACTCGGTGTTTATCATGTCGAGCCTTGTAACGGGCTTGACTTTTCTCCAACTGCTCTTGCACTGCTTGGTGAATCAATTGGATTTGTTGAATGAACTGCTAAGCTTTGTCCCTATCATTACATCCACTGGAGCCATCTTCCCTTCCAAAGACCATATCAAAAGGGTCCTTTGGTAGGTAACCAAAACATGTCTCGAATGGTGAACGTTGCGTAGATGAATGCACTGCTCGGTTGTAGGAATGTTGTACATAGGGGAGATGTTCATCCCACAACTTGGGATGTTTCCCACAATAGCCTCGTAACAAGTGTACCATGGTACAATTAACAACCTCTGTCTGTCCGTTATTCTACGGGTGAAATGTCGTGCTTCTTTTCAATTTGATGTCCATCATCCTCCAAAAGCTAGTCCAAAACTCTCCAATAAAGAGAAAGTCCCAATCTGACACAATTGATGTGGGTAATCCAAAGTGGACCCAAACATGCTGAAAGAAAAGAGAAGCAGTCTGCTCTGCAGTAATCTGCTTTTTACAAGGCATAAGAATACACATCTTGCTAAAACGGTCAACGACGACATACAAATAGTCATGACCCTTCCTAGACAAAGGTAAACCTCCTACAAAGTCCATTGACACACTTTCCCAAGGACGACTCAGAATAGGGAGTGGTGTGTAGAGCCCAAGTTTTCTATTAGAGGGCTTTGAAACAGAACACATCACACAACCCTTTACATAGCGAGTCATAATGTTTTTCATATGAGGCCAAAAAAAAAATCTTTGTACATGACATAAAGTCTTTTCGACACCAAAGTGTCCAGACACAAGAGAGGTGTGGGCCTCTCAAATTACATGTACTCTTTCCCCTGCGGGAATACACAATTTACCAAGGTGATACAACAATTTCCCCTGCAAGTGATAATTGTCAACCTGTGAACCATGGGTTAGTTTTGCATAAACCTCCTTAAAGTCATCATCGTTAGCATATTGTTCAGCATAACTCTCAAAAGATAATGAAGCATTATGCAAAATAACAGAAGCAGAAATAGGAGGGTGAGATAGCATATCGGCCACTTTATTGCTAGTGCCCTTCTTATACTTTATTACTAGATGAAACTGTTGAAGAAAGCCCATCCACCTGAAATGACGAGATTGCTGCAACTTGGTTTGTGACTGAAGGTACTGCAAGGGCTGATGATCTATATGAATGATGGTTTCCTTGCCGATCAGGTAGTGTTTCCACTTTTTCACACTCTGCACCAAGGCATAAAGTTCCTTGTCATAGGTGGGATAGTTTATCACAGCTTGAGAAAACTTCTCAGAATGGTAACAAATTGGCTTCTTTTGTTGCATCAATACAACTCCCATGGCATAACTGTTGGCATCGGTTTCGATCTCAAATGGTTGTTGGAGATCAGGTAAGGATAAGACTGGTGCGGTGCTGATCTTTTCCTTCAATGTCTCGAAGGACTTATATTGTCTTCCTCCCCATTGGAAGACCTGTTTCACACTTGTCAATGTGTGCAAAGGTGCTGCAATAATAGAGAAATTAGCAATAAATCTCCTCCAATACTCGATTGCACTTAGAAAGCTACAGACCTCAGTTACACTAGTAGGCTTAGGCCAATTTACAATTGCTTCAACTTTATAGGGATTGATTTTTAACTAACCATGACCAACAAAATGACCTAGGTAACCCAAAGAGGTTTTCCCGAACTCACACTTTAACAATTTTACAAATAGTTTTTCCTTTTTCAGCACATCAAGCACTTTCTTTACATGACACACATGTTCATACCAACTCTTACTAAAGACAAGTATATCATCTAAATATACAAGAACAAAATCATCAATGAAAGGCTGAAATATATCATTCATAACCCGAATAAAGGTGGTTGGAGCGTTACAAATCCCGAATGGCATCACCATCCATTCGAATAGCCCTTGCTTGGTCTTGAAGGCGGTTTTCCACACGTCTTGCTCCGCAATTCTGACCTGGTGATAGCCACTATGCAAATCCAACTTTGTGAAATAAACAACACTTTTTAATTGGTCTAACAAATCATCTATGCATGGGAGGGGATAGCAATTTTTCACCGTTATCTTGTTGAGTGCGCGGTAATCCATGCACATCCTCTAGCTACCGTCTTTCTTTGGCACTAAAACAATCGGCGAACCACACAGAGAGGTGCTCGGCTTGATGACGCCTTGATCCAGCAATTCCTGCACTTGTCTTTTGATTTCTTCCATCTCAATCGTTGACATCCTGTACATGCCAATATTTGGTAAAGGGGAATCATGTTGTAGATGGATTTCATGTTGGGTTTCCCTCTTTGAAGGTAAACCCTTCGGTTCATGAAACAACTCGTCATAATTAAAAATCAATTCAACCAATTCCTGTTTATGCTCTCGATCGCAACCCTGGAACGCATCAGCGAATTCTGCCTCTTTTTCCCTTACAACCATAAGCATGCATCCTTTACTGGAATTCACCAGCCTTTTCATTTGCCCAGCGCTTACAAGGCTGGCGTTAATTTTATTTTGATGAGCCCTCACTATATATTCTATCCCATCCTTAGTGATTTGATATTTGTTCTCATGACGGAAAAAGACTGCCTTTCTATCATACTGGTTTGGGCTCCCCAACACCATGCCACAAATATCCAATGGTATTACATCCAACTCTACTTCATCTACTAGCTTAGACGCAATCACAAATTTGACCTTGCACTATTGGGTTACATTCAATTTCTCTTTATCATGCATCTATCCCAGCAGGTAAGGTTTCGGGTGTGGTTTTGTCTCTAAGCCAAGCTTCTTTACCAGGGATTCTGCAATTAAGTTTGCTTGGGACCTAGTATCAAATAGAGTTTCAACTTTGGTATGATTTATTACAACTCTGATATGAAATAATTCAATTCTTTTTCGGTCATTCGAAAGGGAATCATCTACAGAACTGGTGCCTTCATGCGATTTAGAATTAACAGGAGGTGTAAAAGTACCTTTTGTTCCTGTTGTTGTGACTAGCGCTTCATCTCCTGAATCCGATCCAAGGTCTTGTTGTGCCGCTGCCACTGTTTTCTGCTTCCCTTTTCCTCCATACTTCTTTGGATGCTTTTCTAGGTGTTGATTCCAACAATGATCGTCATCTTGGCCTTCCCTCTTGCAGTGATTGCAATAAGACCGCTCTCCTTCTTTGGTTGCTGCTGTTTTCTTCTCCTTCCCTTTCTATTTCGCTTTGGATTTGCCATTGGGAGGTTTGAACGGTGGCTTTCTGGACTGATCATCTCTTTCGTTCTTGCCCCTATTCTCAATATGAATTGCTTTTACACTAGCTGTGTCAATAGTTGTTGGTTCAAACAACAATAATGAATGTCTAATATAACTATGCAGTGAGCTAATATACTTAGTCACAACTTCAGGTGTGTCAAGTGCTATACTCAGATTCAGTGCTTGCTTCCTAAATTATTCTGTAAAACTCTGAACATCCTGCCCTTTGCCTTGCCTTAAATACTGCCAATTCATCAAGGCTTTTTGCTTGTAACCTAGGGGATAAAATTGTTCCTTTAACGCAGAAGTGAAATCAGGCCATGAGTAAAAGAGCTTACCCGCATTCTTACTGCTCTGCAATTTGCTCTCCCACCAAACGAGAGTGGTACCGCTCAACCGTAGAGAGGCCAGCTGGATCTTTGCCTCGTCCTCCACGATCTGTTGAATCCTGCAGTAGACCTCAATTTGCCTGATACAATTATTAAGCTTTTCTGCGTTACTTTCACCATTAAACATAGGCAGATCAAATTTAACATCTAATTTAAAGAAAGGTTTCTTAGATGCATCCTTTGAATTTCTACGATTATGGTGGTGAGAGGAAGAAGAACCTTTACTCCCAGAAGGAGAAAGAGGGGGCTCTTCTCCACCATTCCCATGTGTTGAACCTTGTCCTTCTGGGTTTCTCTCTTCTGCTTTCTCCAGCCTTAAAACCAACTGACTGATATTCTTTGCCATTGAATAGAAAGTCTTTCTGAAATTACTCTCCTCTTCAATATGAGCTTCATCCTCAGCCATGTTTCTTCTCTTAGGTGCATGCCCTGCCTCTGGATCGAAATGTTCTAGTTTCCCTTCGCCTCTTTGAAGCCTATTTCTTGTTAGCATGCAAACATGCAATTCACATCTAAAAAGCCTTACTCTGATACCACTTGATCCAGGATGTTTTCGCTTATAGACGTATGAAAAGAATCACATGCAAAATTGCAGCTTAACACCAAGATTTAATGTGCACATAGGAAAAGAAGAAGGAAACACATAAAAGGCACAAAAAGAAGACACCAAGGCTTGATAACGGAGTTCGTCCAATTCAAACTACGTCTCCATGCCCAACTCAACAATGGGGAGGCCTTTATATTAAATGGCATGAAAGAAGAGAATTACAATCATCAACTGTATACAAGAGGCTTATACCTCCAATCTGAAAGATGGCTGTGAGATGGATGCCTCAGATGGAGAAGTGGGCAGCATCAAAGCGTCTGTGGCGCTGAAAGGGGCTGACAACATCTGAAACTTGTCCCAAAACAGACAAAATGCACTCTCGACTCTTGCCAATTGAAACAGTGTGCTGCCAAATGCCTCCTCCCGTGCTCTTTCCATTATCGTGTTTTTATAATGGGTTTTTGGACAGAATCCCATTTAAATCAGGGTTGTCTGGTTCACAATGGAGGTCGATGGCATGGAAGGATCGGTGGGTGTAACCGCCTCTTAAAATGGCCTCTTATCGTTGAAACGAACAATACCCAAAAATCCCGAAAAACACTAAAATTCGACCAAAATCTTCAAGCCCCGGACTCCAAAAATCATTAAAATGGGCTTATATTCTTATCGGGTTCGGGCCCGATATCGCAATCGGCGTATCGCTGTCTCTAAGGTCCTGTAACCACGGAAATGTTGACCGTTGATATTCGATCACCGATATCGGCGTCGCCCGATCGCATCGACATCCCGCTCATATATCGCCCCTGTGTCCCGATAACGATCCCGTCGATCGCTCCGCCTGTGCCGATACCACCGACATATATGTGCAAATGGCCTTCCTCTGACCCGATTGCCCTCTGATTCGCCGATCTGATTTAATCGGAGATCGGCGGTCGGGGGTTCCACTACGCCTTTCTTAAATCCGCCTCCATGAATCCTTCGATTGCGATTTTGCCTTTAAGGCTTAAAACCCATTTTTAAAGGAAAATCCTCATTTTCTTAAGGAACATAGCATCCTTCTTTTAGCGATAACTTCATCATCCAGACTCGGATTGAAGTGACGTGCGCGCCGTTGGAATCAAGATGGCGAGATCTATGCCTTGGTCTTGAGTTGACTTCATTCTAAGCACTTTGATTCTAAGCTTTTCCATGCCATTGTATCTGAAGATCCACTTGGATCATTCTTGATTTCTTTCTTGATGCCCTCATACTCCATTTATAATGCCTAAACCACTTCTAAAATGCACATATTTGGTTTTTAATTGTTGTATATTTTGAGAAGCATATGTATGAGTTTTTATCATTGTATGTGGGTCTGTGGCCTAATTGTGTAGATTTAGAAGCACATGTTTGAAAAAGACGTTGTTTAAATATTGGGATATGTATTTAATTCATCACCTTAGCATAGAAAAGAACCTTTATAACTCTACAATTTCATAAAGATATATAACTTTAAATATAATAAGTATAAGAACATTATTGTTGAATAAAAAATAATGTATACATGAGTCAATGGAATAGTAAGTATAAGTACATGGTTAGATCTTGCACTTTAGTTCATTGGTATTTAATGGGAACTTTGGTCCTCTTCTCTATGTTTTAGTCCTATCAATGAATCTATGATTTAATTGAGACTTGAAATAAAGGATGATGCCACTTGTAATTAGCTAGTTTAATTGAACATGACCATATTTACTTAGATAATATTTAACTACTAAATTTTTATAGTAAAAAATATATAAAATATAATTTAACTCAATTAAAATAAAATTTAGTATAATATGCTTTTTTCAATGAGAAATAACTTTATATTCCATATGAGGAATATAAATTACAAGGATCCAAGTCATTACAATAACTTTTAATGTTTCTTCTTGTTTTCTCTCAATCTACATCGTATCCATCTATATAGACAGTGAATATAAAAATGTTAATTATCTTCTAACAAGGTCCTCATGTTGATCTTTGTTGAAGTTACATACTTATTTGAATGTCAAACTTTGTTGCAGTTGTAGAATTGTTTGATTATGAAACAACTCTCTTGGGACTCATACCTTTCTTTTAGATGGAGGTGGAGTAGTTATTGAACATTTGCTTGATACCTTCATACTCCATTTATATACTTAAATCATTTCTAAGAGGCATATATTTGATTTTTTATTGTTGTATGTTTTGAGAAACATACTTACAAAATTTTATTGTTGCATGTGGGTTTGCCGACCAATTTTGTAAATTTGAAAACAGGTGTTTGGAAAAAAGGTCTTCTTAACCCTTAGGTCATCGATTTAGTTAATAACCTTGGTATAGAAAAACAACCTTTCTCTCTACAATTCCATAAAAGATATATATCATTTAAAACTTTAAATATAACGAGTATAAGAATCTTATTGTTGAATCAAATTTATGGTATACATGAGCCAACGAGATAGTGTGTATAGATAGTGTGTATAATAATATTAATATATCTTGTGCTTTAGTTCATTTATGTTTAGTAGAAACTTTTGTTCTTTAGTCTTCCCTCCAATAAAAGATGATACACACCTTGATTTACTCATGCCATTTGTGAAATACAATGTTGTTTACTCATTTTTAGGTTCGTCGCTTAACAAGAAAACTCAAAACCGTTACAAGAATGCTCATTGTATCTCGTTGAAAAAATAACAATCATTTATCTTAACTACTCAAAATAAACTTCATCAACAATTTAATTTATTATAAACATATTTATAAATATAATATTAATAAAAATTCTTATAAATATAATATAAATAAAAAATTCCATAATTTTCAAATTCTGCTTAAATTTTTTTTTACATTCTACTTAAAATTCCATACAAATCAATGTGATCCCCGATATAATTGGACTATAATCCCATTTTCTTTTCTAACAACTTTAAGTGGAGACGAGTGTCACATGACAACATATATGGTTGGTGGCGATTTAAATGCTGGACTTTTCAAAAATGTTTCCACGGAGATTTAATTTTGAAAAAAATGAAAAAATAAAAACTTATTACGTGATATTTAGGCCGATAGGCCTTCCTTTGGAACAGACTCTTTCGTCGTTCCTTTGTCTCCCGTGCTGACACGTGGCCTTATGCTCCACCATAAATGATGTACCGCCAGGTGATTGTGCTTGATATCCGGGTTGTAGACTGATCAATTACCCTTGCATTTTTCACCCAGCAGCCGCCCTTTCTTTGCGAGAATGTAGGTAACCGTCTTCGCTGAAAGATAGCTTGCCTTGAAGTTCTTCGGCCGTGAAATGCTCTTCGTGGAAAGATCGGCTTCGGATCCCTTTTCTGTGGACGCGGCTTACAAATTTTCCCGGGAAAGGTAGAATTTCGTTGAAATCTGGGTTCTCTGGCTTGTATCTTTAGAACTGGTGGAATCGGCGTTAATTTATGCTATGGAAATTGATTGTAATGGGAATTACTGGTGTTTGCAGCATTGAGTTCGTGGTTAATCCTTTTATCGGAGTTTCGAGGTTTCGTGTAAACGATCGGGTTTGAGTATCTTCGTTTGTTGTGTTCCGGGTACTGCTGAAAGCCTGTGGGGTTTCTTGCCGGGTAAGTTATTTTGGTCAGAGATCGTGCTATATATTTCCTTGAACCCGCTTTGGACAGTTCGAAGCTGAGGAAATTCACCAAGATGCACAATCGGAAAAATGAAATGGCCTGTTTAAAGAAAGAGGATGCAGAATCCAGGCAGTCGGAGGGTTCGTCCTCTGAGTCGCAAGGTTCAGAGGCAAGCCGAAGGGGAAATAGCGTGGAAATTACAAACGAACAGACAATTTTCAAGATCGGCCAGATTTCAGAAAGTTCTTGCAGCGGCCTGCCGCAAATTCATCCCCACGCTGTCAATGTTTCTGTTTCCTGCACCACAAGTGTTTTGGACGAACGGAATTGCTCTGTCGTGGATTGCATTCCTTCCAGGAGTGTTACACATTTGACGTCTCTCATTGATTTGTCTGGTTCGTCAGCTTGCAGTGCTAATTATGTGCGGGGAGGCCGCTTATTGGGTAAAGCCACGGCCGTTGCTCTGCAAGTCCCGGCTTCCCCGCTGCACGAACCATCGGCAGTTGGAGCCTCAGTGGTTCATGTCGCTACGACGTCTCGTTCCTTCTTTCCGCCTCTAGGAAATGCAGAATCAAGGTTACCAGATGGAGGATTCAGTAGCTGCACTGTTACTTCCTCTGTTGTAGAATGCAGAATGCCCGCGGAGCCCAGATTAGAACTTGGCAGCGGGCATGATGGTGGGAATGGTGGCGCCGAGGTGCAGCCTAGTAATGAAAGAGGGCATCATATTAGTATTGCACGAAGGCTCACTGAAGTGTTGCAGGGCACAGGAGATGGGGATTTGTTGCTTCAACAAACTGAAAGGGAAAATGGAATGTTGCAGTGGCTTCAAGCTTTAGATTTACAAGTAATGGGGGCATGCCGTGCAGATGAGAGGCTGAGGCCAATGTTACAACTTAATGTTTCCTGCTCCGGTGCTGATGATCGTCTTCTAGCTCAGCTTAGTCAGGCAAGAGCCATTTCCCCCCTATTCAGTTACGATTAGGTTCAGAAGAAGTCCTATTAGAATTTTATTAGTTCTAAAAAAATACTCAAATTGTATGTAGTTTAATGTACTTTAACATGATGTTGCAGCATTTCAAGGCACGAGAGCTTGGGATGCTTGCTCGTTGCCTGTGCGTTCCACTTGTTTCAATCCGTGTGGGAAAAGTAATTAAACAAGGCAGCCTATTGTGCCCAACTTCGACGAGGTATGTTTCTTTTGTTCAGTTCAGTTTTACTTCTATTCGAAAGTAGTAAATATTCGAGGATTATAGAAATGTGTTGGTACCTTTTTTTTTCTTAACCTTTTTTCCCTTTTATTTTACATGAAATTCTTTGGGAAAAGTCTTAGGCTGATCAGATTCTTGTATTAAGTATACTTTTAGAAAGTGACAGAACACCTTGAAAGAGGCAGATATGGTTTTTAATGTGTTGATTATGCCCACTAAAAGTACTCAAGTGCTCCACTGGAATTCTCTCGGTGGCAAATTGGTCTCCCAGCTGGTGTGACTGCAGATTGGCCGTTTCTGCTTCCTGCCTGGATTCGGCTGTTGTGTTTTTGACACAGACTATTTGAAGAACATTGTGCGTAAGAAAATGCCTTCTATATTCACATGATTCTGGTGTCATTTCTATTTTCTGAAATGGTGCAGTCTTCTTCTTCAGATCACCACTTTAGTAATATGTATACATTTTCATTAAACTGTTGCTAACCAGGATCCTTTTTTTCCATATCGAGGGATGTTTAGCCAAAAGTGAGCTATACCCACAAAAGTATCTATTCTGGTTGGCATTTCAAGAAATCTATAGCTTAGCAATGCTTGTAGGTGGAAGCTAAAAGTTGGATGTAATGTTTGATTAGTAGAACTTAACTGCATAAATTAAATGTCCAGGTTCTTCTCATCAGGTAATTAGTAATGGTGTAACTATCTTGTAGTGTAGGAAAAAAGTGGCATTATAAAGAGTTTGTTAATGTAGAATTTCATCTAGCTATGGAAGGCTGGTGTATTTCCAGAGGAGTAAAATCTTAGAAGTTTCTGTAGGTTTACAGTGCAGCAAACCTGAGGGAAGACTTGCAAAGTAGAGACCAAACATGCAAGTATGTTAAGCCATATTGCATGCCAGTTTTCAATAGGTAAAAATTATATTTCACCGTAAGATGGATAAAATTAATGTCCTGAGAAAGTAATTGATAATCTGGATAATATTAAACATTGAGGCTGTGACATCTCCTTGCTAATATTCCTTATCACAAATAAATTGTAATTAATAGAAGGGTTGAGAGAAAGGGACACAGATTCTAGTGCTTGAGGGAGATTGCTTGAGGAAGGGGTTGTTTTAAATAACAGTCCTGGTTGGCTTGAGTGGTTTTAAATGGGTAGACTCTGCAATAAATTCAACTGAAAAGAAGAGGATACGCCCAAGTGTTCTTTAAACTTCAACTATAAGAAACAAAGGGACAAAAATATTGAACACAACATGGGCTGTGTTGTCCAAGGCGTTTGACCTGCATGGGCCTAGGAAAAAGGAAGATGGTTGATTTGTTGGGGAAGGAACGAAACAAGTTGAAGAGGGTAGAGAAGATAGGAGGGCATATGCTAAGCAGGGAAGAAAACACACTTGAACTCTCATCGGCATGCACAGTGGAAAGAAACAATGGTGAGCATTGGAGAAATTCCTCCAAGGGTTGGAGGTATTAAGAGAGGATTCACTTTCACACATATGCAGAGTAAGAGAGTTACATAGGGTTAAGTTGAAACGATTTTAAGTAGTTTCAATATCAACACATGAACTTCGAGTTTCACTGATTTCAATTCTCTTGCCTACTACATGAGTTCTTGAATGGTGTCTTCTTGCGTAAACATTGGATGCATGAATGCTAAGCCTACAAGCATGAGTAAGATATATATTCATAATCCTTTCTGATACATTTTTTATATTCACAGCTTCAACTGCTATCCTAGAGGATAACATCCCCAGAATGTTCTTCAGCCATCCTTCCGAGTCTATACTTAACTCAATAGCTTCAACATTACCAAAACATCCTGCACGGAGAAGCTGAAACCTTCATATATTGTTCTTGGCAAAAATTAATTTCACATAACAAAGTTTCACATATACTTGCTTGCTATTACATTTAGTTTCATATGATTTTATAAACGTTTGGAATCGTTAATTTATTTCGAATATTCAAACAAAATCGTCAAACATATTCATTGTCACTTACAATGTTTCTTTTTGGACGACAACAGGCATGAATACATGCTACCTACGAAGGTTGTACGAGTGTTGCGAAGAAATTCAAACAACAAAACTTACGCTTCAAGATATGCAGACAAGGATCCTGCCACAACAATCAATGCCACTTTACCGTTTGCGCCCAGCCATCAAGTTGTTAAAAAAAATAAGGCAAATATGGCACCACAATAAACACTCACTGGTGTTGCCGATGCTATGGCCCATCATGCATATATGATTAGCTGCACATGCTCAAACACATCTCTACATAATAGAATGCTTTTATTGTACATATGTTTAGAAGCCAACAAATACTTTCATTGTATATATGTTTAGTTATATCTTTCCAAACACATCTCCATGTCTAGAGTGACTTGTCCCTGTCGACTTCAAGATCTTCAGATTATTACGGAAGTTGAGCATTTTAGCTCTGGACCAAACTCTTTTGTTTTGTTCTCGTTCTGTCAAGATCTATTTATGCAAATCATGGAATTACAGAGTTTTGTATGACTGTGAATGTAATCAGTAAATTGGTTGGGCATTCTCTTTTCCTTGTAGTATACATATATGAACTTTGGTATTTTATGGCTAAACATTTGGCTTGAAATAGTTCTGCAACCATCTCTTGCATGTTCGGCATGTAAATAATTCCATTTCTGAAATCACAAATGAATCTTGTCCGTGCAACAAATATGCATACAGTTTTTAGACAACAATGCCATTTCTTCCTCATCATGTTGACAATCCATTTTTCTCATAGATTTAATAGAGTCTTCTTATGTGTTCTATATGTTTTTAGGAAGATATTCTGCAGACATGAAATATCTGTATAATCAATTTCTAAATGAATTAATGAAATTTAATTCAGAAAACTGTTATATGATGTTTTCTCAGCTTCTCTAGCCCGAGTCTGTGAATGTCGAAGAGCATCCAATAAGTCTGACTTCCTGGTATAATCAGCTTCCAGATATTCTGTTTCTCCATCGGAGCTGGTTAACCTGCGATTGTATCTGCCAAACAACAATGACTAGCTTGACCCACCAAGAAAATAAGAATAAATTACCAATACCCAGATTTATTAGCAAGAAGCCTTTGTCAATGACACCTTCATGTTATGGTTATCACTATATCTTTAATGCAGGGTTCTCCATGTATTGCATGTTTATAAACTCTCTAAGACTCAAAAGGAACTGAAAATTGTATGGCAACCCAGAATATTTAAAAAAGTGGACATTGAATGGATGTGCCAATATAGTTTGCCAATTTATCATGGACTGTTGTTCACGTTCTGTGAAAGAGATTTTTTGTAAATATACATATTAGCTTTTGCAAAGAACAAGAATTACAAAGACAAAAATGCCCCTGCTTATCAAGTATATTTTACGGATGATTTATGGGCAACTTCTGATTCGGTGGCTTCTGAAGTTGAGGGTGAATGGCCATAAAGTAACAAGGAGTTCAAGCCCTTCTCTTCTTGATATGGAGATTTGAACCTGCCAACAGAAGTTGAAAAAACTGCATCTTTGGATTTAGACATGTCCATCTCTTTAAATTTGTCACTGCTTTTAAAAGGTGCACTCCCGTGCCAGATCACAATTTTGCAAGCTCCCTTTGATCAGCTCTACACCACCTAATTCCACCCTTCTCATAAGATTTTGCATTTGTACAGTTCAGATAGTGGTTTATGGAACCTTCAAGCCCAGTACCATCCATCAACTTATCCATTGTCCATGCCTGATCTTGACAACCATCAACAGCTGAAGCTGTATGATCTTTACTTCCATTCACTTTCTTGACTTTGTTAAAGGCAGAGTTTTCCTCATTTACCCGTGGGCAGCATGTATCATTTTTGCTTTGTCCACATGTTTGTCCATTGGAACAATTACTCAAATCTGAGTCTGTACATGCAGGTAATTGAGCTTCAGTGATGCTCAATTTCCTATTGTACAAAGAGTCACAACCAAAATTGATCTTCCCTTGAAAGTCAGGCTGAAATTGTAACCACCATTTCTCATCCAGTGACAGGCTTGGATTCATCTTGATCCAACTAGCTCTGTAATCAAATATTGCACCAACGGGAAATTATATTTGAAAGCAAATGGGTTCTGAACCACCAACTATAATCTATCTGCAATAGTGCAAAGCATATCAAAGAAAAGAATTCCATTGAAGGTCACTCTCCCTCTCTCTCTCTATATATAGTTCAATGGGTTGGTGCCAGTATTGCCAGGACATTATTAGTACTCCAACAGACTGTTGAAGTCCCAAGTTTGATTCCCACAAAGTCAGGCATGCTTAGAATGGGGAAAAGTGTCTGGGAGTATCGTAGCGATTTATTTCCGATGATGTGTGTACGTGTGCAAATAATAGAAATAAAACAAAGAATTATAACACATAAAATGTGCAAGAATACACCATAGATCATACATAGTGCATTAAGATCCAACTATTGATAGTTTGAAAATAATTGACAAATGACAACATATGGGGACATTAACCATTGGCCACATCAGTTGGACACACAGGGCATGTACCCTACTCATGATATGTGCCCCAGGATTGACTATTACTCAGGGCTCAAGTGTTTAAGTGCTTAACATATATTCATGGATTGACTATTACTCAGGGCTCAAGTGTTTAAGTGCTTAACATATATTCATGGACTGAAAAGTAAAATATATTTCTCATTTTATCATCTGAGATATCGATCACCTTAGGAATCCAGATTAGGCAATTGTGTTTTTCATTGACAAAGGATGAGACAAAATTTTTAATCATAGATGACGCATGCATTTGTTTCTCACATGAAAAAAAACAAAATGTCATATTGCCCATCAAAGACAAAGAAGGTAGCATACCTTCTTCACAAAATGATATTAAGGGGAAGCGATCCACTATTTTAGTAGTTTATGTAAGGCCAGAGAAGGACTTTGTTTTTATTGCCAGAAAGAGTTTATAGATTTATTTTTTTCCATGGTAAATGCAGAGGAGAATGCACACTTGGAGAGGACAATAACTGAATAGGAGGTGTTGGGCACTCTGAAATCGATGACAAAGGAGAAGAGTCCATGACCAAGTGGTTGCTTGACGGAGCTCTTCTTACATTTTCAAGACATTATGTTAAGGGAGCTCATAGAATTGGTAGAGGAATCTAGGTCAAAATGCAAAATATCAGGGGTGACCAATGTTATGTTCGTAGCACTCATCCCAAATACTGAGAAGCCCTCTACCTTTTTTGACTTTCGACTCATATCATTATGTAACACAATCTACAAAATGATTTCTAAAATCATTGCCAGCAGGCTCAAAGCAACTCTATCAAGGCATGTGACTCTAGAACAATTTGGCTTTTTTGGACAACTGACGGATACATGATGTGGCTACAATCACTCGAGTGTATCCACATTTCATATCTTTTCAATTGGAGGCAAGCATCATGAAGATGCTACAGGGCTCAAACATGGATGCAGAACAGAAACAAGAACATATAATAGGAGGAATGCGGTTCCTTAGTATATACCTTTGTGGAAATGTGCATGTCCCAGTACCTGTCATCACAAAATCCATCAAGGAAGATTTGCATGAGTGCAATGCATTCTCCAGTCTCACACAATTTCAAGCCTCAATTTGTATATCATGTTAACCCATGAAGGGAAGATTTTCGAAAATGTATAATGTCAAGCATATTAATCACAGTCAAATATCTTGAATCTACCAGAACCAAAACGTCTTTTATATTCATATAAACTGGAACAGTAAAATTTGCAGAAGACAGAGTGGCTATAAAGGAAACTTAGTATGCATACCCTTAGCTATGCAAATAATTTTTTCTATAACTGTTTGTAATGCAATTTATCCGAGATCTATATGCATCCTCTGCCCTGAAATCCCTCACAATTCATTTTGTCACCATTTCATATGGCTATCTTGCACTGGAACTATTCGCAGGGTATTTTGCGTATGCTCTATATGCATATATTTCAATGAAACTGATCTTATGCAGTTTGTCTGTGCCTCTGGTTCTGTTGTATACTTTTCCCCTATGACGTGTCTCATAGATTTGCTCTAAGTTTTAATTATGTCTTTACTCCGGATGCTGTGTGGTCAGTTTTTCGTCAAAGATTGGCTCATTTTATATTTTTATTTGGTTGGTAAATATTAACTCTTCACCTTTGCTCATCAAGTCCCTTGGGATGGACAATACGTTTTCAAGTTTGTCACTTTGAGGTGTATTTGGATAGTATTGATATGCCTTGTGTGGAATTTTAGCTGTCTGGTTGCTTTGACCGCTTAACCATGAACTGCTGTCCCTTTATTTTGACCATTTTCTATACCAACCAGAGGCACTGAATTTTTGGTGACAAATGAGTAACTGGATATTGTTTGGCCTGATGGTATGTCTAATTTCAGGCAAGTAAACTTGTTTGCCTTAATGAGTCTACTGCTTTATGTTTGCAGAAGTTGAAATGATGAAAGAAAGATTTTCAAAGTTGTTGCTGGGTGAAGACATGTCAGGTGGTGGTAAAGGAGTATGTACAGCCCTGGCAATATCTAATGCTATTACAAACCTCTCAGGTATAACATTTTTAATTCTGTTCTGGAATCACACAGGATTTTATGCAAGTCTTAAGACACAATTTTTTACTTAATCTTAAGACATAAATTTTCACTTAATTTCAAGATACTAACTCCTAACATGGGGATCTCTTGTGGCAGCTACTGTTTTTGGACAGCTTTGGAGATTGGAACCTCTGGTGCAGGAGAAATTTCAAACAATCTATATAAATAGAAAGATGCAGAAAATGACAGTCAAATTTTGTACTCACAATTATGACAAGAAAGCCCCTGCTGGGTTTCAGTTCCGTCTCCAACCTCCAAGATGATCAATACGCTACTAACATGTTTTAAGACAGACAACAGGCAGGAAATGGGTCTATAATCATGTCACTTACTTATCATGGTGGAACCTACAATGGGAAAATGTATATCAGCGGAGGATGTAATTCCTGTCTTTAGTGAAATCTTTTGACTTTACTATGCTGTAGTCTAAATCCAGCAAGAATCGTTTTGGTTTTGATGGAATTGCACATATCAGATGTTAATTTTTACAAAAGTGGTTTTGATTTGAGTGGGAATATTAAAACGAACAATTTTACTGATTCAAACTTGCAGTTTTGACAAAGATTCACTCGCTCGATTTGGCTGATGGAAAACTGGAAAAGGATAAAAACGTAGTGTTTAGCCTTCTTTCATTGATATTCCCCTCAAATCCACTTTTGTACAGAACAACAATACAGAATGACAAATGTTACCTTTGTTTTGTTTATGTAAGCATTGGAAGATTCTCAGTTTAGGTGAAAACTTAAAAGTCAGAGCCAATAATGGTATATGGAATAGTTACCTTTGTACAGGATGATATTTTTTCTTAATTCAGGAGACTAATTGTATGTCATGATGTTGATCTAAGTTATCTCTATATGAATATCTGTCATATCTATTTTCCCTGATGAGAGTTCACAAGAAATGTTGGAAAAGTTTCAAAATTCTACAGATTATACTAAAAAAGATATACGATATCTGTTAGCACTGTTTCAAGAAATGTTTGCAGTGGTAATATGATTCCCACAACATGTCAGTCATGCAACTACCTTGATGTTCTATTGAATGTGAAAGAACGAGCATTTTCAAAAGGGAAATGATCATCATCGTTTCTGGTTTTCGAGCTTCATTATGTCACGGGCATTCATCAGTGCCTTATTACATGAGATATACGTACAAACCCAAACATATCTAATATGCAAATACCCATTCTTTAAACTGAAAACAATGTGTTTCAATACAAGAAATGAGGAAATAGGAGGACCATTTCTGCATATACAGGTCATCATGAAGGTCAGATTTTGCTGCTTGATAACAATATTTTATGCTACTTTTCAATGGATTTGTTCTATTTGGGATGATGAGAGTGCATTGATGCTCCCGTGAACTAGCCAATTGCTCTTTGTTCCATGGAAAACAAGGTTCAGGTGCCAAAGAAACAGAGCAGAGGAAGCAATGGTTAAATGACAATCCATATCTGACAAAGTTAAATTCTGGAACATGCAAAGGAAGCAATTTTTAGGCATGGAGGAGGAGAGGTAATTCTGTTATTTGTATCTTGCCTCGACTATTTAATGAAGCTACTAGGGTTCTTGCAATGTCAAGAAGGATGAGATGCTTTTTTCCCGGATTGGCTTTTTGTCCATTATTTCGCATCTTATGAAAAGCATCTTACAATTCCTTAATGTTTTAGTTATAATGTGAACCACCAATGTAAGTGATTTGTTTTAATTAATGTTTTAGTTATAATGTGAACCACCAATGTAAGTGATTTGTTTTAGTTTTAATTAATGTTTTAGTTATAATGTGAACCACCAATGTAAGTGATTTGTTTTAATATTTGCAAATATAATTCGCCGCTTTTCAATTACCATGTTCAATAGTTTCGTTGCCTATCTATAGAGGTTTCCTCCTTTTAATAATCCTATCGGCCTCTCATTGTACCTTTTGGGACAATTGCTAGTCTATAAGATTTAGAAAAATAGCGTTAGTCGTATTTCTTACTTTTTATTTTTATAAAAATATATTTTTGATAAGTTATATTATTTTTAATTTTTAGTAAAAAAATAAATTTTTAATTAATTTTAAAATTTAAATATTTTTTATTTAAAAAAATTGATAAGTTATATTAGTGTTTGTCATTCTAAAATTCTTCATCACTATTTATCATTTCTTTGTTGCTCTTTTGTCATCATCATTCTCATATGCTGATGATGGCCCATATTTGGATTTGAAACGTTGGTACAAAAATGTTAAAACTGTGGATTCTCCGGTCATTAATTCAAAAGTTATATTAGGTTTAATTTTTAGTAAAAAATAATATTTTTAATTAATTTAAAAAAAGTTAAATAGATTTTATGTCATTTATTAAAGTTTTGAAAAAAATAAATATTAAATTGAATATTTTCAAATAATTTTTTAATTTTCTTAAATATAAATTATTTTTTTAATCACTATTTTCATGTGGTTTTAATTGAAGTATGAGATATTAAAATTATATAAAAAATAAATTTAAAAAAATTGTATTTCGGAATGTCATAACTTCAATGTAGATTATGTTGTAAAGGAATTCTTAATTACATTATTTTCACTTGAAATCTTTTAGTTACAAAAGAATTTCAAAATATGTCAAACTCTTACATAGTAAAATAATAATAACTATAACTTTTAATTTTAATAAATATATTTAGTCATTACTTGAAAAGAAAATCAATTTTTTATCTCAATTAAATTTATATATCTTCATTATTATTATTATTTTTTTAAATAAAATTTTAATAATTATTATTATATAGTGAAATTCTCATTGTCTTTTTTATCCATAATAAATAATATTGTTTTTTTAACTTCCATCTTAAGATAATCATTAAAAAAAAAATTTAGATTTGTATTTTGTTGATTTTATGCACTTTGATATTCTTTATTATCTAATTTCATCTTCCATTTAAATTATCTAATTTCATCTTCCATTTAAAGCTTTTCTTTTTAAATATAAAATTATTTAGTGAATCCTTACTAAATTCAATCTCCACACAAATATAGACCTATGTAAATATACCAAACTTAGTCGATCTATATTATCTTTAAATATTTGCCCAAATTATACTAAATGTTTTAAAAATGGTTAACTCCCAAAATTGAATTGACAAATCAGGGAGATGTACCCATACAAGCATATTGGTTATAAACCTATTGAAAAGGTTAAAGTCTGGAAATAACAAAGAGGTCCCCCTCTTCCCTAAACCAATAACCTTTCTCCAAAGCTTTCAAATAATAAGCAAAAGTGTATACACTATCGTTGCTAGTCCATAGAGATCCCGTGCATGCATTCAAGATAGTGCTTTATATAAGTCACATAATTTATGGAATGCTACTTTACTATAATCTAAAGGCATGCTTTGAGATAAGAACCCTCTTCGAGCATTGCCTCATTGTCATTTGTCATTGCCATTGATGGCATGCTTTGCATGTGTCACCTCGTTGCCATTGGCACGCTTTTCAAATATTTGTGGCCTTTCGTTTTATTGAACGTTGTACTTGGAAGCTTTGCTGCCATGGGTATTCTGGGTAAGTCGACAAAAAAGTATTTGGGATTTTTTTTAAGACTTTTGTGGTAACTTAAAAGTTTCGGGAATTGTTTTTAGGGTGATTTTTTAAATTTTTTGATATTAAAATTTGATAGAAAATTTGAGGTGAAATTTTGATTTGTGTTATTTAAACTAGTTTTTTGACTGTATATATGGATTCAGCACCCTAAAAAATCTATAGGATGCTTGGATTGCACAGGATTATCCATGAGGGTTGTGATTTCAATAAATTCTTGCCAGAGAAATTTAACCAGAAAAACTCACCGTAAAAGCTTCCAAAAAATAGCACTAAAGACAACCCAAAAATTTGCACTTTACAAATTAAAATAATTAAATTTTAAAACTTACAAAATTCTATTTTTAAATTTGAAATTTTTCATCATTAAATTGTTAATTGTAATTAAAAAAATAATACTATATACATAAATTACACTTAATTGACTTTTCACATATTGAAGTCTCCAAATTGATTTTACTTAGTATTTTTATTAAAAATAAAAAATAATAAAATGTAAAATTTAATAAATTAATATAGCCAAGATTAGACGAACTCTCATGAGTTCCATAGTGAAACCGATCGTTGGGCAATCCCTAAAACCCCATGAATAGAAAGGACCTGCCATCTCTGTGAGAATACAATCGAGGCTCTGCCATCTCTATGAGAATACAATCTTAGAGTGCCCCGCGTACAATCACATTAGATCTGAGTGTCAAAATCTTTGTTGCAATATTGACCTTCATAGCGTTTTACATTGTCAACAATACAGTGAGCTCGGGAGGCTTCTCTCCAAGCTTTTTGAGCATAGGAATAAAATCTTAAATCAAACTAAATAATTCGTTTCTTTAGGTCCGATAGACCAAAGTTTGGTCTCAGTGGACATTAACCATCATCATCAATAAAAATAATAAATTTAATCAATTTAATTTATTCTAATATAATTTTGTTTTTATTAATAAATTATTATGACGAAAGAGATTTGTGAGGAGAGAAAATGCCTTTCGCTAGGGGTTGGAGTATGTCTTAAAACTGTTTTTGCTTGGCTAAACTAGTCTTCCTTAAAAAAATATGTTAAGGGCCCAGGACCCAGAGGTATTTTGCCCTTTTACGGACCACCATAAGAGTTATCGCAGATGATGTGATTTTCTTGAATAAGAGTGATGAATCAACCGGTCAGCCTTCATTCACCAATTTTATTCTCTTGACACTAAATACAATTCTGCACTTGACATACATAAATGAAATTTACTATGTTGCGATCTACACATATGGTGACTGAAATGGGGTTCTTTCTCTGTATGAAGCCCAGTACACGCACAAAGGGTTTGGGTTGAGGATTTGAATTCCTTTCTCTCGGAGCTAGAGGAATATTGTTGGAACCGTGAAAATTCCAAAAGGATTTCCCTTTTGCAAATTTGGCTCTCTGTTTTTATGAATGGTGCCTTTCAGATCGCGGGCGGGCGGGCCTTTTATTACCAGTGTGCTAGATCGCGCCCTTGCGAGCATGGACCTATGGTTAACACTGTATTTTCTTGTAGGATCTGGCTGATTAGTGGCGATTGCAGGCATGAAGGTTTCATGCTGGTCAGATCAACTCATTTCCTCGTTATTTCTTGCCGACCTAGGAGCAGGGGTTTCGTAGCAACAATCTTGTAATCAAAGGATTTTCTGGGTCGTCGACGTTGTGTGTCAAGTTCCTTCTGATGGTCATGGAGGGTGCTTCTTCTGCTGCAATCTTTGCTTGGAGCGCACTGGTAGGCCGAATCTATAGATAGAGAGCGCATGCGAATCTGTGTCTTTGTTTTGGTTTCAGCTGGGGCCAGGATGGAGGCGCAGGAACATGGCCGCGGTGGATCTATGGAGGCATATCCTGAATCAATCTCCCAGCAACAAGGATGCGCTAATTTTTTCGCAAGTCCTGGGAAAGTTTATACGTGTCCCTTCTCAATCTTCGAAGTCGCAGGCAATATCAAAAAATAGGAAGGAACCCGAAAACTTTAACCCAGATTGGCCACCAGAGCACATTTACAATTTTTGTTTTTTTGTTGTTGTTGTTTTAAACCATGGTTGGGAAATAATCATGAGGGTTTGGGTTGGGGTGCAATATCTTAAGTAGAAGATTTAAGGAAAGCTAGATCTTCCAACAAATTTCAAAACTTGATTTATACACGGAAATCAATGTGAGATGACATTAAATTGTATGACTATGGTATTTCACGTGATTCATTTATCATCCTAAATTATAGGAGATTACAAGGAAGATGTCATGGATTTAGTAACACTATAGGTCCAACTTCTTTCAAGGAGGTGGTAAAAAGAAAGGTTAATTGTATAATAATTTTGATCAACTCCTCATTATCCCTGGTCCTTATATTGGGGAAAAAATGAATCAGGTGTAGCTTTTGACAATAAAACTTCCAAAAGTCAATGACCTTTCTCTAAATTTCATTCTAATTTAGTGGCTTTTGGCCCAAGACACAGGACAGGACCTTCATTACTGATCTTCTCCACTTCGAGTGAATATTGTGATATTCATTTATGTTCTAAGGGTTTTTTTGTTGTGAAATTTGGTACATCAAAAGATTTATATTATTCTTTAAAAGAGCGACCATGGTTTTAGGGTAGTGCGGGGTTTTTTATGACTCCATGGTTTCTGAATTTTGATGCTAATACCATGGTGGTTTCCAAAATGCCAATGTGGGTCAGGTGACATAATCTCCCTCTGCATTTTTGGCATCATAAAGTTTTAGAAGGAATCAATAATTCTTTGGGGAAGTTCCTAAAGGTGTATGCAGATAGAGTCACAAAAGGAATTTTTACTTTTGTTAGGATATGTGTAGAGGTAGACCTTAGTAAAAGTTAACCCAATCATATTGTCTTGATTCACAATAATATCCAGTAGCCCTCACCTTTAGATTTTGAAAATACAACATTTATATGTCATATTTGCCTTCAAATTGAATATTTACGAAATTTGTGTCCGAAGGCAAAGAAAGAAACCAAGAGAAAAAAGAGACAAGCCCAAAAGCCAAAGGGTTGGCAATTCTTAGATCCACATGTTGTCGAAGCAGAGGAGGAAGAAAATCCAGAGAACGCTACAAATATTGTTGAACATAATTCCCAAGAAGTCACAGAGAATAGGGGAATCAAGTAAATGTTGTTGAACATAATTCCCAATAAGTCACAGAGAAGAGGGGAGTCAAGCAGGTAGGACCGATGGTTCCAATTTCAACCAAAGTAACAACGACTACAACTCACCAATAGCAGAATGAGAAGACTATCTATGAAAGAGAGGCGAGTAGCACAAAAAGAACTCATGCATCATAAAGTTCAAACTCTGATAAAGAATTCTTGTAAATGTGAAAGAAAGTCAAATGGCTATTGTAAATACCACTCCCAACTATGGTGGTTGTTTATTAGGTACCTCGCAATGGTTGGTTTGATCAAATTCTTTTTAACATCTACAAAATGTATTTTTGTTCTTTTGAATAAAATAACGATTTTCCTTGGGGGAAAATAGGTTCATGGCTCCTAGAGATTGACCGCTACTTCCACAAAAATTTGTATCATGGAAATCCACCATTATACCAGGGCAGATCCATCTAAAGGGATCACTTCCTTTGTATCATGGAAATCCACCATTATACCATGCAAATCCATCTGAAGGGATCACTCTTCCTGTTGACATAATAAATGGGCTAACAAATCCACCCGAAGGGATGTAATATATTTATCGACAAATCTACCTGAATGGAGGAAGGGATCACTTCCTGCCGACGAAATATTTGTAACAAGGAGATCCACCCAAAGAGATCACTTCCTGTTGACAACATATTTGTACTAGCCAGATCCACCTAAAGGGATCACTTCCTACATGAATGGAGGAAGGGATCACTTCCTGCCGACGAAATATTTGTAACAAGGCGATCCACCCAAAGAGATCACTTCCTGCTGACAACATATTTGTACTAGGCAGATCCACTTGAAGTGATCACTTCCTACATGAATGGAGGAAGGGTTCACTTCCTGTCGACGAAAAATTGTAACAAGGAGATCCACTCAAAGAGAAAACTTCCTACTGACAACATATTTGTACTAGGCAGATCCACCTGAAAAGATCACTTCCTATAGATGAAATATGGTCCACTCGAAGGGATCACTTCCTACCAATTGTTAAGAGAATTTAACTCATGACCTCCCAATAACAAAATGCTTTTACGATAGAAACTCAACCAACCAATTGAACTAAACCTCAAAGCTATATATCCTATTAAAATATTATAAAACATATTAAAAAATGCCTAACTAATATGTATTATCAAAATTTTAATAAAATAAAAAACTAAAAATATTTTTAGAAATTTAAATTTTATTTAATATTTAATCAACATATATCTATTTTCACTTTAAATCTATCAAATTTATCTTAATGAAACTTTATCAAAATTAAATTAGATTTAGATTTATCCGTTTATAAGGCAGATCTCAATCTTCATTTAATATATAAAGAACCATTTTCACTTTAGATCTATCAAATTTATATCGTGATGAAACTTTATCAAAATTAAGTTAGATTTAGATTTATCGGTTATAAGACAAATCTCAATCTTCATTTAATATATAATTTTCTTTATTATAATTATGGTAAATTATGGTAATATGAATTAAATTTTTACATTAACATTTCAATGTTATTTTTCGTTTGATCTATGAGTATTCTTAAAGTTATTTAATTTTCAAATAATTTATAATTATTAATTTAAATATTAAAAATATAATTTAATATTTTTTTAATAAAAAAATATATTTATTTGAATAATTTTAATAATTGTTAAAGATTTTTTATTTCAACTTAAGGTGGATGAGGATCTTTTGATTTTTTTGTAATTGACAACTTAGATTGATTTTCACGGGAATATGTTCATTATATGCTTAATCTTAATGCATTGGCTTTTAATAAAATTAAAAAATTAGATTCCTTGCCCACCAATTTCCTAGGGATTTGAGATTATTCCAATTTGAATAAGTTCATATTCTAATTAGATGGGGAAATTAATATGTAAACAATTTCTATTTAGCAAAATGGTCCATTTTACAATAAGATGTGTAATTTTTCTTTTCTCAAATTAAATTAGATTCATGCCACATGGCTCCCTGCCCACCAATTTCCAAGGGATTCGAGATCATTCCAATTCTAATAAGTTCATATTCTAATTAAATGGGGAAATTTATATATGCAAATTTTATTTAGTAAAATGGTCCATTTTACATGTCTAATTTTTATTTTTTTTGTCCCTCAAGTTAAAGTTGACCCGTGACCTTTTTATACATGGTTAATCACGTAAATGTGTACATTACAACCATATTAATATTTTTATAATGGTTGTACTAGTTTAAATTTTATTATTTTTGTGTAGAGAGGTGTTCTCCATGTTAGATGGAGATGTTGCAGTGGTTTGTAAAATAAAGTCTTAATTAAAAAACTATAATTATAAAACATAAAAAAAAAATAATAAATGGATTTAATTTAATTGGTTATATTGTAAGTTTTTTTTTAAGCAAGAGAGAGTATTTCATTTGTATAATTATGTGCTTGGTTAGTAATAAATACATGAGGTATTATAAAGTTAATTCATCAATATTTTCGATTTGTTTTCTTCTTTCCAATAGAAATACATGATTTTCTAGATGATAATATATGTTAGCAACAAAAAGAGGGATTTTGTAGGTGAATATCCAATGAAATTACCCCAACAAAACACACAATTTACTACACATAATGCTACTAAATTGATTATGAAATCTTTCACAACTTGCATGCATGTGTTTCTTTAGGGTTTCCAAGAAGTCACTTGGTCCTCCCAATTTTCCATTTTTATATTTCTTTTGTATCAATCAATTTAAGTAATTTTTTTTAATAGATTTCATCTACCATTAGGAAATTATACTAGGCTTGATTTGACCATTAATATTTAATTCACCTATCTTTCATTTATACTCCTAGTTAATATACTTGTCTACTTCGTAGTTAAAGTCTCTTAGGATATGGAAATATGCTTTGGATGAGATATCTTTAATAATTTTCCCAATTCTTTTCATGATGTTTTTCATAGATTTGTCCCTTGGAAGGGAGTCTATGACCAAATGATGTAGGATTAGGAGAGAATCTCCCATAATCATAAGTGTGTCCACCTAATATTCTTTGGCTAACAAAAGTCCTTGCTTGATGACCAATACCCATGAGTACTTGAACACATTATCTTCCACATGGTCACAAAGTACCCATCTCCCTCCTACCGAAATTTGTATTGCAATTTTGTTTTTATAAATAAATTTACAAACAATTTTTTTCTTATAAAAAATCATAATATAAATATCACATTAAAATAAGTTTAGATAATGGTTTATATTCCTAACCATAATATTTGAACATATAATTAATATACATATATGAATTTAATTAATAAAAACATATATTTGAGAGTAAAAATTCAATAAATTTAATAAACACACATAAAATTTAAATTCTAGTTATAAATTTACATTCACTTTATTATATAAACTAAAATAATGATTTATATTTGTAATTATTTATTTTATAATTTTATATCTAAATCTAATTCATTTCTTTTTATGAACTAGCACTTTTGTTTTCTATACATATAACTAGCACAACCACATTAATAAATGTGTTTGATAAACATGGATAGGCCGATATCAAGCACATAGATTAGTTATCAATAGTATTAAGAATTAATGTTATTATCAATAATATTAATATAAATATAAGAACCATATTAATAATAATTACTATTATATTAATAATAATATTAATAAAGAAAGAAAGACAATAACAATAATTATATTAATAATCATTTAATAAAAATAATGAAGTAATTATGAAATAAGCATTTAATAAAAATCAAACAACAACTTAAATGTGGTTGATACGAAATTCAACTTTAAACACTCCACTGGAACACAGTTATTAAACGCTAGCCTCAAACAAAACAAATTGAGACTGATGACAAAAGTTGCACCAATTCAAATCAACAAGATAATGATCATGACCATTCACGCTTTCCAACCAATCCCTTCTTGCTCTATCTTGCATTTTTGTATAATGTTGAAAAGAAAAAGACGGTGAAATTCACAAACCATCAACTGATTTCACTGTTGATATAACTATAAATGTCAAACCCTACCTCTCTCTGCCTCCAATATCTACAGTGACTTGTTGCAAGGGAATAATATTAAACCCAAGGGACAAATATTATAAAACCAAGGTATAAAAACCCTGAGCTAAGTATTATGAAGCCTAAAATAAACATGGTTCACCATGATTTACCATCATTGATTTTCATACTGAGATGAAGTTTGTCACAATGTGATGTTGGACCATGGTTGATCATAGTTGATTTTCATATTGAGACAATCTGTGGCACATTGTGACATTGGACCATCGTTGACCATGGATGACCATGATTGTAAATCCAAGCTATTTATATTAAAACTTAGGATTAATATTAAAAACCCTATGAATAATATTATAACCTAGGAATATGAACCAAATAAACACAAGGGATTAATATTATAAACCGAGGGGAATAATATTAAATCAAAAGGATTAATATTACAAATGCTAGGTATATAAACCCTAAAGTGATTAATATAAATATTATAATACTAAAATAAATCTATATTGATATAATTTAAAAATAAAACAAATTATATATGACAAAAATATTATTATCATTTTATATTTTAAATTTGCATTTTTTAATTTTATTTTTTATAATATTTTTTCTAATTTCGAATGTTCTAAACTTTTTTAATATAAAACTTAATATTTTAAAATATTCAAATAAATTTAAAATCATTTAAAAAGGATTAAAAAAATGGAATATAATTAAAATATCAAAACTAAATAATGCATATAAAAAAAGAGTACTTAATACTTTTCAAAATTAAATAATACATAAAATTAAAAAGAATATGATAAAATATATATATAATATATTTTTGATATAAACTTGTAAATCATGCTTCCCTTAACTTATTTAGAAATAATTATATATTAAAACACGATATGACGATGATGATGATGGTTAACGTCCCTGAGACCAAATATTGGTCTATCGAACCTAAAGAAACAAATTATTTATTTTGATTTAAGATTTTATTTCTATGCTCAAAAAGCTTGGAGAGAAGCCTCCCAAGCTCACTATAATTTTGACATTGTAAAAGGCTAGGAAGGTCAGTGTTGTAACAAAGATTGTGAAACTGAGATCTAATGTGGTTGTACGCGGGGCACTCTAAGAGGAAGTGGTTTTCATCCTCGATGTTCCTATTCTCACATATATGGCAGATCCTTTCCATCCATGGCGTTTTAGGAACTGCCCAACGACCTGTTTCACTATGGAGCTCATGAGAATTCATTCTAATCTTTGCTATATTAATTTCTTCTTTGAGCTAGTTAAAATAGAGAGATACTTTTGATCTTCTAGGGTGGGGTTGATGACCTTCTTATAATAACTTAATTTTCTTTTAGCCGCTAAATCTTTCTCACACCACATTTTTTATTTGAACTTAGAAGTAACAATATGTTTAATGTTATTTATGTCTTGCAATGCATTATTCTCGTTGATCTCCCAATAGTTTAACCAGGCCTTGTGTCTTTATGCCACCCCCGATTGAGCCTTAGGTGGTTTTGGCTGGAATTTAAAGCTAGCTTAGGAAGTCTATGATCGTCTATGTTATTGAGTTTGTGCTTGTACAACAGAAACCTAATCATAGTTGGGCTCTCAATAGGGGAAAGACCTGCTTCTATAAGGAGAATAGGATAGGGTGTATTAATTTTAATTTTCAGGTTATAAGTTATAAAACGCTTTTGGATTTGCTCAATCTTTCTCCATGATTCTTTGGAGATGCTGCAACCCCAAACCTCACAGCCATATAAGGTAACAGGAGTGACTAAAGTTTTAAAGAGGAACTTTTTTTTATCCCACATTACGAGGTTTGCTGTTTTACAATTATTTTCAAGACCAAAATAAGCTTTCCACCCCCATTAATCCTTTTCGCAATGCTATGGGTTCGGTTGAGCTTGTGATGAATATCAATTTCTAGGTACTTGTAAGAATACACTTCCTCCAAGTTATTATTCTCATACATAAAATTAGCGTAAGTGTCCTTCTTAGATTTGATAATCATAACTTTTGTTTTGTCAGTGTTAACAGTCATACCCATGGTAGAGCAGAAATCCTTAAGAAGCCTAAGTTGCTTATCAAGATCAGATGGGCACCTTGCCAAAAGAACAATATCGTCAGCATAGAGAAGAAGGATGACGACTATCCCAGCTAAGATCGTGCCATCACATCTTGCTTCCTCTAAATAGCTTTCAAGCTTATCGATGTAAATGCAAAATAGGGGAGGGGAGAGGGGGCAACCTTGTTTAACTTCGATGTTACACTTAATATCTTTCGACCACCCCTCATTGCTCTTTAGCTTGGCAATTACATTCTCATATAGCCTTATAGCGGCAACTCTTAACTTGAGAAGAACCTTTAGCTCTTCTAATCTATTCCAAAGGTTGTATCTAGGAACCTATTGAACACCTTTCTAAAGTCCACAAAGCAACAAAATAAATTGGATTTATCATTACGACATTCCTCCACAATGATCCTAAGCATAACAAGGTGGTCTGTTGTTGAGTGATGCCTTTTGAAACCTGCTTGGCCTTTAGCCCTCTTACCTTCACTTTCAAGCCATATGCTTAACTTCTTTTCCAAAATACTACCATATAACTTGGCTAAGAGAGAGTTGATCACAATTGTCCGATAATTAGAGGGGTTATTTGTATCCCCACTTTTAAAAATAGGGATAATGAGGCTCTTAGTCCAAGGTTTAGGGAACCCTTGCTTGACTGCTTGATTGAAAAGCTTGTGAATGTGGGGGATGAGGACAAGACCTCCAATTTTTAAGATTTCCACCTGGTAACCTTCAATGTCCTTAGCTTTCCCATTAGCGAGGCGATTAACCCCAAACTTAATGTCTTCTAAAGAGAAAACTTCTTTCGTTGTAAGCAGGGTTTCCAAATTATCCATGACATTTGGAGATTCATAAAGCTTTTTAAGATAGGAATTCCAATTGTGAAGAGCAATTTTATTATTATCTTTAGTCTTCCTAGTCAGAATTTGCCTCCAAAATTTCTTAGGAGCCACCTTAGTATATATATATTATATATATATTCAAATTAAAGAAATAATTATATATTAAAAATAATTATATATTCAAATTTAATTGTGAATATTTTTTAGTGAGTTTTTTTTTGTTTGTTTGTTAAAATTAGACTTTTTTGCCGTATGAAAGTCTACGGGGCTTAGAATAGATGGTGATGGGAGTACTGTTAAGTTATTCCATGAAAGGTTACCCGTTAAAAATTCTATGGGCAAAAAATCTAGCTATGTTAAGGGCTAGTGTGGTCCAGATCAGGGGGTGATTTTGACACATTAGATGCCCTGGATAATGCAGGTCAAGCCTGATGTCATCTTGAACCCAGACATCTTGACAAACAAAAAAATTAGACTCCTTATATATGAAAATTCTTTAAATTTCTTTATTTCTAAATTTGGAGATCTATAAAATTTTGATCAGAATTTTAATTAATTCAAATTCAATAAAACTTTAGTAAATTTTTAAAATTTATTTATTTCTAAGTTTGGAGATCTATAAAATTTTGATAACAATTTTAGTTAATTCAAATTGAATAAAATTTTAGTAAGGAAAATTCAAATTCAATAAAACTTTAGTAAAAAAAATTCAAATTCAATTTTAAAATAAACTGTTCGGTTTGAGCCATACACTTGAGAAGAACCATATTGCAATTTTTGGATCTAATAGGTATTATCTATTCCAAAATTGAAAACTAAGCTCCATCGTTCTATTCCAAAGTTGAATACTAACCTCCATCGTTATGTGGTTTTAAGCAACAATGGTATGTTTTTTATCCTAACTAGTGCTTTTTTATTCCAAAATAAATCAATTCATTTGAGTGAATAATGTATCATAATCAAGATGTTGGAGAGTTCACTTGACAATAAATTTTCAAGTACATCTGTAGTAATCATAATCAAGATGTTGGAGAGAGGAACTTTTTATATATATAGTATCTTTCCCTATTAAATTATAAATTATTTCAATATATAAATTATAATATTAATTTTTTATTTTTAAAAAATGATTAATGCAATCACATTATAATTCCAAAATTCTTGCAAAATTATAACAAAAATGCATTAAAAAATTATAACAAAATGCATTAAAACACACTATCTTTGCTACAAAAAATATCAATATTACAATTCCTACATTTTGAACGTTGAAATTTGAAAATCTTACAAAATTTCTAATAAAAATGCATTAAGAAAAACAATTGACTCGCGACAAAAATAGCCAATTTCCTTCGATCCAACTGTCACAATCGCCATGGTAATAAAGGCGCCAGACAGGGAGCTCGCTGTCAATTTTTTTTTATAAATGTTTTGTCACAACCCCCATGGCAACACGGCGCAAGAAAGCGACGCCAGTCTGAAAAAGGTATAAAATATTCGGTGACAATGCCCGATAGCAACACGGCGCAAGATGGCTACCCCAGTCTCAACAAAAATAAAAGAGGCTCTGTTAGAAAATATTTTTTTGTCTTGTTTATATTGTTTTTGCTCCCAAATTCATGGAACGTTCAGTAAAAGTTTTACCCAAAACACCTTTTCATGCAGAAAGACATATATATATCCAATGTGCCCCCAAATAATAGAAGGTTCAGTAAAACTTAACACCCCCAACGCAGAAAGTCATCTATATATGAAATGAACGGGGATTCATTGATTCATTGGTTAATTGTGAAGGTGCACTTCCAAATGCTATCGTTAGTATTGTGTCGGACAGTAGGATATTGAGAACGAGACACCATTGATAAGGTTCTTCTTCAATATGTGTGTTTTCCTGCAAGTAGACTTTGAACATTGTATGTTGAACTTATGGATCTATCATGATGCATGAGATTAGTAGACTTGGCCCAGGAAATAGGCAACCACGGGGAATATCAAAGTTTGGCTCCCTAAGGCATTGAGATTTACAGAAGCCAATAATGAGCTAAGGATTGTCAAAGGCAAGGAAGGAACTTGGAAGCAATGGCAGTAGACAGGCCAGGGGAGCCGAGGTCACTGGCCTTGACACCAACATGGTCAGTGGCCACTGTTTTGACAGTGTTTGTGGTTGTTTCACTCATAGTGGAACGTTCTATACACCATTTGAGTCGGGTAAGCTCATTCTCACTTTAACTCATCTTATGCTAAGCTGCATTCCCACAAGTTGGTTATCTCAATAGAAAAAACTTATGAACGCCCAAAACCGTTTATGGATGATATTCATGTGTTTGTGTGCAATCAATTGCGGAGGACTAAATTTCGGTGGCACTGCTGAAATATAGTTCAGCAGAGTGTAGGAAAATACCCTTATGGAGATCTGATCTCTGTTGATGGGCTTATGGGTTTCACCGTGTGAATATTACTATTGTTTCAGTGTTTTCTGCGCATTTCCATTCACATCTTGCAGGAGACTTCCTCTGCTGTTTTGTGTTAAACCTACATTGTTATTTACTGCGCTGTAACCTGTCAATGTGAAATCCTCTGTCGACCTCGCCAGTGAACCCAGGCTCCTTGGCACAGCACCAGTCATTTAGCCTTAGGTGCCAGGTCCAAGGGGTAATTATTCCTTGAACATCCCCAGGATGTTTTCCTAGCCTCGTCTTCCTTTGAGATGTACCATTTGGGTGGAGTAGACCACAACCAGTCCAGCGAAATCCTCTGTCGATCTTACCAGTGAACCGAGTCTCCTTTGTCACAGTACTAATCATTTTGATGGAAAGGGCTTCCCAATATGCACCTTTTTTATGACAAAACAGGGCCACATTTTCCTTTTTGGACCAAAATAGTATGAACCAAACTGACATACTCAACGATTTCCAGTTTTCATTGAATGTGAAAAACATGGCCTTCTTGCTTTTCATTTGAAACAAAACTATGCCTCCTATGCAAAATTTTATTTGCACCTTATTTTGAGGACAACATTTAAGAGCTTCTCTATTCTGCCACGTTGTTTGTGAATTTTTGCACATGTAAGAAGTTTTTGGAAGGTCGATAAATTTAATAAAACACGAATGCATAATATTCAATTTAGTTTCCTCTAATTTCTTAGATGCAAAAGCTGTGTCCAACAAAACATTCAGAAGAACTGTAAAATGTAGCTCAATGAAGTGTACGAGTTTTATCCCTGGCTCTGAGAATTGCAATTGAATAAGCCAGCTGCCAGACCATCGAATAAAGATTGGTGTAGTAGCCTTGGAAGTTTATCTTTAGAGAAAATGACATCAATTTGCAATACGTAAATGCCAGTGAACAAGATACTTTTCTATATATAAACTAACAACGACAATCTCTGTTGCTGGTGGATTTTCTGTCTGTAGTAAACTTTTTAAATCAATGGTTTGATCCTGTCTATGCTATTATATTCAATGTTTTTCCCGGAAACAGGTTGCTTATTCCAAACAGCTTCAAAAGGTTTTGTTGTTAGGTATAGCTGAAACTATCTTTTGGATAGACACTACACTGTGGAGTCAAAGAAGTGTTCCTACATCTTTTCTCTTCTGCATTTTATGCGAAATCTCTTAGATCATATATTTTCAATATTCAAATCAAGTGATTTCAAACTAACAGTTCCTCTGCTACTAGCTCTTTTAAGAGGTTTTCTACCAATTTCTAAGATTGAATTTGACCTCAATGGAATTTTATTCAACTATTCCTTTAATGATTCAACTATTTCTTTTTTTATTTCCATGTAAGTTGTGTAAGAGCTTCTTGTCTTCATGCTTCACGTCAATGAGGTTTTTGTTTGTGGTACATTTTACCTCTTACGAAATATTTTGTTCTTGCAGTGGCTGCATAAAACCAAACGGAATCCTCTGTTTGAAGCAGTGGAGAAGATGAAAGCAGGTTGGTTTCTTTTCAAAATTTTCAATTTGTGGCCAAAAGCAGTATTCCCAACGAGTTTGTTATTCCCCATAAGTTAGATGTGTCTTGCTTATCACTAACAAGATTCATCTTAACCTGGGATCTATTAAGAGTTGAGAGGGATCAAATTCTTTTAGGTGCAAAATTTTTTAATTGTGTAAAAATCTGAGAAAAAATTTAAAATTTACACCTCTAGAAAGTTCATCCCTTACTAGGTTGGATAGATCCAAGATTAAGATGGATCTAGGCTGGTGTTATATAACATTATATGGAATAACATTAAATGACCTATTATTAGTAATTTTATTATTTTAAAGTATATTGTTTGAAAAGCTTATGTCAACCTTACAGTCACACACTTAAATAGCAACACATCTCCCCCCTACCACGCTATGGAATGCCTCTCAGCTCAATCAAATGTCAACTGTTGAGTGTTCTTATCAGCAAAAGCAATTTATAAATTCTTTCTATTTCCATTCTGTTGTGATGATAAGTGTTTCAATATCATAACAAGCATGCCGGTTATTAGTTTTGACAACGATCTTGTGAAAGTTCATAATATTTGGGCAATTTTCATCTCTAGATTATGTGTTCTTATCTATATTTTCCTTTAATTGGCAACTTTTTGTGGAACAGAGCTGATGCTACTTGGCTTTATTTCCTTAATGCTGTCTGCCACATCAAGTTCAATATCTAATATTTGTATTGAATCAAAGTACTATAACACCAAGTTCTCCCCATGTAAGAGATCCGATGCTGAAGAAAGTGATTCAGATGTATCTCATGACAGTAGATCCCATGGTCGTAAACTGCTAACGTTCTCTCTTCATGTTTTATCGAGGCGGCTTCTCAGTGGCGCAGTTGGCAATGCCTGCAAAAAGGTAAAGCTGCAATTTCGTTAGTTAACATTGTTACGCATTTGATTGATGCTTAGACTTTGAAACGTCAATGGATGCAAAAATGCACATTTCAGCATTGTGAGCGTATTACTGTGCTTGTAGGATGCCATTTTGAGTTTTCTCTTTTTCTTCACTTATATTAATCAATATAGAGAGCCAAAATGGCGGAAGAGAAGTTATTTGGTATACCGGCACCCCTTTGCCGCTCACAGCTTGTTTTCTTTGTGTGGATCTGTATAACCATTTCCCCAAAGGCGAGAGCTTGTCTTGAAAAACATACCACATCAAACATACTTAATATGCTGTTTGCCTTTTTTTCCGAATACCGCAGGGTTATGAGCCTTTTGTCTCAGTTGAAGGTCTGGAGCAACTTCAGCGATTCATTTTTATCATGGCGATCATGCATGTTTTTTATAGCTGCTTAAACATGCTTCTGGCAATCGTTAAGGTTTGTATATGAGCCTGTTTCTCAAACACACAAAGTACATAAAAGATAATTACTCTTGATTTCGTCTAATGGTTTGGGAAACTAGACAAACTTCGACAAGAAAAAATAAAGGTTTTAAGTTTTACCACAAGATGCCTGATCAGTCATTAAGTGTTTTTCGCTTTGATTTCATTAATATCAGATTCTGCTTTCTAAATTGTTTGGTCCTGGAATCAAAAGTTTGTTGTACTGTATCTTGAAATGGCGTCCTGCATTCTGGGCTTTCCCATTTTAGAATCCGTACTTGTCAGGCTTGAAGTGTTTAATACGTATCTTACTGCAAGAATCAGGATCCGTGATCAACATTTTGCATGCAGCTTTTCCTTTTCCTGGTTTGATGCTCCTGAAAAATGGGAATTAATGTGCGAAGGGTGAAAGATTATGTTTTCTCTCATTCATCAATGGAGTTGCCTATATTCTCCGAAGATAATGTGAAAATGATTGATTTGTTTAAAAACATGTATTTTCAGATTTACACATGGAGGCCATGGGAAAATGAAGCACATTCTAATGGTCATGATAGCTTGGCAGGTAAGTTTTTAAAATTTATAGTTTGGATGGGCTTTATATTTGTACTTTGCTTAGGATTGGAGATAGTTGTATTATACGGTTCTGAACCTTTTTATTTGTAAAGAAGTATCAAGGTAGATAATACAGGAGACTTTTTGTAGTTTAAACCAAAATCCTTTTTTCTCAAAGACAATCAGATGGTAGCCACTGTGTATCAGTTGTATATATGGTACATGACCTGTCATATTCAAGCAATGGCACCTGTTACTTAATTTGACTGCTACTTCATTTTAGTAAGGATTGATCTTGGAATATCCAGTTCTGTACTTATGGTAGTGATGCCCAGATGCCTATCTACTGCACCTAAAACATATCTAGTCATCCTATTTGCTTTTGCATGTAGATTGGTACCTGTAAAGGTCAAATGATCAAAAGTGGGACTTTGTCGAAAGCATCTGCCGAGCCAGATAGCCCCGCATATGGCAGGTAGTACATCAATAAGAAATGCCTAGCTCATCTCCCTCTTAGATTTGCTTAACTTCACGAAAAGAAAGCGTTATAAACTAAGTCACCTGACATGGGGATTCGGATTCGTGGTGTCGGATTCGGACACGTTGAGCCCCCGAACAGGACACGTAGGATTCGTTATATATTATTTTATTAAAAAAATATATATATATATATATATATTGTATATTTTAAAATATATATATATATATATATATATTAAAAATTAGATATTTCTTACACAAATTTTTAATTAATGATACAAATTTAATTGATTTCAAATATAGATGTTCATCTATAGCTATTAGCATGCATAGTACATACAAAATTCAAATACATGTCAATCTATTATCTATTTCTTATGCTTGGCCCTCTTGCCACCACGAGAAATGTCTAATTTTTTTGTCTTGTTGGAAAATTAGGAGCTTTGTCATTAATATCACCCTCTAAGCATTAATATCCAGAGGTATCTTTGTCATTACCTCTGTATCTGTATAGGGATCTTTGTCATTAATATCACTCTTTAAGCATTAACATAAGATAGAACAAGCATAACATGTCAAGTCAAGATTTTGTTTGAGTGATGCGTACATTTTTAGGAGGGTCATGATACAGGAGTTCGACAACCAATGTCACTAACATCAATGTACATAGAGGGATTGGTGCTCTTGATTAAATACGAGTTCCATACCATAATACATGACAAAATTCAATGGAAACATTGCAATTCCCCAATCCTAAAATCCTGAAAAACTGATAAGTCTGCTGGATTTTGATTGAAATCTAAAATTCTACTTTCTCCATATGAAATCCAATGAGGCCGGAACCACTCTCAAACATCCTGAGTCATTTCATGGTAATGTTAAAAATTTAAGTAAAAGTGACATTCATCACTTTTACTTTAAGAATTTAACATTACCATGAATAGCATATCAATACTAGGGCCTAGACTTGATCATTAAGCTGCCAAAACGCTTGCCAAATGAAAATATGTGTGGCTGTAATGACCAAATGTGGCCTTTTCATACCCGTGTAGGTCACTTTTGCCGCCTAACGAGTCCTAGAAAACAGGACACACTGCCAAAATCGTGACACGTAGTCGGATTCGACGTGTCAAAATAGGACACGACGTGTCATGGTTTTTGGACACGAATCTCGAGAGGATCGTGTCGGACACGATGGATTCGGATTCGTGGAGCCTATAGGACGAATCCGGTTATCTAGGTTATAATGTTGGCATTATGATTCTGGTTTGGCTCTATGGCAACTCACTCAAGTGGCAAAATTCTGTTCAGGCTCTCAAAATGATGGAAAATAAGAGGTTCGCAGGTGCATCGTTCAAAAGGTGCGGACCCGCAGGTTTGCCGTCTAGGAAGTGCGGACATACCCGCAGGTTATCCGTTCATAAGGTGCGGTCCCCCAGTTCACTCACTCCAATGTAGAGAAGCGCGCTCACGTGGGGTTTCTTATGTTTGGCCCTTGGTATTTAGCCCGTCGTTCATGATCCTATGGTTTTGGCCCGTGGTTTAGGATCTAAATTATTTGAACCCCTGTTTGGATCCCTTGTATTGGTTTTCGATGGTTTTGTCCCATGGTTTGAATAAGGGCTTGCCTATAAAAAGGAAAAGAAATCACTTGGCTAGACACTTGTGAAATTTAAATATCTTAAGATCTGAAAGTTTGGGTGATTGGTTTTAAAAGCGAGATCTAAATCAAGGAGAAAATTTAAGGTGAATCTATTGATAAGTCGTAATCTCTCGGGCGCATGATCCGATCTGTGGATCTGACTGACTGTGGCACATTGGAGGACTGTTAATTTGGCCTTAACCAAAGGTTCGCAGGCGATTCACGGCGTGAGTGCGAGGGTACGCAGCGCAGGAGAAGGCGCAGTGCGAGGGTACGTAGCACAGCAGAAGGCGCAGTGCGAGGTACGTAGCGCAGGAGAAGGCGTAGTGCGGAGGTACGCAGAGAAACAGAAGAACAAGTCGCGGAGGTACGCTGTCAGGCGGGCAGTGCAGATGCGGATCTAAGCAGAGGTACGCAGGGCAGCTGAATGAGTGGTGCGGAGATACGCAGAGCAGTAGTCAGACCAGGTGCGGATCTGCGCAGTTTAGATACAGAAGAGCTGCGGGTATTCGCAGGTCACTATTGGTGAAGTTGCGAACCTATCTTGAAACATTTGTTGGCTGTCTTTTATCTATTGCTGCAGAGTTCTGGGTTTAGATTTCTGGTATTACTTTTCTGTTTACAGCATTCTGAGAAGTTGGGTCATTCATTGGTTGATTGTATAAGGAGATTGGGTGATTTGCATGTACTTGATGATTATTTGATCTTCTTGGATCAAGTTTGAAAATTAATGAAACGTGGTCCCTAAAGAAGTAAAAGAGCAAAGGGGGTTGTAGCTCCCTTCCAGAAGAGACTAGAAAACGAGAGAGAGTTGTAGCTCTCTGCAGGTTGCAGCCTGCGTACTGGTAAATGACTGCACCAGTACAAAATCCTTGTAAAAGAAGTTTCTAATTGAAAGAAGATAGCGACATATTGCAGCAGGTGGTTTTCACCCACATTGGGTTTCCACCTTATATTTGGTGTTCTTTGGTGTGCTTATCTATTTTTCTTGTTCTTGTTCATCATTATATGGCACTGACATACAAATTAATGATCAATATCTGAAGAATAAATTAAAGTATAAATCTGGAAGGCATATTGAAAAGAATTTGATATTACTGATTCACCCCCCCTCTCAGTATTATTTCCAACATATAAAGTAAAGAGAGGCAGCCAAAGTGATATGAACAAATACGAAAAACAAAGATAAGCAGGATGACGAAAGAGGTGTCTGATTCTTGACATAGTTTTCTTATTAGAAATACAAGCACAAAATGCTCGACTTACAAAGGAGAATTATACAACTTTTAATAGGGGAAAGTCCAGACTCCATTGAGCTTCCACCTACCATATGTAAAACTGGTAGGAAATAAAATTTTGATGTCTAAAATTATTATATTGTATGTTCACACTGTTACAACAAAATATAGCATCCTATATGCTGTAAAGTCCCAAGCATCAAGGAACTAGTCTTGTGCAACTCAGGAAGGCTACCTACTATCACCACGGTAACTCTTCCTCTCTCTTTTTGGTTGACTTTTCTCCAACTCAAGGGGGTTCCCTAAGTAGTAGGATTGCCAATGCACAGAGTGATTGTTTTGAAGAGTAAGCCTTAACTAAACAAGGTTGTTGTAGTATATGGAAGGAAAGGAAATAGGAATGGGATAAAGACAAGATAGGAAAATGAAAAGAAAAACAAGGAATGAAAAGACAAGGAAGAAAACCAATGCCTGTCAATCATGGGCTAATGAAGTCATGAGAAGTTTCTAAATAGAGGGACTAAGTTTGCACATCACAACTACTTCAATGAAGGTGTTAAGTGGATGAAAGGATTGTTTTTCCACTTCCAACCAACAATGGATAAAAGGCTGTTTACTGTATTCTCCATTCTAATTTTGCGTACTCGTGGAAAATGGACTAGTATGTGACATTTATACTTAAAGTACTTGCAGGAAATTTACATGGAAATAATCATGGAGGACCCTAGAAGGTACTACTTATCAACAAAATATAAAAGCGTTGCATTATTTCTGAATTATTAATCCAAATCTGCAATTAATTCATTAGTAGAATGACAATAAACAGAAATAAAACAAGAAGTAAATCAAGAGGGAGAAACCTCCTCACATTGATTTACGCCTTAATAAAATGCTTAGGCTTTTATATTAAATTAAAAGAAAAAAATCTATATAATTTTGGAACCATGAAAACATTAAACCTTACACCAAAATAAAAAGCTACACCTCTGCCTTCATTAGTCATCAATCTTGGTAGTAAAAGGGAGCTCCATCAAGCTCTAATTCCTAAGCTCCAATACTTGATCACTTCTCTAACTCCAAAATATCAACTCACCATTCCACTTTACAAATGGATAGAATGCTCTTTATATAGAGGGAGCTTCTTCTCTCTTACAATAAAATGCAATAGATCTTCAACTAACTCCATGACAAGTCAAACAAATGGTAAAATTGTTGAGTAGTCAGATCCATGGTTGACAATATCAAGATACATTGATAGCCTCTCTCAGAGAGGCCGCCCCTATTCAAAAATAGGAAGTAATATGCAATAAAAATCTCTGAGAGGGTGCGCCATCTAGAAATAGGCATTATCATGTCAAAATGCTAAATGGGTCCATATAGAATGTGCCCTCCAAGGTACATGAGTGAGAAAATAATATAATAATCATCCAGGGAGAATGCTCCACAACCACCTTCATGGGAGAGATCAAACAAATAATATATATAAAGGAGTCTCCAACTAGACAAATCCAAGGAGATAAAGGCGCATTAGGGTTGTTGACCACTACGTGTCAACGACCCATAGCAGTACACCCCCTTTTCGCAAAAAGGGATAGTGCTTGATCGATGTGTCCGTGCCGTCCAACTATCATCATCAACCTGACTTTCAAGATGTTATGTAAACCCATTCTGCATGTGTATAATGTGAATAATCTCAGCAGATCCATTTTAGGAGGTTTTTTGTCTCACTGATTCATTTTCGAATAATTGACAGAGTTTTTCCCTCTAGTCTTACCCCAAAGCTGGAATGGATTTTGTCGCTAGGAGCTTAGGCAAGTTCTAGTGTTCTACATCGAGTCTATGTAAAAGTAAATTGAGAATAATCCTAACTTTTTGGTTAGATTATTTTATTACAAATTACTTGGTATGTTGGATTATACTTGTGTCGCAGAAATGTGTAATCTGTGAGGGTCTATTACAAATGGGTTTCCCCTTTATGATGTAGAAAATATGAAATCATGATGTAAAGTGTCTTGATGGTTGGGAAAATAATTTATCTCCTCATAGGTTAATTAATTAAATTTTCTGGCCCAAAATTAATTAAAATCTTAAGCGAGAAATTTAATTAATTCTAGGTCCTAGGTAAATTTAAATTCTTTAAGGGCAAAATTCGTCGGTCCTAAAAAGTTAAATTTTAAGAGGTCCAGGGACTAAGGTAAATTAATTATTTTGATAAATTTTAAACCTTTGATCCCTGAGGTTAAGTCATTTTTTTGATGGTTAAATGAAAATTTTGAATTTCCTCAAAAATTAAATATTTCGACGGATGAGATTAAAAGAAATTTTGATCTTCATCAACGGTCGAGATTACTTTGATGAGGATCGCTTGAACTAGCCATTGGATGATTTATCTTTAAATAGGAGGTCATTTGTCAATCGATCCATCCAATCTTTGAGTCGTGTGCTTAGCAAAAAGCTCTTGTGAATCTTTTTTTGGATAACAAAGAAAGACTTTGGGGTTAATTTCTGCTGGTGTTACTCTTCATGGGAATACTGTAAGATGATTTATTTCATGCATAATTTTTTCTAAAGCCATTGATGTTAGCTTCTGAAGAGTGATTTGAGTACATGTATCTTGCTCAGTCGCTGGGGTTTGAATAATAACGTAATAGCAGGTATCTCTATTTGTCTAAGTTTTATTATTATTTTCTCGCTCTATTTTTAATGGCTGGATCGAGTTTTACAGGGAAATCTTGATTTAGATCATTGGGCGTTAGGGGAAGTTTTTAGTTGGACCAGCTGACTCCTGATCTGTGTTTCCTGAAGAGCCCAGCTAAATTAGCTCCGGCTTTATCATAAGATTTTTGTTTGTGATGCACGAAGGGTTTCGAGTTAGCACCTCCTTTAATTTTTTTTTTTTTTTAAATTTCTGTGTGACATAATGATAGATTTGGCTACTTAGAGCCTTCAACTTATAATTATTGTAATTATTTAACTGGGTTTTTGGGGTTTTTAATTTCATCATTATATATATCGTTTTTGGGTGTTTTGTTTTTCTTTTCGCAACTGTAGATCTGAAGGAGAATTTTTGTTTAAAGTCAGATCTAGGCCTTGGAGGGTAAGATCTAGCCTCAATATCACTCTGCAGGGATATTATTCAATTTTTTTTACAGTCCGAGGGCTTTAAGATTTAAATCTAGAGATTTTATAAGTGTTTTAAAGACAAATTTGAAGCAGAAGAATATCATTTTAATAAAAAAATTTTGGGATTTTTTTTTTTAGTTTTCTGGGCTACCATTTCTGCTGTTGCGTTTTCTCCTTTCTGCAAATTTTTGATTCTTTTTGCCTGCGTTTTGGGGTTCCTCCCTCCTTTGCGTTTTACTAGTTTGCAGAACCCTCTCCCTCGAGCTTTTTCTCCATTCTTCCTGCAAAAAATCGTTGTCCCCGTGGCCTCCTTTGCTGCACCTGCAAAAAACCTCACTGCTCCCTCATCCTCTCCTCAAAAGTTGCCTCATTTCCCCTGCCCGAGTTTCCCTTCCTTCATCTCGAAATTCGAACTACCATTCCTCCATCGCTGTGGCTCGATCTGCTCCCTTCCTCGCTGCCCGAATTCTACTCGAACGTATCCCTCCTCGAGCTTGTCCTCCTCGCTGTCCCTAGCAACAACGCTAAAAAATGTTGTCACACAAAGTGTCTAGGCTTCGCGACAACGCTCAGAGTAAGCGTTGTCACTCTAATCCTTACTCACTCCGTTTAGACTCTCTCCTAGACAAGTCAAGGGGGGTAGTCCCTTAGGTGAATGAATGAGGGTAGCTTGTGGAACACAGGCTCTAAGAGACTTAAGAATGAACAACTTGATGAATGTGAAACAAGTCTTGGTTAACCAAGATGGATAGATCTAACAATTAAAACCAATAAGACACAACCACAAGATATAAATGATTTTCAGACCAATGCCTTAAAATTCAATTAACCATAAACTAAATGAAAACAAGTTATCCAGAGCAATTTATAAATGTGATGAAAGTGACGATTATGTTTGATTAAATGTAAATGCCCAAAACTTTGTCATGCAAGATATTCTAGGAATTAAATACCATGAAGAGCTATGAAATTTAACTGCTAAGCAATATATGATTCTAGAATTAAAATGATTTTCTTCAATAACCCAGATCTAGAAATTATCTTTTTCCTATAGTCAACCTTTAGATATGATTCTAAAACATTAATTGCGCTTGACAATAGAGAAATCGATACCACAAAATTTTACACTTGACACAAAAAGATACCAAGGAACTTTAGATTAGAATTTAATTATCCCTTAGGCAATTTTTTAATGTGCCAAGCTTATGAAGCAAATTTAATGTGGCAACTGTTTTTTTTTATTATTTTTTTAATGTGACCAAAGATTAAAAAAAAATTAATAAATTAAAATTTTTAATAGGCCATAGATCACATAAAAATTTATTTTTTTAAAATGTGAAAGCGTACGTCCTTTGATTTAATTCACTCCAAATTTCAAAATCATGTAAAATTTGTTTTATTTATTTATTTATTTTGTGGGGCTAATCGTGCACAGAATATAACACATATACACCAATTTTGAGGCATCAAATGACATTTTTTTGGGTCGAATTTTTTTGAGTGTAGCTCCTAGCCCCTTGATGCTACTCTACACTCTGAGACCTTTCCAATGAGGCAAAAATCACTTCAATTGGAGTGCATATGTGAAAGTTGTCTCCCACAAGTTGACTTGTCCTTGTCGACCACCATGTTATGAGTGGATGTCACATCAACCCTCATTACTTACATGTGGGGCTAGTCACCTTCGGACTTTCAAGAAGATTCTAGAAGCTGCAAAACCTTATCCTTTGGACTTTCAAGAAGATTCTAGAAGGTTCAAAACCTTATCACTAATTGAGGGTTGAGGGTGCAAAAACCCTAACCCTAGATGACTATCAGGCTATGTTAAATACTAGACTACTAGGAGGAGAAGGGGTTCCATTATTTAGTATTGTACTTGTTCTGTAGTTGAGGAGAGCATCTAGGAGTGGGTTTTGAGAGCATAATGGAGGAGGAAGAAGATTATGCAGCAACTGTTCAGGGCATAGTGTCAAAGGAAACTACATAGTGAGTGACCTTTTCTTTGTATTTTCATGTTCTTAACTAAAGAAAAATGAGTAGAGCATACACTTCACCTTCTAGTTGGGTTTTCTTCCATTTTGGTTTTCCAAGGATACATCTTATGTTCATTTGTGTGGATGGTGTGTTCATTTGCTGCTTGTTTCAATTTCATATTTTGGTTATTTTTATAAATTTGAGAATGAAGCTAGTAATAATTAATCTCAAATCTAAGGAAGTAAATTAGATAATCTGAGATTTTAGAATATTATAATATTTCTTGTGAGGAATTGTTCTAGTAGAATATCTACGATAGTTTATAGATCATATTGGTATCAGAGTAGTTTTTTTGGAGTATTTGTGGAAAGATGCAGATCCCAGGAATTTGCTCGAGTTGCAAAACCCTAGCCATGGTAGATGAGTCCATTAATGATGACCCTTGGGATGCGGCAAAAGAGATTAGTGAGGCTGGAGGAGCAAGTCATTGATATGTCTCGCAACATGGTCCTCCTCATGGCAACTCCAGTGAACAAGTTTGGACCTTTCGAGGAGGTCGGTGGCTCTAACGGAAAAGCTAGATTACATGAGAAATTGATACAGATGGATAATGAAGACCTAGAAAAGGAGTTAGAAAAAAGACTTGAGAAAGAGCAACCAAGTTCTTCATAACCTTTGCTTAAAATGGAAGTGAAAGTAGACATCAAACTTTATCAAGGTGATATTGATGCTTTTAAGTTCAATCATTCGTTGCAATAGTTAGAAGTGTATTTTAGTGTCCATAATATAGATGGAGAGCATAAATTTTCATTTTCTTGATGCAAATAATAGGGCCATGCACTGAGTTGGTGGGAAGGCCACACAAAGACACTTAGGTTGGAGGGTGATCCACTAGTAATTAAGTGGGATGATTTAAAACCCTCATCAAGACCTAGTTCTACCCTATGAGGTATGTAGAGGAACATTGAATTTGTTGGCATCAGTTTAGGCAGAGGGCAGAGTGTGCAAGAGCACACCATCAAGTTTAGGAAGATGGCGATCATGTTGGGTATCTCTCTCAATTACCCATACATACTCTTGAAGTATGTGGGTGGTCTACACAGTCATTTGCAAAAACAAGTGATGCTATTCAAACCTAGGAATGTTGGTGAGGCTTATGTGCAAGCACAATACCTAGATAACATAGGCCATAAGAAAAGACAACCAAGTGCTTCTAAATAGAAAGATCACCAAGATGCTTCCAAGGAGGGTAAGAAGTGGAAAAGAAAAGACAGGAAGACGACAACCATTGCACATCAATGCAAGGATCCAAATAACCATGACAACTATTGCAATATTGATGGTCACATTGAAGATAAGTGTTGGAAGTGTTAGTTTATGGTAGCGACAGACGTGTTCTAGTCTCTATGATGTCTAAGAGGCTAAGGAACACGAGATCTCCAAAACCCAGAAAAGGTTTCGTGAGAAAAGACTTGGAGACACCTTAATTAAATTAATTAGCCATAATTAAAAAGTTCCTAACTTAGGAAAATTGGTTAATTAAAGTGAATTAATTAAGGAAGTTCAATTTTGCTCTAGAGGCTTCTATTGATGAAGTCAAATTGATCTTAGCCATCGGTTGAGATGTAATCGTGGCCGTTGAGACTCCAACAAGAGATTATAAGAGCAGGTCAAAGGGTTTGGAGAAGGCATCGAGTGAATTCAAGCAGGGCGATTACCCAGTTGCATGTATTCAACAAGGGCGCAGTTGAAGCTAGGGAAGCATCAGAGAGCAGGGGATCAACAAAGATTTGAGTGTAGATGTTCGAAGGAATTTTTCTCAGTATTTTCCAGTGTCCGAGAGATAGGAAGAGGAGGCCGCTACAACTAATGTGAGTAACCATAATTCTTAGTGCGAGTTGCCGGAGAAGCCATGCTTCAGTTGCCAGTTTTCGGATCAATGTCCCAGAGGCAAAGCAAGTGGGTTTCAGAGGCAGAGGGATGCAAGACGACTTGATAGGAGGTAATTTTGGGGTTGTACGTATTATCCTCAGCCAGATCTGTGCACTACAGGAAGGCAATGCGAATGCTAGGAGGAGGTGGGAGTGGCTAGAAGAGGCCAATTTGATTGCAGAGGGAGACAAGGGCGTCTCCAGTATATTTTGCCAGTAGGGATTGTCATAGGCTATAGCTTTGCCAGAAAGGCAAGTAGACCATTATATTCTTGAATTTGATGAAGATAATAATAAAACCCTCATCTGTTGCATTTGTTTTCCCTTCGGGGTTTTTCTAGGGACATTTGTCCAAAAATAACTATGTCAATTTTATTGTGTATGCATCTATTTCTCAGTTCGAGCTTTTTTATATTATGTAGCGTTTTTATTGTGAATAATGCAATAGTGAATTTATCGTTATTTGCCAAATTAATAATTCAAAAGACAAACAAACTGTAAACAATTAGAAGATAAATATCCAGTTTATTGCATTCGTGGAAATTTCACATGGTATTAGAGCCAAGTTCGATCGGATCATAGGCTTTAGAAGCGAAGGAAGCAAGGGTTGTGCAGTTCAGAGGGAGATCTGAAGCACACAGAACCAAATCTGCACAAGCCAGCCAGGCAGTGCGAATTGCAGAGAGACAACAAATTGATTTCCAGTACAGTTTGGAGGAAAAGTTTGACTTGTCTCAGAGCAGTAGCAGCAGGCAGTGAGGATTACCAAATCTATTTTCCGGTGAGTAGATCAGAGATTCGCAAAGTAGATCTAGTGTAGAGATTTGCAGCACACGATTTTGCAAAAGCAGATATGCGCAGGGAAGGAAGAGAAAAGCACACAGAGGGAATTTCCAAGAAATTCTTAGTGGGATTCCAGTATTCTAGTAGCAAGAGAGGAGGTCGTGATTTCCAACAAGAAAAGACTGTAGTAGGCAGTGCGAACTACCAGGCGAACTGCTAGTGCGAGCTTGCCAGTCAAGCTAGTGTGTTTTTCAGGGTTAGCAGTGCATGTGCCAGTATCGGAAAGAGTTCCAGAGAGACTGAGTTCCCCAGGTGTGAAGCATCAGGTAGTGCGAATTTTAGGAAAGGGTTCCGAAGGCTAGTGCAAATTTCCCAGTATGAGTTGTAGAGGAGAAGACCGAGTTAATTTGCCCGAAGGAGAAGGATATTTCCCAATTTATTAATTCTCCAGTTTTTGAGTTTCACAGAGATGGCCACAACATGACTTAAAGATCAGGAAAAGTTGGATGAAGCCTCCAACTTTGGCATCTGGAAGGCCAAGATGCTATTCCTTTTGGATGAGCATGGTCTGAAGGAGTTTGTGGCAACAATTGTACTAGCAGATCCTATCTTGTTACATGATTACAGGAAGGACATGGCCAAGGCCAAGAGGATGCTCCTAGACAGAGTATGAGACCATATCATACCACACATTGCAAAGAAGGGAATTGCAAAGGAGATGTGGGACGCCATCAAAAAGCTATACTAGGATCCTTTTGAGAGTTGGAAGATGATACTCAAGGAGAAACTGAGGATGGTCAAAATGCAGAAGGATGAAAACGTAACATCCTACCTCACCAGGATTCAGGGTGTCAAATATGAACTTGTAGCAATTAGAGAGAAGCTAACAGAGGATGAATTAGTGCGTACAACTGTAAACGGGGTTTACCAAGGAATGGTGAACTTTTTTTCAAGTGATTATTAAACGGGATAAGCTACTAGATTGGAATTCCTGTGGAGTGACTTCACTCAGGAGGAACTGAGGCTCAATCTCATCAATGGTACTACTAACAACAATGGCAAGGAACCAAAGGTAGAAAATGAGGAAGAGAATGTCACTCTTGCAAGGAGGGGAAAAGCGAAGAAGGGTCCTAGCTAGGGACAAGACTCTAAAGGAGAAAAGAAGAAGAAGGACCTGTTGAAAGTTAAGTGCTTCGAATGTGGTGAACTTGGTCACTACGTCAGCCAGTGTCCGAAGAGGAAGAAGAACAAGAAGGAGAAGCAAACAACAACTTTGGCAGAGATTGATGATTTGTCCACTAGGATAGAGGATGAATTCTCTATGTTTGCAACATTATCCTTAGATGGAGGAGGAGTATGATACTCCAGTATGCTAGATTGGGTAGGGTCCTAGGGAGGAGAAACAATGTGGTCTACATCTAGCTAGGAGTGCTTGATAAGTAGATCAAATGTAGTTGTTGTGTATGTTCCCAGTGGGATCATTACCTTTGTTACAAGAGACCACAAGATATAGTAGTAGGAGGATCGAAGTGTTAGTAAGGCGTAGTCAGATGCTCGAGAGATAGTCTAGAGTCAGTTAGGCGCATTCAGATACTCGGGAGACATGTGCAGAGCCAGTTGCAGTGACTCAGTAGATCAGGAGAGATCGAGTTTCTAGTTGCAAGTGCGAATTGTAGGAAATTCGTGTGAATGGGGTGGCAGTGTGAATTGGCTAGTTGCAGAGTGCAGATGCAGTTCCAGGTAGAGAGAGACCCAGGAGAGGGTTTCTAGCCAAAGTAGGTTTCTAGTATTCTAGTCAGGAAGGGAGGCCGAGATTTCTAGCAAAAAGTGGCCGAAAGCTATATGAGTTGCTAGTGCAAGTTAGACAATTAGCCAGATCATGTTGCAGAAACTATAGATTGTGTGCCAATACCAAGAGGTGATTTAGAGGTAGAGCGAGTAGCTTCAGTGAGCAGCAGGAGGCAGAGTGACTGCCAGAAAGGGTTTCTAGAGGCATAGCGAGTTTCCCGGTAGCAGTACTGCGCAATCCAATTAGCCAGTGTAGTTGCAGGAAAGAGTGCGAGTAGCAAGGAGCAGGTCGAGTTGATTTGCTGGAAGGAATTTTTTTTCCTAGTTCTTATTTAGAGGGAGATCAAGACTCACTATTGTAGCGATAGCAACAACACAAAGGCATCAACAATGTGAGATCAGAGTAGTGCAGTGGAAACACAAATTGGTTTAGCTATAGAGTTAGCAGTAGAATCAGAGTATGCGTAATAGCATGGTGGACAATGACTGTCAGAGTATTTTCTTCACAATGATTTCTAGTGACAGGAAGTCAGATAAGCTAGAATATGTGAAGAAAGGAGGTATCACAGATGTCAGACACCACCAACAACGTGGATTAGTTCGTCTATAGCATGTTCCTACAGACCAACAAGTAGCTGATATACTCACAAAGGCCTTGGGTAGGGCAAAGTTTGTCTACCTCAGGGAACGGATGGGTATAGTGGAGAACACCTTTCTCGCTAAGAGGGAGTGTTAGTTTATGGTAGTAGCAGATAGGTGTTCTAGTCTCTACGATGTCTAAGAGGCTATGAAACACGAGATCTCGAAAATCCAGAAAAGGTTTCGTGAGAAAAGACTTGGAGACACCTTAATTATATTAATTAGCCATATTAAAAGTTCCTAAGTCTAACGTAGGAAAATTGATTAATTATAGGGAATTAATTAAGTAAGTTTGATTTTGCTCTAGAGGCTTCTATTGATGAAGTCAAATTGATCATAACCATTGGTTGAGATGTTAGGATATTTTGACACATAGGAAATAGTTAAGTATAACTTGGTCTAGTGTAGAGTTAGGTAAAGTGTGTTTCTTTACTATGTACTTTTGTAACTTACAATCCGACGGTCACGATATGTTCTAGACATGAAGTGATCCGACGGTTCATTCTTTCCTCGGTATTACTGACACTTGATCCGTGGCTTAACACTTGATTGGTCCATGATCTCTATTTAAAGAGCATGGAGGGTTATTTGTAGGTTAACCGTTCATGATAGAAGCTTATTTAAATTTTCATTATTTTATTAATAAATTGCCTGAAGTGGCCGCATTGGCTCACGTTGTGGACTGTTTCCCTCTTTGAGGGTTTAACCACGTCAAGAATATTGGTGTGTTGATCTGTGATCTGTTTGTGAGCGGTGTCCTTTGGTGTTCTGTCTGAGGAACTTACCTTGTAAATTCCTACATGGTATCAGAGCTATTTGAGGGTTGCATCTGTTGGTGATCCAAATCTGAAGCCAATAGAACTGCATCCGACTGTTGTTTCCTAGATCTACTGTTTCTGACTGCTTTTGGGTCGAGAGGACTGCTCTATTGTGTTAGGAGCATTTGTTCCAGTGAGGAACCCCTTTTGTTTCACACGAAAAGGTTTCCGGTAGCCCTAGCTATGTCATTTTTAAGATTTGGAGGTATACAATGTTTATTTGCAGTTTTTAGTTATTTTCTCTCTGTTTATTTCGGTTTATTTATCTCTTTGTTTTTTTATTACCGGATCTATACCTTTCATTTCTGCGTATGCTCTTTGCCCTGCGACTCTATGCGATCTGGGAAAACCAGAAACAAAAAGGAAGGATTTATCTCATGCGTATGCTCTTTTCCGCTGCGCCTTAGTGTGATCTCGGAAAATCATAAACATTGAGGAAAATATATAGTTTCCGGCTAAAGCTAACTTCTATCCGTAAGCAAGAAAAGAGCTTTTGTATGTCCGTGTTGGGTTTTGTGTTTTTTGTTTTGTAGGCAAGAAAAGAGCTTTCTCAAGTAAGCACGCACCCCAAAGCTTCAGTGACTAAAAAAAAAAGCCCCTTCCTCTTTTCCAAAAATTACTAACCTTTTAAACTAGCTCACTTGGTCCAAAGTTACTTTATGAGAATAGAGGTCTTGGGTTCAAGTCTTTCTTTTTGTTGAGTTACTTTTTCAAAAAGCACATGTAGCTTATGTTTTAAAGTTACTTTATGTAAAAGTGTTCTCACCCATTATAAAAAGTGAGTCACTTATAATTCTAAAGTCTCTTTATCTTTTATTTAAGTTACAATTTAGTGGGTAGCTCATAAAGTACCATTGTAAAAGTGACTTTCACTTATTTATAAAAGTGAGTCACATAATTTTTTTTAAAAGTGAGCTAATTAGATTTATGTTTGGAAAGGGGGGAGATTTTTTTTAAATATAACATTATCATTCATTTCCGCACATTCACGCACTTCGTCGGCATCTTCAACAACTTTTCTTCAAAAAACCATAACTTCTTCATCCGGAAGCCGTTTTCAGAGTCGGTTTTTTTGAATCAGCCTAATTTTTCGAGATCTTTCCATTGGAACACTTAGTTTTAGCATCTACAACTTCAGTTTCTGTTAAAATGGAAAGTCAATGCCAAGTTATTCTTGACAGCACCAACTACTTCCAATGGTGGTCCTACATTGTGGATTTACTTAGAAGTAAAGGTCTTTACAGAATAGCCTCAGGCCAAGAAACCAAACCTCAAGATGAAGATAAGGCAGCCAAATGGGAAAATAGGCAAGATCAAGCACGTGGGTTGATAGGGATGTCTATTTCTCCAGACCTTAGATTCCATATCGCAGAACTTAATACTTCTAATGAAGCAATGAAACAACTCACTAAAGTTTTTGGAATTAAAAATGAAATTAGAGCCCATCAACTCGAAAATGAGTTGCTTACATTGGACCCCAATAATTTTTCTTCCATTGAAGATTTTTTGTCCAAGTTCAAGACCCTTAGACTTCTCTTGGAAGGTGTTAAGGTTAAGAAAGAAGATGGTAGCCTTATCTATTCCATTCTTACTAAGTTGGGACCAGCCTACTCTGTGTTTGTTTCCACCTTCCATTCTACAAGAGAAGCCTTCATTTCTCAAGGACAAGACTACAAGTCCCTTTCTTTGATGCATTTTGTGATTCTTTAATAAGAGAACAAGAAAAACTCTTACATCTTGGTCTTCTTAATCTTGGAAACTCTTCTAAGAAAGCCTTATTTGCTCTGCAGCAACCAAATTCAAAGAATCCTAAGAAGCCGTATCCTAAAAAGAATGGTCCTAAACCAAACAAGGGTCCTAAGCAATTTCAGTCTCAAAATGAAAAATCATTTCAACAAAATGATAAGGCAAATAAAAACAAAGGGAAAAAGACTGATAGACATTGCCACTTTTGTAATCGAGATGGCCACTTAGAATCCAAATGCTTTAAGAAGATGGAAGCCTTAGAAGCAGCAATGAAGCAGCATAACATCCATTTGGAGCACTCTTCAACTTCAACTTCATCTTCAGGAATATCACTTTTTGCATGTGGTTGTCAAGCATCTCGGTTTGGTTATGCACTAAATGTATCTTCTTCTTCTCATTCTCATGAGTGGCTCATTGATTTTGGAGCTTCTTATCACATGGCTAAAAACAAAGCCATGTTTTCTTCTTTAAATGATTGTAACACCAAAAATATATATGTTGGTGATGATAGATCTCTTAATGTTGTAGGGACTGGAACTGTTCATCTAGACAATGGTCAATTTAATGATGTATTATGTGTTCCAAGCTTATTCTGCAACCTTCTATCTGTATATCAGATAACTTATTCAAGTCAGAGTAAAATCGTTGAATTTTCACCTCATGATGTTGTAATTAAGGACCTAAGAGATCCTAGACAGATTTTAGCTACTGGCATTATTGATGATTCTACAAGGTTGTATAAGTTTAACAACTTTGGGTCATCAAATCTTCCCTTGGTATTTGTTGCTCATAATGATGAAGTGAGCAAACTCTGGCATGAGCGATTTGGTCACTTAAACTATCGCTCCCTTCAGAATCTATTAAAGAAAATATGGTGACAGGTCTTCCAATGGTATTGTGCAGAGATGGTGTTTGTTCTGGATGTGCACTCGGAAAACATCATCGGGATAGTTTTGAAAATCGTGCCTCTTGGCACGCCTCAGCCCCTTTACAGCTTGTGCATAGTGATTTATGTGGTCCACTTCCAGTTGTTTCATTCTCTGGCTACAAGTATTTCTTAACTTTCATTGATGATTTCTCCTGACGCACTTGGGTATACTTCTTAAAACTCATGAGTGAAGTATTTAACATGTTCTTGGCCTTTAAGGTCTTTTGTTGAAAAACAATCTGGACATCAAATTCTTAAGCTAAGATCTGATAATGGCGAAGAATATGTTAACAACAAATTCATCAACTTTTGCACTGAGAATGGAATTCAAATGCAACATACTGTTCCATATACTCCACAACAAAATGGTGTAGCTGAAAGGAAGAATCACACTTTAAAGGAAATGGCTAATTGTATGCTTCAATCTAAAGGACTTAGTCTTAGTTTTTGGGCAGAAGCAATTAACTGTGCAAATTACATAGTAAATCGCACTCCTACTAAGGTTTTAAAGAATATCACTCCAAAAGAAGCATGGAGCTCAATTAAACCAGATAGATGTAAGTCACTTTCGTGTTTTTGGAAGTGAAGCATGGGCCCATATTTCAGATGAGAAACATAAAGCTTTAGAACCTAAGAGTGAAAAATGTATTTTTGTTGGATATTCTGAAGATGTCAAAGGATATAGACTTATTCCACAGAAGTCCAAAAATGTTATCATTAGAAGAGATGTAAAGTTTGCTGAAAATATATCGGCCTATGAGCCTAGTTCGGCGGATGTGCCACCTCTCTCTATCCCTTCTACTTCTGAAAATATTTCTTCTTCAGATGATGACAGCGAGGATGACAATCCTGCCCCACCTTCTCAGATTCTCCTTTAGCTCCTCATCGTCCAAAATGGGTCTGTGCTACTCGGGATGCAATAGGTGCTCTTGCCGGTGATCCTGCAGATCAGCGTCGTACATGTTCTCAGTTCGATAGAGCCTCTTCTTTACTGGCTCAAGCTTCATCGAATTGTGATCCTAACACCTTTGCAAAAGCTTCAGGCCATCCAGATTGGGACGCAACTATGAATGAAGAATATCGTTCATTATTGGCAAATGATACAGGGGATCTTGTTCCTCTTCCAAAGGGACAAAAACTTGTTAAATGCAAATGGGTTTACAGAACCAAGTATGGCCCAGATGGAAAAGTTGATAAACATAAAGCTCGTCTTGTTGCTAAGGGTTTTTCACAAGTTGAAGGCATTGACTATACTGAAACCTTCTCCCCTATTGCCAAAATGAACTCTATCTACCTTGTTCTTTCCCTTGCTGCCTCTTTCAAATGGGAAGTCCATCAGATGGATGTTAAATCTTCCTTCTTGCTGGAGACTTGCATGAAGAAATCTATATGGAACAACCTACTGGTTTTATACAAACAGACTCTAGCCTTGTATGTTGGCTTAAGAAATCCCTTTATGGTCTCAAGCAAGCCCCTCGAGCTTGATATGCCAAAATGGATAGCTTTCTTTTAGAAGATAGCTTTTCTAGGTGTCATTCTGACAATACTGTCTACATCAAGAAAGTGGGCAAGTCTCTTATCATTCTTGTTCTTTATGTTGATGATCTTATCCTTACTGGTAGTGATCCCAACCTTATAAACCACGTGAAGTCCAGCCTTAAAAAGAAGTTTGAAATGACATACTTAGGACACTTGCATTATTTTCTTAGTCTTCAAGTCTTGCAATCCAAGGAAGGTATTTCCATTTCCCAGTCCAAGTATGCTTGTGATCTTCTACGCCATTTTCACATGGAAGACTGTAAGCCAACCCCTTCTCCCTTTTAGTCTGGAGCCAAACTTTCAGTCACTTGTACTTCCCCTGAAGTTGATGCTACCTTATACCGTCAACTTGTAGGAAAACTTTTGTATTTGACCCATACTCGTCCTGACCTTTCCTTTGCTGTTGGCCTTATTGCTCGGTTTATGCAAAATCCACATGAAAGCATTGGAAAGCAGCTAAAAGAATACTTTGTTATGTTCGAGGTACAATTCAGTTTGGCATTCATTACAGTGCAGAAGCATCTCCTCTATTGGTTGGTTTCACTGATTCCTATTGGGCTGGTGTCCCTGATGATCGGAAGTCTACTGCAGGTTATGTGTTCACTCTTGGTTTAGGACCTATTACATGGGCTTGCAAGAAACAAAGTGCCATTTCTCTTTCTTCAGCAGAAGCAGAGTATCGTGGTGCCGTAGAAGCTAGTAAGGAGGCCCTGTGGCTTCATCAGATCCTGTCAAAGTTTGGCTTTCAGCAGCAGCATCCGACTACACTTTGGTGTGATAATCAAAGTGCCATTCAACTATGCAAAGATCCAGTCCAACATCAGCGCAACAAACACATTGAACTGCACATGCACTTCATTAGAAAGCTCATTCATGACCATGTTCTTGAAGTGCAATATTGTTCAACAAATGATCAAGTTGAAAACGTCTTTACAAAGGCTCTCACAGAGGCGAAGTTTACTAAACTTCGATTTATGGTTGGAGTTCAGGAAGTTGTCACTAAGGGGGGATAGGCTCCAGTGCATCCTTCCTTCTCCTATTGTGTCATATTTGTACATCCTTCAATCCTATCCCAAGTTGTTCTTAAGGGGGATGTTAGGATATTCCGACACATAGGAAATAGTTAAGTATAACTTGGTTTAGTGTAGAGTTAGGTAAAGTGTGTTTCTTTACTATGTACTTTTGTAACTTACAATCCGACGGTCACGATATGTTCTAGACATGATGTGATCCGACGATTCATTCTCTTCTTGGTATTACCGACACTTGATCCGTGGCTTAACACCCGATTGGTCCATCATCTCTATTTAAAGAGCATGGAGGGTCATTTGTAGGTTAACCGTTCATGAGAGAAGCTTATGTAAATTTTCGTTCTTTTATTAATAAATTGCCTGAAGTGGCCGCTTTGGCTCAGGCCGTGCACTGTTTCCCACTTTGAGGGTTTTAACCATGTCAAGAATATTGGTGTATTGATCTGTGATCTGTTTGTGAGTGGTATCCTTTGGTGTTCTGTTTGAGGAACTTACCCTGTAAATTCCTACATGAGATGTAAGCGTGGCCATTGAGACTCCAACAAGAAATTATAAGAGCAAGTCAAATGGTTTGGAGAAGGCATTGAGTGATTTCAAGCAGTACAACTACCTAGTTGCAGGTATTCAACAAGGGCACAATTGAAGCTAGGGAAGCATCAGAGAGCAGGGGATCAACAAAGATTTGAGAGCAGGTGTTTGGAGGAATTTTCCTCAGTGTTTTCCAGTGTCAAGGAGATAGGAAGAGGAGGCCGCTACAGATAGTGCGAGTAACCAGAATTCTCAGTGCGAGTTGCCAGAGGAGACATGTTTCAGTTGCCAGTTACCAAGTCAATGTCTTAGAGGCAGAGCAAGTGGGTTATAGAGGCAGAGGGAGGTAGGATGACTTGGTAGCAGGTGATTCTGGGGTTGTGCGAGTTATCCTCAGCCAAATTTGTGCACTTTAGGTGGGCATTGCGAATTCCAGGAGGAGGTGCGAGTGGCTAAGAGAGGCTAATTCGATTGTAGAGGGAGACAAGGGTGTCTCTTGTATATTTTGCTAATAGAGATTGTCGGAGCTTTTCAAGAAAGGCAAGCAGATCATTGTACTCTTGAATTTGTTGAAGATAATAATAAAACCTTAATCTGTTGCACTGGTTTTTCCTTTGAGGTTTTTCCAGGGAATTTGTCCAAAAATAACTGTCAATTTTATTGTGTGTCTGCATCTTTTTCTTAGTTCTAGTTTATATTCCACAACGTTTTTTACTGTGAAGAATGCAATAGTGAATTTATCGTTATTTGCCGAATTAATAATTCAGAAGACAAATAAACTGCAAACAATTAGAAGATAAATATCCAGTTTATTGTATTTGTGGAAATTTCACAGGAAACTACGTCCAAAGTTGAATCCAAGGAACCTTAAGAAGGATGCCAAGAAGAAGAATATGACAGACGTGGATTCAGGTAACCACCTAGAGAGTAGCTCGGATGTGGATGAGAAGATTGTCTACACTTTAGTGCAAAAGGAGATGAATTTGAGTAGCCTTCATCACAAGGAAGAGAAGGAGACGACAAAACTCTTCCATATTAGGATCTAGGTCTAAAATACCAAGGTAGATGCTCTATTTGATTTTTCTTCACAAGCCAACCTCATAGTAGATGATCTAGTCAACAAGCTTGGGTTGGAGGTTCATGATCATTCAAGTCCATATCCATTGGGATGGGTGAATAAGGATTTAAAGATCATAGTCACTAAATAGTGTAATATCAAGTTTGCTGTAAGTGTATATTTTATTGATGAAGTGGAGTTAGATGTAGTACCCCTTTATGTGTGTGGTGTAGTGTTTGGAAACCTATACATGTATATGAGGGATGTGATCTTCATGCAAAGAGAAAACTAGCATTGCCCAATCAAGGATGGGAAGTCTTATATCATCAATGCACACAAAGGTAAATCGAAAATCTCTTTGGTAAGTGCCCATTGCCAACCAAGCCAAAAAATTGCTAAGTTCTAGTAAAAAGTATGCATTACTTTTCTTAAGATAGAATCAACTAGGGGAGGAGTTGGTAAGAGTAAATTCATTCCTAGAGGGATGTACAAAATAATAGAAACAATGGTTGGAGGAGTTTTTGTGGGCATACAAAGGAGTGTTCTAGGAGCTTAAAGGGTTGCCACCTAAGAGGGAAGTGGAGCATGAGATACAGTTGTTGCTAGATTCCCCATTACCAACTATTGGCTTGTATAGACAGTGTGTTCTCTTAGTAGATGAAGTGAAGAAACCATTATAGTAATTGCTAGAATAGTGAGTAATTCGACCAAGTACCTCACCTTCTAGGTCACCTATCATGATAGTACCCAAGAAGGATGGGGCTTGGCAAATATATATCGACTACAAAGCCTTGAATAAAATCATAATCAAGAATCAACACCCTTTGCCCATGAACAATGATTTTTTAGATCAATTGCAATATGCTAAGTACTTGAAGGTGGCAAGGCTTGTATGAATGGTTGGTCATGCCTTTTGGTTTGTGTAATGCACCAACTACATTTATGTGATTGATGAATGATGCATTACATCCCCATTTAGATTCAATTTTAATAGTTTATTTGAATGACATATTCGTTTATAGCTCTACTTGGGAGGAGCTCATCTTACATCACATGTAGGTGTTAGAAACTTTGAAAACACATTATTTGCTAGATAACCAAAAGAGATGTGAATTTGACAACAACCATTGATGTATTTTGGGTACATGATTGGTGGAGGGGAACTCAAGATAGACCTCACGAAGATGGAAGCCATTCTCAAGTGGCCAATTCCTACTAATGTCACTAAAGTTAGGAGCTTTTTTGGTGTAACGTAGTACCTAAGAAATTTCAAAGCATCTTTTTCAATAGTCATTGTGCCACTCCACACCATAATAGCTAGTGGTAAGAGTTTCTAGTCGGGAAACAATCAACATAAAGCTTTTCATGAACTGAAATGGATATCAAGCATTAGTCCTCGCATTGCCTAACTTGCTCAAGCCTTTTGAAGTGGAGACAAATACAAGTGGATATGCTATGGGATTGGTCTTGATGCAAATAGGTGAGCTGATATGCTATCATTATGAAATGTTTCATGGGGAGTCTTGAACTACCCTACCTCAGATAAGGAACTCTATGCTTTGGTTCAAGTTGTTAAGAAGGGGAAGCATTACCTAATGGGCAAGGAAACCATCATCCACATTGATCACCAACGACTGCAGGTTTTGCAAGCCTAGAATAAGCTTCAACAAACAAGACATTATAGGTGGATCAATGCTTTGCAACAGTTTCATCTAGTCATTAATTATAAGAAGGGAAACACTAATAAGTTGGTAGATATGCTTTCACGGCTACCCACATTTGAGATTATAGCTCTAGGAACTTTTATGCACATGGAGCCTTTTACCCATGATGCATACAAAGAGGAATTCATAGAAGATGATGAATTTATAAAGGTATTTCAATAGCTACAGGGCCAAATTCTTGTAGAAAAAAATGGTGGCAAGGGTGACTATAATCTCCAAAATGGGTTTCTCTACAAGCTAGACAATCTCTATGCCCCTAAAAGTGAAAGATTGCAACTTATTAGAGAGGCTCACACCTCTAAGGTTGTAAGACATTTTAGTGTGGGGAAGATAGTTGGTAACTTATAAAGGTATGTGTATCGGCTTGGAATATAAGAAGACGCAGCTCAAGGTATTATAGGATGAATACTTTGTTGTACCAACAAGCCTAGTAATAGAAAGCAAAGTTTGTACCGTTTATTACTTGTACCCATGTGATCTTGAGAAAGTATTTCCATGGATTTTGTGGGTGGTTTACTAATGACCTTGAAGGGACATGACTATTTTATTGTGGTAGTTAACAGGTTCAGAAAGACGTGCAATTCCTATGCCCTGTAAAAATACCATTATAGGACAAGAAGCAATGAACATGTTCTTTGAACAGGTGTGCGTGCACTTTGGGCTACCAAGAGGCATAATCTTAAATAGGGATATTGTATTTCTCAATGCATTTTGGTCTACACTTTGGGAAAAGATGGACACCAAGTTGAAGAGATCTACAACATTCTATCCATAGACAAATGGGCATGTAGAAGTGGTCAATAGGACTTTGGTTCAACATTTGAGGGGATACAATCAGAAGCATTTGAAGACCTAGAATGAAAATATGATCTATATTCAACACTCTTATAATAGAGCATTCCATACTTCTTTTGGTAACTCTCCTTTGGAAACTTGCTTTAAGAGAGGGAAGAAAACATAGGAGAAGCATTAGAAGTGGAGAAATTTGTTGAAAAGATTTGGTTGATCCATTTGCAAGTACAAGACACTATAGAAATCAAAGGAAACGTACAAGGTGTATCATGATCAGGACAAAACCGAGAAATCATGAATGTGGGAGACAAAGTTTGGTTACAGTTGAACAAGGAAAGACAATAGGGTCCTGTTGTAGCGGCTACAACAACCCCCCAATTTTTCGACATTCTAAAAATTTGGAGCCCCCCTATCTTGAAATCCTCAAAGGACACATTGCAATGGTTATCCTAAGCGTTCCTATCCAGAAGGTCCTTCTAAGTCTTCTTTCACTTTAATTTTGCCCAAAAGAGCCTTGTCACAAAATTTTGCGAATAGGCGCTGTTACCACACAATATAGCAGGCCCTAAGGAAGGGAAACCTAAAGGACAACTACTAGACTAAGTGACAACAATGGGACAATGACCCACTGTTACCTCAGTCAAGGTCTCCTGCTCTTTACAGACTTTCACTGATGGGAGGAGTCCTGGTAGGAAGGGAATCACTAGGAATGACAAGGTCAATGATTTAGGTGTGAAGTGATTCCACTAAGCCCATTCAAGGAGAGAAACAATAATGGTTCAATGCCTCAAGGAAGCTAAAGGCTCTCCAAGAAAGACCTAGGAGGAGATCAAGACTTGGGGCTTGAGATTTGCAATGATAATGGGTATGCCTAAGGTCAAGACTCCAAAAGATGAGGTGGGACCTCTCAAGGAGCTTTATGTGATGATTTGACTCTTTGAAAATGCTCTTCACTCCTCTTGAGAGACCTAGGAAAGACTTGTGCTAGACCTAGGGTTTATGAATAATCACAGGAAGAAATACTTCCAAGGTACTCACTAGGTCAAGGCAAGGGAGGAGAAAGGGTTTCTTATGGTTTATTCCACTGAATACAATGCTCATACAACCCTCATGAAAGCCCCCTATCCAAGGAAATACAAGCTATGTTTCCCTTCTAGGGCACACCGAGGGCACAATATTTTATGGATGAATCACTGTGAGGAATTAACCAAAATTGGAGATCCTCAAGACAAGACCTCAAGGAAGAGTCATGTCTGAATGAAATTCAAAAATTCTTCCTCTAAAAGATTTCGCTTGATGCCCTAGCTAGCTGTCCTAGGAAAGAGGGGCTGAAAATTTGAGGAGAAAAGGAGAAGAGAAGGGTTGATCACCAAACAACTTAGGCCAGTTCCTTCTCCCTTGGGTAGATGGAGTCCTAGATGTGTTAGATAAACCAAATTTGTCTCCAAGGAGGTTAAAAGATGATGCCCTAGCTATTGCCTTTCGACAGTTGCCTACTATTAGAATATGGAGTTTCATGAAGAAAAAAATGACATTTCATCACTAGGAACATTCATTGCATGCTATACCATGAATAACATATGCAAGAGCCAACCAAATAGCTTTGAAAATTATCTTCAACAAAATTAGGGCACAATTACATTTACTCTAGTTGCAATAATTACATACATTAGACAATTTTGAAAGAAAGATTTCATCAATAATAAAACTTGCAAAATAGCCATGCAATATATCCATGCAATATATCCATCCATATTCAAGAAGTAGCTCCAAGACAAGATCAAAAATCAACTCCAAATATCGTAGTGCATCCAAGATAATCCAAAAATTCTAAGAGAAAAAGTGCGAATTGCCTAAGAGGGTTGAAAATCCCGAAGTGATCATGATGAGATCTCACAAATGAGACTCTTTTCTATTTATACGAGTCTCTCTAAATCGAATTAGCCTAATGAGCCCCAAATTATAAAATAATGTGCTAAAAACAAGTCTTGGTCACAAGCCGACCAAGTAGCTATCGCAAATTATGAATTAGCCATCCATAAGCAAGCCAAATTGATGACGCCATGATGATGAAGGGCCTTTGGAGGGTTGAGTCCTCTAAGTGCCATGATGAGAGAGAGGGCACCAATAAATATGAATTAGGGGATGACCCCTAATTTTCCATGTAAGTCATCATGTGGGGCCCCAAAGTGGGTTTGGGTCACATCTATTGGTCTCATGGGTCTTCAAATGAAAGAAAAGCCTGTACAATGCTCCAAATGAGGGCTTTGATGATGGTGCATGCCCTCCCATGCCTCAAGGGTGAGACAAACCTCCTCTGGGCCTTGGATCAACTGCCCTGATCATGCTAAGCTGACTGGGTCATGCTAGTCCAAGTGCATCATCTCGCGAATAATGTGGGGCAATGAACAAGCTGTTGAAGGTCCTGAGGGTGCCAATGGCATGAAATGATGCTCTAACACATGATGGAGTCCCATGGCTCTCAACACGTCTCCCAAGGGTGTTAATATGATCCTTTGGTGGGGTTGGGCCCTAGTTAAGTTGCCCAACCCATGATGAAACCACTTGCCAATTACATATAAGATCCAATGCGTTTCTTCACCATCAGGTACTACAATTCATTAGTGCATCTAAGTGAACCAAGCTTGTTAATCAAGGGCACAAATGAGACTTCTTAATGGGCTTCCATTCCAAATCTGGGGTTTTAAGCATGTAATAGTGTTACCTCCCTAGGTAGGAGTGGTTAATAAACAACCAATGTTGCGAAAATCGTTATTGGGATTAAATCGACGAGGGGAAAAAATCGGAAAAAAATCATAAAAATCGGGAAAAAATCGTAAAATACAAAAATTTTCATTTTTTTTTTTACAATTTTTTTAATATCTAAAGCATTTACAACATAAAATAAATACATTGACACATAAATATGATAAAAGAACTAATATATAAGATGTGTAATATCATTTCTAGTGCTACATCACACATAACAATGAATCTTGTCCTGAATAGTAAGTCCTAACTCCTGAGTCCCAACTTAGCCTCAAAATATCAACAAAAAATATAATAATGTATCTCATATCATGAGTCATAATGTCATATACAATGAAATAAACCAAATAACTAATACTACCGATTTCCTCTGCCCCTCTTGCGAGAAAATGCAATAGCTTTCCCTTTCCCTCTAGATGTAGATGCCGATGGAGTTGGTAGTGGACTCTATTGTGCTCTAGAAGCTGAAGAAGTAGGAGCTAGAGGAGGTAGACCACGTCCTCTACTGGTGGTAGGGGTAGCCTGGGTAGTTGGTGTCACCTCCTCCTCCTGATGCTCCTCCTCCTCCTCTACACCTTCCACTACTTCCTGCTCTAACCAATCATCGGTAGACTCCATGAGAGGCCTCTCGGCCTCAAATCTCCATGCAGCAGTGGTGTCAATCCCATCCAATGAGATGACATCCATATTAGGTACTCCAACTCGTACAAAGATCATAAAATATTAATTATATAAAAATATTATTTAATGAATTGAATTCAAAAAATTAATTGGAAATTTGGAATATTTTAAGTTTTAAGTTTAACCTGTTGCGCTTCTTGTTGTGTATTTTTTCAAATACGCTCCAGTTGCACTTGCATCTTGAGGAGCTACATGTTTGGCTGAGGATTCGAATGACAAGCTTTTGCAGATGGGGTACTCTGGCACCATAGCGAGTCCACCATGTATCTACAACAAAATTACAAATAAGATAAACATAAGAAAAAAATAAAATTTGAAAGTTGAAGCAAAGTATGAAGTTATGAACTTGAAGAGAATGAAATTTGAAACAAACTAAAAAATACCTGGCATTTGAGTCTTCCTATCAACCACAACCATCTCAAAGCCAAATGTGCCACCTGCCATCCTATATATCTCCATTTCTTTGGAGATTTCTGCACGTTCTGCTGGAGATCGCACCATCCTTTGAACACAGGTTAAGAATCTATCCATGATTTCAACATCAAATAAGAACTCACATGGGTAAGAAAATGTGGGGTTTAGGTAGATCCCTACAACATGAATGGGACGATGGAGTGTTTTGTTCCATTGTTCATCAATCATTTCCCATAGGAGTTGTTTTTAAAACCCCTCATCTCCCTTATCATCTTAGTAGGCCCGAATGGATTCTTTGGCCCTGTCCATGGCCTCATACAAATAGCCCATTGTGGGCTTCTCATCATCAACTAATCGAAGAACCTTTACCAAAGGTTTAGTAACGGTGCACACCTCTTGCACTCCTGCCCATAATTTTTCCTGCTATGAAACTAATCTGCATATGGCCTCTCCTTCTGGTTTGCGGCTAAATGTTAAAGCATACCACTCCTCTGAAAGAAACATTCTCTTCACATCCCACATAGAATTCAAGAGGGATTGAAAAGATATGAAACTGGTGGCAAACCGTGTAATGGTGGGGCGCACCAACTCCTTGTTGTTGGTGAATTTTCTCATCAAGCTAAGCAAAGATGCATGATTATATATAAATTTTGTAATGTTTTTTTATGAGTCAACGACATCTTTGAGAAAGAAAATTTTTCCTATGCCCTCCAACATCAAATCAATACAATGTGCAGCACAAGGTGTCCAAAATAAAGTAGGATGCTTCTCCATAAGCATCTTGCCAGCAGCAACATAATTTGCAGCATTGTCCGTTATGACTTGGACAACATGTCTTGCACCCACCTCCAAAATAAACACATCCAGCAAATCACATAATAATTTTGCATCTTTGATATGTGAAGATGCATCAACAGATTTCATAAACATTGTTCCCTTGGGACAACTAACCAAAAGTTTATAAGGGTTCTCCCCTTTTGGTCGATTCAACCATCTGACATCACAATGCATCCTATTCGTGCCCATGATGCCTTAAAATCCTCCAATTTTTTGGTGCAGTCAACATTTTCATTTTGAAGAATGCGGCCTCTAAAGTCATCATAAAAAAGGATTTTGTACCCTGGGCCAACAACTGCAATAGCATAAACAATAGGCTAGAAAAATGGATTATTCCTTACAACGTTGAAAGGAATATCACTCCAAAGGAGAAACTTGCCCAACAGCTTGTTAGCTTGTTTTTCTCAATTTTTTTAAGCATTGAAGTGATATATGGTTGTGAACCAGGCGTGGTTCTAGGAACAATAAACGATAAGGCAACTACATGGTTGGTTGTAGACATTGGATGCTAAAGTAGAACCAGTGCCACTTCCATATTCACCTCTTAACACTCTCCTTGCTAGTTGCTTCTTCAGATCTGCTTTGGTCACTTTCTCTTGCTCTAATTCTTCCAATGATCTCATGGCTCTTTGGATGATTTCCGCATTTGTATTGGTGCAAGGCCCTACATCATGTCCAGGGATTTGTGCAAGGTGATACTTCAATCTATAAACCCCCCCTGACATATGCTGCCCACACAACTTGCAAGACAAGTTTATTCTATCAAACCCTCCATCAGGTTCACCAAATTCCTACAGAGGGTCCAATTTCCTTGGCATGTTTGTAACTTGGTTGAATTCTTAAGTTTTAATGTAAGATGAAGTTTGAAGTTGAACCTATGGCACAATAAGAATTGCAAGTTACAAAAATTAGAAAAAAATTACACACATGAAAAAACACATTGAATTTTTGACAAACAAACAAAAAAACCTCAACTCAATCCAAAATGAACTCTCTCCACTCTATTCAACAAAAATGAAAAAAACACCATCAAATCCACTCAAAAATCATTGATAATCAATGGGTTATAGAAACCCAAGCAAAAACAAGAAAAAAACCAAAACAAAATGGCCAAATTTGGTGCCCATACCTGGAAACCACAGTTTGCCGAAGAAATTTGATCCAAAGACGAAGTTCTCTTGCTTGGGATGCTAAAAGCTCTCGTTTTTCTCCTCCTCTGCCTTAGCAGACACCTTCCTCTCCTCCCCAGCTCTCAAACGATGCTGCTGTTTGCTAAAAATGACCAAAAACTCATTTTTTCCTTATAAATTGCGTTGTCTGGGATCCTGATGATTTTTACCCATCGAATTGTGATTATTTCGAAAAAAATGCGATTTTTTCAGCGATTTTTTTGAAAAAAAATGTTCGTAATAATCGGGCGATATTATCGGGAAAATGAAAAAATCGTGATTTTCGCAACACTCTAAACAACCCTATTAGGTGTTCCCAAACCTAAAGGGAATGTCAGGTCCAGGGTACATCCTTCAATTGGTAGGGGTCATGTGAATATTGATGAGGTGGATAGGGGCATAACGGTCTCAAAGCCAGATGCCATGGGTTCAAGGGTGGTAATGATGAGGGATGTCCACATATTCAGGTGTATAGATGTAGGAGGGAGCAATCGTGGATACATAAGTTACCTAGGCCTTTGTTCTTCCATCCTTCTTCATTTTCCTTTTGCCTCTTATTGATTTTTCTTTGCATTACTGCTCAGGGCTCGAGGAGATGAGAACATGTTGTGTATGATATACGTAGTTATTACCCCCTTATGGTGGGACAATTCATCGGCCACCAGGGGTTGGGACGTGCATGGGTTCCTTAATGATGTGGGGACACTCATGGGGCCCTAGGAACCCCAGGGTGATGGCCATAAAGAAGGGGTATAGCTCATGTTTGGCTTTTGTCCACATGTTAATATAATGTCTTGGCCATCTTTTGCATTTTATAATATTCTTTTATTTGTTTCTTGCTTGTGGCTATGATATGCTTTTAACTCTTTTTTAACTAAATCAACCTCCAAGGCAACATTTCCAGGCCCTACCCAAACACGTGGACAAGGGTAGGGGGTGTACTAGTGCCTTGTGGATCTAGTGGTCATGTGGACCTAGAGAGGAAAGATGATGAAATAGGGCTTGTAATGTGTGGAGGGGAGTGAAAAATGTGATGGGAAAATGGGATTGCACTACCAAAATCGAGGTTTCCCAAGTGGTGCCCTTCCTAAAGCTATAAGCCAATAGGGGAGATCCCGCGGGACTAGGATTGAGGATTAACCCCCCATTTAAGGTGAGGGAACAAAATTACAGTCGAAGTCCGTCCTTATTCTAGTTCACCCAATATTCCATGCCTAATCTGCCCAAGGAAAAATAAACATAAGCACCTAATTGCATAATGAAAAACATACCTTTAGGGTTGGACTGCTCACCTTCAAACATATGCTCTCGATAGGTGGGCGAGGGGACAAAGAGCAAAGATTAAATGGCACAATATATCGGCTACACTGGTGGCTATCAAGGGCTGTTGGCCGCTGGCTAAAGGCAAATCTAGGAGAAAAATTCTCCTATGCGGTCACCCACTTTTGGTAGGTAACAGGAGCATCGCAAACTTGCATTGCAAATATGCGATAAGGTCAAAATTGAAATATCCTTTATTACAATTTGTCATCACAGAGCACAACTATCCCTAATCGCACATCACATTTACAGTTCACAACGGGGTCTATCACATTTTGATATGTGATAGTGTGATGAAGGGAGCCCTCTTGTAATCGAAACTTGCACTATCGCGTCCTAGGTTGCGACTTTGTGACCATGCGGACTACATCGTGTCACCTTGCTTCATCCTGCATATTTTTCTGCGATAGCCCCGACTTACCCGCACATGTGGTCAATATTATACAAATGGGTTCCTCCCCCCAACTCATTATTCAACGCCCATTTGTTCTGATTGGCGAATACTCATCATAAGAAAACCTTGTTCGCTGTGATCTACCTTTGCAAGCTGCGAATGCGACTTGGATCCAGGTGTGTGTCACATCCTTCCTCTCCATATTTGCGATTTTGGTGTTACATATCTCGTCGTTTTGCCTACTCGGTGTTTCGTATGCCCCATCGCCTAAACCTATATAATTCCTTAAAGCGCTCCTTTATTCATTCTTCACTCCAACGACTTGATTTTTCCCCCTTTCCTATGCTTAGCTAATTTCATAAACCATCCAAGCCTCCATACTTAGTGCTATAAACTATCCCCTCACCTTGTAAACCTTTCTTTACCATTCTCCTGCAAGCACGAGACTTAGAGCCATGCCCATCATACCCCATTGCATTGGTAGAATTCTCCTCACCCCCCATTCCTAATTTTCCTGCTGCCAATAGATCATTACCCCTACCATATCGCATTTTGTATTTGTGAGTTGCAATTGCGCGACTACCCCTTACTGCAAATCGCTATCGCAGACCACAATAGAACCCATTTGCCTCCTGTCATTGTGATATGCGACCAAGCCCCATCACTATCTACTTTCTCGATCTGCGGCTAAGCCATTTGTACTATAATCTTACAACCTATGACTTAGCTTTAAACAATAATTTATATTTTAGTTTGCCTAACATTTTCAATTTCCATGAACATATTTGAAATGTCAGGTACCATTGATCTAGGCTGTTTCAGTATTTCATCATCTATGGGCGACATGGCTCCAACAACAAGAAAGAGCCCCAAAAAGGAGATACGAAAAAGCAGTGTTGAGGGAGTTGTGGAAAGTCCCCTCAACAAAGTGTTTGTATATACGGATGTCGCCTGTTACATAGACAAAACAATGAAGATAACATAGGCATGCATATATCAATCATTTCCTTGAAAGGAGGTGCTAGAGGAAGAAGAAGACCATCAAGTTTACATCAATGTCAAGAAGTCATGGTTCCATAAGGTAGTAATGCATTCGACCATTTTCCCATGTGCAGAGACAATTGAGTGGATCATCCAACATATAGATGAAAATGACACAATAGTCAGGAATGATTGTGGTGAACTAGTAGAATCATACACAACATCCGATATAACTGAGTATTACAGGATGCCCAAACATCACACAATCCTTAATACAAAACGGTTTGCTAGCTTTACTAAACCAACCAAGGATATCATGAAATCTTGGTGGCAAGAGTCACATAAGTCTAGGCAGAAAACTGACCGAAGTTACAAGACCAAGTCACTTAGAAAGGTATAGCAAGTGCTAGCAGCCATGTGTTGCAGAATGTATGGAAAATCAGATGCAGAGTATCTTGAGGAAAGTTGGTTTCCCATGATCTACACGTGCTACAAATGGAACCATTTTCAATTGGGCAGATACCTTGGTTTCATCCATTCAATCAAATATTAAAATGGCAAAGAATACCTTTGAGAGAGAGCCATTGAAATTTTACTTGTCATCGTACTTGCTGGATGCCTTATGTTCCAGATGCGAGTTCAAGAAGCTCGGATGGAAGTATAATTTTTATCAGGACATCCCACCTGTACATATCTATTGCAGAAACTTATGGGACATAGGATATAGAGGGATGTATGATCAAATTACTGAACACTTCATTTCAACTATATATCATAAATTTTTCAACACATAGCCTCCTTGCATGTCAGATAGGGCTAGGAAATCCTTACAGTATGATGTAGATTGGTTTACTCTTGGAGACGCTACATACATTAGGGTATTTGGTGCTTACAAGCCCCCTCATCAATTACCTACGTTTGTCATTGAAAAAGTGGTACTATAAGAAGTGGCATATCAACTTACTACAGGGTTGACAAGCTCATTGGTAAAATACAAGAAATCCCCATGGCCTATGTTTCCTTCGTACATTGGAGCCTATTGTATTAAAGTTTCAAGGATACAGAGGTAGAAGCCCAAGATTTACAGTGCTTCAAGTTTGCTGAGTTGTCAGTTATCACAGGTATGGTCCGAAAGGTATTGCCACCAAACATTGCAAAGCAATCAAGTATGGTTGGGCATATACTCCAAATGTTGATGAAGATGAGGAGAAAGTAAAGAACTTTTTCCACGCTATTAAAGCCTTGGAAGCATCTTAAGGGATTGGTACCTCCCAACCTTTAGATAACCTTGAACACTCAGATGGAGAGTCACAGGAGAGCATGGATTCAGATGAGAAGATAACTGCAATAAAGAGAAAACAAAAGCAGGAGGCCAAGAAGGAAAGATTGAAGAAACAAAGAGCCGATTGGGAAGCTAAGAAACAAGTTGAAGAGGACATATTGATTGACACTACGGTCAATCCAATTGCCATAGCTTCTATAAGATCTGCGTTCTCTGTCGCCACTGCATAGAATGTAGAACGTTTGGTAGATGAAGTAAGGGTGTTAAAAGAAAATTTGGCAAGGCCCCAACATGAAAATGACAGGTTGCATGTTGAGAACCACACTCTATCAAATGCAAGTTCCTGCAAAGAATATTTTAGTGCAGCAATCTTGGAGGAAATCAAAGTAGTAGAATAAGTTATCAAGCGGGTTTATGAAGGAATGATCATCCTTCATAAAACAATATCTCCAAATCATCCTGTGGACCCTAGTTTTGGGTTTGGGGCACAAAAGTTGGTCTCGTGGGTCTCCTGGTGGTGAAATAGCTTGGTTCTGCTCCAACGTTGAGGGCTCTGAGGATGGTGCTAGACCTAACATGTCTCAAGTGGTGATACAAACCTCATTCGAGCCTCAGATTAGTTACCAAACCATGTCATCACTACTAAGCCGACTGGGGTATGCTGGTCCAAGTGCATTTTCTCTTGAATAATATGGGGCAAATCGCAAGCCTGCTAAGGTGTTGATGATACGAATGATGCTCTGCAAGTGACAAGAGTCCCATGGCTCTCAACGCTTCACTTGTAGGGTGTCATATGCTCCTCTAGTGGGCTTGGGTCCTAGTTAAGTTGCCCAACCCATGATGAAAATCACTTGCCAATCACACGCAATATCCAATGCTGCATCTTCACCATTAGGTACAATAATCGTTAGTGCATCTAAGTGGACCAAGCTTATTAATCAAGGGAAAAATGACACTTCATACAAGGCTTCCCTTCCAAATTTGGGGCTTTGATCACATAATAGTGTTACCTCCCTAGGTAGGAGTGGTTAATGGATGATCCTATTAGGTGTTCCCAACCCCTAAGGGGAAAGACAGGTCCCTGGTACATCCTTCAATCAATAGGTGTCATGTGAATAATGATGGAATGAAGGAGAAAAGGGGTCTCAGGGCCAAATGCAATGGTCAAAAGGGTAGCAATGATGAGAAATTCCACATTCTGGGCGTACAAATGTGAGGAGGGAGCAATCATAGATGCATGAGTTACCTTGGCCTTTGTTTTTCCACCCCTCTTATTGCCTTTTTCTTTTTCTTGATTTTTCTTTGTATTATTGCCCAAAGCTCTAGGAAATGAGAGCATGCTTTGAATGATGTGTAGCAGTGGTTACCCCCTTAGTAGTGGGGTAGTTCATCACCCACTAGGGGTTGGGACATGCAAGGGTTCCTTTCCATGATGTGGTAGGGCAACATTGGCCCTAGGAATCAGGTGATGGCCATAATGATAAGGGGTAGAGCTCATGCTTGGATTTTGCCCACGTGCTAATGTTAATGTCCCAACCATCTTTTGTATTTTATAATTTTATTTCTTTTGTTTCTTGCTTATGGCCATGATATGCTTTTTCCTTTTCTTTTAACTGCATCAACCTCCCAGGGAAAAATTTCTAGGCCCGACCTGAATATGTGGAAAAGGGTAGGGGGTGTGCTAAATCCCAGTGGACCCATAGTCAAGTGGACCCAAAGATGGGAGGTGGAGTATAGGGCTCATAATGTACAAAGGGATGTGATAAGTATGTAATGGGGAAAATGAGACCACGTTATCTCAATTAGGGTTTCCCAAGTAGTGCCCTTCCTAAATCCATGGGCCATTAGGGGGGGTCCCACTGGACTAGAATTGAAGATTAACCCCCATTTAAGTCGATGAAACAAAACCACGGTCAAAACCCTTCCTTCTTCCAAGTATCCTCGTAATCCATGCCAAATGCCCATATGAAAAGCAAGCATAAGCACCCAATTGCATAAGGAATAAAGTACCTTTTGGGTTGGATTGCCCACCTTCCAATATGTGCTCTTCTCTTGACAAATGGGCGAGGGAACATACAACTGATCAAGGTGGCGGAGATAAGAATGGCCTATCACATCGGCTATTCGGTGGTTGTCAGGGGCTGTTGGCTACCAACTGGAAGAGATGTCCATGAGAAAAATTCTCTTATAGGGCCACCCACTTTTGGTGGGTAACAGGAAACAAGAGATGGAGATATACAATAATGACTCCATACATTCACCCGATATGCCATCGTCATGATACATCGAAATATGACAATATTTGGAGCAAGGGTCTTTGTCGTCACACCTAACAACAAAACAAAAGAGGACCATTAGATTGAAGTTTGCATCTTATCAATTGGTCCACAAAGTTATTTTTCGGAAACATCACAATGGAGTTTTGCTATGGTATCTAGAATCTTCAGATTCTGAATAGGTATTAAAGGAGCTTCATGATGGGCTGTGTGGCCCACCAAAAGTGGGGTACCACTTTGGGGAGCTTTCCTTTCAGATGTATCCTCCTTCAGCCAGCAGTAGCAACCCCTGACAACCACTTGATAGATTTGATGTGCTACTTTATCTCTGCCACTTGAGCCAGCCATCATGTCTCCTCGCTCATTTGTCTTGATTACATGTTAGAAGGCGGGCATTTGATTCAAAAGGTATGTTATTCATTATGCAATCGGGTGCTTATGCTTGTTATTCATTTAGGACACTTGACATGGATTATGAGTTGACTTAGAAAAGGGATGGGCTTTGGCTATACTTTTGTTGCTTCACCTTACATGGGGGGTTAATCCTGAATCTGAGTCCCGTGGGATCTCCCTTATTGGCTATGAGCTTTAGGAAGGGGACTACATGGGAAACCTTGATTTTGGTTGCATGGTCCCTCTTCTTGACCCATCTACCTCACTTCCCTTCGCTCATTTGAAGCCCCATTCACATATTCCCCATTTGGGTCCACAAGGAGTTAGCATCCCTCCCCCTTGTCCACACTTTGGGTCGGCTTGGAAACGATGCCCCGGCAGGTTGATGCAAGAAAAAAAAAGGGATTAAAAGCAAAAATGGCCACAAGCAAGAACCAATAAGGAAAGAAAATCATAAAATGCAAAAGATGGCTGGGACACACAAAAGTCATGTGGGAAAAAGCCAAGCATGAGCTCTACCCCTTCATCTACGATCATCACCTGATTCTCGTGGAAAACTGTGTCCTAGCACCTTACGGAAAGGAATCCTTGCATGTCACAATCCCTGGTGGGCGATGAACTACCCCACCTTAAGGGGGTAATAAATGCTGTCACATCATACAAAGCATGCTCTTATCCTGAGAGCTTTGAGTAGTAATACAAAACAAAGATCAATAAAAGGAAAAAGGCATAAGAGGGGTGGAAAATCAAAGGTCGGGGTGACTCATGCATCCACGTATGCTCCCTCCTTACATCTATATAACCAAGGTGTGGGCTTCCCTCATCATAACTACCCTTGTACCATGGCATGTGGCTTGGAGCCTTCCCTTTGTCCCTAATCCATTCCATCATTATTTCACATGACACCTACCATTTGAAGGATGTATCTTAGCCACTTAGAGACCCATGAGATCCATTTTGAAGCCCCAAGCCCAAAATAGGGACCTTGAAGACATTTTGCAACAGAATGAGGAGATGACCCTTTTCATCATGATTTTAGGCCCTCTACCAAAATTCTAGCACAAGAGGCCTCAATGCTAGCCTTGGAGAGCATTTCGCATGCATGATGTTAGCCATACATGGGCTAGAGAGAGATAAAATAATGATTATTTGTTAAGCTATCTTGGTTGGCTTGTAGCCAAGGGTCTTTCACATCATTTGTTATGTTTAAGGACTTTGTCATTAAGAATTCAAATTGATAACGCTTGTATAAATAGATGAGACCCACCCTCGTCTCAAACCACCACTTCTTGGATTTTCGACCTCTTTGGCAAATTTAGACCCTCAATTTTGGAGAGGGTTTTTGGTTAATGGATGCATTTTGATGTGTGGATAATTCTTGTCTCATTTTTGGAGCTTCTAAATGACATTGTTATGGAAGGATATACTCTTTGCTATCTTGTATGTGCTGTTTCATGAAGAATTTCCGATTTTTGCTAATGTCTAATGCATGGAATAATGTCTCATGGTTATTAATGTGCCCTAATTGTTGAAGTATTGTTTCAAATTGTAACTATTGGGAATTTTGCATGTGTTACTCATTTGATAGTGAATGAATGAATGTTCCTAGGGGATTATTGCATTTTATCCTTGAAACTCCATTAACAAGTGTCTTGGAAGTATAAATATCTAAAGTGGAAAGCTAAGGCTAGTTCCTTTAGGTTTCCTTGAAGAGTGAATTGTCCATATCAAGATCATTCATGACTCCAAACCTCCCAATGCCTAGGCTCTGATCTTAAATCCTTGGCGATCATCATAACCCATTTCATTTCTCTCCTTTCATCTTTCTTTTCATCCTCTCAAGGATAAGGAGGCCCTAACTAGGGCTTGGTGCGAATTTCAAGGAGGGCACTCTTTCATCAATCTAGGAGCCTACACATCAAGTTAAAGTGTAGGACTAACTCCTCATTAAATTTGGTGGGAATCCACCTTTTCATCTGTAAATTCAAAGGCCCTAGTTTTCACACCAAGAGGGAACCCTAGTAGGCTAATCCTTCAACTTGGGGACTCTTTGAGGCAAAATTTTGGTACTTGGTGAAGTAAATCTATCATTTCCTCTTCTCTCACCTACCTTGACCATGGATGCACCTATATCTCGTGTTAAGTCTCAACCCTAGGTCTTATGTAGCATTTCTGTAAGGGGTTTTTTGTGGAAAGTGTTACTAGCCTCTCCCAAGGCTTGCACTTTTGTTGAATCTTTCAACTAAATGAGCTGCCTTTCTCTCACTTCACACCTATCACAAGGACAATATCACATGTGAATAATATTGGGACTCCTCCTGTCGGTGAAAATCTGAGAAGAGCAGGGGACTTAGTCTGTGGTGACAATGGGCCTCTCTTCTAGGTGTTGTTGTGCCCTCTAGCTTTAGCCTTGCAAGGCACCCCCTTTCACAAGGCCTGCTAGTTTGTGCAGCAACAGGCCGACTGGAGGGAATTTTGCCAGCGAAACCACAACGCACAAGATCATGCGAGCAAGGTATTATTGGCTGACATTGTTTAAGGATGCTCATGCATATGCATGTAAATGCCCAATTTGTTTGAAGTGTGCTAGGAGAGAATGAAGATCAACAACCCCATTACAACCAGTTGCAGTAGAAGAACCATTTCAACAATGGGCACTGGACACTATTGGCAAGATTTCTCCTCACTCGCCAAAGCAACACAAAAACATCCTCACAACAACAAATTATAATTTTTACAAGATGGGTTGAAGCAATTCTAGTAAAACAAGTGAATGATCAAGCAATGATACAATTCCTCGAACAAAATATTATCACCATGTTCAACATTCCAACTTCACTTGTTTTTGATAATGCTACATATTTTTCATTTCTGAGATTATATGAGTTTGACTTGGAAAATGGAATTGCGCTAAAATATTCTGGTAATTATTATCCCCAAGGTAATGGAATGGCTGGATCTAGTAACAAAAATCTGATTCGTATCATAAAGAAAACTGTGCTGACCCAACAGAGAAATTGGCACAATGCCTTACTTAACGCTCTCTGGGCTGATCGAGTCATGCCTAAGCCTTCCCTTGGCACTTCACCGTACTTCCTCATTTACAGGAAGGAAGCAATCCTGTCTCCAAACCTTTATCTACCCGCGTTTCAACTTTCCAAGAATGCCAAGGTAAGTGTTGCCCCATCATGTAAAGTAGGATTGACACCCTGTTGAATCTATAAGAGGAAAGACAAAAAGCCAGTGTAAGTTTTCCACTCACTAGAAATAGATTAAGCAATGGTTTGATAAGAAATCCGTAGGCGACAAGGAATTCAGTATGGTTGACCTTGTTTTGAAATGGGACAACGCCCATGAAGACAAGGGCAAACATACCAAGTTCCAGTCTCTGTGGCTCGATCCATTTCAAGTTTACGAGAAACTTGACCTTCATACTTATAGATTGCAAACCCTAAACAAGAAGATTGAGTCCCTTCTTGTGAATGACCAAGATTTGAAGCTTTACTTTCATTAGCAGCTCTTTGGGTTGCTATTTTCAAATGTACATATTGCTTTCTTGCTCCCTTCTTGTGAATGACCAAGATTTGAAGCTTTACTTTCATTAGCAGCTCTTTGGGCTGCTATTTTCAAATGTACATATTGCTTTCTTGCTGTCTTTTGTTTTTCCTTTATCACATTTCATTTTTTGATGCATTTACTTTTCAATTTTGTTAAAAGACCCTTGTACATAAATAAAAGGCCTTGTATATAAATAAATCGCCTTTACCCAATACTGACATGTTGAATGTTTTAAAAGAGACTATGGTAGTTGCCTGACCATTGGCTGACATTAGATCTCCTTCTACTAGCTTAGTCCAGTTAAGTTGCCCAAGCCTTGGATGGAACTACCTGACAATTACACACAATATCCAGTGCTAGTATCTACATCATCAGGTACATTTAATCATTTTTGCATCTAAGTGAACCAAACTCACAAGTAATGGCCAATTTGACACTTCAAACAAGGCTTCCCTTCCAAAATTAAGGCTTTGAATTCGTTATAATGTTACCTCCCTAGGTAGGAGTGGCTAATAGACCACCCTATTAGGTGTTTCTTGTCCCTAAGGGGAGATGTCATGTCCTTGGTCCACCCTTCAATCGATAGGTGTCATGTGAATAATGATGGAATAGAGGGGAGAAGACTTCATAGCCAAGTGACATGGTCAAAGGGACCAACTATGATGGTCTCCTCATCTTGAGCATAAATATGTAGGGAGGGAGCAATCGTGGATACACGAGTTACCAACTTGGCCTTTATTTTTCCACCTTGTTGACCACTCCGTGTCAACTGCCCTATAGCAGTACACTTCTTTGCAAAGGCATTCCATCATGTTCGAACACTCAAATCATCATGGATTCATCATCATGAGTCATTAGTCTATCAGAGTTGTAAACCCATTCTGCAGTTTGTAATGTAAATGATCCTAGTAAGACTATAATGTATGTAGCAACCTAGTTAAGCCTATTATTTTGGTGACGATTTCCAATTTAAGAGGTTTTTCCTTTCACTGATTCATCCGTGTTTCTAAACACAGGTGATCGATAGAGTTTTTCCCTCCAGCCTCACCCCAAAATAGGGTGGATTTTTTTGTCAAGATCTTATGTAAGTCTTAGTGTTCTAATCGAGTCTTCTGTAAAAGTGATTTGGGAATAATTTTAGCTAATTCGCTAAATTATTTTATTAGAAATCACTTGGCCTACTAGATCATATTGAGTCGCAGAATTGGGTAAAATAATTGAGGGTCTATAATGAATGGGTTTTCCCCCTTTGACAGTTGAAATGTAATTATCTTATGTAAATAATATTTTAGCCATGGTGCTAAAATATTAGAGGGTTGAAAAAAATTATTAATCCCCTCATTTGTCAATTAGTTAATTTTTTTGGAATAAATAAATAAATAAATCTTAAGCCACTAATTTAATTAATTAAAGTCAAAATTAAAAGTCTTAGGGAAAATAAATTCTCCAAATACAAAAATCATGGGTCCTAGAGAAATACTATTTTGGAGGTCCCCCATCAAGGGAATATTGAAAATTTCAAAGAAGTTTGGACTTTTGGGCATTGGTGGTTAAGTTAAAGATAATTTTTTGAGGAAATTAGCTCAAAATAATTAGTTTTGAGCTAATTAAAAATGAATTAAAAGAGAAATTCGAAAATTCCTCAAAAAATAAATATTTCGACTGTGGAGATTAAAAGATAATCAAATCTTTATCAATAGTCGATATTATTTTGACGGGGTTCAAGCTAACTAGCCGTTTGGAGAATTTATCTATAAATCAAAGGTCACTTGTTTTACAAAGGATTCGATTTTTGAATTGTGTACTAGCTCTTGAAGATCTCTTGTAATTTTTTTTGGAATAATAATAACGCAAAAGTCTTTGAGGTTTTCATTGATGGTGGTGTTTCTCTCCTACTTCTTATGGTAACACTGTTCCTAATGCTTTGCTGAAGTATATTTTAGAAGTTGTTGATTATTAGCGTTTGTGGAATAACTTATTGCACAGGTATCTTGCTTAAGTTATTGGATCTAAGATAACATTTTAATTCAATTAAATTAGCAGATATCTCTAATTTTTTGAGGACTATAGTGTTATTTTATATCTTTATCGATTTGACAACTTGATTTGAGCAGGTATCTCTTTAGTCGAAAACTTGGGCGTGAGGGGAAGTCCTCGGTTGGACCAACCAACTCCAAGGGCATAAGATCTGAAGAGCCTTCTTGATTGAAATTCCAAGATTTATCTAACGAAGTTTGTTTTGCCGGGTTTCTTGGCTAGTGTCTCACTTAAAATTATTATTTCTTTTTTTATATATTGTGTTTAATTGCTAGATCTAGCCAGGAAGAGTTTAATTCTACTGATCTGGGAGCGGAGTTGGACTCATACTCCTCAGATCCAGTAGATATGTGTTTTAGTTGTATGGATCTGAATTTTTTTTTAACTTTTGGGGTTTATGGATTTTATTTTCAAATTTTATATATATATTGAGTCTTGGGTATTTTATTTTTCACTTGTGCAGGTGTAGATCTGAGATTATTTAAGGAGATTTTTTGGAATTTGAGACATATCTGGCTAGGAAGAGTTTAATTCTACTGATCTAGGAGTGGAGTTGGACTCATACTCCTCAGATCCAGTAGATCTGTGTTTTAGTTGTATAGATCTCAAATATATATATATATATATATATTTTTTTTTTTTTTTTTTTTCAACTTTTGGGGTTTATGGATTTTATTTTCGAATTTTGTATATATATTGGGTTTTGGGTATTTTATTTTTCACTTGTGCAGGTGTAGATCTGAGATTATTCAAGGAGATTTTTTGCAATTTGAGACAGATCTAGGCCCTGGAGAGCAAGATCTAGTCTCAAATCTTTGTTTGTAGGGATAAATAACGAGATTGTTCAGTTAATGAACTGGGCGCTCAAATTTGGGGTTTAATAAATTTTCATGATTGATTGAACTTTGAAGACAAAAATACATAAATCTGGAGTGAAATTTAACCGTTGGGCGAAGATTTTGTGGTTATTTTTTTTTTAGGGCCAAAGACAACCCTCAAACCCTCATGACAACCTCCAAATCTGCCTTTTCTCCCTATGGCCCTCTCCATTTCTCTTCCGCAGCCCTCACGCTGCTCTCCAAGCCTTCCTCGACACCTGCTCCTTTGTCCCTTCTCCTCTCGGCTCTGACGCTATCCTTCCGTGGCCTCATCTGTCCTAAACCCTCATCCGCTCAAGTCTTCAACTCCTCTTTTCTGCGACATTCTTCCTCTCTTCCACTGCCTGTAGCAGCCTCCCTTAAACCCTCCACTCTGTTCCTTCCTGCTCTCGGCACCCCTACCTTTCTTCCGCACCCTCCTTCCTCTTCGCTACCCTAACCGAGCCATCCTTATCCCTGCCGCTGCTCCCTTAAGCCTCGCGCTGCAGTCCTCATTTCCTTCCTCCCTTGCTGCTGCAACCTTGTTTCCTCCTCGGCAGGCCCTAAACCCTTAACGCCGCCTCTTGCTTCCGTAGCAGCCTCTATCTCCTTAACACACTCCTTTCAGCCTCAAATTTGCCTCTTAATCGTTAACACAAGCCTATTTTGGCTGCTATTCCTCGCTTTTCAAGCTTCATTGGTCTTGGTTTCATTACTGTAGGAGAGAATTTAATTTTCTGAGTTGATACATTTTCAGATTTTGCAGAGAAGTTTGGGTAAGGACTCGTGTTTGAGGTGACACATCATTGGAAACTTTGGAAAAGTAACTTCAAGGCCTAGGGCCTTAGGTTTCGTTTTCTATACGGCTATCTCTATCACTGTTTAATACATCAAGCTAATCACATCTAAAACAATGACATTAAACAAACACAATGCATAGACATAACTTGGCTTAAATCTATAATCTATAGGGGTTGACTTACGATTTTTTAAGTCTGATAATAATACTGAGTTGCATCTTTTTTTTTGGTGTACGTTTAAGAAAATAGTAAATTTATAACTGTTTAAAATATTTTGGCATTAGTTTGGCATCTGAAACTTACTGCTGTCATAAGAGAATTCACTGCTATCATGAACACAATCTCCGAAATTTCAAGTAAACTTTAGCTCATTGGTAAACTGCTTGCATCATTAGAATAATTATTGGCATTGGTATTTGAGAAGTCTAATGTTTCTTGTCTTTCTCTAAGTTATATGATCTGAATTTGTGCTCACTTAAGCTCACTGCTTAAAGAACATTTATTTCACATGTTTGGTTAAGCAAATAGATCTAAAACGTTATTGGCATTTGATGTTTTAATTTGCTCAAAAGCATTCTTGTTCCATTGATTTGTGAAAGATTATTATGCTTAGATCTATTTCTCATTGAAGGAGATTTACTCCAATTGCGTAACATTGAGTAATTTGAAATCTTAAATAATTTGTTCATTGAGATCTAATTGCATATTGGTCATCTTTAATATATTTCGTTTTGAAGTTTCAAGTAATTGTCATTGGGTTTTATACTAAGATTGGATAAGTACTCTATTGAGGATTTGTGGTGAATTTTGCATCTTTCAATTACTAAGTCGAGTGAATTTCATTTTTTGGCACTTTCAAAGTTGGCTTTGTCACTGAGATTGTCCTTTGAATCTTTATAAGTACTTAGCGTATAACTCAGATTAAATCATAATCTAAGTGCTCCAAAGCATTAGCATCTCGCTTCAATAATCATCTTCTAATTTCACATTGCATTTGCATCCTAAGATAGTCGTGCATATTAAAATTTACCTCCAAGCATAAGCTTGGTTGATAGAGAGATAGGAACACCTTTGCATCTTCTCTTGAAAAGTCTACCCTTTTTAGTATCTAAAACAGTGATCTTGTAGTCGTCAGAGCCACAGTCTTTGTGGTGCTGGAGGCAATAGGTACGTTAGATTTCAAGGAGAGGGATCGTTAATCACACCCTTGTGTGCTTCACCTTGACTTCTCTCTACCATTTACTATAGAGTTTAGGCTCAATATAGATAAAGATCAAAGGTCATACTTAGACTAGGCATTTAAGTAAAATCAACCAAGATTCCTGCATTTCACATAAGTCCTAGGAATTGCATTTCATATAGGATAGTTACTCATCAAAGCAACAGTTGTCCATCTAGTACTTGGTCTTAAATTTGTAAAGCAAGAGTGTTGACTCCATAAGGCACTAGTTTCAAATCTATATATCTAATCGAATCCTTAATATCTTGCTAAATCTAAACAAGTGCTAGGCCACTCAACTGTGTCTCCCAGACTAGTTGGTTCCCAACTTGTCCTTCGTCATTTCATTTCCATAGGGTCTACCCCCATAGCCTGCTGTTGGGAGACAACTTAAACGGAGAGGTTGGGGATTAGGGTGACAACCCCCGACCTTAGTTTTTGTCGCAGTGCCTATATATTTTGAGCGACAACACACCCCCCTTGTGCACTTCTTACTTTTTCTTGATTTTTCTTTGTATTACTTCACGTAGCTCAAGGGTTAGAGCTTGCTTTGTATGGTGTATAACAGTCAATACCCCCTTAAGGGTGACACAACTCATTGCCCACCAAGGGTTAGGACATGCAAGAGTTCCTTCTCATAATATGAAGAGCAACAACATGTGCTTAGGAATCGGGTGATGGCCATAATGACTGAGGTAGAGCTCATGCTAGGCTTTTGCCAACGTGCTAATGTGTATGTCCCATTCATCTTTTGCATTTTGATGTTCTTTCTTTATTTCGCTTGTGGCCATTATATATTCTTTTATTTTCTTTTAGTTGCATCAACCTCCTAGTGAAATTTTTTTGGGGATGTGGATGTATGGATGCTAAATCCTAAAGAACCAATGTTCAATTGAACCCAAAGATTGGAGGTGGAATATGGGCTTGTAATGTAAGATGGAAAGTGGTAAGTATGGAACAGGGATAGATGGAACACACTATCCCAATCAAGGTTTTCCAGGTAGTGCCCCTCTTATACCCATTGGGCCATTAGGGGAGGTCCCACTGGACTAGGATCGAAGATTAACCCCCATTTAAGGTGAGGGAACAAGATCACGGTCAAAACCCCTCCTTTTTCTAGGTCACCCCATAATCCATATCAAAAGCCCAAATACAAACAAGCATAGACACCTGATAGAAAAATGAATAAAGTACCTTTTGATCGGAATCCCACCTTTGTCATCTAGTCTTAGCGGATGGGTGAGAAGGTATATGGTTGATGCATGTGGCAGAGATAAAATGGCATGCCATAAGCTAGTGGTGGTTGTCAGGGGCTGCATGGCTAGTCGATGTTGATTTTTAAGTAGCTTGGGAGGTACTCCAAGCCCTAGGGTTCAGGGTTTTGGAACCCAAGGTTGGGGTTTTGCACCCATCATGATTTGGGCCAAAACCATGGACACATTTTGACATGTGATGGATGAGGATGATAGCTCTCGTTGAGACAAATCCGACGCAACAGAAATTATACGATTCTGGGTTGTAGAAATGGAGTTATGAATTTTTGAAGTTATGGAGTGGGTCTGCACCATAAGAGTTAAGGTCGGCTCGAGTTAAATAAGCCTCTTGACAGCTGGACAAGCCCATAGAAGACGTTTTGAGGAGCCCTTTTATTGTGTATATGTAGAAGGTGACGGAGGACATTTAGAGCATCCATTTGTGCAACACAAGGAGCTCATTGAGAGGAGAGACACCTCTGATTTAGCCGCAGCAAGAAGGCAAGGACAACTTGGGAGTTAAGGGCTGTTTCAAGGCCATTTGAAGGTGACCAAGTTGCTGTTAGGAGGGCCAAGGCTTTGGGCTTGAAGGCCGAGTGTGAAGAGGGGTCAACGCAAGTCTGTTGGGGCAGCAAAAAGGTAAGGGAGACCGTTTTGGGTGGGCTGTAGATTCCAACAAGGGACTGTGGTAGGCCGTAGGCCTTACCACCACAAAACAAAGGGAGCGTGGGGTTGTTTTGAGGCTGAAAAGTGCCCAGAACAACAACTAAGTATTGGAGGACCCTTTCTGGATGATGCCGCAGTGATTGAGGACTGTTTTGGTGCTTGGTTAAGGGATGATGCAGTAGGCTATGATTCCGTAACCAGTCACAGTCATGACAACAACAGTATAACAGACTTGGAGCAACATTTTTGTCTTGTGTTGGGTCATAGCTTTGACTAGTTTTGGATCGATTTGACTTGTAGCCTGTGGGAGCCAATTGTTGGGGTTGTCTTGGGTGTGAAGAAACCCCAACTAGGAGCAGATCTTGCAGTGATTGGATTGGGTGCCATTGGTCTGGTGGAGGGTAGTATGTTGGCTACCCAAAGTAGCCCTAGACAAACAATCTTGAAGTGACGAAGAGAGTTGAAGGTTGGGTGAATTTTGGTGCCTGACGTGCAACACTTTGATGGACAAAAGTGCCTGCTAGATTGGCGGATTGGAGCTCAAGGATTGGCTAGCCTAGAGAGCATATTGAATCAGCCCGTGTACATGCAACAGAAGTGACTTGCAACAGTGTTAGGTGACAACCCTCTTGGAGAGTCTATGTGTTTTCCTTTGAAGGACTAAGGGGCAGCGAGAGAGCAGTATGGAAGCGAAGGACTGACAAGACAAGATACAGCATAGAGTCTGATTGTCATTGTATCTTGTATACCATAGACTACTGTATTATTCAGATTGGTTTAATATAACGAAGATTGGGTTGTACATTGTTGTATAATATTTTGTTAAAAATTTTGTATACTTGTGCATATGTGATTTATTGCTTTATATTTTCCACTGTACAAAGTAGTTCTTGTTGAGATTCTTGGTTTGGTAGCGTCAGAGATTTTAAGATTCTAACCTAGACCCAAGATCGTGGAAATTCAACGGTTGACTGGATGTGCAGAATGGAAGAAAATGTTTCTCCTATGGAGTCACCCACGTTGGTGGGTAACATTTGGCTCCAACTAGGACATGATCTCACTGTAGAGCACATGATCCATATGCTCGAACGAGGAGTTCATGAGAACTCTAGCAATCCCTGAGATCGTAGACTTGCAACCCGCACATTGCAGTCAACTTGTTTGGGAGCATGTGCACTAGGCGTAGGGTGTCCATGTTTTATATGAAAGTCCGAATGGGCACTTTGATTCATGAGAATTTTCTTTTGACTTGACAAATCCTAGAAGCATGAAATGCATGCTTGACTAATAAATAATAACAATAAAAAATATTTTTCTTCTTTTACATAAAATATTCAATGATATAAGTACAAAGATCATTATGAAGACCAAACCTAGTTACATTTTCTAACAAGGGCCATAGGCTTGAATATTACGCTGCCCCACTCAAAAATTCTTGTTTCCAATCTTCAATAGCTCCCTCTATCGCTCCTGAATTTACAGAGAGAGCAAATGTTTTTAGGGAGCATGCTCTCGAAATTCGCTCTTGCTGGGGGCAAATTTCGAGAGCATGCTCCTGGGGTTGCTCTCAATGTGCTCTCGCTCAGAGCGTGCTTCGAGAGCAGATTTGGGGGGGCTGCTCCCCCGCAACACTGGTTCGAAAGGTATTTCCGGTTGGAAAAGCCCTTGGGGCTTTTTGGTTTGTTTGTTGAGGTTTTGCACCTAACGAAAAACATTTAATATTTAAATTTCATTATTGTTGGCTTAAGGTGTCAAGTTAGCTTAGGTTAGCCAACAAGGCCAAGAGACACACTTCTTGCGGTCTTACACCCCTTGGAAAGGTATAAATAAAGTGAGTCATCATTTGAGTTGTGTGGCAAGATGTGCAACTAAGGAGGCCGCAAGCATGTGTGAAGGGCCACATAAGAGACAAGGAGGTTGCAATCGAGGAAGGACAACCGAGTAATGTCCGTAGCTGGTACATGAAGGCCGAGGAATGCTACAGAGTTGGCTGTAGGCCTAGGATAGGTTGTAGGGATGAAACAGAGAGGCCACGACTTGAAAGAGAGGCCGCATATTTGGTTAAGCAAGCCATAGTCTTGTGTAAGGTCAATCAAGGAGGCCAAGACTTGTTGAAGCAGCTAAGAAAATATATTCTGAGGTCAGATGGAGGTGACTGCAGGCCTGTAGTAGCTGAAGGAACAAGCTAAGGGCTACAAGGAGGTCTGATCAGTGTTGGCAGAGGGACGAAGGTGTGTAGGGCATGCTAGGAGGGCTGGCAAGTCACCAGGGAGCTGTCTAGAGGAAAATAAGGGATGCTACTTGAGCTGAAAGGAAACAACAGGGTTGCTCTGGCCTAAATGGAGTTGGCTGGACAGTTTGAGGAGGGAAAGAAGTGCCCTGTGCGCTACAATAGGTGGCTATAGGTTTTGGTGGCAAAAGACAACCACTGATGAATGTGTTTGAAGGCAAATGAGAGTTGAAGGGACTCATCCACAACCCATGTATTTATACAAGTATTTCGTATTGTATTTTGGCATTTTACAAGGATGTAAAGGGCCATTATCCCTGGTACGAGAGCCCTATGGATTTTCCTATTAATGGAATTGTAAGAAATCAATTTGGGCATAATTATTGTGTACTGTACATTAATCTGATTGTTGGTGTAATTCCGGTTGTGCAAACGTTTAAAAGTTAGCCATTTTCAGTGTGTTTATGTTTTCTAGCTAGTGCATAGACTAAACCTAGGGTGCATGAAATTCTAACACTCTAATGATGTTAAACAATACATTATCAACAAGACATAGCTGAATCGTATAGAGGGCTTTGACATCCAGTTCCTCCCACCCTTCATTGGTCACTGTTGCAGGGTTGTTCCTCCCACCCTTCATTGGTCACTGTTGCAGGGTTGTTCCTCCCACCCTTCATTGGTCACTGTTGCAGGGTTGTTCCTCCTACCCCCTAATGCCTTCTGCAAACCCTTGCTGTACCAACAAATCCCTCATTTTAAGTTTCCACAATTCAAAGTTGTTTTTTCCATTAATTTTTTCAACTTCAGATTTAGTATTTTCCACCTTCGCCCATTACCTTTACATAATACATACAAACTCTCCCTCCAAATCAAAAGTTTCCTTCCAAATGGATTTTTTTTTTTAAATTTCAATTTGGACTCTAAAATAAATAAATATGTGTACTTTAACCAATTCAACAATAGGTTCCGAGGCATGGACTCGACTTTAAAATTTAAATGTTCATTGAATAAAAAATATAATATATATTTCAATTTTTAATGGACTCCACAATTTTTTCTTTTCTTTTTTAAAACTTTACTGACTCCTTCAACTGGCATTGTCTACTGAGGTGTCAAATTTGCTCGGATGGCCAAAAATCATCGGAATCCGGGTTTTTTTTCTTCAAACAATCTGATAGTAGGAGTGTTTGAATCCTATTTTTGATGGTGGAAATGGATTCAACACCATCAAAAACCCATGGGGCACCCAAAATCTTGAAGTTTGATCGCTGTAAATTGGATTTCCCAAAATTTCCTCTAGATTTTAACAAAATTGTGTCGAAATTTCCATTATTTTTCGAGAAAATTTGAAGCCTTGTTAGACTTATGCGCCTTTGACCTCCTTGGCTTGGTTTGTCTTTTCTCGCAGCTAGTCCTCAAGATGCCCCACTTAATATCCACTATGGTGTACGTGTCGTGGTCTGCCTCTATTGTAGTTTGCTGAATGTTTGTTTTGACCTTGTAGCCCCACTCAACGCCTTCTGCTCGTTCTCAGTCTGGCCCGACTACCTCAACCCTTACCATTACACAGGATTCAGATTCAGACAGAAGTAGACCAGGGTTGCAGGGGAGCGCCTCCCCCCCCGAACTTGCTCCCGAATCGCGCTCCGCTCGGTAGCGGATAGGGAGCGACCTTGGCAGTGCGCTCCCAAATTCGCTCTTGTTGATGGTGCTGGACTCGCCAACATTTCAGGGGATCTCCCCAGTAAGAAGTCCCAACTAGACCTCAGACTGTTTGGTTTAGGAGTCCCAGCAGTTGGTTGTATGGTATCGCCTTGACTGCGGTTGCGCACAGAGGTAAGTAGGATGTCATTGTTGGTAGCAAGGGTGTGACATGCGCAACAAGCTAAGGAAGGTGCATGAAAGGTTCTAACACACAGAAAGTGGGGTGAGTGCGCCCCTTGGAAACCTATGGAAACACACGGCTTGGAAAGGAACACATGAGCAAAGATGCATCACAAACTGGAAGGCAGGTGAACCAACAATCGAAAGTGATGGTTAAACCAACAACACATCTCAGTGAGATTCATACATACATATACAGAAAAGTCTATACATACATGCGCAAGAAAACAACTACATATATCATTAGAGTAACCAAGATAACTAAAATACAATAATAACATATGCGTGAAACGTGCCGGCTCTGTTATATTAAGAAGTGAAAGTTCCAATGATACAGTACAACCATGACCAACCACTAGTCTCGATAACGAAACGTTACAGTCACTGTCGCCTGCTCCTCCAAAGAGATGTACTAGCTCTGCATTGTGGAGAAGTCAAGGCTTGTTACAATACACTCCAAGCTTTCTCTAAGATACTCCTATCAGAAGCTTGGCTGCCCAAAAGCCTCTACAATGAGTTATGAGGTTCTATAAATAGCAAAGGGTGGGGTGACCCTTGACATTCCCCTTTGTGACTGTTCACCTACCCTCATGACTCTTCAACTACTCTATGATTGTTACATTCAACTATCGACACTTGGACTTTCACTTTACAAGATGTTACATACAATCTGCACATGTACCCATGTGAGACAAAATAGGCTTGAGCAAGCCATGCAAGACATCACTAAGACTCGGACAACTGTGGGAAGATCAACTCTTCGACATCCTCGCCATGGTTGACGGTGGCGAACTGATGCCAAGCTTGGTAGTCTGTGATGGTGTCCGTGTACTCTGTGGTGACATCTTTCTGGAAATGAACTCTTGCCTTTGTTGCATTTGGGTACACTGATTTGGCTCCTCTGTCCAACTCGTCTGATAACATGCGCATCATTGTCTTGAGTGCGGTCGGACCAACGACATATTGATGCATAGTGTTTGAGCTGGTGGCTAGGCGCATCAACTCGTCAAAGTACGTGTCCAGCTCCAGTTGGACTTGATTCTTTGTCTTTGCCTTGGTGAATGTCCCAATAGATGGGATCGCATGTGCGCGCACAACAACATCCATGCTTTTGAACACCTGTGCATGTGAAGCCTGCAAACTGGTGATGAGTTCTGGATTTGACTTTGGATGCGTGCCTTCAACTTTACCGCCTTGGGCTTCATCAACTTGGGCAAGTGTCACGTGGCTCCCTTGTATCTCATTGTCCATGTTTGCATGCGGTCGACAAGAGTATGCAGATTTGACAAGATGCATGCTCTCCTAACACAGTGTTGCTACCAACCGTTGAGATGGATAACTGCCTTATGCATGGTGCCGAATCTGGAATACAACATTCGCATGACTGTCTCAAGGGACGATACTTCATCCAGTATCGCTTTCTTCAACTCTGCTCTGGTGGATGCTGTAACCTGTTCTCCTCCTTGCTTGGCTGTCTGTAACTCCTTAGCCATTCGCTCGTTCTCCGCTATCAAGAAGCGAACACTCGAGCTGGTGGCTTCGACATATGCTCTGGTAGCATCGACCAATGGTGGTGGATGCTTGCGAACATCGAATACGATCACTTGTTCTTAAAACTGTGTGGGAGATGCGTGGACATCTAGAGTAGTCACTCCGCGTGATTGCACCACTCTATGCTATGACTCGTCAATTGATATGTTGTGTATCTTTGCTTCCGGATTGTCTTCAAGGATCTCAGTATCTCCTTGATCGCTCAGGACTTGCTCTGCTTCCGGATCTGGTGAAGCCGGTGGGTCAACCTCTTGGTTGTAAGGCATGAGGTCGATATCCTGTTCTGACTCTGGTTGCTCCATCTCCGTATCCATCTGCTCAAGTATCTGTTCAATCTCTTGAGCGAAGTCCTGCTCTTGTGACTGCTCACCCTGTCTGCTTTGTGCCAGCTGCTCGGATGAGTCTACAACCTGTATGGGCGCAGTTTCATCAATTTGTGCATGCTGCGCCTCTTGTTGTGTCTATCCCTGCTGCGCTTCCTTCTCCTGTTTGCACAACTCTTGTTCTTCTCGGAGTTTCTGCTTCAACTCTTGCAACTCCTTCACTGTTTCCTCCATCCTCTGTTTATCTCTCTGCCTTTGCGTGTTCCTCCTGTCGTGTTGTCGCCTCTTCGCCTCTATCTCCAAAGTTGCTTTCTCCACAAGTGGGTCTGCTTTGAACTTGTAGCTTTGTTCTGCCTCTGCGCTGTCAACAATCTTTCTCTTGCCTTTGTCACGCACAGGTATGTTACCCCCTGCTGCTGTTGATGATGGTGCTCTCCTAGATGCTGCTTCGCGCTGCTAAACTAAACATTCCACAGCTATGTCGATCGATTCATTGAGCCTGCAGAAGCTGTGGCAATATCTCCATGGGTCTTTCCTCAGCCCAATGACATGCCCCGTGGATCCAAGGAAATTGCACTTTCACACAATGGTCCTTTACTAAGAAATGCGGGTCATATGAGTTGAAACTTTGGTGCCGAAAGTAAATCTTTTGAACTCTTCTGTCTCGACATCGACATGCTTGAGATTCCGTATCTCGTCCAACTCGATCCGCAACGGAAGAGTGGGCCAGGGTGCCTTCTTCTTCCGATGCAATCTAGCTGACAATCCTGTAGAGATTTGGTACGACCCTTCTTGCATGACGAGCTTGTCCATGGAAAACTTGAGTAAAACATGCGGAGGCTTCTCCGTGCTGTACATTCGTACGAAGGTGGCAAGAGGTGAGGCATACCAATTCGCTATGTCAATCAATGCCAACATTGCTGCTTGTGACATGCAAGGTGGATCCTGCTCAAATATCATCTTGTACACCTGGGTGATAAAATGGCCTGACAACTATGTGATGACTCCGTGGAAGCTGCATTCGGAAAATAGTTTATACAGTGTGTACAGAGGTTTCCGTTGATGTCCATGTCCAACTCAAGCCTGTTGACTATTGACGAGAACATATTGCATCCAGAATGTATGCGGACATGTATATTTTTGCTTGCTGACCTTTGGGCGGCTGCCGGGCTCCTGTCACCTGTTCCTTCAGCCTGTGAGCCAACATGTCAGACCAGTTGCATGGTTTGCCTTCACTGGCCAGTTGGTCCAACGCGATCACCCAACTCTGCGGGAAGGTCTCTGTGCTCTCTTGGCCGTACAAGCGGCATGCAAAGATGACCAAGTACTGATATGCCTTCCGCAATATCTTCGTCTTGTAAACCTGGTTGGGTGTCATCCTGAACTTGGCTGGCTCTTTCACCTAACTCTTCAAGATATCCCTGGCGTTTGCATTGCTGTTGCGTCTGCTAAAGGGTGTTTCTATTATATGATCACCTCATGTGGCAAGTGGTACATCTGCTGATAGTCCTGTGCCTTGAAGGTAGCAATCTTGTCCCGTTGACACTGCTTAACACCATCGTCTCGGGATCAGTGTGCGAGACAATCCAATGTATCATGTCCGCACATGGAAATGTGGGATACCTGCATGCAATCCGGTACAAGCCAGACTTGTGAATATTCACATAGACCCTGCGGTCTTCCAGATCTTCCCCAAATGTGCCTGAGAATGTATCATTGATGTCCTGCCATTTCAACTTGATGTCTTTGTCTACGAGCAACTTGGTGTCTTCGTAAATTAGCAAACTCATAGACACTTGCTCAACTGCATCTCCAGTTGCGCTTCCGTCGGTGTCCTTTGACCTTGCTCTCTTGGAGGCCATTGAACCTGAACTGCTGAGAGACGGACAAACACCTGCTATACCTGGAGACATGGCGACATTCATGGCAAGAAATATGTCAGTTGAAAACCAAAGCAAACTTGAGGACTGACATGCAACATACCCGGGAGACTGATGGCAAGGATTGCACAATTTTCACCGGGAGGTTGGGAGACTGACTGCTGGAACTGCGCAAAAGAAAGTCCAGGTTGTCGAGAGGCTGGTTGAATGCTGGAATTGTGCAATGCAGTGTTGCGAAAATCGCGATTTTTTCGCTAAAACGATTAAATTGGCCGATTAAATCAGTGATTTTTTCATTTTGAAAAAATCACGATTTTTGTATTTTTTTAATTATTTTTATTTTTTAAATTTTGCGATTTTTTTGCCAATTTTATTCCGATTTTTACAGTTTTTTCCAATTTCAGAGCCTCGCCGATTTAATCCCAATCGCGATTTTCGCAACATTGGTGCAATGCGCAATCTACGCTGACCTGCTGGGGGCTGAGATTGCGCAATGCACAATTTCAGTTAGCAAGGCATGCAAGCCCAGGGATTGCATTGCACAATTTTCTGGGCCAGCAGAGCACTGCCTCTTAGAATTGCGTAGAGCAAACTTGGAGGACAGTGTTTGGCTAGTTTTGCGCATTTTCTAGGAGGAAGGCAGAGACCTCTCAGAAATGCGCAATGCTGTCCGGGCAAGGCAAGGCCCGGGCCAAGGTTGCCCAAACTTGCCAACGGGCGACTGAAAACATATGAAGCTTTGAATGCATGGCGAAACTGAGTGTAAGCAAGAGTGAATGATCATGCATGCAAACAACAAATGCAAGATTCAGAAAACGGGAAAACATGCATGTGTGAAATGGGTCGCCGCAACGGCAACTGTCGGTGCAAAAACAGTGTCATGCATGCGACAACAGTGAGATGCAAATGAAAATGAAATGGTTCTCGTACAGGCTAACATGCATGCATACGATAACAAGCGTTCATAGAAATCAAGTAGACAACACTCACACAAGCCAAAACACAAAAAGCGACAAAAATGCTGCAAAATACATATAAAGCGAACTTACCCGGAAAACGCTGAGCTGAACGTGTTGACGACTCTTAGATGTGATGTGGGATGTGAGAGCTCCAAGATCGATGTGAAGAATGAGATCTGCAATGTCGAATAAATAAGTTTGAGGCTCATGACGCACATGCCACAAATCTAGGAAAAAGCGACACTTGGAGGGCAATTTCTAAAACAATCTTTGCATGTAACCTCCAGCTGCTAAAAATAGATCCCTAAAATCTTGGGATGCTTTTTGCTATTTCGGGAAAAGAAGACCATGCATGCAAATCAGGTTTGCTGGGTCCCGGAGGGAACCGATCAATCTGAAGGCACATGCATCAGTCTACGAGCCTGGGATGAAAATTTGCACAGTTTCTGGGCTGAGCTAGGATGGTTGTCCCTAAGGGGTTACGCAATTCCTGTGCTGAGGCCCAGTGCTAGGCTAGATTGCGTAGTTTTTTGTGGGAAGCTTGTTTGATTGTTTTGCGCAATTTTGGAGCCCTGTAGGCTGCCCAACAGATTTGTGCAATTTCTGGAGGGAAGGTTGGTTCCCCTCCAGAATTGCGCAATTTTCTGGGGGAGCTGCTCAGCTAGCAAATAGCTTAAGTCTGGAAAGGCAGCCTGTGAAGGGAGTGAAGCAAACTGACATGCACAGGCTGGCAAGCCACTGAAAATCAGTTGAAGCCTATGTACTTGACAGTGCAAGACATCCTACTAAGGATGGTTGGTAGGGAGGCTCCAAAACAAAGCTAAGACAAAATTTTGGAGGGTGGTTGTAGCCGCTACAACACTTGGTGACACACTGGTAGAACTACAGCTCTCTGAATGGACCTTGTTCGTGGAAAGCAAGTCTAACACCTCCAGAATTATTGTTCAGTTCTCTATTCGTCTTAGTTTCCACACTTGCGTTATTGTAAGATGTAGCATCTGCCAAGCTCTTGGTCGGTTGGCACACATTCCAAGCCAAGCCAACACAGTTGTTTCGATTGGGATGAGGGGTATATTGGTGCATAAGCCATATGATAGTCAGAGTTTAAGTTTTCATCTCTGGTGTTGCTCTGCTGCTAGCAGGCCTAGACAGTACTCCGACATAGTCACGCAGGAACACAAGCATCGCTCCGCTGCCAGCGAGCCTGGTCACTAGCCTGACGAAGTTACTTGCATCACCTCTCTGCGCAGGAAGCCTTTCTCTTCTTTCACCTTATTCATTTTCATTTTTTCGAAATTTTTTCTCATTTTCATTTTTTGTAACTGTGCATAACACATTCATTTTAGAGGCGGAAGAGGGATCCCGACTTATTGATAGTAGAAGAGGTTGCTCCTTCAGCGAAGTAGTTTGTATGTACCTTGACGTGCTTGTTAAGGTTTTCCCCTTCACCTTACTCTACTTCACTGAGTGGTGAGCGCCAGTATCGCAGCAAGAATGCTGCAACTCCTGGGCTACCAACTTTACTTTTATCAACCCGGTAGTTCGTAACAAACTTGGAAGCGTCAGTGCTATATGCACAAGTACTAGTTCTCACTGCAGGTTGTCACTTGGTCAGCTGGCACAAGATCACTAGGAGCTCAAGCCAACTTCTATAGAACTCAGAAGAAGCTCTATGTGTGATGAAAAAAAGAAATATTACTCTACAGAAGCTATTCTAATTGCCGAAAGGAAAAACACTGTAATGTAAAGCAAGACCTAGTAAACCCTAATTAACAAGCTAATTCTACTTTTGCCAAAAACACTATGAAAACCATGAAAGAAATTGCCATTACCTACTCAAGAAAGTAAACAACATCTAACCATGTTATTTCTGGAAGTAAATAAGCAAAAAACATATTTTTGGATTTTTATGTGTTTTTATGTGAATTTGACATGCATCTAATTTATTGTGTGTGAGTGTGGCAGCGAACAGGTGGCATTGGAGGGTGGTTTTGGAGCTTGGGAGGATGGAAGATGGTGTGGATGGGTCCTAGGAGGTCTTAGGTGGCCTTTTGGAGGCTTTTCCCACACTCGGCCTTCAAAAGAAAGCCTACAGGAAAAACTACAGGAGGACACAGGGAAGCCACAGAAGGAAAATAGGGAAACTACAGGAGGCCTACATGAGGAGGCCGAGAGCAATTTCCGCTATTTTGAGGGTGTGAGAGTGGGTGGAAAAGGTGGATGAAGGTTGAAATGAGGTGTTAGGGCGCCTAAGGTCTACCATGAATCACCAGGAGAGAGAAAGATGATTGGGTTTGCTCAAGGAGAGAGGAAGAAGTTCTATGAAAAAAATGAAGGAAACTAGGGCAGAATTGAGGTGAGGTTTAGGAGACCTGTAGGGCATGGATCAGATGGAGGATGTGATTGCTGATAAGCTGGCCTACTGCTGGAAGAGATCTGCTGCAAAGGAACTGACAGTCAACCAAGAGAATCAAGCAACAAATTTCTAGATCTGCTGCAAAGGAACTGACAGTCAACCAAGAAAATCAAGCAACAAATGAAATGAGTGCATTTAGGAAAAACAAAGTTTTGCATTAAAATGGTCTAAACTATGATCTATGAAAGGAAATGCTGAGAAATGTTGTAGGAAAGGAAAGCATGAAAGAGGACTATTGCAAATCAGGAAATGAACATGATGAAGGAGATCTAAAGCAAAGCAAAACTGGACTATTAACCTACTAAAGAGCTGCAAACACTAGAAGTCCTATGAATGAGGAAAATCTGTGTTTTTGGGGCAGCAAGAGAGTCTTTGCCTCAAATCATGGTCCCAGAGGGAGGAAGAGAGGCCAAGGCACTATTGCTAGCCTTTTGAATATTTTCTGATCGCTGCTTAACCTGCTACAGAAAGCACAAATGGAAGCAAACTACTAAATCATCAAAAGCAACCTATTCTTAACCATAAAAGAAATACATCTAACAACAAATTAATCTACAAACTGAAGTAAAGCATACAAATACAAGTAAAGAGAAGCTTGGCTGCTTGGATTGGGCCCTAACCCAAGAGCTTCAGCCCTTTGAGGTAACTCAGTGCTAGCTCAAAAAGGATTCCATCTTCATTATCAAAACAATAGCAAGATTACATGAAACTGTCACAAAATAATAAGCTCGAAATTTGAGCAGAGTTTACATAAGCAAAAAATCTGACCCTAGTGAGGCCCTAGGCCTCTCTACTTATACATCTGAAGCTACCAACAACTTCCTTAAAATCAGGGAGGCTTGGCTCCCAAAACTCGAGATCTCAATCATCTTCTACTTGCTCGACTGCCTTCTAGTGCATGATTCGACTGCTTGTACTTTGAGCTGAATGAAGGGGAGTTCGAAGTGAGGAGTAATAAATGAGGGGGATTCCCTCCTATAAGTCCTTTCCTCTGTCTAGTTCGAGTTATTGTTACCATTTGACCACTGGATCCTTGACTTTGACCTCAAAATCCATCGATAATTTGCATTAAATACATGTTATACCACATGGCATCATAACTAACTCAATTCACTCTGTAAGCATAAATATAATAAGAAAATCATACAATAAGCTAAGAGAATGGTTGATTTGACTAGGTTAGGAGGTCAAATGAGCCCATATAATTACCCATTTATGAGGCTCATCACTGAGCTGACAAGGATTAACCCAAAAATGACCGACTAGAGTAGGTGATACTAGTTAGTGCGCAAGTGTTGTGTTTTCACCAAGGTTCACTTCGAACAACACGTATTTTTCATTGATGTATCATGGACTGAAGACAACAAGTTCTTCATGCAGATGTAGGACGATATATAACCAAGTATTGATAACTGCACAAGTCCTCTTGTACTTTACCCAATTTGTTTCAAGAGTCGCACACGGTTTCATGCGAAACTATCCTACGAACGTAAACAAGCAAACAAACCTGAACACAAAGCAAAAGTAGAAGTAAATGCATAAGCAAAGCGAGTAAGCAAACAAACAAGCAAGCAAGCAAATAGACAAAGTAAGAAGAAAACATGCATGCAAGCAAACAAACCAAAAGAAAACACTACTCCTACTCCTAAGCTAATGGTGCATGGGTCTGCTCACATGAAGTGATACTTCCAATGCAGCCACCGGCGCATTGGTCGACCCATGTTGGTGAAGGCATGGTTCGCAAACAACACAGCTATGCGAACCAAAAAACATGAAAGATATAACAATGAAGACAAACACACTCTGAGTTTAAATGCGTCCACAGAACATAAGTGAGTGCAAGTGCATGACATGCAATCCATGGACTTACCATGGTGCTGTGCGACACTGCGTGCAGATGTTAAGCATACACATACTCTTGACTGTGACATGCAAGAAAACGAAAGAAACAAAGACAACTTGCGTCGCACACATGTGCTTGTTGTGTAAGATTCCTCCAATGCATGAGCGATGGGATCATGTAGTTCGAGTGGAGGAAACATAATTTGTGTGTGAGATTGATTTTCAATGCATACAAATGAGTGACAAGAAGCCTTGGGTTTTTCAACAATTTCCTGATCGGAAGTGAAACCAACCTCAGGACAACGAGGACCATCTGCTTGGGCTGAAGTGCCTCGACAGTCTGCGGGGTTTCGACTTTGTTGACAGATAAATCATCATAAACAGGTGGCTTTGAAAAATCAACTGCGATAGAATCATCATCGTGATCGAATACGGGGGTAAATAGATCACGATAGCTACGATCAACAAAATCAATGATTTCATCGGCATCCTCATGATCTGCTGAATCAAATAGAGGGGTAGATGAGAAGCGAAAAAAATCACCCTCTGCGTGTCCAGAAAAGGTAGATGAAAGATCAAGTGGATTTTCAAAGAATGATTTGTCCTCTCCGTTGTTGGATGATGGACTGACATCCGGTGTGTTTTGCGAATGATCAACACTGGGTGCATCCGTAGACGGGGATACACACGCGAAATCAGGAATGGCAAAATCACCAAAGATGTCAAGGAAAAACGGACGAGGCGCGGACAAAAGGGAAACATCCTTCGCCGCGGGTTGATGTTCAAACTCCTAGTAGTACTCTTCATGAATGACATTGCAGGTTGGTTGTGTGACACAACTTTGTGGATAGCTTGATCCTCGTTCACAACAGGTGTAGAGTCTGGAATGGAAGAACACAAGACAGTGCAATCCGAGGATCAGTAGAACACGAAGACGAAGGTTGAGGTAAGACATGCATGTGACAACCCATGGGCTTCGCAACCAAATCTGCACGAAAATTGAGAGAAGTGATGTTGGGAGGGTGTGATAGTTGCACGGACGTCTGTGCATGTTCTCCCACATCACTCTGCGGTGGCGGAGTCATTTGATGAGGACGACGGACAGTCGCTCGTGACAACGACCGTGTCTGTCTGTGATTGCGCAGCTCCATCACCGAAGTATGCTGAGCAGGGTTTGAACTTAAACTTCTTCTTGGGATTGACAGATTTGGTAAGGAAATATTCAAATCCGTCCATGAGATACTGGAATTTCATCCGACTTTTCGGAGCTTCAAACTGTAATACACGAAAGCGGTCCCAAAAATCCGTAGTCGATTCTTGTGGGGTCTTTCATTGTTTTAACAGTCTTTTGTCAAGAGGTCCTGGATCAAAATGATGGAAAGTAGATTCAACGAGATAATATAACTGCTCAAGTGAGTGCACGTTGCTGGGTGGCAGACTGTAGCACCATCGTTGTGGGGATTCGCAAAGTGTGTGTGCAAGCAGCAGGCTGGCCTCTTCATTAGAGAAGTCATTTGCATCATTAAGAAATGCATAGAAGTCTTGTAAGTACGCAGGCTAGGCCACTTCGCCTTCACCATCATACATGAATTCCGACAAGAGATCAAAAAACTCCCTCGTGATGTCGAGAGGTTCAACATGCGAAAAACATCGCGGAGGGACGAGTTTGACAGTATCCATGACGGATGTGCAAAGATTCAAAATAGGATGAGAGGACACAACTTGTCATCTGGCCCTCCTTCTTGCACCAGAAATGCTGACGGTGTTGGACCCGCCAACATGTCAGGGGATCTCCTCGGTAAGAAGTCCCAACTAGACCTTAGATTGTTTGGTGTAGAAGTCCCAGCAGTGGGTCGTACGGTATCGCCTTGACTACAGTTGCGCGCAAAGGTAAGTAGGATGTCCTTGTTGGTAGAAAGGGTGTGACATGCGCATCAAGTCAAGGAAGGTACATGAATGGTTTTAACACACAGACATCCTACTTACCTTTGCGCCCCTTGGAAACCTGTGGAAACACGTGGCTTGGAAGGGAACACACGAGCAAAGATGCATCACAAACTGGAAGGTAGGTGAACCAACAATCCAAAGTGATGGTTAAACCAATAACACATCTCGGTAAGATTCATACATACATATACAGAAAAGTCTATACATACATGCATAAGCAAATAACTACATATATCATTAGAGTAACCAAGATAATTGAAACACAATAACAACATATGCGTGAAACACGCCGGCTTTGTTATATTAAGAAGTGAAAGCTCCAATCATACAATACAACCATGACCAACCACTAGTCCCGATAATGGAACGTTACAGTCACTGTCACCTGCTCCTCCAAAGAGATGTACTAGCTCTGCACTGTGGAGAAGTCAAGGCTCGTTACAATACACTCCAAGCTTTCTCTAAGATACTCCTATTGGAAGCTTGGTTGCCCAAAAGCCTCTACAATGAGTTATGAGGTTCTATAAATAGAAAAGGGTGGGGTGACCCTTGACATTCCCCTTTGTGACTGTTCACCTACCCTCATGACTCTTCAACTACTCTATGGCTGTTACATTCAACTATCGACACTTGGACTTTCACTTTACAAGATGTTACATACAATCTGCACATGTACCCATGTGAGACAAAATAGGCTTGAGCAAGCCATGCAAGACATCACTAAGACTCATACCATTGTGGGAAGATCAACTCTTCGACGTCCTCGCCATGGTTGACGGTGGCAAGCTGATGCCAAGCTTGGTAGTACGTGATGATGTTTGTGTACTCTGTGGTGACATTTTTTTAGAAAATGAACTCTTACCTCTGTTGCATCTGGGTACACTGATTTGGCTCCTTTGTCCAACTCGTCTGATAACATGTGCATCATTGTCTTGAGCGCGACCGAACCGGCGATATACTAATGCATAGTGTCTACGCTAATTGCCAAGTCTGCGCTGTGGCTATGCACATCAACTCGTCAAAGTACGTATCTAGCTCCAGTTGGACTTGATTCTTTGTCTTTGCCTCGGTGAGTGTCCCAGTAGATGGGATCACATCCATGTGCAAACAACATCCATGCTTCTAAACACCCGTGCATGTGAATCTTACAAACTGGTGATGAGCTGTGGCAGTTCCTCATAGTTCCGGATCTGACTCCGAATGTGTGCCTTCAACATGGGCAAGTGTAATGGGGCTCCCTTGTATCTCATTGTCCATGTTTGCATGTGGTCGACAATAGTATGCAGATTTGACAAGATGCGTGCTCTCCTAGCACAACATTGCTGCGAATTGTTGAGATGGACAATTGCCTTATGCACGGTACCAAATCTGGAATACAACATTCGCATGACTATCTCAAGGGACGATACTTCATCCAGTATCGCTTTCTTCAACTCTACTCTGGCGGATGCTGTAACTTGTTCTCCTCCCTGCTTGGCCGTCTATAACTCCTTAGCCCTTCACTCTTTCTCTGCTATGAAGAAGCGAACACTCGATCTGGTGGCTTCAACATATGCTCTGGTAGCATCGGCCAATGGTGCTGGATGCTTGCGCATGTCGGATATGATCACTCGTTCTTCAAATTGTGCGGGAGATGCATGGACATCCAGAGTAGTCATTTTGCGTGATTGCACAACTCTATGCTATGACTCATCGAATGATATGTTGTGCATCTCTGCCTTCGTATTGTCTTCAAGGATCTCAGTATCTCCTTGATCGCTTAGGACTTGCTTTGCTTTGGATCTGGTGAAGTCAGTGGGTCGACCTCTTGGTTGTAAGGCATGAGGTCGATGTACTATTCTGACTCTGGCTGCTCCATCTCCATATCCATCTGCTCAAGTATCTGTTCAATCTCTTGAGTGAAGTCCTGCTCCTGTGATTGCTCACCCTGTCTGCTTTGTGCCAGCTGCTCAGATGAGTCTACAACCTGTATGGGCGCAATTTCATCAATCTGTGTATGTTGCACCTTCTGTTGTGTCTGTCTCTGTTGCGCTTCCTTCTCTTGTTTGCACAACTCTTGTTCTTCCCGGAGTTGCTGCTTCAACTCTTGCAACTCCTTCACTGTTTCCTCCATCCTCTGTTTATCTCTTTGCCTTTGCGCGTTCCTCCTGTTGCGTTGTCGCCTCTTCGCCTCTATCTCCAAAGCTACTTTCTCCACAAGTGGGTCTGCTTTGAACTTGTAGCTTTGTTCTGCCTCTGCGCTGTCAACAATCTTTCTCTTGCCTTTGTCACGCGCAGGTATGTTACCCCCTGCTGCTGTTGATGATGGTGCTCTCCTAGATGCTGCTTCGCTAACCATTCCACAGCTATGCCGACCAGTTCATTGAGCCTGGAGAAGCTGTGGCAATATCTCCATGGGTCTTCCTCAGCCCAATGACACGCCCCGTGGATCCAAGGAAATTGCACTCTCGCACAGTGGTCCTTTACAAAGCAATGTGGTTGTATGGGTTGAAACTTTTGGTGCTGAAAGTAAATCTTTTGAACTCTTCCGTCTCGACATCAGTATGCTTGAGATGCTGTATCTCGTACAACTCGATCCGCAATAGAAGAGTGGGTCAGGCTGCCTTCTTCTTCTAATGCAATCTAGCTAACAGTCCTGTCGAGATGTGGTACGACACTTCTTGCATTACAAGCTTGTCCATGGAAAACTTCGGTAAAACATGCGGAGTCTTCTTCGTGCTATACATCCGTATGAAGGTGCCAAGAGGTGAGGCATACCAATTCTCTATTGTAATATATCTGACCTGCAAATATATGAAATTAGAAATATGCCTAGAAATAACAAGATGTGAATATAGAAATGCTTTTCTTTATTAATCAAAACCCATACGGTAGGGTAACACCATACAATCACCTCTTAAGGAAGGAGAACACTCCACAAGCCATATGCTTGCTAATACAATAATCCTTGATATGCCTCAATGGGGAGTCTTTAGCCTTATATAGGCTTCATACATACAATACCATGGGTCTCTCAATACCATATATCTAATACAGTGGGCTTATTAGATTATTCCTAACTACTTCTGGTCCCTTACATGATGCAGATTAACCACTTTATTTATCAACTATGGCCCATCACATTATTACATTATTACCTTGGGTATCTCCCTTTGTACCCCATAATACATTTCACCCCGCTTAAACATGTTTCGTCCCCAAAACATAAGAACACAAATAATATGATCTACTCAAAAGAGTAGTCCACTGGTACCATGCACGTGCATCTAGCCATCCCAGAGATAGGTGATTACTCGATTTAGCGGGTGCCTCGCTTGCTTGAGATGGGAGTTGATCTTGGTTGTTCCTCTGTGTTGATGTGATGTGGGTGGATTGTCTCACCTCTTTACCTGTGATGCATGGGTTGTTGTCCTTGTTGCTAATTCGTTGCCATCTTGTTGGTTGTTTTCTTGCTGGGTGATGTGGGTGGTGATACGCTGAAGTTTTAACCAATGATGTATCTTTCCTTAATTCACCACCTAATGGACCCTGATTGGTATCTGGTATATGTTGTGGCACCTACAGTTGTTGCTTATCTTCCAGTATTACTTCAACCATGGACTCCTCACTGGATGTATGAATACCTACAACATTTTCTGCTTCAGCCTCCTTGGACTCTCCCTGTTTATAGATGGAAATATCCTGTAATGTAATTTTCTTCTTTTTATATCAGAGCTTCAAGAATTTCTTCTGCACATTAATATTGATAATACCAACAGATTCCATCCAAGGGTATCTCAAAACAACATCCACATTAGCTATATCTGAAGCATAAAAATCAGAATGCAATACATACTTATCCATAGAGATTTTCAAATTTTAATAAAGTTGCACCTGCTCATTATTAACTCGTGTGCTCCATTTGTTTGGCTGAGACTTGCAAACTTTTAGCCAAATGAACATTAATAAAATTATTCTTGCTATTAAGATTTTTTTTTTTCTAGGCTAAGACTAAACTAAGTACCCACGGGGAATTGAACCAGTGACCTATCGCAAGGAGTGCCTTAACAACGCACCCATTCACTGTCAATCCAAAGCCCCGTGGGCATTCTTGCTATTAAGATTGATAGACATAATTATCTTCTTTTTCTGAATACATACATGAACTTGTAAGAATGAGATACCAGCAGAAAATAACCCCTTATGTTTCTCATCATCCTTTTTTTCTAGCATGAAACCATTTTTCCAAAACGATTTTTTCAATTTCTTTACTAGGAAGGCGTCTCACTGACTTATCAAGTGAGAACCACCATTCAGTAGCTTCATGGCGCAACTCTGTCACTAAGGCCATTGCCATTGTCCAATATTTGAATCGAGACTTGTTATATTGTATAAATTCTTCAATAGTGGGACCATCATCACGTCCTGTAAAAATCATCTCAGTAGAAGCCATGAAGTAGAATGAGGGTTTTGTAAAATTACCTATTTTATGTGGCAAATTTAAAATGGCCATAGTTCGGTAACTATGGTTCAAATCCTTATTATGCCTGTTTTTGGAAATGAAATGACCATTTTGCATCTTCCCATGTGATAGAAACCTCTATCTAGGCACTCTGGAAATTCAGATTTTCTCTGCAACTTTACCTTCGTAAAAAATTTCTGAAAAAGGAGCTGATTTTAAATCAGCGATATCTCCGTCATCCGGACTCCGATTTGCTAGATTTTTTTTTTTTCAAATTGGATAATTTTTCAAGGGGATCTCAGATCTGCAATTAGTTTCTCAAAATTCTCGACAAAACTGCAAAAATTGACTAGAGATCCGCTGTCCATGAATTTTCGTCAGAATTTTTTTTGCGACACAACTGATTTTTAAATTAGCGATAACTCCTTCATTCAGACTTCGATTTGGCCAATTTTTTTTGAATTTGGGTATTTTTCCGCAAAGAATCCAGATCTGCAATTTTTTCTGCAAATCTTGCACCAAAAGTTGCAGATCTGATCTGCAAATTCGCCACCCCAAAACTTTCCTGTAAAAATAAAAAAAAAATGTTTGCCCTCTTCGCCCAAGAAAGTGCTTTGATACCAGTTGTAATATATTTGACTTGCAAATATATGAAAATAGAAATATGCTCAGAAATAACAAGATTTGAATATAGAAATGCTTCTCTTTATTAATCAAAAACCCTTAAGGTAGGGTAACACCATACAATCACTCCTTAAGGAAGGAGAACACTCCACAAACCATATGCTTGCCAATACAATAACCCTTGACATGCCGCAATGAGGAGTCTCTAGCCTCTATATAGGCTTCATACATACAATAGCATGGGTCTTTCAATACCATATATCTAATACAATTGGATTATTACATTATTCCTAACTACTTTTGGTCCCTTACATAATGCAGGTTAACCACTTTATTTATTAACTATGGACCATCACATTATTATATTATTCCCTTGGGTATCTCCCTCTGTACCCCATAATATCCCCCCTAGGTATACTACAACTATGTCGACCAATGCCTCCATTACTGCCTGCGACATGCAAGGTGGATCATGTTCAAATATCATCTTGTACACCGGTGTGACAAAATGATCTGACAACTGTGTGATGACTCCGTGGAAGCTGCATTTGGAAAACAATTTGCAGTAAATGTGTACAGAAGTTTCCGCTGATGTCCATGTCCAACTCAAGCTTGGGAACGCTGACGGGCACAGATTGCATCCAAAATGTATGCAGAAATGTATATTTCTGCTTGCTGACCTTTGGGTGGCTGCCAGGCTCCTGTGACTTGTTCCTTCAGCCTGTGAGCCAACATGTCGGACCAATTGCATGGTTTGATTTCACTGGCCAGTTGGTCCAACGTGATCACCCATCTCCGCGGGAAGGTCGTCGTAATCTCTTGGCCATACAAGCGGCATGCAAAGATGACCAAGTATTGATATGCCTTCTGCAGTACCTTTGTCTTGTAAATCTGGTTGGGTGTCATCTTGAAATTGGCTGGCTCTTTCACCCAACTCTTTAAGATATCCCTAGAGTTTGCATTGCTGCTGGGTCTAATGAAGGGTGTTTCCATTATGATCATCGACTGCGGCAAGTGGTACATCTGCTGATAGTCCTGTGCCCTGAAGGTAGCAATCTTTATCCTATTGACATTGCTTAACACCATCGTCTCGGGATTAGTGTGCGAGATGATCCTATATATCATATCCGCACATGGAAATGCAGGATACCTGCATGCAATCCAGTACAAGCCAGACTTGTGAATATTCACATAGACCCTGTGGTCTTCCAGATCCTCCCCAAATGTGTCTGAGAACGTATCATTGATGTCTTGCCATTTCAACTTGATGTCTTTGTCTACAAGCAGCTTGGTGTCTTCGTAAATCGACAAACTCATAGACACTTGCTCAACTGCATCTCCAGTTGCGCTTCTGTTGGTGTCCTTTGACCTTGCTCTCTTGGAGGCCATTGAACCTGAACCGTTGAGAGATGGATGAACACTTGCTATACTTGGAGACATGGCGACATTCATGGCAAGTAATCTATTAGTTAAAAACCAAAGCAAACTTGAGGATTGACATGCAACATACCTGGGAGACTGACGACAAGGATTGCGCAATTTTAACGGGAGGCCAGGAGACTGACTGCCAGAACTGCACAAAAAACAGTTCGGGCTATCAGGAGGCTGGTTCACTGCTGGAATTGCCCAATGCGCAATCTAGGCTGACTTGTTGGGGGCTGAGATTGCGCAATGCGCAATTTCAGTCAGCAAGGCATGCAAACCCAGGGATTGCATTGCACAATTTTTTGGGCTAGCAGAGCACTGCCTCTCAAAATTGCTTAGAGCAAGCCTGGAAGACAGTGTCTAGCCAATTTTGCGCATTTTCTGGGTGAAGGTAGAGCTTTCCATCTCAGAAATGTGCAACACTGTCCGGGCAAGGAAAGGCCCAGGCCAAGGTTGCCCAGACCCGTCGACGGGCCACTAAAAACATACGAAGCTTTGAATGCATGGTGAAACTGAGTGTAAGCAAGAGTGAATGATCATGCATGCAAACAACGAATGCAAGATTCAGAAAACCGGAAAACATGCATGTTTGTGAAATGGGTCACTGCAACGATGACCGTTGGTGCAAAAACAATGTCATGCATGCGACAACAGTGAGATGCAAATGAAAACTGAAACAGTGCTCATACAGGCTAACATGCATGTAGACAATAGTAAACATTCATAAAAATCAAGCAGACAACACTCACACAAGCCAAAACACAAAAAGCATAGAAATGCTGCAAAAGACATGTAAAGCGAACTTACCCGGAAAACGCTGAGCTGAACGTGTCGACGAATCTTAGATGTGATGTGAGATGTCAGAGCTTCAAGATCGATGTGAAGAATGAGCTCTGCAGCGTCAAATAAATAAGTTTGAGGCTCATGACACACATGCCACAAATCTAGGAAAAAGCGACACTTGGAGCGCAGTTTCTAGAACGATCTTTTCATGTAACCTCCAACTGCTAAAAATAGATCCCTAAAATCTAGGGATGCTTTTTGCATGTTGCTTTTTTCTATTTCAGGAAAAGCAGCCCATGCATACAAATCAGGTTTGTTGGGTCTCGAGGGAACCGGTCAATCTGAAGGCACATGCATCGGTCCGTGAGCCTGGGATGAAAATTTGCGCAGTTTCTGAGTTGAGCCGGGCTGGTTGTCTTTGAGGGATTGCGCAATTTCTAGGGTCAGCGGGTGACTGTCTCCCAGAATTGTGCAATTTCTGGGCTGAGGCCCAGTGCCAGGCCAAATTGTGCAGTTTTCTTTGGGAAGCTTGTCTCACTGTTCTATGCAATTTTGGAGCCTAACAGGCTACCCAACAGATTTGCGCAATTTCTGCAGGGAAGGTTGGTTCCCCTCTAGAGTTGCACAATTTTCTGGGGGAGCTGCTCAGCCAACAAATAGCCTAAGTCCGGAAAGGCAACCTGTGAAGGGAGTAAAATAAACTGACATGCACAGGTGGCAAGCCACTGAAAATTAACTGAAGCCTATGTACTTGATAGTGCACGACATGCTACTAAGGATGGTTGGTAGGGAGGCTCCAAAACAAAGTTAAGGCAAAATTTTTGAGGGTGGTTGTAGCCACTACAACGATTCTCTTAAAAAAATTTTTGCTCATTGTTTTTAAGGGAGCGATCAGGAGTAGTTGCTCCTTGACCGCTCCCTTTCGCTCTGGGAGCGAAAATTTAAAGGAGGGAGTTGTTGGGTAGTGATCGCTCCTGAATGGTCCTTTTTTTTCTCTCTTGTCGGCGAAAAACCCGTGCGGTGGATGGGCAACAACGAGGAGGGAAGGGGAGGGTCAAAAATGTTAAAAGACCCTCCTCCCCTCCCATTATTCATCATTTTCCTTTGTGAGAGAGCAAGAGAGAGCTTGGAGCTTGAGTTGAGGAGGGAGATTAAGGAGGGAGCTTGAGGAGCTTGCAAGGGAGATTGGAGCTTGGGATTGAAGGCCAAAGAGGTAGGATCTACACTCTAATCTAGCATTTTTGTTTTTTATATGTTCATTGCTAAATGAAAATGTTCTCTTCTCTCTTTCCCATTCCTATTCCTCCATTTTTTTGCAGACTCAAAACTTCAAACATCATTGCTATATGGCTTGGCATTCTCTTGTTGTTAGTTCATTTTTTTGTTATTATGGTGTTGGAGAGTAGAAGGAGGGTTGGTTATGATGAACATAATGAAGAAGTGGGTTATAGTGGATTTGATGAAAACCCTAGAGAGGAGGAGTACCTTGGTGAAGTGGAAGAGGAGAGTGGAGATGATGAAGGCACAAAAACTAAACAAGACCAAACCCCATTGTGGAAATATGTTTCTAGGCCTGAAGCGGGGAAAGGGGGTGGAAGCACTAAATTTACATGCCTCCATTGCAAACTAGAAGGCACCTCTGTGGTAAAAGGCCATGGGATGGAGATAAATAAATAAGAACCAAAGCTTGTGTAAGTGCGTTAGCAACACAGAGCCAAATATATAAGGGAAGAGGAGGAAGCCCAATACAGATCTAAAAGATCAAAGGGTTTCTTTGAACATAGCTCACAATTACATGCACAAAGAACTCCATCAACATCCTCCCATGGCAGTGGATATGGAGGCACAGGAACAAACATCTCCTTAAGGCGTAGAACCGTATCAGATTTCCTTGACGAAGGGAGTAGGAATGATGTGGATTAAAAAATTTACCGGTTTTTCTATGCATGTGGGATACCATTCAATGTTCTTTGCTCACCTTATTGACATGAAATGGTTTATGCCATAAATGATGCCCCTAAAGGGTACAAGAACCCTGGGTATGACAAGGCTAGAACCGTGGGACTTGATCGTGAAAAAGCAAAAATAGCACATTCTTTGAGTAAAATCACAAATTCTTGGAATGAGCATGGGGTGTCCATTGTATCTGATGGATGGGCAAATGTAAAAGGCAAGCCATTGATAAGTGTTCTTGTTGTGTCTGTTAATGGTGCAATCTTCCTTTCAGCATATGATTACTCAGAAAAGTTCAAGACCGCCATCAACATTGTAGAGCCATTACTTGAAACAATTGAACGTATTGGGCCATACAATGTCATCCAAGTCATCATTCATAATGTTGCTAATTTAAGGCAACGAGAGCAATTATTGAGCATAGATACCCCAACATATTTTGGTCTGGGTGTTTGGTTCACACATTGAACCTTTTGATACATGTTATGATTAAGAACAAAAACCATCAATACAAATGGATTGGTGATTTGTAAAAGAGAGGCGAAAAAATGATCAAATTTATTACAAATCATAACAATACCCATGGGCTTTATCGCGGTCACCCAAGAGTGGAGCTATTGAAGATTGCAAAGACTAGATTTGCTAGTTATTACCTCACCTTCAGGTGCCTTTTGAAGGTGGCTAGCATGATATCAAGTCAACACTGGCAGGTATTAAAGGACAGGGCTCTTAATGCAGTTGACAAACAAGGTTTTGAACAGGTGGAGGAGACCGCTCTTGATGGTCTGTTTTGGTCACGTGTGAGGGGAGTTTCGCAATTCACCAAGCCCATTTATAGCATGATTCGTTTTGCAGATACATATAAACCATTGATTGGGGAGGTGTATGAGCAGATGGATAGCATGTTGGGGCAAACAAAAGATATTGTTCAGGAAAATGATCCCAACTTGTATACAATGATTCACAATTGTGTGTGTGCATGGTGGAATAAACTTAATGTTCCATTACATGCCTTGGCGTATATCCTTATGCCAAAATACTACTCTCCATCTTGCTTGGACCAACTTGCACCTAGGGGTGGGGTTAGGATCAAACCCCATACAGATCCAGATGTATCTAAAGGATATATGGAAGCATTAGACGAGTTGGTCCCTGACAAGGAGTGTGCTAATCTACGTCTTGAATTAGACAGATATTTCAGTTGCACTGGTTTGTTTGGTTCTTTGCATGCAATGGAAGATAGAGACAGATTTGATGTTCTCACATGGTGGGAAGCATATGGCGATTTTGCCAAAATTGGCAATAAAGTTCTCTCACAGGTTGTAAATATTCTGAAAATTCTACAACCGGAATCCTATTGCAGCAACTGGAAATTATTCTCCTAATTGTTAATTTAATTTAACAATTTATTCACTGTTTGCTACAACAAATATTGAATAAATCACACTGCAAACTACACAAATAAAATTGCGGAAGAATAAACTTTGGAAGAAATGCTAACACACACACATAAATAACACAATTATTTTTGGACAAATGTCCCCGGAAAAACCCAACTTGGGAAAACCGATGCAGCAACTGAGGCATTTAATATTAAGCAACAGTGAAATAATTTGACTACAATTGGATTCCGAAACTGGCAATCCTACAAAGAAATATTGGCAAGAAAAATCTAGTGAAGAAATTTTCTCACTCCACAGGCAAATCTAGGCTCTGACCTCAACTCCAAGTGAGCCGTCCAAACTGGCTTTGCACAGCTATTGCGTCACACTAGCGCAGTCCCTTCTGCACTTAGTGTGAACCGGCTTCTCCTCAAGTCATTTGGTTTGCTGCTATCTGGGAAAATGTCTCTCCTGGCCTCCAGAACCTCTGTGCAACTTTTGACACTGAAACTTGTCTTTCCCCAATAGAATCAAAATTGCCTCTAGAGGCTACTGCGTTGCCCCAGTGTTAGCCTCTCTATGGCTCTTCTGCTTCTCTGTCAACGCACTCACTGGATTTGGAAATCTTCCTTCGACTTCACTATCTCCGTTCCTCTCTCACTGCTTCAATCTCACTAACTCTCTCTCTGGCAACTGACTGTTGCTACTCTGGAAATTGATCTGCTCATGAAATCGAACCTCTTAAGTGTCTTCTCCAAGTGCCCATCGACTTCTTCTTATAATCCCCTGTTGGGACTCCAACGACCAAGATTAAATCTTAATCAATGGCTAGGATCATCTTGAAGTTGATCCATTTGAATTTCTAGATCATTCACTCTTTGACTTAATTAATTTTGATTAATTAACCATATTCCCTAAGTTTAGACTCAGGAAATATTTAAAAACTGGTTAATAATCTAATTAAGTCATTTCGAGGCAGAATTTCTAGAAATGATTTCTAGGTTTTGGAGATCTCATGTATTCTAGCCTCTCCACAAAATTTCAAGGCTAGAACACAATTGACGCTACAAAAACTAACACTCCCTCTTAGCGAGGAATGTATTCTAGTGCTACTGCACACCCTGTCTCTGCATCATCCTGTCACTTTGTTGATGTCTGGCCATATTCCCCACCAACCAATGTGCAACTCTGATATCTGTTGCATCTGTGCTACTGCTGACTCTGCTAAACTGCTGCCAACACTGCATCTGCACTGCAACTCCCTCTCATTTGTTGTTGCTATAACCGCAACATCTGCAACTTAAAAGCATCCAAAATACTGAATCAACTGTGATCAGTATAATGCATCCATCACTCGAGTCTCTGATTGTTGCTAGTATCTGCACTGTCAGTGAAGAATTTGTGTCGCTGCTGACTCTGAACTTTGCCAACTACACTGCTGCTAACTCTGCACTGTGGTCCCCAATATCTGGTTACTACTAGTGTCTGCAACTGTCACTCTGGCATCTGACTGCATCAACTGTCACTGATCCATCCTGCTACTAAATACTATGGGCCCCTGTAGCAAGGTATTGATCCATGAGGTGGACTCCTCAAGGATCTTGCCCAATTGTAGCACTTTGGGGCTACAAAACCAAGTTGACAAACATGGTGAAGTCTTCTTCCAGCTTGGAGGAAAGCCTATCGATCTCTGTTAAAGTTGCCTGTTGGTCTTGCTTCTCCTCCTTGTCCTTCTCCCTGATAGGACACTGGGTACTTTAGTGATCGAGCTCACCACACATGAAGCACTTGACATTTGATAGGTCCTTCTTTCTTCTCTGCTCCCCCTGTCCTTTACTGTGACCCTTCGATGTGAGGGCCACATTCTCCTCCTCCTTCACCTGCTTCGATCCACTGTTGCTTCCACTGATGGCGCTCTTCAATAGAGCTCGTCTCAACTCCTCCTGCTGCAAATCGACCCACATCTTGTCCCACCTTGGCAAGGTATCTCTGCCCAAGATACTTTGGACGAATACCTTCCACTCCTCGGAGACACTATTTAGTACCAATGGCACTAGCTCTGTGGGTTGAGGCGCTGCCCCAACTGACAACTGGTCCCAGACCTCCTGAATCCTGGTGAGGGAGGGGTCTATGCCTTCCCCCTTTTGCATTCAGATGAGCCTCAACTTCTCCTCAAGGTACATCTTCCGCTGCTCAGAAGTACCTTGGTATAGCGTGGAGAGTATCCCACATCTCTTTGGCAGTATCTTTGCCAGCTATGTGAGAAACAACATGATCCTGGACACCATCTAGGATCGACCTCTTCGTCTGTGCCATCTCATTTCTATAGTCCTTCAGTTGATCTGCATCCTGGGGAGCTGCTACCACTGCATCAGTATACATCTTCAGGCCAAACTCATCCAGAAAGAAGGACATCCTTGCCTTCCAGATGACATAGTTGGAAGCTCCATCCAACCTGTCCTGATCATGAAGCCCAACAATGGCCATCTCAACATATGTAAAAAATCTCCTCTTTTCCTTCTGCTCAACTGCTGCTCAGCTATTCACACTCCCTTCTGGAGTGAGAAAATCTGCTCACCACGACTGTTGATCTGCAAGGAAAAATTGAACTTCTTGAGACTAGAAGTTCCCTGAGGAGAATTTTCCCTCAGTGTCTGCTCTTTTTCCTTCCACCCGATGCTAGCTCTGCTCTAGCAAATTGCTGCAAAACTACTACGTCTAGCTAGAGGTATGCTCTACGAGAATACTGAGCTGCTCTCTCTGCCTCTGGAATCACTCGATCTAGAGAGATCGAACTTTTCTGTCCCTCACTCAAGTAACTTGGCCTCTTGGCAAAGTGATTGCGTTGCCCACACTGAATAACGAAACTCCTTCTCTCTCCACCTCTAAGCTCTACGAATGGTCAACTGCACTTTGATACCATGTGAAAATTCCACAACCGGAATCCTATTGCAGTGACTGGAAATTATTCTCTTAATTGTTAATTTAATTTAACAATTTATTTATTGCTTGCTAAAACAAATACTGAATAAATCACATTGCAACCTACACAAATAAAACTGCGGAAGAATAAACGATGGAAGAAATGCTAGCACACACACATAAATAACACAGTTATTTTTGGACAAATGTCCCCAGAAAAACCCAATTTGGGAAAACCGGTGCAACAACTGAGGGTTTTAATATTAAGCAACAATGAAATAATCTGAGTACAACTGGACGCTGAAACTGATAGTCTTACAGAGAAATATTGGCAAGAAAAATCTAGTGAGGAAATTTCCTCACTCCACAGGGAAATCCGGGCTCTGACCTCAACTCCAAGTGAGCCATCCAAACTGGCTGTGTGCAGCTACTACATCACACTAGCGCAGTCCCTTTGCACTCAGTTCGAACCAACTTCTCCTCAAGCCGTCTGGTCTGTTGTTGTTTGGGAAAATGTCTCTCCTAGCCTCCAGAATCTTTGTCCAGCTTCTGGCACTGAAACTCGTCTTTCCCCAACATAATCGAAACTACCTCTAGAGGCTACTGCTCTGCCCCAATGTTAGCCTCTCTGTGGCTCTTTTGCCTCTCTGTCAATGCACTCACTAGAACTGGAAATCTTCCTCTGACTTCACTATCTTTGTCCCTCTTTCACTGCTTTGATCTCACTAGCTCTCTCTCTAGCAACTGACTGCTGCTACTCTGGAAATCAATTTGCTCATGAATCGAACCTCTCAAGTGTCTTCTCCAAGTGCCCATCGACTTCTTCTTATAATCCTCTGTTGGGACTCCAACAGGGAAGATTAAATCTTAATCAATGACTAGGATCAACTTGAAGTTGATTTGTGTGAATTTTTAGATCATTCACGCCTTGGCTTAATTAATTTTGATTAATTAACCATATTCCCTAAGTTTAGACTTAGGAAATATTTAAACATTGGGTAATAATCGAATTAAGACATTTCTAGGCGGAATTTCCAGAAATGATTTCTGGGTTTTGGAGATCTCATGTAGTCTAGCCTCTCCACAAAATTTCAGGGCCTAGAACACCTCTTGATGCTACAAAAACTAACAAATACTTCTTTTGCAGAGAGGTGTTGCAACTAGTGTTTTAAAAACTGGTCGGCTTGAACCGAAAACTGGTCAAATCGGTCGGTTCATTAGCCGACCGGGTTAAACAGGCACAAAAACCGGGTTTAACCCACCTCTTCGCCCAAAAAACACATGAACCGATGCTAACTAACCGGTTTAGGACGGAACTGATCGGTTTATGGTCAAACCAACCGATTCTGTCCTAAACTAGCCGGTTTCGTCCTAAACCGGCCGATTCAATGCCAAAGTCGCGGAGGACCCACACAATGCACTTTCAGAATGTTCTAGGGTGTTTTGGAGGGAAAATAAGGGTTGATTCCTTCCCAAAAAAACCCTCTCCAAGCCTTTAAAAGGAGCTTACCCCTCTCATTTGTCTCACACATCTCATTTGGAGCTTTTGTGAGTTCGATTGGGAGCTTGGAGAATGTTGAGTTTTTGCTGGAGTAGTGGAACAACAAAGAGTTTGAGCTAAGTAGTAGTCATCATGCCTCCAAAAGCCAAGCATATTGCATGGGCTCATTGCGATATGATTGATGGAAAAATGATCTGCAAATATTGCAAAAATCTATTGCGGGAGGGGGTATTAACAAGTTCAAACAACACTGTTGGGATAGGAGGCCATGTAAAGCCATGTCGAGCACCAAATGAAGTAATAGGGCATATTAGGGTAAAATACTTTCAGAAGTTTGAGACTCAAGCCACTGAACCAATAAAGAAGTTTGTGACTCAAGCAGTTGCAAAATTTGGTAGTCGAGACTCAACCAACTGAGTTTGATCATGATGAGAAGTTTCAAGTGATAATGTTGATCAATAATATCATAATGTAGATTTGCAGTAGGCCAGTGGCCCCATAGTTTGTAGGCTTTGTTTTGAACTCTAGAGGACAATTAGAGCCTCATTAATTATATATTTTACTGTTGATATGTATTGCACTTGGTGCCATTTTGATATATTCACCTTTACATGGTATATATATGAGCAAAATTTGCATATTTTGTGTCTATTGGTTTGAAATCTTAAAAATAGTTTTTTTTTTCAATAAAAAATAATTATTTCATGTGTTTTTTTAAAAACGGTTCGTTGAGATATAACCAGTCCTGGTTTGACTGGTTCCAGCTTGAAACCCGTTTATTAGGTGGACTGGTCCGGTCACTAGTTCCGGTTTTTCAAACTATGGTTGGAGCACCTACAACTTCATCCATAATGTGAGAAGAAACAGACTCAATGAAAACCAGACATAAAGCTTGGTTTATGTGCACTGCAACTTGAGGTCGTTGAGTCATTATTGTGATCGGCTTATGAGGATCCCACATATAAAATTTGGGACAACAACCCAGAGGACGATAATTTGGAGGATGACACTATACATCTAGAAGAATTAGAAGCATAACTTTTGAGAGATGATGATGAAGTAACAACAACAATGCTACCTCCACCATCCAATAGCAGTGCCAGTGCTCGAGTTCCAACTATTGTTCCTTTGCTGCTGTCGCTTCCATCTACATCCTCACGTGGAGGGCATGTGCCTTCTGGTTCTGGTCATGCAACTATGCAGGAGGAGACTCCTAGAAGACCACCACGACCTGCTCAGAAATTAGACATTTCTCGTGGCAAGAAGCCCAAGCATTAGCAATAGATAATAGATTTACTTGTCTTTTCTAGTTTCTAGTAGTTTTTATCACTGTTGACTCTTTCATATTTATTATGATATTTGTTGTAAATAATATATGACAATTTAAGTTTGAAGTTGGCAATTAGAACTCTCATTGGTAATGAATTATGAATATGATGCTTCATGAAAGTTGTTTCAGTGCATTTCATTTTATAACATTTCATTTCATGTTAGATAGTCTTTGTTGTAATGGTTACACTTAGCTTACAAGTACAACTTTGGTGATCAATCATGATAAATGTAATATATTGAATTTTGAAAGCTTGAAACTTTAAGATTGATAAATCATGAGACTCTATATGTTGTATGTTACTAACTTGTGGACGTGGTTGATGAAGATTATAACTTCTAGATGATTGATGTTTTATGGTTCAATCTATGTTTTTATGTTTTTTATATCTAATTCATCATTCTACATGCTTTTGTTTACATATATGCATCAAAATATAAAAAAAATATATATTATATAAAAATTTGCTCCCGATTTGCTCTTGAACCGGGAGCTTCTGAACATGTCGCTCCCTCTCCTGCTCCCTGTTTTTGCTCCCACTCCCAAGTAACCTTGAAGTAGACTAACTTGGCTCGGATACCACTTGTTGGTATTCAGACTCTGTTCAAGCATTCGATGATAGAGAAATAATGACAAAGATTAACAATATAGAGAGATTTTACGTGGTAAAACCCTGACGATTTGTCAAGGAAACATCCATGCGCAAAGCAAGGTTTTTAATCATCATGTTTACAGTCTCTTCAACCTTACGGGCTTCATAAAAATGAAGTAGACTGTGTTATGATAACTATAATTTGGTTCCATAAACCAATACCATTAGAGTAGTCGTGACATGATTTATTTGGGTAAATTCGGATTTTACTTTTTCTTTTTAATCAAATTGATGTCATACTCTAATGGTTCCCTTCAGTATGTTTACCATCTTTTCCATGGGTGGAACCAAAGATTTACCGTTTGGATAGAACTGCAAAACAAATGGTTCTTGATGCTTGGAGGCAGAGTCACTGTTCCAAATGTGCTTTGCTGATTCCTCTCACCTCAAAACAACTGGTTGCAGCTTCTCACAAACATTTTTCCATGTAAATTCTATCCATTACACTATCCATTACACTCATTATTTCCAGCATCGCCATAGTACGAGTGATCGACATGTACAATTCCATGCTTCCTCCAACAAGTTCATAGGATTGGGAAAAAGTTGTATTCTTAAAATCAAATTCCACGGTCTCTTCCTTGTCCATCAATCTTAGCCATGGCAGCCATCTCCGTTTCTTCTTAAGCAAGTCAGCACTTTCATTGCATTTTCAACCTATCATGGCTCCTCACATCAATGCCCTCTCTATCACTCTAGACTAGCTTCTATACGTTGCTTGAAATCAGTAAGCAATTACTGCAACACAGAGAGAGTGCAGGAGAATGTAGATGATGAATAAGCTTTTGCAGCACACTGTTTTAACTTTTTATTACCCACAATACAAAAACACACACACACATATATATATTTTGAAGAGATTGCCAAAACGTTCAACTTCCCAGGAATACGAACGGCTGCTATATTTATTTTAAAAAATAAATTAAAATCCCTTCACTGGTTGGATGCCAACTGTAATATTTTAAACAAAAGCAATTTTTCTCCTTTACTAATGAATGGTTAGCTGCATAAGGTTACTCTCAGCTTGTTTCATGCTGCCCACCCACTAAGCTACGGCTGTTCCTTCTAGTGAAGTTGAACATGTTATCTACTTCTAAAGGGTGAAAGACAGCTCGAATGCTAGCTTTGAAAGCCTATAACGCTCCCCATAAAATCCTGAATCAATTGACTTGAGATGCTTCGAATTCTTTTGACATTTTTCTTTTTATTAATACTCAATAGAAAAAGCTCCCTTACTCTGTCTAAAATATCGGTGTGTCTGTTCCTGTTCTTGTTTTCTAGGTCCTTCAGCTGGTGCTATTACTGATGCCATTATTGTCATTATCACCATTCCGGTCAGGATTGTGTCCACTGGGCAAGTACTATGCAACATGCAGTGCCGCCTTTCATGAGTATATATGTCGGGACTTAGGATATATACTGTCTGATGTGCAGCGTCTCATCCGACTGGGTATATCCTGATGTATATTCTATTAAGAGCTGCACTGTAGGGTGTGTATTGCTCGTCGATTCCGTTGTGGACTGTGATGATGCAATTATGCAGACTAACTTTGACCCACAAGCCTCGGATGTAACATCAGGATTTTCTCTTGTTTATCATTTTCTGCGCCGATTATCATTATATTCCTTACATTTCTGCTCATGGTGGTCTTCCAGAATTAACAAAGCTGTGGACCTTATCTCTCACTGTTTCGCAATATTAAAGCCAGTGACGTTTTTTGTCCTCTTTTCACTTAGAATGATTTGTTTTGTCAATTCTAAGTCTTATATTGTATAGCTAAAATGTATTTCAGATATTACGAAGGAATTAACAATTAGGCGACAATCAACACTGGTACAAGTTGGCACGTCAAATTTCTTGAGCAGAAACAGAATCTTGGTCTGGGTGGTGAGATTATGCTTGAATTAAATAAGTTACTCCATGACTTTGGAATTTGATAAACAATTTTTATATCAGTTGGAAAAGGAACTTATTTTAACCATGTGCATTCTGCACCTCATAATTGATGATTCTGATTCTGACATATTTCAGCTATAAGTGTGCAGACATGTTTCTTTCGGCAGTTTGGTGAATCTGTGACACGGGACGATTACCTAACACTTAGAATGGGCTTCATAACAGTAAGCCCCGACTAGACTCTCCAGTGAATATGCTTGTACAGTTTTTTAAGGATATGTATTTTTTATGCACAAAGGAAAACCTATCATAACTCAGTTGTCAAAGCAGCAGTGGTTACAGCAATTACTGGCTGCTATCCACAAATACAGGCTGACTCATGACTGTTATTCAAGGAAAAACCACGTCACTTAGAAGTACCCGCTGGTGGTCCATAAGGGGGCAGGAGCAGGATTGAAAACCTGCCAGATCCCTCTGGGTCTTGGGCCATTAACCTGTGTCGTTATATATATATATGTATATATATATATATATATATATATATATATATATAATGGGCTTGTGTATGCCTTAAAACTGCTTTTGCTTGGCTAAGAGCTCATCTTCCTCATATATATATATATATTTTTTTTTTTTGGCATTCATGATGTTTATTCCTGGGCATATTTGAAGAAATACTATCATGGAAGCCTGAGTCCTTTTACGTGCCCCGACATTTCTTTTTTGTGAAAAGATGTAAGCATAGGATGTTGGAAGCGAGTTCTTATCTTTTTTCTTCTTCTTCTAGCTGCATCCACCTGTTCTCACATGTAGCTTTCTTTTATGGATTGAATGCTGGCTAATTCCTGGTTTATTTCCTCTCACCTGTGCCATAGATGAGCAGAGCATTCTTCTCATCAATTCACCTGTCTATCCAAAGAGATAGCATTTTTTGGGTTTATAGATGCTAGTTAATTCCCTGTTCCTTTCATATCCTAATTTCCACTAGAGCAATAAATTTGTTACTACGAATACATCTAGAGCAGTCAGTATTCATTTAGAGAAAGAATACCATATGATGATTTGTTAGATCATTGATTCAAGGACCCTTAAAACTGAAATTCATTGAATTTATATATGACCAGTGTACATTCATCTTAAACTTGGATCTATCAAGCACCAAGAGGGATCAAATTTCTTAAGGTGTAATTTTTTTTATCATTTAATTCCATGTCATGTATTAATTCTTTCATATTGAATGATAAAAAGTTTACACCTTAAGAAATTTGTCCCTCTCGATGTTTGATATAAATTGGGGTTAAGATGAATCTAGGCTAATTTAATTTTTGTAAATGTTGTCACGTGTATGCAGTTTTTTATTGTAATTTTTGTATTTTAGGATAACGTTACGTGACAACATGTCCCCTTACTAGGTGTCAACATCTTCCCCATAGTGGGCTGTAGAGCACCTCACTTCTCATACCTCACTTCTCTTGGTGCAGACTTAAGAAATTTGATTAGTTTAGGTGCCTGATAGATCTGTGTTTATTATGGATCTACACTGGTTTAATTTTTTTAGATGTTGTCATATGTAAGTAGTTATTTATGTTTTATTTATTTTATTTTTTGTTGTCAAATAATGTAACACAATGTTACTTGACAACATCTCCCCTATCTCTGCACTGGGCTACTCTCAGTGCAATGAAATTTTTTGGATTTATTTTTATTTCAAGAAAAATGAGTTGGTATATATAAAGCTATCATATTCATGGAGTATAATTTTATTTTTTTGTGTGACAGAATCATAACTTGACATCAAGATATGATTTCCATAGTTATATGATCAGTTCTATGGAGGAAGAGTTTAAAGAAATAGTTGGAATCAGGTATGCTGCCTTGTGGTTGAGAAAGTCTTAGCTTTGAAAATATAATTCTTTGAACACATAAATAGTTGAATACAAGAACTGGTAATGAATGTCTCGCCTATAGACTGCTCTGTATTTCATTCAACTAATCATCTTTCATGTCTTCACTATCATTATCTTTGAGACAATATATGATTTATATATACTGTTTGAAGTCTTGCTGAACTGTATGGGCAGTGCACAACTGTGGGGCTTTGTTATCGCGTTTATGCTATTGAATATAAATGGTGAGTATAATGATAATCCTCCTAAACATGTTTATAAAATCTTATTCATTATGCATGAATGCTAATCCTATCATTATAAACGTTTGTCCATATTCTCCCAAACTAGTCCTTTCATTGGAGCAAACTAGAGGCTTTGATACCTGTGTTTCCTACATAGATGGAAATGCTTCGGCTTAGATACATGCATTACAGAGTTATTTTGACAATATATGGTTGGAAAAAGATGAATGATTCAATTTACATTATTTGGAGGTTAGTTTTCACAGTTGTTTTTATGATAATGCAGGATCAAACTTGTACTTCTGGATTTCCCTTATTCCTTTCATCGTAAGTGGACTTATCGACAACAATTCTTGCTGTTAGTATAGGGTTTTGAGGCTGGATACGCTGAAATTATTTTTAAAATTAATAATTATTAGTTATAACTTATAAGCAACTATAACGAAAAACTTTGAAACCAAATAAGCTGGTTGCTTAAACTTTATTTCTATTGTCAATAGTCATTAAATATTATCAAAGCATTATTTCTTTTTATATTTTCCTTTGGTTTGTTCCGTGGTGGAAGTGAATTTAATTGGATTTTGGTGGCACATAGCTTGTACTTGTTGTTGGAGCAAAGCTGCAGCATGTGATTGCAACACTCGTCTTAGAGAACGCAGGAATGTCCGGATCTTTTGCAGGGCCAAAACTGAGGCCCCGAGATGAACTCTTTTGGTTCAACAGACCGGAGTTACTTTTATCATTGATACATTTCATTCTTTTTCAGGTTGAGAACTTGGATTTTTTTATCTTTAATTTTTTTTATCATGCTTCACTTGAGGGAAATAACACACTTTTTCTCAAACTATTTGTAGAATGCATTCGAATTGGCTTCCTTCTTTTGGTTTTGGGTATGTATCTCTGATCACCATGCAGAGGCTATTTCCTGACACGGAAAATTCCATTCTAAATGGATTAAGATTATTCTACCGTGTCAATCTAATTACCATTTGCACATGGTCTTTGAACAATATAAATTATCTTTTTATTTTGTTGTTTGGTTTAAATGCTTTAGGTGGAAGTATTTTGAATTTAGCTGTGATATTTTATTTCGCGATTGCAGTGGCAGTTTGGTTATGACTCTTGTTTTCTCCGTCAACATCTGCTTGTCTACATACGTCTGATATTAGGGTATGGATCCTTCACCATATTCTTACTATCATGTCTTTCCATGAAAGACTACGGTAATTGGTCTTTTCTAGAATGGATTCCTAACAATTATCTTGTGCATTCTTTTATGTCCATTTGCTGATTCTTATCAACAACTGTACCTGTTTATTCCTCAACAGATTCGCTGGACAGTTCCTTTGTAGCTATAGTACCTTACCACTTTATGCACTTGTCACTCAGGTAACCCCTGCTTAGTCCGTGTATATGAGAGGGATATAAGATAATTTATTAATGTTCAACAAATGGTCAAAAGATAGGTCAATGGGACTAGAAAGTACAATCACTGATACAGGCTGTACGGTTGACCCCGGCTACTCTTAAACATAAAGCAAAACAATATATGACATTGAATGAAATAAATTGAGGGAGACTGTGAAGCAAATGCTTGTCTCAATCTGCTTTCCATTACAGAAAATTCACACTTTATTCTCAAAGCCTCCATTTAGCTATTAGATGTTGATTATATGTGTCTAAAGCTTGTTTGATCTAAGTAGTAAGTATAGATTCTTGCATTCCTGGTCTCTTATTGTTTTGGCCTCCCCACAACCATGCAAAATTAGCCAAATGTATCTACCATAAGATTTGAACTTTTTCATCCTCACACAGTCGAAGTGACTAATCATTTTTGGAATACACTTGGTTAAGATTCCACTGTTCTTCTTTGTTGTAAATACCATTTTTCTGTTACGAGTTACATTGCATTGCTTTTAAGTTGAGGTCCATCAATGATGATGTATGAGTCAATCAAAATTAATTTTGAGGTTAGTTTTTTGCAACTGCTTATGCATTGTGTATTTTTTATCTATACCACTATTACATGTAATGATGTATACATATGCTCGACCATGAACTGGTAAAACCAACTTTTAATTTGCTCCACTTGCAGCTGTACCCTACATCAACTTGAAATTGTGAACTTTGGTGGCTATATTATGCACCAAATAGCTTTGCAAACTTGTCATGCTTCAACTGTTTGATCATATCAGAGTTCATGTTGTCAGATTTATGGTACATAGAATTATAAAATCCTGAACATGAGTCCTGCCATCTTCATCCTATATCAATTGGTGGCCACACAATCTTCAGCCTCTTAAGTATAGTTGAAATTTATATAGCTATCAGAAGGTTGAGTTTAGGACATATCTTTAAATGTTTTTACTGAGGGTTTATCATTTTTTTCACAGATGGGAACATATTACAAGGCAGCATTGATACCACCCAGAATCAGAAAAACAATTGAAGGGTGGGGGAAAGAAACGAAGAGGAAAAGAAGGCTTGGTATGGTGACTGATGAATCAACTGTAAGAAGTTGTGATCGGAGCACCGTATGCTCAAGTGAAGATAATCATCAGGCCATTTGTCAAGGCAGCTACACTGGCAGATCCACTAATGAGATAAATCACAATGGAGTAACCAATTGTAATGGGAATGGTCAGAGTGAGATTGAGATGCAGACTGACAGTGCAGGACCCATGGTTGTAGGTGCAAATTTGAATCGTGACAGTGTTCCTTGACAAAACTCAGCTTCAGTTCCTCAAGGACATCATGTAGAGGGCATTGACAAATTTCTTGGGATACTCTGCCCAGCTAGGATCAAGATTCAAGATGATCAAATGATTGAAGTGAAGGTGCAGTCAATGAGCATCTAGTTTTTAGTTTGAAACTACTGCCCCTATATACATGTCATTTTGTACTTGTAGCGATGACCTTGTCATTTGGAAGCAAATTTGTGCAAATAAAAGGTTTCATATGGTGGACCTGTATATATACATCGCCTACACTACAAAAGATGGTTCTACCAAATATTTCATCTGGAAGAGTGTTAAACAAATCACTGTAATTTCAAATTTGTTTGTTCTGATATCTATCTATCGATATATATACCTGAGTGTGTAAATATTTCCAATGTAACTGTCATATAAAATATGTCCTTAGAATTCTCTCTTTGTATCTCACCATCACTGATTCCACACAAGTTTTTTTCCTCTATATGCATGCTATAGTAGCTATACTAATCTAAATGTTTATATATCAAGAGTTGGATAAGGAGGGGACAGCCTGTGGATATAACCCCAACCCCAAACATTGCCAAGAATTGCAATCATATAAACCTTGACCCCAAGCTCAATAATATTGACGTCTTTATTGAATAATTCAGTATAGCAATGATCAGGTCTGCCAACTCAGCATTGAAAGCTGGATGTTCCACTAGATGTAGAGGGGGACATCAATTGAAGATGGCCTGACACCATATTTTCCAAAGGCAAGAGATGGTTGTGAGGTGGATAGCTTCTTAATGTTCTTCCAAGTTCCATGCTGTTTCATCATCCAATTGCCACTAAACTACACCCTTCCATCAGAGCAGGCTAAGCTTTGTGTACATGTCATAAGTAGAATGCAGGTTGTTTGTTCTGCTGCTGGTCGAAGTCAAACATAAGTTATATTTGGAAATCACTGCCCACATAACTGAAATGCTTCCCATGTGTGCGTGCAAAAAATAAAATGGAATGCAGTAGATGGGAAAAAAGTAGGGAACACCCACAAAGAGGACATCAGACTGGAAAAAAGGAGAATTCAGTGACCCATAAAAGAAGTTGCAGTCTATGAAGGAGATGTAGCAGAATGGCTGTGTCAATTTGTGCAAAGAACTTAAGTCATACTATGTTGCAGGTTTTTAAATCCCCGTGGCATCTTTTTATGGCAGTGAAGAAAGAAGAAAAAAATACTATGTTGTCCGTTCATAAAGTGTATTTCAGACGAAAAATAACCTTTTGGATGAGATTAATCACAAGCTCAAGCCAAAAAAACAAGAAAAAGACGGGCAAAATTTGTGGAAGAGACCACAATATTCATGGACAAAAAAAGATGAATGATAGAAAGTCGGGAAGGAGAGGCGTTCTCACATTCCTCCCTCCCTGAAGATACCTGTCTCAAACCCTAGTAGGGTTCACCTTCAAGACATAGGAGAACACGTGAAGGTGGCTGATCATAGCGAGGAGGTCTGTGGATGGTGGCAATGTGATGTTGAGTCATCTCTAGGGGATCACATTGCTCTTTTTGCTATGGGTTGGGCAACAGTTTTGTGGGTGGATATGTATGATGAAGGTAGCTCTTCATGGTCCATGGTGGTGGTGGGGCTATTGGTATTTATGCATAGAAGCTTGTCTTTTCTAGCTTGCTTCCTACGATGTCTGAAAACAATGGTGTGGCCATTGGGTAGCCCCTGCTAGAGGTTAGATCCATATGTGGCTCAGAATTGTGGCATTGTTTTGCCTCCCGTGACATCTGTGGTTAGGGTTTCTCTCTCCATGTGCCTGTTGCTTCTTGGCACGGTGCTAGTGTTTGGTAGAGGGATTGCTCATGGAACAAGCTCATTCGAGTAGGCATAGTGGAGATAAATTTGCTCTTGGGGTTTTGGGGCTACTTGTGATGGTTGTTACCTCTCATATTGCACTTAAATATATTCAAGTCTTTGAACGAAGTCTAACCCTAAAGGCACTTAGGAAAGTTGTCCATTGTCACGACAACAACACTTCCTCTTACTTTGGGCTGGTTATTTTCTAGCACAAGGTGGAAAACCTAAAATAAATTGTTTACGATTATCTTTAGAAATAAAGGGATGTTGGATTACCAAGACTAACACCTATCCACTTGGGTAAGGGAGTCAGGGTCCACAATTAGGAAGGTTTGAACAATATGGAAGGAGGTGTAGTTAGGATGTTGTAAACATGCTCTAACCAGGCACATGGATTTCTTTAATATGCATAAATTAAAGGGAAGGCCCTTTAAAAAATGTGCCTCTTCAACAATTACAATTTGGCGGTAATAATGGATTTCTTTAATATGCATAAATTAAAGGGAAGGCCCTTTAAAAAATGTGCCTCTTCAACAATTACAATTTGGCGGTAATAATGTGTAAGCTTAAACAATAAAAGATAACACAACCTCTCAAGATACTAAAACAGTAGTAGCAAACCAAGTATTGAAAAATGAAAACGACAAGTCATAAGGAGTGTTTCACCTCAAACTTAGTCCTTGTTAATGGGAGAAATCACCCTTCTCTTAAAGATTATTATAGCATATTTGCAAAAATAATTTCAACTATCAAATTCATCCAATAAAATATGAAAAGAACATTGTGAACCTCACATTGAAATGCCCTTTTATTTTCCTCCCAAAGATATTCAACTAGTATTGGAGTGAAACTCCCACACTTCCAACCATGCCTCTAGAAAATAAAGTTCTCCTCTATTTATATGCTTACAACTTTTGTACATCCCAAATTAGGGGTTCATCCTTTTAGGGTTTAGAGTGGAGAAAATGATATTTAATCCATGAAATTTTTCCTCCTTCCTAGGGTACACCGTCTAGGCCTTCTTTTAGGTGTTTTAGGGCCCCTTTTATCCTAGTGCACGTCTTGGAGAGTCTCCCAACCCTTGCACACTTCCTCTTAAGTGAATGCTATGTTCTATTTGATCTTCCTTTAACTTATAGGTCCAAATTTGACTTGGTACCTTTTTCTCCTAACCCTTGCACATTTCCTCTTGAGTGAATGCTATGTTCCATTTGATCTTCCTTTAGCTTATAGGTCCAAATTTGACTTGGTACCTTTTTCATTTTTGCATAGGTCCACTTACCACTTGTCGTCTTTCTATTTCTTTAGAGTATACATTTGTTCTTTGTTTAGGAGCTTCAACTATGTCAATAATGCTACATGGTGTTTCCTCATGCAAAGGGCTCTCCTCCAAATATGTAGAACATGCCTCGAACAAAGTGCCCTTCTCCCAGATACCTCAAGGATGAATATGTCACAACATATGTGGAACATGCCTCACATTATGTAATTCCTCAAAAATGTGTTTTAAATTCCCTACTGAACAAGATGACTCTCTTAAAGGATGTGGATTCATGATCAAGTGACCAAAATGTTTATCTTTTCACCCTTTAAGTGGAAAAATCTTCACCAAGTGACCTCCTTTGACCACACAAGTGCTCCTATTGCTGCATGGCATCGTCCAAACTAGGGTGCTCCTCCTCTAGCCTCTTTTCTTGCCACATGTCTTGTTATGTGCTTCCTCCAATATAAGGTGTTTTCTCCTTTAGGCTTGTCTTTCTGTATGTCATGCTCTACACCTCGTGCATTAGAGCATTCGTTAGCCACCTCTTGAAGTATGGCATTCATCTTCTAGTGTTTTCTTCTTTCTTCCATGGGGTTTCAAGCATTGGCTAAGATACAAGGCTTTCCATCAATGATGCAATGTCAAGTGTGCTCAAGTGAAATCTCATTGTGAACTATGTCGTTTTTGAAAGCCTTCATCAAACAAGACATACTCCTTCACACCTTTATTCTTGCTTCTAGATGATGAATGGTACAAGTGTAAGATAAAACAAGCCATATGGCCTCCGAATTCTCCTGCAAGTTGTATCCACCACTGACCATTGAACTACAAAGATCTTTTGTGGTGCTTGGTGAGAGAGGAAAGCTCATGAAAATATGAAATGACCCTTGCACTTTTAGAGGGTAACAATAGTGATATGGTGTTTTGTGGTGGTTGGCTCTGTGATCTGCAATTTAGCTTGGCCTTTGGTTTCCTTCCTAAGCAAGTATTCATCTCCCAACGTGGCATGGTGGCTAGGCCTCAAGTTGGTTAGATGCCAATCGATTTTTTTGTTTGACATAGCCCTAGGAGTGTGTCCTCCTTGCAGACTTTGTTGACAATCTACAGAACATTGTTTTGATTAGGTTATTTGCTTGAGTTTGAGCTCATGTTTGTGTACTTTTATGACATGCCCTTTTTTATAAAATGTTTTTTTTGATAGAATTTAAAAGGAAACATTTTATCATAGTATTTTTTGGGAGAGACATCGGTTGAATTTCGTGGTTGATAACTGATTCATTGAATAATATAAAAAAGCGGGGTGGCTGAGTAATATCATCAAAATCAAATGAAGCAAAATGAAAAAGCGGTGTTTGTTCGCTGATAATTTAGTAGTATAAAATAGGGTGTGGGATGATCACTGTATGAAAAGGAAAAATGGGAAATCTGTGTAAAATTTACGAAAGAACTTGTCGAGTTTGGTGGCTGATAATTTAACAGTATAAAATGTGGGATGGTAGCTGCATGAAAAGGAAAAGAGGAAATAAATTTATGGAAAAATTATGTGACACGCAGTTGAATTAGAAAACTAATGGGAAGAAAACCTTTGGTGGTGTGGCATAGTAGCTGAGTAGATTGCAAGTGTCGGGTTGCGAGGAATAATTGCACGTGTTACCATGAAACCTTTGGTGGGTAGGGAGAGTTTAAGTTTTGGGTTATTATAATTATCATGATGGTGTGGTTTTCAAATGGGCCTACAACTGAATTAACGTTGCGTTGCATGTGCCTAGGTTGAAACACGCTTCTATGAACATAATTATAGATTCAGAACAAAAAATTGAAATTAGTGCCAAAATATTTATTAAAAATGCTTAGTAATAGAAGTTGCATGGGAAACATCAGAGAGTAACTTGTAGAGATTTCTATGTAGTTTCAGTCTCATAAAAGGCCATGTTAATGCTGACAAACAATTTTGTGGTATCAAACACAAGTAGATTTGTCGTATCAAATACTGCATCATCTTAGTATGCAAACACTTAAGATGCATGAGGAAATGAGAGTTGGTTGTGGGGTTGGAGTAGATGTATCTACAAAGTTATCACTGTGCAAAAGTTGCATTTATGGGAAGCATCACTCGGAGGAATTGCCCAAGGATAAAGAAACCTGTGATAAAGGGCTTCTCAATCTGGTTTGCTTAGACATAGACCAATGCAAACCACATCCTATGGTGATACACGATACTTTATAACATCTTATTAGTGATGCATAAAAGAGAATGTTAGTTGGCAAAAACAAAAACTTGGAAGTCTCTTAAAAAGGTGAGGTGTCACTGCTACCCACCAAAATGGGTAACTCCATAAGAGAAATGATCCAGGTGGATATTGATGGCCACCCACCTATTCCACTTGGACCCCCATCATTGTTTCTTTTCAGTTTCCTTAATTGTAGCACACCTTACTATTTTTGGTAGTTTTTCGGTTCCTAAACTTCTGGAGTCATTTTGAGGGACTAAAACACATTTTTAGGGTAAATGGAGATACCAAAAAAATCTAAATTGGTTTACGAGTTTATTTTCGACCTCCACTTTGAGATCTTCAAAACGAGGTATTATGATAGCTAAACGGAGATCATATGCCAAAGTTACGACCCAGGGAAGTTGATGTACCAATTTATCCAAATGGGGCCCACAATTTTGGCACTTCATCTCCTAGGGTTAGGTTTTTGGATGTTTAGGGTTTTCCATTGTTTCTCAATAATAAATAGGCTTTTGAGCCTCATTGTAACACAGTTTAGAGGCATGCAACCGCCACATCTCTTCTTAGAGATAAACTACCATCGCCCGAGCTAGTTTATTTTTATTTTTGTATGCTCTCAGAGATAAAATACCATCGCCCGAGCTAGTTTATTTTTATTTTTGTATGTAAACATATTTCAGTTCTTTGATATTAATGAAATAAAGTTTTACTTCTGCTGCATCTCTATGTATATGTGTATTTCTGTATTTTGTTGCATTCCTGCATAAGTCTGGATTGGTGGTATCAAAGTGATCTGCTCTTTCTCTGTTTTTCTTTGCATGTCCCCAATGAGGTTAGGGTATAAGGAGTTAGGGCTCGATCTAGTTGAACTTTTACAAGGCCAGCCTCGCAAAATCCGATGGCCTCCCATGGAGGAATAAAAAAAGATGAGGGGGTAGGAAATCTGTTCAAAATACTACTCGAGGAAGCCTTCGAGCGACAAAGGAACGTGATGATAGATAACTTTGCCTAGATCATTCAAGGACTACCCACAGGTGGCACATCTTCATCCAGCAACCACTCTGGAGGCGCCACTCCTTTTAAGGTACAAGTTAACTTTGATATTCCCATATTTGAGGGTTAGATAGATGTAGATGCTATAGATAAATGGTTAAACCTATTGGAAGGATATTTTCAGCTCATGAATTTTCCAATTGGGAAAATATTACTTTTGCACTTCTCAAAGCTGCCCCACACAACAAGGACTAGTGGGAAACCTACTATGAACAAAAGGACAAGAGGGAATCCTCACTATTTTCAGCTGCACCCACTTGGAATTATTTTCGAGATGCCATCAAGGAACAATATTACGCTATCGGGAGCTATGAAGATAAATACATAAAGCAGACCACATTACGACAGGGAAGGGACCAAGATCTGCCGGAGTTTACAAATGTTTTCCATACCTTTCACACGAAGCTGGGTATCAAGGATTTTGAGCGGCATTTGATACTCAAGTATCGCGACTGTCTACACAAGTATATCCACGATGGGATGGAGTTCATGGACATCTCCTCACTCGACACGACGTACCGATACACTGTCAAGATTGAGCAGAAGTGCAATCAAAAGAAGCAAGACTTTAGATCTGCGAATCTGAAGTAAGGAAAAAGCATACCCAAACCACAGAGAAAATAACAAATCCAAGGCGGGGCGACCTAGGACAACTCGCGGAAGCTGCAAGAAAAGAACAACACAACAAAGACAAAGAAGGACAGGAAAATGGTGTGAGTTCTATAAGACCTCCACTCACAACACAAGTGAATGCCAGACCAAGCAGTTATTGGTGGCCGAGGTGAAGGCTTCCGAATCAGATGCATGTTCCGACTTTGAGTCGGAACTCGACAAGGGGAATGACAAAGGGAAGCAGATAATTGACACAAAGCCCAGTGCCACCGTGGCCACCACTAAGATCCAGAAGAATAAACCTGAAGATCTAGAGGAGGGGGAACACTTCTTCCACTCACAAATGTGGGTGAAGGGTTCTCCGTTGCAGTTCATTGTCGATAACGGGAGCCAAAAGAACCTCATTTCAGCAGAGGTCGTGAAGCGGCTGGGCTTACTGACTACAACACATCTGCAACTGTACACCATCGGGTGGCTTCACCAAGGACGAGATCTCCACGTCGCCCAATAGTGCCACCTTCCCTACAACATCTAGCCCTTCACAGATGAGGTACTGTGTGATGTTGCTCCTCTTGAATTTTGTGATGAATTATTAGGACAACCATACTTGTGGAAGCAACATGCTGTATATGAGTCTAGACCTCACTCCGTGATTATTACTTTGGGCGATAAGTTGTACAGGATACCAGAGGTAGCCCTGCCTACCGCCATCTCTTTGATCACTGCAAAGTAATGTAGTAAGATCATTTCCTAGACCAGGAAATTTGTTTTCCTTATGATTCGCCCCTAGGACAAGAAGAAGGTTGTGGCCACGACTTCCAGACAAGGCTTCTCCGCATAGCAGCAATAGATGGACAAGGTCGTGGAGGAGTACAGAGACATTTTCACCTCACCTACAGGGGTACCTCTACACTGTCAGGTCAAGCACTCCATCGATCTGACCCCGGGCACGCCGCTACCTAATGGATCGATCTATTGACGCTCTGTTTTGGAGAACGATAAGATCAAGAGGAAGATTCGGGAGCTGTTGCAAAAATGGCATATTAGGCCAAACTCATCACCCTGTGGGAGCCCGATTGTATTTACACAAAAGAAGGACGGGACCTGGAGACTCTGTATTGACTATCGGACGCTGAACAAGATCACTGTCCGGAATTGGTACCCAATTCCACGGATTGATGACCTTCTGGAGTAGCTCAAAGGTGCAAAATATTTCAGCAAGATTGACTTGAAGTTTGGTTATCAGTAGGTGCCTATCGAACCCTCCGATGTGTGGACGGCTGCTGTCAAATTTGAGGAGGGCCTTTTCGAATGGTTGGTCATGTATTTCGGGTTGACGAATGCCCCCACAACCTTCATGAGATTGATAGATGTCATCTTGCGACCCTTCACCAATGCATTCATGGTTGTGTATTTAGAAGACATTTTGATCTTTAGCCAGAGTTGGGAAGAGCACCTCCACCATATTCGACAGGTCCTTCAAACCCTGCAAAAACACAACCTGTGTGCCAATTTGGAGAAATGCACTTTTGGCATGACCTAGGTTCAATATTTGGGGTACGTCATTGATGAGCAGGGTGTGCATGTGGACCCAACCAAGATACAAGTCATTCGGGATTGGCCAACCCCAACCACTCTAACAGAGCTTCACAACTTTTTGGGTCTTGATAATTTCTATCGAAATTTCGTGTTGGGGTTCTCTCATATCACTTGGCCTTTAAGTCAAGTCACCAAGGTCGGAGCAAAAGCAAAGTTCTTTTGGTCCGAATCCCAACAAAAGGCATTCGCTGAGTTGAAGCATCGACTCTGCTCTGCATAAGTGATCACATTACCAGACCCGCAACAACCATTTGAGATCGAGAAAGATGCCTCCGACTATGCTATTGGTGCAATTCTTACTCAGCAGGGGTATCCAGTGGCATATCACAATGAGACACTTTCAGACATAGTCCGAAAGTCTCCCACCTGTGACAAAGCAATGTATTCAATGTGCAGGTTTTCCAATAATGGAAGCATTACATTCTTGAGAAGGAAACAGTCATCCACACAGACCACCGACTCTTGCAGTTCATATAGACACAAGGGAAGTTGCAAAATTATCGCCATCAGAAATGGTCCACATACATGCAACAATTCCATTTGAACATTAAGTACAAGAAGAGCAACACCAACAATGTTGCAAACTGCCTTAGCCAACCACTGGTCATGGCACTGACCATTGTGCTCGACTCTTGTGGCACGAGACTACGGGGTGGCCGCATCTTTACAAGAGCATTCCAGAATTTGGAAGCACATACCAGACACTCCTGGAAGGTAAGAAAGTTCAAAATTTTCACCTCCAAGATGCACTGTTATGCCACCTCGGACACATCTGTGTTCCTTCAAGTGAGTGTGCCAAGATGATTTGGGAGGCACACTACAGTTGGGTCACTGGACATTTCGAGGTAAAGCAAACAGTGGCAGTGCTGCAGAAGTATTTTTATTGGCCGAACCTTCGACGAGATGTTTGAAAGTACATCAGATCTTGCACTGCCTGCACCATTGTCAAACCCACCATCAAGAAGAAAGGCCTATACTCTGCTCTGCCTACTCGTAGTCAACCTTGGGAATCCATCTCCATGGCTTACATGTCGGGCCTTCCTTCTATTAAGCATGGCAACGACTATGTTTTTGTGGTCGTCAACAGATTCTTTAAGATGGCCATTTTGGCGGCATGCAAGAAGAGTATCACAACAAAAGCCACTGCTAAGCTCTTCTTTAAACAAGTGTGGGTACATTTTGAGATCACACAGTGCATTATCTTAGATCGGGACAACAGGGTCCTAAGTACATTTTGGTCATGTCTCTGGTTGATGTTGGATACCAAGCTCACTAATTCCATGGCTTTCCACTCCCAAACTGATGGCCAAACAAAGATCGCCAATAAGGTGATCGTACACATTCTTCATATATACAACTCGAATCATCCACACACATGGGATGAAAGTCTCCTCTATGTCCAACACAACTACAACAGAGCTCTCCATATCTCAACTAGCCACAACCCCTTTTAGGTGGGGTTGGGATTCCAGCCACTATGTCCCATTGATGTGGCCATACCATTTGCAACTACTTAGGCAGATTCGGCTCATGTCTAGTCCGAAGCTGACAGGGCTAACAACTTCATTGAGTGCATTCAGCACATCCAGCAATAGGTCCATGACATATTGGACAGAGCCAATGCTAAGTACAAGCAATGTCATGATCAACATCGGGTGCCACACAAGTTCCAGGTGGGCGACAAAGTTTGGTTACATTTACAGAAGGAACGCCTTGCTGGGCCCCACCGCAAGCTTCGCTTGCTCCGATATGGGCCTTACACCATCACTAAGGTTGTAGGGGACAATTCTTTTGAGTTCAGTATTCCACCATTCCTTGGCCTGCACCCAGTGTTCAATGTGGACCACCTTCGACCATACTTTCCACCATTACTGGACACATCAAACATTGCAGAACAACTCACACCAACAGAGTTAAACCTAGACTATATGGAACAAGCCACAAATGATCGGAGCATGGATATGCAGATCAAGAACAATCGACAACAGAAGATCCAACTGTATTGGGTTGTCAACGCTGGCCAACTCTTGCACCAAGGCAAGTCACTCACAAGGGACCAAGTTCGTCAGAAGTTTTCCCATCTCATGGAGGCACTCAACGGAATGGGGACCATTGCTTCCTAAGGGGGGATGACTGATCCATGTGGATATTGGTGGCCACCTACCTATTCCACTTGAACCCCTACTATTTTTTTTTCCCTTTATTGTAGCACAACTTACTATTTTTGGCAGTTTTTAAGGTCCTAAATTTCCGGAACCATTTTGAGGGACTAAAAGATGTTTTTAGGGAAAACAAAGAGATTGTAAATGTCCAAACAAATCTATGCATTTGTATTTAGTTTCCTCTTTGTCTTCGAGATCTTCGAAACGAGGTATTATGATAGCCAGACGAAGATCGTATGCCAAAGTTATGACCCCGGGAAGTTGATGTATCAATTTACCCAAACAGAGCCCATAATTTTGGCGCTTCATCTCCTAGGGTTAAAATTTTGGATGTTTAGGGTTTTCCATTGTTTCTCAATAATAAATAGGCCTTTGAGCTTCATAGTAACACAGTTCAGAGGCATGTGGCTGCCACATCTCTTCTTAGAGATAAGCTACCATCGCCCGAGCTAGTTTATTTTTATTTTTGTATGTATGCATATTTCAGTTCTTTGATATTAATGAACAAAGTTTTATTTCCGCTGCATCTCTGCGTATATGGGTATTTTTGTATTTTGTTGCGTTACAACATAAGTTTGGATCAAGAAAATTTTTTCTCCTATTTTGGACAGCCAACCAATCAACAATCCTACACATTTTCTTATTAATGATGATATGCCAGTTCCTCCACCTTCTGCACCAATTATACGCCTCTTAGCATCTGATATTCCTCTTGAATGAAGGTGGGCTAGCACTCAATAAATACTTTTATCATTTTGCAATCAAGTGTTTTTTCTTAATGTTTTGGGCATTTAGTATGGATAATGGGGTGATCTGGATGACTGACCAATCTTGACTTTAAGCTTGTTTTCTCACCTTACCAGGGGCATTAATCTTTGGGTCTAGTCTGGTGGGACCTACCCTAAATCCTTAGGGATATGGGAGGGGCAATAATAGGAAGACTTGGATTGAGATAGCATGTCCATTCTCCCCTTATCATACTTAACACTTTCCATATCACATTATTGATTTTTTGATATCATCTTACATTCTTTGGGTTAATTGTCATTGGTTCATTGGGATTTGGCACTCTCTTATCCACATCCTTGAGTAGGGTTGGGAAACATTGCCTCGGGGGTTGATGCAACTAAAAGAATGGGAAAGCATAAGATGGCCACAAATTAAAAAAAATAAAAGTTAAAAGGCAAAAGGTGACTGAGACATAAGTTAGTGTGTGGGAAAAAGCCTAGCATGAGCTCTACCCTCCTCATTAGCCATCACTCGTCCCTGAGCACTTGATGGTGCATCTCATCAAAAGGAACCCTTGCATGGACAAACCCTAATGAGCAATAAATTGCCTAATCTTAAGAGGAAAATTAGATGTTATATCATAAAGAGTAAGCTTTTATCCTTGAGCTATGCACCAAATAAAAACATTATAAAAAATAAGTAAAAGACGCATCAAAGGGGTGGAAAAAGCAGGCCGAGTAGGGTAACTCATGCGTCCACGATTGCTCCCTCCTTTACATATATATACTCAAGATGTGTACTCCCATAAGTTAGTCCCATGACCATGGAACTTGGTCATGAAGTATTTCCCCTCCATTGCCACTTCCATCAATACCTATTGATTGAAGGGTTAACCTTGGAAATGCACCTCCCCTTAGGGGTTGGAAGCACCTAACAGGGTTGACTACTTAGCCACCCATACAAATGTAGGGAACACCTTTACAAGACTTGGTCTAGTTAGATATTTGAAGGTGATCCTAGTTTGTATTGGAAATATGGTAGCCATGGTCTTCATTGTAAAAAAATTAGAAAATTTGAATTTTGATTTTTGCCTTCTAAAATGTTCAAGTCTTCTTCAAGTCGGCTAGGCCCCTAAGAGGCACCCATTTAAACCCCCTTGAAAGGCTATATAAAGGAGACCACCTATTCTCATTTGGACACATCGACTTCTCTCATGATGATCTCTGTTTCAGCGCAGAAGGAAGGAAGAAGGGGGCTAAAATCAAAAGGAGGGATTGACACTTGACCTTGGTTACTGGTTTGGTTATTTTCTCAATGTTGTTACTTCTGATGTATTGATGAACATTGAATTCTCTTTCTCACATAAGGAATTATTTATGGGTTTTCCCCTTGTGGGTTTTGCCGTGGCCTCAGGCCAAAATCTCCATGTCTTTTGTTTTATTGTCTCATGTTATTTTAATGTTGTTTCATGCTTAAATGGTTTAAATTTTCTTCTGTATAATTTCTTAATGATATTGAATAAATTATATGTGGACTTAATGCTAACTAATCATCATAAGTAGTTATTCATTGAAGAAAATTGGTTCTAGCTTGTTTTCCCTAGAAATATCAACATGGAATCAGAGCTATGGTTCGATGAGCAGTTGAGAAAAATGACTTCATTTCTGGATCATCTCAAAGGCCTCTGTTCTCCTTCCATGGCTTGATCGAAGTCCTTTGGAAAGTTTAATTCTATTCAAGTTCTAAGTCTCTATGGAAAAGACAATGTCATTCTTGCACTGTGATACAAATCAAAAGGACTGTGGAAAAGGTCTATACTTCTGAGCATCAAAGGTCTATGGAGAAGTATTGTGTTATGGAGAGGAGATCCAAAATTCTAATCCGAGCCTCTAAAGTTGTAAATCCTACTGTGGCATCTTGTTATCTCTAGTATACGAGCTTTTGTGGCATCAAGTTTCTTTGTGAAAATTATGCAAGTTTTGTGGCATCAAGACAAGCGAATTTCTGTGACCAAAATTCTATGTAAGAAGGTCAAAAATTCTTGGTTAAGGTCATGCCGAGTTTCCTGAGGCACTATGTCTCTGTGGTAGTACGAGCCTTTGTGACAATGCGAGTTGTCTTTATGACTAGGTGCAAAATTATCTCTGTGGTAAGGTTCTCTGTATGCAAGGTTTTGTGGGCTATTGTCTCCAATCATGCGAGCTATTATGGAACCAATTCTCTATAAAAATTATGGACCTAAGGTGCCTTCCCTCTGTGAATAAATCTAGAATTGTGGCACTTACCTTCTATGTATATTGCAGACCTCAGGCACCTATATTTTGCAAGATCTTTGTGGCACTTATGCGAGTTTCCTATGGAGATCTCTGGCATTATTCTTGCGAGCTACCTGTGTGATCCAAAAATGGATCATGGATAAGACTCTAAGTCTAAAAGACTTCATATAAGATGTGAAAGGTGCCAAATGGCACACATCCTTTGTAAATCAAAGGAAAATGAAAGTCGCAAGCTGCTCTCAGAAATAGTCTCATTGCAGAGACCCCTTCATTCTGAATCCAACGCAACTTGAATGGGCGAAAATAGACTTCAGATGGAGAAGTTATCACAAAAAGAAGTTCCCCTTTGTTCTTTGGGAAAGAGGCAAAAATCCTTTAAAAATGGGCAAAAGACCCTTATAAGGGAAAATCGCATCGCATGAGGCCAAGACTTAAAGTTGGGCAGAAGGCACCCCCGATCAGCGACCTCCGATGATCGGATCAGCGGGTCGGATCGGAGGCAGGCAGTGTATACCCAAGGCAAAGGTCCCGGGCCGATGCGATGGTGCGATCGCTGAAATCAGCGGATTGCAATCGGCGATACCACAAGGCAAAGGCAGGACCCCGGGCGATGCGCTATCGCGATCGCCAATATCGGCGGATTGCAATCGGAGCTACACAGAGGAGCGGCTATATATATATATATATATATATATATATATATATATATATATATGCACTGAATGCGATGAATTCGGACCCGAAGGGGTTCCGAAATGCAAATGAATATTATTTCAAGTCCGCATTAAGCCAATTTGGTGATATTTTCCATGTTTTAATGTATTTTTGAAATGCAAAGGGAAACCTTGGAATCGGGCCAAAGCAACTTACGATAGTGATTATGGGCGGACCCGATAGGAGTTTAGGGCAGAATCCATAGAGATTGAAATTCGATGAACAATGTTCTCTACGGATTTTCCCGTGTTTTACAGTGTTCTCTATGTAAACAGAGAACGACTATTTCTGAAAAGCACTGATGCACTCTTCCGTTACAGAATAGGTGGCATTCATCCCTGAGGGTGTTTAGCAATGATTTCTAACGCTTAGAGAAGGGATTTGAGCAGACTGTGGCTGGAAAACAGAGAGTCCGAAAGGGAAAACAAACAGACAACACTGATTTGGCTTAAAAGCCATGAATGTAAAAGACAGAGGCAGCCGAGTTGTTGTTGGCTACTGCTGTTGATCCTTGAGGGTTTGTTGTTGAAGGGAAAGCCAAAGCAGGAAGCTAAGAAAAAAGAGGTAGCGTAGAAGCAAAAGAGCAGCCAAGGGAGTCACTTGGAAGCCAAGTGAAAAGCCAAGAGGGATGTAACTTGATAGAGGGCAGAAAGAAGCTAGAGTGAAGAGCCAGAGAGCCAAAGCCAGAGCCAAAGAGCCAGAGTCAAAGCCAAGAGCCAGAACCAAGAGCCAGAACCAAGAGCCAAAGAGCTAGAGTCAAAGCCAAGAGCTAGAACCAAGAGCCAAGAGCCAAAGAGCCAGAGTCAAAGCCAAGAGCTAGAACCAAGAGCCAAGAGCCAGAGCCAAGAGCCAAAGCCGAGAGCCAGAGCTTCAAGAGCTAGGGGATAAAATGGTGTCTGAACCCGCTGTTTCTGTGTAAAAACAACAAGAGTTGAGCCAAGAGCTTGTAAAAAAAGGACTTATACCATAATTCCAGAGAGCCTAGTTGAGTTGACTAGAGCTCATGGAGATGTAGCCCAAGAGTTGTGGGCGAACTCCTAATTAATTTGCTGTGTTATGTGTTTGTCTTTACTGCTGCTTTATTTTCTGTTACATGTATTTATACATCAGTTTCAACACATTAATTTACAACACATGAACAGTTAAAAACAAATACCAACATACACCATTGTTTTCAAGCATTTTTAATTCCGCATTGGTTAATCATGAAAGACTTGGGAAAATTTAAAGCTTTGGATTTTCAGATAAGGTGGTATCAGAGCCTAAGTTTGATTAAACCCACCTTCAAAGAAGGTTATATCAGAATGCTTGATTGACAGAGCAAAGATTGCTTGTCCGAAGGGTGTTTGGCAGTCAAGGATTGATTGTCTGATTGATGTATGCTTGTTGCAGATTGACTATTTTCTGCATTACAGAGTGCGAAGATTGTATTAAGGAGGAATGTAATAGCTTGAAACATCAATTGTAGGATGCAAGTGTTCAGAAGCACACACTTGAACCAGAGAGTTGGGGAGACTCCTACAAGCTTGAAGAGATTGATGGTGTTCCAAAGGAAGCAACTTCTTCATTTGCTTCACCTCCGCATGAAGGCAGTAAAGGTGAAAGAGAAAGGTATAAATCTGGTTCCAAACATTTTCCTTTTGATTGTGCAAAGCATGATAAATTTCCACATATGTATGGGAAAAGAGTTGCATGTTCCTTTTGTGGTTTGGATAACCATAATGCTTCTATATGTTGGAAGAGAATGGCCACATACAGGAAGCAGAAGAACGAAAAGAAGCAAGAAGCCAAAGGTCCATTGGACAAGGCAAATCACGCTGTCAAGAGGATGCCAATGCACTTACTGCCATAAGCAAAGACATCTTGCTGCAAAATGTTGGACTCTGAATTTAGCAATGCTTCCACAAAAGCTGAAGAAAGTGGAAAGAGAAGTGGCATAAATGGAAGTGAAGATTCCATGAATGATGTGTCTTAGAATGATTCACATGATGATGCTGATGTGCGGACAAAGGTAGTACCTTTGAAAGGGATTGGTAAGAAACGGTTAGAGTTCTTATCCGATTGAGATTGCATGTCTATTGATGCATCTACATTGTATTTCATTTCAGCTTTGAAAGTACAGTGTGCTTAAGTGAAAGTTGAAGGATGAAATGCATGCATAAGCTTGCTATGCATGAAAACAGTGATGCTGATGATTTCCTTGTTTTTGAACATGTATGTGTAATTAACTTGCAGGGTTGATTGCTTTGACATGCATGTGATGCCATGTTGACTTGGGAGAAGTTAACTTGGTCTCCAAATGGAGATAATGATGAAGTGTTTCATATTTTGAAAAAGAGTCCTAATGGTCTTTTTCTACATGCTTGACTGAAGGGTCATTTGTTTAAAGGCATGTTTTGTGGGCTTGTTATCTAGTCCATCATTTGTATGCAGATACAAGACATGGAGGTGTTCACAAGATGTGAAATCTGTTTCTTTTGTTGAAGTAGGAGTTTAGTCCATCCAGTTGTTGTCTGTATGCCTGTTGTTGTTAACAGTTGTTGTTGGCAGCCTTTCAAACAGGTACAAATGAAAGTTTTGTGGAGAAGATGAACTTCACATTTGTTTGAGCCACCTTGGATCAATGATCAAGGCAAAGAAGTTCAAACCACCTTCTATGACCAGTACAACAGAAGTTCTGCAGGAAGGCAAGGAGGAAGACAGTTCTTCCCAAGAAGACCAGCCCATCCAAGAAGGGAAGTGGTCAGAAACTTTGGTTCAGAGGCACTATGCAAGGCAAGTGTAGGGAGGCTGAAAGAAGAGGGTGAGTCACTCTCATTTATTGTTCAGATCAGTATATTAGTCTTTTGGAGACCAAAATTTCTTTTAGTGGGAAGGCGTGATCCAAAAATGGATCCTGGATAAACCTCTAAGTCTAAAAGACTTCATATAAGAGGTGAAAGGTGCCAAATGACACACATCCTTTGTAAATCAGAGGAAAATGAAAGTCGCAAGCTGCTCTCAGAAATAGTCTCATTGTAGAGACCCCTTCATTCTGAATCCAATGCAACTTGAATAGGCGAAAACGGACTTCAGATTGAGAAGTTATCACAAAAAGAAGTTCCCCTTTGTTCTTTTTTTTTTTGTAAGCTTAGGTGGGACCTTCTCATTTTCGAGTTTTTACATGTCCGTTATTCACCCCATTTCCAGGGAGGGTAGCACAAGAATCGAACCCAAGATCTCCGGTTGGGTGAGACTTCATTTCCACGGCCATTGCCACTTGAACTACCCCATGCGGACTTTCTTCTGGAGGGTGCAACACTAGGACTTCCCCTTTGTTCTTTGGGAAAGAGGCAAAAATCCTTTAAAAATGGGAAAAAGACCCTTATAAGGGAAAATCGCATCGCATGAGGTCAAGACTTAAAGTCGCACAGAAGGCACCCCTGATCAGCGACCTTCGATGATCGGATCAGCGGGTCGAATTGGAGGCAGGCAGTGTATACCCAAGGCAAAGGTCCCGTGCCAATGCGATGGTGCGATTGCCAAGCTCGGTGGATCGCAAGCGGCGATACCACAAGGCAAAGGCGGGACCTCGGGAAATGTACTATCGTGATCGCCGATATTGGCAGATTTCAATCGAAGCTACACAGAGGAGAGGCTATATATATATATATATATATATATATATTATATATATATATATATATATATATATATATATATATATGCGCCGATGCGATGAATACGAACCCGAAGGGGTTTTGAAATGCAAATGAATATTATTTCAAGTCCGAATTAAGCCAATTTTCTCTACGGATTTTCCCATGTTTTACAGCGTTCTCTGTGTAAACAGAGAACGACTGTTTCTGAAGGATTTCAAGCGCCGATGCACTCTTCCATTACAGAATAGGTGGCATTCATCCCTGAGGGCATTTAGCAATGATTGCTAATGCTCAGAGAAGGGATTTGAGTGGACTGTGGCTGGAAGACAGAGAGCCTGAAAGGGAAAACAAATAGACAACGCCGATTTGGCTTAAAAGCCATGAATGTCAAAGACAGAGGCGGCTAAGTTGTTGTTGGTTGTTGCTGTTGATCCTTGAGGGTTCACTACTGAAGGGAAAGCCAAAGCAGGAAGCTAAGGCAAAAGAGGCAGCGCAAAAGAAAAAGAGCAGCCAAGGGAGTCACTTGGAAGCCAAGTGAAAAGCCAAGAAGGTTGTAACTTGATAGACAACAAAAAGAAGCCAGAGCGAAGAGCCAGAGAGCCAGAGCCAAAGAGCCAGAGTTAGAGCCAAGAGCCAGAACCAAGAGCCAAGAGCCAGAACCCAGCGCCAAGAGCCAGAGCCAAGAGCCAGAGCTGAGAGCCAGAGCTTCAAGAGCCAGAGCCAAGAGCCAGAGCCGAGAGCTAGAGCTTCAAGAGCTAGGGGATAAAATGGTGTATGAACCTGCTGTTTCTATGTAAAAACAACAGAAGTTGAGCCAAAAGCTTGTAAAAAAAAGGACTTATACCATAATTCCAGAGAGTCTAGTTGAGTTGACTAGAGCTCACAGAGATGTAGCCCAAGAGTTGTGGGTGAACTCCTAATTAATTTGTTGTCTTATGTGTTTGTATTTACTGCTGCTTTATTTTCTGTTACATGTATTTATACATCAGTTTCAGCACATTAATTTACAACACATGAACAGTTAAAAACAAATACCAGCATACACCATTGTTTTCGGGCATTTTTAATTCCGCATTGGTTAATCATGAAAGACTTGGGAAAATTTAAATATTTGGAAGTGGGATTGGTTCTTGTAAGAAAGACAAGAAGCCTAAGTGCCCCATTTTCAGATCACTGTGGCATTTCATACGAATTCTGTGGCTCTTTATGTACGAGCCTTGTGCCATATTTAATACAAGACCTAAGGCATCACATCTCTATTATTCAAGAGACAATGATTCTCCATGGAAACCATGCAGACTTGAGGCACCTTATTACTATGAATAATGCATTTGTACTAGTCCGAGCTCGCTCATGGAATGATAAAAAATCGAATGGAAGTATGAAGCTTATTATGATGATTACGATGTGAACTCATTAGGTTCTTAAAGTATTTGGATTGATCCTACAATTTTGAATCCATGGTTACTAATTGATCCGATCTATGAAGTCTATGATGACTATTGAAATCTAGGAAATTTGAAGCCTATCAGAAGTCCGAAAAGAAGAGTTTTTCCAAGGTATGACTTGAAGTCCGCAAAATTAATTTGAGTTATGAAAGCTCAATTCAAGCTAGTTCCGTGTAATCCAAGATCTCTGGCACATGAGGAACCATGCGAAGTATAAGGATACTACTTAGTGGAACCATAGGAGTCTAAGACACCTTTCTCTATACAACACAACGCGAGACCGATATTGAGGACGTGTTTTGTGGTTCAAAGCTTTTCAAACATCCGAACTATGGACATAAATTCTCTTTGAGGCAATGGGCCGAGTCCCAATGTTATCTTTGTGCACCCTCACTAAGGTAATCAGGTCCAAGATTGTTGTACTATCTATGGATTAAGGATAAAGCCAAAATATCCGAGAAAAGAAGCTTAATTTCAAAGATATATCTATGACGTATCCAAGAAGATCAAGTATGATGTGAGAAATATGATTCAAATCTGATCCAGAAATGGTATGTGCCTTCTATATATGTATGAGTACAGTAAAATGAAGTTGACCCGATTTGAAAGCCGACCTGGATGATATCACTATGATTAGAGGTCTTGTTTACGAACTAATATTCAAGTATGTTGCATAAGGTCTATTGTAAATAAGTTTAACAAAGAAGTTTAAAGTCTTGTTGCAAATTCCGAATCATGATGAAGTATTTTGCAAGGCTCTGACATGAATAATCTCTCTCACTTTGAGTTCTACAGTAATGGGTGGTTCAATATCTCAAAGAGTATAACTGTCTCCAAATGAAAATGAGTTAAGTTACTATATACATAAAGTCAAGGTGTGCTGTGCAAGTCCCGAAGTAGTTTTCTCTATAGAAAATTTATCAATCCTATGTAGACATAGAGAATTTTCAAAACATATATTTATAGCAATAACAACTCTTTGTACCCCTTCTGGAAGTCAACTTTAAAGCCTGTTGGAGCATATTTGTAGTTGTTGTTGAGATCTTAAGAAAGACTTGGAACAAGCCTTGTAGACATATTGAAGGAGTTATTGACCACTTGTTGGAAGATTTGAAATTAAAAGGCTGAGTTCAAGTTTTGAATATCAAAGACTGTGCCATTCTGATATGAAGAACTTGCTTATATGGACAAGACCAAAATAGTAAAGTCTACTGCACTATGAAAAGGAAATATCACTACTATCAATAGAGGGTTTCTTGATTTAAAGAGATTAAGGATGAATATTGTTCGATTGATGATGTGCAATATCTAGGATATCTGACCAAATTCATGAAATATTTTGGGCTTGCAAAACCCTAGTAAGGGTTTGAACAAGAAATCCCTAGGGTTTGTGAAGCCCTAGGATTTCCAATGTTTAAAATGATGAAGTTGAAAAAGAATGCACAGATCTTGATATCGAAACGAGAATGAGGAACTTGAAGAATTATTAGGGTTTGAAGTCAAAATCCTAGCTAATCAGATGGAAAACCCTAATAAGACAAAAGGGGATGGCAATGAAATCCTAGGGATTATGGATTTATTATTTCTACTTAAATAAAGGAACCTTAGCTTCTAGAAGATTTGGCATATTGATGATGAGGTTGCTTTGTAGGTCGGATGCAAGAAGGCTAAAGATTAAGAGGGAGCTGTCATGTTGTCAAAAGATAAGTATCTTGTATTTCTTTTATCATCACTAATGATGTGTAACTTGATGATTATGTAGACAAGGTCAACCCCTTGATGTGATGTGAACGAGGTTAACTCCTTGATGATGTGGACTCCTTAATGATGATGTGAACAAGGTTAAGACTTTGATGATGTAGACAAGGTTGATCGAATATGAGAAAGTTAAGATCAAGAGGGAGTTGACACTTTCTCTAGAGATAAGTACTTTCTTGATTGTTCTATTGTTGTTTCATTATGAGTCTCTTGTCTTTGTATATTTTTCTTAGTTGTATTTGTTCTTTCATGGCCTGTTATTGAGGATTGCAGGTATATAACGAAGATTTCCAAGGTGTGGCAATCACTGGAAATGGATGGAAGAACAATGCGATAAGAAGACTTGAGATTCGATGAGCTCTATACTCAGAGGGAGCAAACAAGATCAACTTGATTGAAGCATGTTTTGATCCATGATGTAAAGAATCCAATTGTGACTTCTAATATGAAGATGGCTAGAAGTTTTGAAGATTAATGCTGATCCAAATCTGCTAAAGAAGAGCCCGTGATTTTTCTGCTGAGGTCCTCTTCGTCCAGTGTATGAGGGAGCTAATTGAAGAATTGTAAGATTGTAAGTATGGAATGAGCCTCATAAAATGCTTGTTGTGGTTGTGGCATAATGGATTGTGAGTCCATGGACATTTTCTTGAGGAAAAATTTGAAGAAGTTGCGAGACTCTGCTGTTGATTTGATGAATTCCTTTGATTGACTCATTAAACCACCTGATGCATGGAATTGCTAACTCTGTTTGGACTGGATGTATTGTGGGCGATGTGTTGGTTTGAATGACATGGATGTTACTGCTGCATGTAGCATAATTGAAGCTGGAAATGTAACTGATTTTTGAAGCAGTTTGGCTTCGAAAGCTATTCACCGATCTATTTGATCTTTTGATGGAATCGACCATGGTATACATGTATGCTAATGAGTAGGTTGATGATGTTTGATTCTGTAAGGTTTCCTGACTAAAGATGAATGAATAACTGGATGTTGTTGTCTACTGGATTCAAACATGGCACACTTTTATGCTATTATGCAAGTTACTGATGTTTATGTGAGAAGCTTGGAATGGCTAAGAATCCCTTTGGAGACACTGATTGATAGCATCATGAATCTTCCTTAGGTTGCGGCTGGGAAACCTATGGATTGGTTGGGAAGATTGTCACTACCTTAGGTCAGTTGATTGGGAGGCGAGTGAGTTTGGTTGGGGAGCTTGGTTCTGAGGTTTGAAGTGATCCCTTAGGTTTTTATCGGGATACTAGTTTGGTTGGGGACACTAATTTTGAGTTTACTTCCTTAGGCTGTGGTTGGGATACCTATGGTTTGGTCGGGAAGGATGAGTTCTCTCCCTTAGGTTGTGGACTAAGAGATTATATATTCGGGGATTGATATAGGGATTCCTCCCTTAGGTCATGGACCGAGAGACCTTGTTTGTGGTTGGGGATATGCACCTTGTGCATATGATTGGTTTAGCCTCATTTATTGATCCCATTGGTTAATACGAAATTGTCTTGGATGTTATTGGGTTGTGGCTTTTGGGATGTATTGGATGTTATGTATCTTTCCTTACAATGATACTGATGATCTCTCCCTTAGGTTGTGGCTGTGAGACCTATGGATTGGTCGGAGAGATTGATCTTGATAGAGAGAGAGAGAGAAACTTGTTCTTGTGATCTCTCCCTTAGGGAGTGGCCGTGAGACCTGTTATCGCTCAAATTGGCAGAGGTGATGAGCCCTAGAAATGGGTAACTATATGGGCTCATTCTGCCTCTTATTTCGATTTAATCCACCATTCTCAGTAGTTTTGTGCATGTTTTTGAATATATTTATGTCAATAGAGTGAATTGGGTTAGTCACTTTTCCATGTAGTCTAATATGTGTTTATTGTAGATTTTTTGGACAATTTTGGACAAGGACCAAGAATTTATGAGCAAAATGGCAACCAAACTCGAGGAAACAGGGAAGAGGACTTGTAGGAGGGGTGTCTCCTTCATTAATGACCCCTTTCCTCGAATCCTCCATCAGCAGCTTGGAGTAAAAAGGCTCACATTGATGATTCCAAGGGGCAGCCGAGCAAGTCAAGCAGGACTAATGTTATCTTCAGTTCTAGGAAGCTGAGTTCCTTAATTTTAGGAGAAATGTTGGGAGTCCCCATTTGTATAAATAAGAAGGCTTCGAGCCTCAGTAGGTTAGCAAGTTTTTAGTATATTTTCGCACTTTTGTGCAGTATTGTACTCAACTCATTTTCGAGCTCTTTTTGAAGACAGTTTATGTGATGTAATTGCTATTTTTGATAAATGAAGATGAAACAGTTTTTGAGCTAGCATTGATCTTTTCCAAAGGGCTAAAGCTCTTGGGTTAGGGCCCAACCCAAGCTGCCCAACACCTCCTTTGTGTATTTATATGTTTTTGCTTTCATTCATGAGATAATTTCTGTTGTTTAGGTTCATCTTGCTTTGTTAAATTAGGTTACTTTTGATGGTTAGAATAGTTGTTTTTGTTTCAAGTTGTTTAAGTAAGTTGCTGCAGTGACAAAAAAAGACCCAAAAAGTCCAACAACAGGTCTTGATCTCCTTTCTCCCTTCTTGGGATCATGGTTTGAGGTCAAGGCACTATTCCTGCCACCAAAAACACAATTTTTGCTCTTCCATGCAACTGCTAGTGTGATCCTTTGATTTGGAAAAGTTGATATTGGTCCAGATTTAATTGCTTAGATCATTCCATGTCCTTTTACCATAGTTCTCTCATGCTTTTCTGTTCATAAGGTACTGTTCACCATTTTCTGGTTTTAGGTTAGAAATTAGGTTAATCTAGACAAAATTCTGTTTTTAGTTCTTTCTTTGGTCCGTTTTGATAAGTGAATGTGTAGATCTCTTATAGGAAATCTAAGCTCACCATCCCTCCATAACACAGCCAGCAGCAGCTCACTTCTCCTAGATTTCCCAACTCATTTGCAACATTTTGCCAATCTACCCTAATTTCTGCGTTTTTCCATAAAGCTGCTTTCTTGCCCCTTGAACAAATCCAACCATCTCATTCATTCCTGATCTTCGTTGACAAGTTATAGACCCCCAAACACCTTCATCCAGCCTTCATTTCCCTCTTCCCATAATTTCTCCACCTTCAAACCTCCAAAAACCACTTTCGGCCTCTTCTTATAGAACCTCCTGTAGATCCCCTGCAGCCTCCTGTAGAACTTCCCGTGAGTGATTTTTCGAAGTCCGATTACTATGGAAGCCTTCAGAAGGGTACTAGGGGCTTCTTAGGACTCATCCACACCTTCCTCACCTTCTACAAAAGCCAAATCTATCTTCTTTTGCCACCAAACCTCTGCACAACCACAACTAGTCAAATCACAAGCATAATAATTCCACATAAAAATGCTCAAAAGTACAAAAAGATGATTTCTTTTCATTTCTCTTCAGAAGTAGCTTAAATAAATGCAATTTACCTTTTCAGTAGTTTCCATATTTTTTCTTGCAAAAGTAGGGTTAGTGGGTAAATTAGGGTTTGCTAGGGTTTGCGTTTCATTTCAGTTTTCCTTCTCTTTCTGCAAGTAGAATAGACCCTATAGAGTTAGCTTTATTCCATCATAGTAAGAGCTTCTTCTGAGAACTCATAGAAGTTGGTTTGAGCTCCTAGCGAACTTGCACCAGCTGATCAAGTGACAGCCTACAGTAAGAGCTAGTACTTGTGCATACAACACCATCGCTTCCAAGTTTGTTACGAACTACTGGGTTGATAAAATTAAAGAAGGAAGCCCCAGGAGTTGCAGCATTATTGCTGCAATACTGGAGCTCACCACTCTTTTTGGTGCCGTTGCCGGGGAAGCATCAGAGTATTTTGTGATTACTACTTTCTTTTATTTTCTACTGCAACATTCTGCTAAGTAGTTTATTTCAGCAAAAGTAGAGTAGTTGTTTTATTTCAATTCTGCAATTTCAATTCTACAAAAGTAGATTAGGCATTTCTTGCTTTCATTTCCATTCTGCAATTTCATTTCAACAAGCGTAGATTAGGCATTTTCTGCTTTCATTTCAATTCTGCAATTTCGATTCCAGCAAAGTAGATTAGTCATTTCCTACTTTCATTTCAATTCTGCAATTTCCATTTCAACAAGATTCATTTCAGTTAGTTGCAATTTGTTGTTCAATCCATTTCAGTTTTGTAGGTACAAGCAAAAAAAAAAAACAAAAATCACCCAGAAAGAGATTTCCTTTCATGCCTCGTAGGAACAGAGGCAATTTAGGAAAATTCCTACCCAATACCCCCACCACATCACTAAGTCACCCTTCTCTCTTCTTTGGTGGCAGTGATCTAGAAGAACCTATAGGTCAACCCCTAGAGATATACGAAGATTCTATAACAGAAGAAGAGCAAGAAACCATTCCTCCTGAGGCCATGGCTGAAAACAAAAAGTTAGAGGAAATGGGGAAAGAATAGAAGGTGTCTTTCCTATCCGAGAGACCAATGGAGACACAAAAATGAAAAACATAAGTCCTTCAACCTTACCTCACTTCCATGGATTGACTACTGAAGACCTTGATACCTTCTTGTTTGAGTTTGCTGTTCTTTGTCAAACCTATGACTATGCAGAAGACGAGCAGAAGTTGAAACTGTTTCCCTCTACCCTCAAGGATGCAGCATTGCGCTGGTTCATGGGGTTACCTGGAAACAGTATCACAACTTGGGCCCAAATGCAACAAGCCTTTAACAACAAATACGGGGACTACTATAGGTCAAAGGATACGAAGGAAGAAATCTTCTGAATGACCATGGGAAGTGATGAATCTTTAGAAGACTATGAAGAGAGGTTTCAACTCAGTTATAAAAGGGCCAGGTGCACACTTGACCCCGAATCTCTGAAGTTGGTTCTGCTCAGAGGAGTCCCTGAAGACCTTCTAGATACCCTCCATTTGCTGGCTGGGGGAGACATCTACCAACTGCCTTATGATGACATAAAGATTGTGTTTAGGAACCATTCTAGGTCAGCTAGAAAGAGAGGTAGCAGAAGTCAACCTTTAGCCACTACATCCTCATCCAGTTCATCCCTTAGAAATGAACTTGAGAATTAGTTGGAAGATTTCAAGAGCGAGATGAGGTAGACTCTTGCCATGCAAATGGATACCTTGCATATCAAAAGGAAACAAGAGGAAGCCGAGAGGGCTTTGGCCTTCTTTTGTCCCAGGTGCACTAGAAGGCATCCTAGGAACGAATGTCCATTGCACTCTATAGAAGTGTGTTTAGTCTGTGAAGAAGACCATCCTACGAATCAATGCCCTTCCTTGCCCAGAATTAAAGTTGCATATCAGGGGGCCGAAGGAGCCACTGAACCACTATATTTCATGAACCAAAGGAGGCCTCATGGACCCAGACCTTACCAGCAGGGAATGCAAGGGACATCCCAGACTTGTTACAACCCCAATCAAGCCACTTCCATGCCTTTTTGGGGTCTCCCTGCTCGTTCTTCCTGGTCCACACCCCATCCTTGGTTGTATCCTCCTCAGTACCAGGCTCCGCCAGTTACTCATTCATTTCACTCTTATGCTCAGCCACAACCTCAGTGGAATGCACCTCATCAGGGGTGGAGGCCCTAGTACAACTCTCCTCCCGCTCTTTTGCCTCCACCACCTGCTCAACCACAACCATTTCCTCCTGCTCCACCAAGACAACCCAAAATACCTGCTTAACTAAACCCGAACCCCAATAACAGACAGGCCCAGCAGGTATACACTGGAGAAACATCATGCCCAACCTATGCTGTGGAGATTTAGGAGATTAACCTACCATCTGGGAAGGTTCTCCCAGATAGCCAACCTCCTCCTAAGGAGGATGAGGAAGAGAAACAGGAAAGTGAACCAAAAGCCATTCCACCCTTTCTTGAGAGACTAACTGGAACCACACAACCGACCCCAGAAGAAATTGAAACTTCTGGGAGAATTGAAACAATTATGTATAAAGATACCACTTCTCCAAGCCATAAAATATGTGCCTATATACAACAAGATGATCAAGGAGAAGTGCTTCAGGCACCCAGGCAGGCGCAAGAGAGATGCTCTAACTATCAATGTCATAGGACAACTGTCCGAACTGATGTTGGGGCAGGTAATCTATCCAAAATATCTAGACCCTGGGAGTCCTGTAGTCGATGTCCACATCAATGGCACCGTGATCCCCTATACCCTAATTGATCTAGGGGATGCCATTAATGTGATGACTAAGGACACTATGCTCAAGCTCAACCTTCAGGGTTCCTTGAGAAAGACCACAACAGTACTGCAGCTAGCAGACCGCTCCACCGTGACCCCTGAGGGGATTGTGGAAGATGTAATGGTCTCTATTGATTCCTGGGAGTACCTTGCTGATTTCTTGGTTCTCCAACTAAAGGCAAAGCTCAGTGCATATCCTCTCATTCTGGGAAGACCTTGGTTGGCTACTGTAGATGCCTAGATCAGTTGTTGAGCTGGGAACATGACAATCAAGAATGGGCATATGTCCAAACAGCTAGTCCTATATCCTCCTACCCAACCTCTATTAGAACATGATTTACCTCTCTGGTTGGAGGAGGAAGATGAGGATGAAGTCTATTTCGCACCATTGTATACAGTAGAGGCTACCATGGGGGGCCCACAAACAGAGGATGACCTTATTGAAAACTTGATTTAGAATCCACCCCCAGTATGTTTCCATTAGAAGAGTTGGTGGAAGAAACCCAAGGCAATCCTTTAGTTGATCTCTGTGTAGCTGATTCGACCTCTCTCCGAGTTAAGAATGTGGAATTCGGCTCAGAAAGAATCTTGAAGATCAACTCATCCCTATCCACCTCTCAGGAGAAAGAACTATGTAGCTTATTGAAAAATCTCTTGGATGCTTTTGCTTGGAGCTATAAGGAGATGAAGGGAGTCCATCCTTCAGTCTGTATTCATCACATTTACATTAAAGAAGATTGTAAACCAGTTAGGCAACCTCAAAGGAGGATAAATCTAACCCTTAAAGACATTGTCAAAGAAGAACTACAAAAGTTGCTGGATGCAGGATTCATCTACCCTATTTCTGATAGCGAATAGGTTTCTCTTTTGGTGCTAGTGCCAAAGAAAAATGGGAAGTGGAGAATCTGTGTAGATTATCAGGAACTAAACAAGGCCACCAAGAAGGATCATTTCCCTTTGCCTTTCATAGATCAAGTGTTAGATGGCCTGGCAGGGAAGAAGTTCTTTTCCTTCCTAGATGGGTTTAGCGGGTACAACCAGATCCAAATCAACCCGGAAGACCAAGATAAGACCACTTTCACTTGTCCTTGGGGTACTTTTGCATACCAGGTCCTTCCTTTTGGGTTGTGCAAAGCTCCCGCCACTTTCCAGAGAGCAGTACTGAGCATATTTGTTGAACTGGTTCATGATTCAGTGGAAATCTATATGGATGACTTTACCCCTTACGGTTCTAACTTCCAGGAAGCTTTGACTAACCTGGGAAAAGTTTTAGCCAAGTGTATTGAAATGAACTTGTCCCTCAGCCCTGAAAAATGCGAATTCCTGATGACTGAAGGGACTGTGCTTGGTCATACAATTTCTCAGCAAGGATTACAGGTGGATCCCAACAAAATTTCCATCATCCAAAGGGTCCCACCTCCTCAAAAGGTAAGATATGTTTGGAGTTTCCTAGGCTTAGCAGGGTATTATAGAAGATTCATCAAGGATTTTAGTAAGCTAGCCTCTGCATTGTTTGGTCTTTTGGGAAAAGATGCTGAGTTCATATGGAATGACAAATGTCAAGAGGCTCTGGATGCCTTGAAAGGTAAACTGGTAACTGCCTCAATTTTGAGAGGTCCAAACTGGGCCCTACCTTTCCATATTCATACTGTTGGGTCCCTATAATACTAGTGATTACCCCATTACTATTGTAGTTATACCCCTTATTTATATCGTTGTGCCCCTATTACCCCCATATTGTTATTTCTGTGCCCTATAGAATCCCTCTATTGTTATTTTTGTGGCTTTATATTATTATTGTTAGGTCAGTTGGATTATATTATGACTCCTTAGACTCCTATATATAGAAATGAGGTTTCGTCATTTGTATCATCCAAGAATTGTTCATTTATGTAATGTAAAGGAGGTTTCCCCCTCGAAGAGGCTGAATTCTAAGGCGTTGATCTATCTTTTTCTTGAGCTGGTTTCATAACATTTGGTATCAGAGCTTTGGATTCTAGGGTTTCGCTGCTCCAAATAGGTCATCGTGGCATTTTCGCTATAACTTTTTTTCTATGACGTTTCAGAAGTCGCAAAAAAAACCCATTTGAGAAGAAATCGCGCTGAACCTTGGGTCCGAACTTCAGAGCTTTTCGCGCGATATTTGTGGAGATATGATCTGAGAAAGTTGGTCTTTTTGCATACTCCTGAATTACATTCAAAACAGGTGACCTGGGGAAAATCGTCATAACTTTCTCTCTGGGGATCGGATTGAAATTTCGTAATAAGGTACAAAAAGAGGACGGACTATAGTTTCTTGTGTGTGTTTCAGATTCAGAAGTTGAAACAGTGACTCGTGGCACATCGTACAAGTTCGCTCTATTGAACCAGTCTAAAAGCAAGTCACTGTGGGAGATTTCACATAACTCTTCCTTGGAGAATCCAATTTGGCTCAGACTTGTGGCATTGGAAAGAGGACGCAGAAAGATACTACAGGTATCAATTTCACAACTGGATGATCCGAAATTACAGAGATACATCAGATTCAACATCAGGCTTCTATAAAGTGAAAAAAGGTGTGTAGTTTTTTTTTTAAATTTTTGTGTAAGCTTGGTTTAACGGAATTCAAAGGGCATAGTAAAGCATTATTATCGGTAACTGATGCCCCGAGGAAAGAAAATGCAAACAACTAGTAAGGAACCTGAAAGCTCTAGCATGACTCATGAAGAAGAGGAAGAAATTCTACATGATATATCAAAATTACAAGAACAAGTGCAACAAATGTCACGCTCACAAAAGCTAACAGAAGCTAAGATAAGTGGCGTGGAATCTAAGATAAAGGACATGGAAGCTAAGATGGATGATTCGAAGACAGATTTGAAGAGAGACATGGCAGATTTGAAGATAGATTTGAAGACAGACATGGAAGAATTGAAGAAGTTGCTACAAGAAAGGGTCACTAATGGTGAAAAGGTAGTAAAGGAAACTCATGATGAGAACAAAAGAAATGTTAATCATGGTTCCATAGATGCTAATGTTGGATTGAAGAATCACCATATTCCAAAAATCGATATGAGGAAGTTTGATGGCAAGGATCCCGCCACATGGATATTACAGATGGAGCAATTTTTCGATCTCAATAATGTGCAAAACGCACAAAAGGTACGTATGGAAACTATATATTTGGAACCAAATCATTTTGTATGGTATCAATGGCTTTGCTCTCATAAACAATTTATCACTTGGGAAATTTTTACGGAAGAATTGATAACACATTATGAAGATACAAAAAGCAAAACTTTTTTCAGCCAATTGATACGTCTCAAACAAAAGGGTTCAGTAATGGAGCACATTGAGGAGTTCCAAAAATTGAACATAAGGGTAAAAGATATTCCAGAGGAGCATAGGATTGATGTGTTCATAGGGTCTTTAAAAGATAATATCCAACATGATGTTCGCCTTTGGGAACCTGATTCATTAGAGAAGGCATTCAGGTTAGCAAGAAAAATGGAAAGCAAAATTATGGCAACCAGGAAGCATACCACTCACAACTATAAAGACAGAAGTGTTGTTGCCCCTAGTCTTCCACAACCTATAAGGTTGACACCACAACAATTGAAAGAAAAAAGAGCAAAAGGGCTTTGTTACAGTTGTGATAACAAATACACTAAAGGTCATAAGTGTGCTGAGAAGAAATTATTCTACATAGATTGTGAAGAGGAAGAAGAAAATGAGCAAGAAAGGTCAAAAGAAGAAGATATACTCCAGGAACAAAGCCTAGATGAAGAACAAATAAATCTGACCATATCTTGTAATGCATTGGCGGGAATTACCACTCCTCAAACCATCAAGATAGAAGGACAAATCAAGAAGAAAAAGGTAATAGTGTTGATTGATTCAGGAAGCACCCACAATTTTATTCATTGTAGGGTAGCAAAAGAATTGAATTGCTTTGTATATCCAGCACCAGAGTGTCAAGTGATGATTGCAAATGGAGGAACAATAAATTGCTCTGGAAAGTGCCATAATATCAAGCTATCCATGGGAGAATATGTATTGACTAGCCCAATGCTTTCCATTCCAATGGGAGGTGCTGATGTTGCACTAGGAGTCCAATGGATACAATCCTTGGGTACAATAGCTTTTAATTTTCAAGAACTTTTCATCAAATTTTCTACGGAAGGAAAGGAAGTTGAATTAAGGGGTATTGCAGGGAAACCAGGAAAGATAATCAGCTCTAATGGCATGAAAAAGCTTCTAAAAAAGGAGCAAAGAGATGTAATTTCACAATTATGTTCGCTAGATGTTTCTACATTGGAATCATCTATTTCTCTAGATCTCCAAAAAGTCCTGGACAATCATTTGTAGAAATTTTGAATAATATGACACATATTCAACAGAGATTATCCTGATCATACAATTTAAGCGGAACATGTATAATGCATAATCTCCTCTACGTTGATCATCAAATTACAGAAGCAGAAAAAACATCCACAGGCACACATAGAAGCATCAATCAAACTCATAAACACAGTATGTATCCCGGGGAAAGCATCTCGCTAAAAACCCCACACTATCTGTATATTATATTGATTGAATCATGTAACAATACAAAGCATAATACTTCTCACAAGTATCTCCACCTGTTACACACAATACAGCTCAGATTTGATCTCCAAATCTCTCCCGCTGCTTGCCTGCCTCCACTGCTCAAACCTGCTCGAGAACTGATGAAATAGCTTCCCAAACTCGATTTTACACTGCAAAATAGTCACCCACACTATGTTGGACGTGAGCAACAGCTATAATATCATGAAGATACGTGAGCAAACTCATTGGCATACTCAATCCTTTGATTGTGCAAATCATCATGCACAGCTATAGTCACAACTGATAGCAATCTGATCCTCTAAACACCTGTCCCTGCTGAACTGAACATGCACTGACATGCAACTGAGTTAACTGATGTATTCTATAGTTGTATTATGAGTTAATAACTTGTGAATTAATTACTAACTAATTCACCCAACTCATCTCTAGTCTGTTGATCAGTTAGACTAAATACAACCAGTTTAACAAAGCTAAACTGAACACAACTCCATCAACTGTACCTCCAGTCCACTAAACTCAACTCACTTGAGTTCTTGAAGTCATGCATGCAACAACTCAACTGACTCATAAGAAAAACGAATTTCCTTCTGACAGCTGCATGTGCCACTTCCGTAGCTCAAACTGAAGTGCTCCAAGAGAATAAGATTAAGTTTATAGTCCAAATATTATTGTGAGATAATAATATTTGACTTTTCTATTTTTGACTTTGATCACTCACACTGTGATCACTCACACTGTAATCACTCACACTGTGATCACTCACACTTTCATCAAAATAGAAGTCCATCTATTTTTCCCAACTTGATCAATCATCCATAGACATGATCCATATGTCTAAAAATAGACATAGTCTAAAAATAGACTTGCGCCAAAAATAGCCTGCGGGCCCACTTAGTGAAGGCGACTCTTTTCACTAAGCTCCATCATCTTGTTGCACTCTCAACAAGCATTTCTTGTTGCACACTTTTCAACACTCCCTCTCAACAAGAAAGGCTTCCTCTCAAACCCGATCCTGTAACTCTGGAATGTTCTCCATGCAACACATCTGGCCGGTCCACTTGCTCTGTCATCAAAGTCTCTGACTGCTATTGCCTCTGTCAACTGAAACTCTGCATCTCTGTGCTCTTCAGTATCTGACTGCTCTAGCCTCTGTCACTTTGATCTCTGACTGCATCCGTGCTGCTGCTGGTTATATCTCCCAGCATTGCATCCGCACTGCACCTCCCAACTGACCTCCCTGTTGGGATAGAAACATCCTCTGATGCTGAAGCTCTACCTGCTGCTGACAAGTGCTCCCTCTCTGACATCTGCGCTACTGCAAACATCTCCATGCATCTCGCACCATTGCACACCTCTCTGTGCCACCTAACACTGTGCAAAACACTTGTGCCTCTCGCATTGCTACAGCCTGCTAGCTATGCGCTGTCCTGGGATTCCCTGCACTGTCGCTCTCTCTGCCGCTCCATCCGCATCTGTCTCTACCCAATCAGTCAGTTCCTGCTACTACACATCGGGCTCCCGTAGCAAGGTCTCATCCAAGAGGTTGGGTACCTCAAGGATCTTGCCCCTCCTCCTTGGGACAATCAATCCACATCACCCCACCTCCTACCTGGAGGTATGGATGCATGCGATCCCTCAGCCCACCTGGCTTGAAGTTTCCCCCTACTGGAGGTCTCTGGATGAGTAGATGTCTCTACTCGATCTCCTCTCAGCTTCCCTTGTTGTGGCTGCTCCACAACCTCCTGAAGCTGCTGCACCAATCGTGGCTCCTCCACAATCGTCTGAGACTTCTTCTGGCTCTGCATGTTGAGAGGTAATATACGCTCCCTCTCAACCACCAAGTCTCCATCAGTTGCCTTGCTGCTCAAGGCTTTGCATGCATCTTGAACCTCAAGAGCATACAGGTTATTGACCTGTGAACCCTCCTCATGACAACGAAAGCATCTCACCTTCAATTTGTCAACATTCTTCCCATCATTGGAAGAACTGGATTTGGAAAGAGAAACCTTCCCCTTCCCCTTCCTCGCCTTACTCGATAAGGCACAGTTCTCCTCATCCTGCATGGATGAAGAACCGTCTCTGGTGCTCCGCCTGATCTCCTCCTGCACAAGATCCGACCAAAGTCTCTCCCATCCTGGCAATTTCTCCCGACCATTGACAGAGTCCTGATAGGAATGCCAACTCTTCGGAAGACCAAGGAGAGCCAAGCTCACCAAGTCCTCATCATCGACAGTAACCCCCACACTTCCCAGCTCATCTCGACACTGAGTGAACTTCGTGAGATACTTGGGAATACTGTTTCCCTTCTCGCATTTGATGTTTCTGAGTTTATCTTTGAGCGCCAGCTTCCTCTGATCGCTCTTGCTTTGGAATAATTCTGTTAGTGATTTCCACATCAAATATGGAGTAGCCTTTCCATGGAGGCTAGACACAATGTGATCCTTCACGCCCTCCAATAGAATTCTTCGACATTTTGCGATCTTCTTTTGCCAAGCATCAGCTTGAGTAGCATCAGTAGGCTTTGGGATATCCGTATCTATGAACTCCTTCAGCCCGTTATCATCCAATACTGCCTCCATCCTGTCCTTCCATGCAATATAGTTTGAGCTGCCCTCAAGAGCATACTCCAATCGCAATCCGTTGAAAGACATTGCTGCGTTGTCACCAAGAAAACACTGCTGCAAATTCGAATTCCACCAGCAACCAACTCAACTGCTTCCGATCTAGAATTCGTGACTGAATAGTAGATCTGATGATCAATCCTCGCTTGATATCCTGTAAAAATCTCTTCTACAAATCAAGCTGCTCTGATACCATGTAGAAACTTTTTCTACAATTATCTAGCTCTGATACCATGTAGAAATTTTGAATAATATGACACATATTCAACAGAGATTATCCTGATCATACAATTTAAGCGGAACATGTATAATACATAATCTCCTCTACGTTGATCATCAAATTACAGAAGCAGAAACATCCACAGGCACACATAGAAGCATCAATCAAACTCATAAACACAGTATGTATCCCGGGGAAAGCATCTCGCTAAAAACCCCACACTATCTGTATATTATATTGATTGAATCATGTAACAATACAAAGCATAATACTTCTCACAAGTATCTCCACCTGTTACACACAATACAGCTCAGATTTGATCTCCAAATCTCTCCCGCTGCTTGCCTGCCTCCACTGCTCAAACCTGCTCGAGAACTGATGAGAATAGCTTCCCAAACTCGATTTTACACTGCAAAATAGTCACCCACACTATGTTGGACGTGAGCAACAGCTATAATATCATGAAGATACGTGAGCAAACTCATTGGCATACTCAATCCTTTGATTGTGCAAATCATCATGCACAGCTATAGTCACAACTGATAGCACTCTGATCCTCTAACACCTGTCCCTGCTGAACTGAACATGCACTGACATGCAATTGAGTTAACTGATGTATTCTATAGTTGTATTATGAGTTAATAACTTGTGAATTAATTAATAACTAATTCACCCAACTCATCTCTAGTCTATTGATCAGTTAGACTAAATACAACCAGTTTAACAAAGCTAAACTGAACACAACTTCATCAACTGTACCTCCAGTCCACTAAACTCAACTCACTTGAGTTCTAACTGAAGTCATGCATGCAACAACTCAACTGACTCATAAGAAAAACGAATTTCCTTCTGACAGCTGCATGTGCCACTTCCGTAGCTCAAACTGAAGTGCTCCAAGAGAATAAGATTAAGTTTATAGTCCAAATATTATTGTGAGATAATAATATTTGACTTTTCTATTTTTGACTTTGATCACTCACACTGTGATCACTCACACTGTAATCACTCACACTGTGATCACTCACACTTTCATCAAAAATAGAAGTCCATCTATTTTTCCCAACTTGATCAATCATCCATAGACATGATCCATATGTCTAAAAATAGACATAGTCTAAAAATAGACTTGCGCCAAAAATAGCCTGCGGGCCCACTTAGTGAAGGCGACTCTTTTCACTAAGCTCCATCATCTTGTTGCACTCTCAACAAGCATTTCTTGTTGCACACTTTTCAACATCATTCCAAGGTATTTGAGACTCCAAAAGGTCTCCCACCTATGCGTGATCATGATCATGCTATTCATCTGATTCCAAGAAGTGTTCCTCCAAACATCAGGCCGTACAGATATCCCTATGTCCAAAAAAGTGAAATTGAACATATGGTTGCAGAAATGCTAGAGGCTGGTATAATTCGACCGAGTCAAAGTTCTTTCTCAGCTCTAGTAGTATTGGTGCACAAGAAGGATGGATCATGGTGCATGTTTCCAGATTATAGGGAGCTCAACAAGCTCACTACTAAAGATAAGTTCCCCATTCCTGTTATTGATGAATTACTAGATGAATTGCATGGATCAATTTACTTCACCAAGTTGGATCTTCGTTCAGGATATCATCAAATCAGAATGAAGATTGAAGACATTCCAAAAACGACATTTAGAACTCATGAGGGTCATTATGAATTTTTGGTCATGCCTTTTGGCCTTACCAATGCACCTTCAACATTTCAAGGTTTGATGAATTCAATTTTCAAACCATTCCTTAGAAAATTTGTGTTAGTATTTTTTGATGATATACTTATCTACAGCAAGTCTTGGAAGGATCATGTTGAACATGTTGACAGGATGCTACAACTATTGGAGGAGAAACAATTATATGCAAAAAGATCCAAATGTTTCTTTGGAGTCCAGGAGGTGGAATATTTGGGTCATATTGTATCTCATGAAGGAGTTAAGGTAGACCCTAGCAAAATTAAAGCCATTAAGGAATGGAAAATCCCCACATCCAAAAAGCATCTGCGAGGATTTCTTGGGTTGACAGGGTATTATCGCAAGTTTGTTAAGAATTATGGGAGAATAGCAGCACCTCTAACAACATTATTGAAGAAAGATTCATTTTCATGGACTCCGGAAGCAACAAAGGCCTTTAAACATCTTAAAGAGGCAATGTGCCAAGCACCGGTCTTAGCTACACCGGATTTCACAAAAACCTTTATTGTGGAATGTGATGCTTCAGGAAATGGAATTGGTGCTATTCTAATGCAAGATGAAAGACCCATTGCTTTTGAAAGTCGTCCAATCAAGGGAAAGTTTTTAAGCAAATCTATTTATGAGAAGGAAATGTTGGTAATACTCCATGCACTTAAGAAATGGCGACCCTACCTAATGGGAAGACACTTCAAGGTAAAAACGGATCATGATAGCCTTAAATACTTTTTAGAACAAAGATTATCCTCTGAAGAGCAACAAAAGTGGGTCACAAAGATGTTGGGTTATGACTTTGAAATCATCTACAAAAAAGGGAAGCAAAATGTGGTGGCAGATGCACTCTCAAGAAAGGATGAGGATGTGGAAGCATTGTTGTGTGCCATTTCTATTATCCAACCAGATTGGATAAACGAAGCAAGGGAGGAATGGAAGAATGACAAAGAAGTGTGGACACTTATTCGAAAGCTACAACAAGATTCCAGTACTTCTGATACATTTAGCTGGCAAAATGATTCGTTATGGTACAAAGATCGCTTATACCTCTGTAAGAATTCCCAGCTAAAACAAAAGATTCTTATGGAATTGCACACTTCTCCCTTAGGAGGGCACTCAGGATTTTTAAAAACGTACCTCAGGGTTAAGAAGGAATTTTTTTGGGATGGCCTTAAATCAGATATTTAAAAGTTTGTTGCGGAATGTTTGGTTTTCCAGCAAAATAAAGTTGAAACAATTAAGGCACCGGGTCTATTACAACCTTTATCCATTCCAAGCCAACGTTGGGAGGAGGTTTCAATGGATTTTATCACAGGTTTACCCAAGTCTGAGAGAAAGAGTGTCATCATGGTGGTAGTTGACAGACTTACCAAGTATGCACACTTTTGTGCATTATCACATCCATTTAAAGCCAGTACAGTTTCTACTGCATTTATGGAAACAGTTCAAAAGCTACATGGAAACCCAAAGATTATTGTAAGTGACAGAGATCCCATTTTCACTGGAAAGTTTTGGACAGAATTATTATCTTGTCTTGGTACTCAGTTAGCTCATAGCTCATCTTATCATCCTCAATCTGATGGGAAAACTGAGATAGTAAACAAATGTTTGGAAGGATATCTTCGTTGCTTTGTATATGATAAATAGACACAATGGGTCAAATGGTTTCCTCTGTCTGAATGGTGGTATAACACTTCCTTCCATACCGCAACAAAAATGACCCCATTTATGACATTTTATGGGTATCAACCACCATCCATTACATCATATTTAAGAGAAAATTCTAAGGTTCAGGCAGTGGAACATCACATCAAACATCAACAACAAGTCCTCCAACTCTTAAAGGATAACCTTGTGTTGGCACAAAATAGAATGAAACAACAGGCAGATCAACATCGCAGTGAAAGAAGTTTTGATGTAGGTGATTGGGTATTCCTACGGCTACAACCATATAAGCAAATGTCCCTAAAGCAAGCTAAGAAGGATAATAAATTATCACCAAAGTATTATGGTCCATACAAGGTGTTGCAAAAGATTGGTACTATGGCATACAAATTGGAGCTTCCTGCAGCTTCTCGATTGCACCCAGTTTTCCATGTTTCATGTTTAAAGAAGGTTATAGGTGACAAGCTCCCAATTCAAACAATATTGCCAGAACTTGACGAGGAAGGAAAAATTATATTGGAATTGGAAGCAGTCACAGAAACAAGAACTCGACAGCTACGAAATCGATCAATTTCAGATTATCTTATCAAGTGGAAGAACTTATCCGCTGAAGATTCCACATGGGAGGATGAGAATTTTATGCAGAAGTATCCAGA